>JASXTE010000012.1:18269375-18987500 GCA_030280995.1 Hemileia vastatrix | reverse complement strand
TCATTTATTATATTTTTTTTTCCTAGTTGACCATTATAGAGTGTTAAACTCCTCTTAGTCCTAGAAGAATTAACATTATTATTAATAAAAATTGAATTATCAAATTAATTTTTATTATTATTAATTTTTGTTTAATTTTGGTTGACTTAAATAGTACTTTGTGCTTAGTCCCATATATTGCCATATTTAATATTGGTAATTTAATTAATTGGTTGAAGCAACTTAATTGTTTATTCCCAATTTTTTCTTTGCAGTCCATTTTATTAATTATTTTTTATAAATATTACCTTATATTAAAAACTTTTTTTATATAATTTAATTAATAAAAAAATTTTTTTATTTGGAGCAAATTATTAACTGATTTTTATTAATTTTTTTTTAAGAATTAATTAATCTTCTCACCATTATGTCCAACAATTTGGCTGAGAAAAACGATAACATGCAAGTGGATGAAATTGAAATTGATTATGATGCTGATACTGTGAGTTCTTCTAAAGTTGAACATAAAAAATCTTATGCTAACAAGAAAAATTCACATAATTCAGGATGTGGAAATGACAGGAGAAGTAAAATCAAACCCCCTTCCCCCAGAACAACAGAAGGAAGTAAGACCTCCAGTACCTCAAGAAGGTCTTCCAAAAGGATTCAAAATAAAAAAGCTTCCTCTGCCCCAAAAAATCAGCAATCTGTCCAGTCATATCAAAGAACTGAGGACAGAAAACATGAAATACAAGGCAAAAGTAGACACCTTGTGGGATCAAGTTCAGGAACTCAGGAACCAAAATCAGGCCCAGGCCCCTCCTCAGTTGCCACCCAATCAGCCTCAGTTTCAGGATCAACCTTCACAGCACTCAAGCTCCTCCATCCAAAATCAAAATACTATGGAAGTAGAGCAATGGAAATGGGATTATCTAATGAGTCACTACCAGCAGAATGTGCAACATCCTCCTCATCATCAGCCTGGCCCATCCAGAACACCCAATTTCCATCCTCCTCCTCATCTTTACCAACCAAGCAGGAGAAAGAAGGCCCAAGAACAATCCCAAACTCAGTCTCAGGGGAAGTTTCTTCCTCTGCCATGGTAAGTAATTTGGTTGATAGTCACTTGGGAATGTTTTCTAATAAGACTTCTTCTGCAGGTAATATTATTGAGAGTGGTGAAAGAACAGTTAAACCTGTTAAAAGACAGCTTCCTGTAACTAGTAGCCCTATTAATTTAATTAGAAAATTGTCATTTGATGAACCTCTACATTTGACTTCTACTTCTTTAATTAATCCTTCTCTTGCAATTAAGAATGATTCTGTTTCCCCTGAAGTCTATGACTTAATTGAGAAAACTTCTGAAGAAATATTGAAAGATACCCTTGATTTTAATATTGTGAAAGACAAACAATTGAGGGATGTGTTAATCCATGAAAATGATAGATTAAATAATTTGCACTTGCAATGTAAAGTAAGTTCTTCTGTACAGGATACAGCTTATTTTAAAATCAAGGAAACCTTGAATATTGTTCTTAGCCAACAAAAACAAATAAGGAGTGACCATAGATCTATCTCAGATAAAAATATCACTCTACATAAGACCTTGAGTGAATTGAAACCCCTTATTGAAGAAAATTATTCATTAATAAGTGAAATAAAATCTCTACAAAATGAGTTTAAAAAGCTAAAGAATGATTTCCATGCACTAAGTGCCAAACACACAGTTTCTGAGGACAGAAATGTTCTATCTCTTGCAAAGTTAAATGACCAAATGTCTGAAATTCCAAGGATAAGAAACTATGTGTCTGACCTGCAAGAAAAATTCTCAACTTTAACCATAAATAATGGTATGAATGAGAATGCTGTCCATGAGCTGCATAAAAATAAAGAAAAAGAACCTGAGAAGAGTTCCTCTTTTCTTCCTCATATTTTAGCCATTAAACAAGTTGACAATGAGTCTGTAAAATCTTTTGCTACTAGCAAGAAATCTTGTGATGGTCATGCACCAGCTGTTTCTGTAAATAATGAAATTTCTGAACACCTGGCTAAACTTCAGGAATTATTAATGATGAATAATTCAAACCAAAAAATGGAACATCCCAGTAGTCAGAAAAATTGGCCTAAGTTGGACCAATATCCTACCTTTGATGGTGATTCTTCCTCTGATTGGCAACACTTTATCCAAAGAATTGATAATTTAAAGAGATCTTATAAACTACCTGATGAGGAAATTGTTTCTAAGCTAATTTCTTTATTTTCCAATGTAGCCTTGATGTGGTATGAATCTGTCCTTTTGGATAACAATCATTATACATGGAATGATTGGCAATCCTTGATTGAGAATCAGTTTGGTGGTTCAAAATTCAGGTTAGCTCAGCAAAGACTGTATGAGAACACTAAATATGTATCCTCCTCTTTTGAAAAGCCCCTCTTTTTTCTTATGAAAATAACAAAAATACTAAGAGCAATTGATCCAAAGATGGATTATTATATTTGGAGAGATAAAATCTTGTATAAATTACCAAATTCTCTTAGAGATTTGATTGTGGCTAGAACTGAGCATGTTAGGGAAAATTCTTCTTTCATTAATATTTGTAATGAGGTACGACTCAACCATAGATATGAACCAAACACTTACCTTGGTAAATCTTATAATGATCAGAATAAACCTTCTACAAAGCTCCCAGAAAAATATGGTAAACCCTCTTCCCCAGTTGCACCTAAAAAATATGCAACAAATACTTGTTATAAATGTAACAAACCATGGCAAAAGAATCATGTCTGTGACAAGAAAATTCATCTTGTTGAACAAAATGAAGACACTGATGAAGCTGAAATTGATGTCAATAATTCTTCTAGTGATTGTGAAAGTAATATCTCCTATGGCAATGACTATGCTAAGGATGTTTTAATGTTAGAACAGGATGTCCATTATTTAGATAATATATCTGAAGAATGTGTATTGGATTTATCTTCAGTGGAAAATGCTGAAATAATTAAAGATATTACTAACAATTCTGTAGCCATATCTCCCTTGAAAGCACCTGTTATCATTAATTGTAAAAATGTTGATGTTGTTCTTGACTCTGGTGCTGGAGGAAGTGTAGTGTCTGAAAAGCCTTTAGCATCAGTAGATAAGGATTATTTGAGTAAATTATTACCTATAACTTCTGAAAAATGGAGAGGGTATGGTTCTACCTTAATTCCTATTGGCAAATACAAAACCTCTGTATTCTTCAAATATAATGGTGGTTTTGTCAGAGCTATTTGTGAATTTGTTGTCATGCATAATGATAATTTAAGCAATTGGTTTATTATGGGTAATGATATTTTAACCATATTTGGTGTGAAATTGGACCCAGCAAATAATTGCTTCACCTTGGGATTGAATGGCAAAAGGAAATTCAAAATTTCCTCCGCTAGAAAACCTTCTGGGCATCTGTTAAGGTCTTTTAACTCACTAATCCAGTGTAAAGGCAGAACAACAATTTAAATGGATGATTTATTAAATGAAATAAATACTGCTTCTTTTAGTGATCAGTTAGCTAGTGAACAAAAGGATTCTATTATTGCCTCAATTACCTCTTTCCCTATGGCTTTTGCTCATGGTTCTCATGTCTTAGGAATTGTTCAGGAAGAAATGAAAATTACTTTATCCTGTAACTTGAGTGATATCCCTCCTAGTCTTAAGATAAAACCATATCCTGCTTCTCCAACAAAAAGAAAGGATATTGAAGATAATATTGCCACATTATTAAAAATGAATATCATTGAGAAAGTGGATGTCACCCCCAAATATTGTGTCATCTCCCCAGTCTTGATTTCTTATGAAAAAGATAAGGCTAGATTATGTGGTGATTACAGAGCATTAAACACTTATACTGTTGATGATATTTATCCTTTACCCAGAATTAATTCAATACATGCTACCTTGCAAGGTGCAAGTTTTATTAGTTGTCTGGATGGTAATAAAGGATATCATCAAGTTCCAGTTGAGAAAAATTCTCAAAACTTTTTTCTTATTGCTACTCATATGGGAAGTATGTTAGGATGCCATTTGGCCCTAAAATGCTCCTTCATTTTTTCAAAAGGTCATGGATAACACTTTCCATCAAGAAATAATTGAAGGATGGCTCATGGTTTACATTGATGACATTATAATTTTTTCTAAAACTTTTGATGAACATATGATTCACTTAAATAGAGTTTTCCAAAAAATGGATGAAATCAATATGACCTTGTCCTTAAAAAACTGTAAATTTGGTTTTCAATCCTTGAAAGTCCTTGGCCATGTTGTGTCAGGCTTACAAATTTGTGTAGACCAAAACAAAGTTGCTGCAATTTAAAATGTGAAAGCACCAACTTCTGTAAGAGAAATCCAAAGTTTTTTGGGTATGTGTGGCTATTATAGACAATATATTAAAAATTATCAGGTCATAGCCTTTCCTCTTACAAAACTGACCAGAAAAGATGTTACCTTTCTCTGGAATAATGACTGTCAAAAAGCTTTTGATACATTAAAAAGTTGCTTAATGACAACCACTATATTGGCTCATCAAGATTTCAACAAACCTTTTGTCCTATACACAGATGCTAGCTTTGTTGGTCTGGGTGCTGCCCTTCACCAGAAACAAATTGTAAATGATAAATCCTCAAAGGTTGTAATTTGTTATATTTCAAGAACCTTGAAGAATAGTGAATTGAAATATGGTGCCACTCAATTAGAGTGCTTAGCAGTTGTCTGGGCTCTTGAGAGACTTCATTACTATCTAGATGGCCAAAAGTTTGAATTGGTATCTGACTGTAGTGCAGTGAAGTCCCTCTTAAACCTGAAAACACCTAATAGAAATATGTTCAGGTGGCAACTGGATGTTCAAGAATACAGAGGACGGATGACAATTATCCATAGGGCTGGAAATGTCCACTCCAATGTTGATATGCTCTCCAGATTGCCTCTGCAAAATAATGACTCAAATCCTGCTTATGTACCTGAAGATGATACTGTTCATATACATGGTATATTTATAGTTTATATGGAAGAGGAGTTGTTACAATTAATACTGGATTCATATGATAAAGATTCTGATTTAAATAAATTGGTTACTATCTTAAATGATCCTCAGAATGCTTCTATTCAAGAATTGATAAAAACTCTTCCTGCAAAGTATCAAAATGCTTTGAGTAAAGGAAAGTTTTCTATTGAAGATGGATATATTTATTATAGAAGAAAGCTTACTAATGTAATTGTAATTTCTCCTTCTATGAAAGAGATTATCCTCAAACTTTGTCATGATGAAATATTAGCTGGTCATTTTTATCTTGAGAAGACTCTGATTAGACTCAAAACACTGCTTGGTGGGCTAATATGTCTGAAGATGCAAAATTATATGTTGAATCTTGTGATTCATGCCAGAAATCCAAAAGAATGACTGGTAAGAGAGCAGGGTTATTACAGCAAATTGAAGCACCTGATTCTCCCTGGCAAATAATTAATATGGATTTTGTAACTGGTCTTCCTATTGCAGGTAAAGAAAATTATAATTCTTGTTGGGTAATAGTGGATAGATTTAATAAAATGTGCAAATTTTTTCCCACCCATAAAGATGTCTCCACCAAAGACTTGGCTTTCTTATGGTGGTGTAATATGTTCAATATAGTTGGATTCCCTAGAGCCATTATATCTGACAGAGATCCAAAATTTACATCTGAATTCTGGATGTCTCTAATGGATATATGTGGTTGTGAATTGAAATTATCTACTGCTCACCATCCCCAAACTGATGGTCTAGCTGAAAGAATGATTCAAACTCTATAGGATATGATTAGAAGGTATTGTGCCTTTGGATTGGAATATAAAGACAATGAAAGATTTACTCATGACTGGGTCACCTTATTACCTGGTCTTGAATTTGCTTATAATAGCACTGTTCACTCTGTTACTCAAAAGAAACCTTTTGAGCTTTGGCTAGGTTATGTCCATCATACTCCTGCTCAAATACTCAATAGTAAATTACCCAAATTGGAATTACACCCTGGTGTCAAATCTTTTGTTCAAATGCAACAAATGTGCAGAAAACATGCTCAATCTTGTATTGATAAAGCATTTGAATATGAGAAGAAGAGATGGGATAAATCCCATAAAGAACACACATTTAAAGAGGGTGATGAAGTGTTGATATCTACTGACCGCTTCAGTTTACAGGGTAACAACAAATTAAAAGATCCTTTTGTGGGTCCTTTTGTTGTGAAAAAAATGATTGGAGATAATGCAGTTGAAGTTGTGTTATACACACCATATGATAGAAAACATCCTGTTTTCCCCATTTCCCTGTTAAAAACTTATACTTCCAACATTGACTTATTTCCAAAAAGAAGAGGTAGACCTAAGAAAAACCCCCAGGAAGTCACAGAAACTGCAGAAATTGATAAAATTCTCAATGATAGAATTATCACTTCTGAAAGAGGTACTGAGTATTTATTGAGATTTAAAAATAAGTCATCTGAATATGATGCATGGATACCTGGTAAAGAAATTTCAAACCTTCCTACTCTATTAAAAAAGTATAAAAAGAAAAAATCATAGCATTTTTTTTATTGTTTTTTTTGGAGTGAGGGAGTGTCAGCCAGGCTGTTCCAGGAACCCAGTAAATAAACATACAATTTATTGGAATTAAATAAAGAAATAATAATTTCAGAGTATGCATTTAACATTAATATTATATTACATAATAAATTTATATTAATATTTTATTTATATAAATAAAGTAAATATTATTTTAATTTTATTATAAGATAATTTAAAATCATTTAATTATATTCCATAACAAAGGGCACATTGTTTATTTAATAATTATAAATTAATTAATTAAAAACTTATAAGATAAGTATATTAAAGTGTTTATCTTATATTGTAATTACTTTAATTAATTAAATTTAACTATTAAAATATACTTTTTCATATACTATTATCCATAATTATTGCCGCTGTTTTTTGGACCCCTAATTGTGTCAATAAAAATTAAATAAATTATAATACTTATTTTATAAAATAGTATTAAATTTCTCAACTTAATTTAGTAATAAATTAATTACTTGTTTCATTTAAATTAATTATTTAATTACATAGTTGGAACAATTAATTAATTTCTTTATACTAAATTGAAATTGAATACATATTTTGTTGCATCAAAATATTTTTTCTTGTTTCACTTGAAAATCCGTAAATCAGAATGTACCATCTGTTTTGAATTATTTTTCTCATAGTTCCTATGTCCCAGGCTTGTTTAGTTATTCACTATTTTTACTTACTGATTTGGGAATTAATTGTGGGAAAATTTGATTCTTATTTGGGGCCATAATTATTTGTTTCATATTTTTCTCTACATTGTTATGTTTCACTTATTCTTTTATATTCTTGTTTCATCTTATTATGATTCTTGTATTTACAAATATAGTGGCGCTTCAGAGGACCCATTGCCTATAAAAGGGCCTTGGATAATCCCCTGTAGCCTCATCACTTACTATACACTCCAAACTTGAACATATTTTAATATAACGGGTTTATTATTATTTTTATTAGTATTACAATTCTAATTTAAATTTTATATAACTAACTACAGGTTGCATTAAGTCTAATAGTAATAATAGCGTTGGCCGCGCAGAGAAAATAATACTTACTTAAAACAAAATATATTATAATTTAATAAGCCTCACCATTGTGTTAACTACCAAGGAAACTCGTCGCCTCCCTATATCTCAGAATCATTATATTTTTTTTGTTATTTTCATTTCTTTATTTTTTATTATACTTCCCCCTCTTCTTATTTACCTTTCTTCTTTTCCTCACCATCTTCTAGATGACCGGACGACAAAACTACTATCATTGTCAGCCAGGCTACTTTTCAGTATAGTCTAGTATATAATTATGATATAATCATGTTTATTTATGGTCCTACTACTTATTGATAAATGATTTAGTGATTAAACCTCAGGGGAAGACTAATAAAATAGTTATACTCAAATAAAACTCACAATACTTGGATTTAAATGCGTGCTAGTGGTGGAAAATAGATGTATAAAATATAGTTATAGCTTATATAAAGATAATATCAATTTATAATGGCTTTTATAATATATTTCTGAATGCTAATAATTGTATAGTAGTGTTTGTTTGAATTGTAGTAGTTGAATGATGATAAATAACCGTCAAAATCCCTCCTTACTTATACCCAAATCCACTTGAGTGCACAGACCTTCAATCCAGATGATGTCACTGCTATCCCCGGCAATTAAAGCACTGTGAGGGCCCATCAACTCCCCAAGGCGTCCACTTCAAGCAGATTCAACACCCAGACCTCCAGTAAGGACCCTCCATCACTATTAATGATACCACAGATCTATACCACAAATAGAAAATCCAGATAAAAGTGGATACCATAAAGAAACAGGTAAAATAAATAATCAAGAAGAGATTTAATGAAACCAAAAGCATATAAAGGAAAAAAATAAAATTTCCAAGCCCCCAATAACATCCCCAAGCATCCACATTAACCCAGAAATGTCCTTCCAACCCATAAATCCGTGAATAACCATTCAAGGAAGTAATTTAAGTTGTCCAAACTGGGTTTATGTGCCTGATATAGGTGTCTATGCTTCTGTAGGCGTTGTGAGTCCACTGATTTTGTCCATATGACCTAAAATAAGCAGAAAAACAAAGTTTATAGGCTATTAAGGGTCTAAAACCCACTTATATACCTAAATATACATAATATACTGCATATTTCACTGAATATGAGATTTATGTATACATATAAGCTTATGCATGTCAATAATTACTTCATATCACTTAAGATAAGTATATTATGACTCCATTAACACCTTAATAAGTATTATTAGGCTATGGATAAGCTATTTAAACTACTATAAGTTGTATAATAGAATAATAATTATATATATATATAATATAATAATATATATTATTATTTTAACCTTACTTTTAAGATATAAGCTTAATTTACTTAAGGTTATCTTATTTTAAGCATAAGAAATACTCAGTCCTAGGGATATCTAGGCTGGCACTCCCTCACCCCAAAAAAAACAATAAAAAAAATGTTAAGACATTTTAATTAAAAGTAAGGAGTGAAATAATAAAAAAATATATTTTATAATACATATACTGAATAAACAGTATTATTTATATTTAAATTTTTTCAAGAGAGTTTTAAGATCAGAGATTTCATTTTCTGGAATCCACTGGTCATATTCACTTGATTTATTTTTAAATCTTAATAGATACTCAACTCCCTTTTCTTTAGTAAGGTGTCTCTTTTTAAGTATCTTTTCAATTTCTGCCTTTTCACATATTTCTTCAGGTTGCTGTTTATTCCTTCCTGATCTTCTTGGAAATTGAGCAGTATCATTAGAATGGTATGGTTTTATAAGAGAAATAGGAAATACTGGATGTTTTCTATCATATGGTGCATATAGAATAACCTCAACAGCATTATTACCAACCATCTTTTTAACTACAAATGGTCCAATAAATGGATCCTTCAATTTAATATTACCATTTAAATTGAAATGTAGTGTTGAAATAAGGACTTCATCAACCTCTTTGAACATTTGTTCTTTATGGGCTTTATCCCATCTTTTCTTTTCATACTCAAACGCCTTATTTATACATTCTTGAGCATGTTTTCTGCATAATTCTTGCATCTGAAGAAAAGATTTAGTACCTGGATGGATATCCAATCTAGGTAACTTATTAAGAGTTTTAGCAGGGTTATTAGGTACATAACCCAACCATAACTCAAATGGCTTCTTGCCAGTGACAGAATGTACTGTACTATTATATGCAAATTCTAAACCTGGGATAAGGGTTACCCAATCATGAGTGAATTTTTCATAGTCTTTAGAATTAAGACCAAAAGCACAGTATCTTCTTATCATATCTTCTAAGTTTTGTATCATTCTTTCTGCTAGCCCAGCAGTTTGTGGATGGTGTGCTGTAGAAATTTTTAATTGACACCCTGAAACATCCATAAGTGATGTCCAGAAATCAGAAGTAAATTTAGGATCTCTGTCAGAAACTAATGCTTTGGGGAAACCTGCTATATTTAACATTTGTGTCCACCATAAAAAAGCTAAGTCCTTTGAAGAAACCTCTTTGTGGGTAAGAATAGATTTACACATCTTTGTAAATCTATCTACAATTACCCATCTGGAGTTATAACTCTTATGCCCTGCTATTGGCAAACCTGTTACAAAGTCCATGTTAATGATTTCCCATGGAGCTTTTGGTTGCTCAATTTGTTGTAATAATCCAGCTCTTTTGCCTGTTAATCTTTTAGATTTTTGACAAGAATCACATGTTTCAACATATTTCTGAACATCCTCAGACATGTTAATCCACCAAACTGTGTTTTTTAATCTAGTTAATGTTTTATGGTAGTCAAAATGACCTGCTAATATATCATCATGACATATACTTAACATTAACTCCTTCATTGAAGGGGGAATCACAATTACATTACTTAATTTTTTCCTGTAATATATAAAACCATCCTCAATGGAAAATTTTCCTTTTTCTAATGCCTCTTTATACTTAATTGGTAATGTTTTTATTAAACATTCATTGAAGAATTAGATGGATTATTTAATATTGTAGTTAGTTTACTCAAGTCAGGATATGAATTATAATTATCAAGAATTTATTGCATAAATTCATCCTCAAGATCTACAATATAAATGCCATAAATGCTAATAATCTCTGACTCAGGAACATAAGCAGGATTATCATCATTATTAGGCAGAGGTACTCTAGATAACAGATCTACATTAGAGTGCAAAGTTCCTGCTCTATGTGTAATATTCATCCGTCCTCTGTATTCTTGTACAGCTAATTGCCATCTAAACATGTGTCTATTAGGAGTTTTCATGTTTAAGAGTGACTTAACTGCACTACAGTCAGTTATTAACTCAAATTTTTGGTCTTCAAGGTAATAATGTAGCTTCTCAAGAGCCCATACTACTGCAAAACATTCAAGTTGAGTAGCACCATATTTCAATTCACTACTTCTCAGAGTACGTGAAATATAGCAGATTACTACTTCTGACATTTTTTCCTTCAATAAGTTGTTTTTGATGCAAAGCGGCACCCAGACCAATAAAACTTGCATCTGTATATAATACAAAAGGTAATTGGAAATCTGGTAATTCCAAGATAGGAGCTGTCATTAAACATTCTTTCAACTTATCAAAAGCTTGTTGTCTTTCATTATTCCAAATGAAAGCTTTTGATTTCTTTATCAGTGTGGTCAATGGTGCAGCAATTGATTGGTAGTTTTTTATATATTGTCTATAATAACCACACATTCCAAGAAAAGATTGTACCTCCTTTACATTTTGAGGAATGCCAATATTATTTATTGCAGCAACTTTATTTTGGTCTACACATATTTGTAAGCCAGATACAATATGACCAAGCACTTTTAAAGATTCAAACCCAAATTTACATTTTTTCAATGCAAGGGTCATTTTTATTTCATCCATTTTTTGAAAAACTTTCCTTAAATGGATTTAGTGTTCATCATAAGTTTTAGAGAACACTATGATGTCATCAATGTATACCATTAACCATCCTTCAATCATTTCATTATGGAATGTTATATCCATTAACTTCTGAAATACTGATGGAGAATTTTTGGGTCCAAATGGCATTCTGACATACTTATAAATTCCCATGTGTGTTGTTATCAACAAAAAGTTCTGTGAATTCTTTTCAACAGGAATTTGGTGGTACCCTTTATTTCCATCTAGGCAACTTATATATTTAGCACCTTTAAGGGTAGCATGTATAGAGGCAATCCTTGGCAAGGGATAAATATCATCTACTGTAAATGTATTTAATGCTCTATAATCACCGCACAGTCTTGCTTTATCTTGTTCATAAGAAATTAGCACTGGTGATATTACACAATATTTTGGAGTAGTTTCAACCTTCTCAAGAATGTTCATATTCAATAACATCTTAATATTATCCTCTATGTCTTTCCTCTTCATTGGTGAGCAGGGTATCGTTTCTTTTTAAGACTAGCAGGAATATTATCCATATCACAGGTTAAACTAATCTTTATTTCATGATTTTTTACAAGGCCAAGTTCATTTTTACCATGTGCAAAAGCCATTGGAAATGCTTTAATTAATTCCAAAATATTGTTTTTCTCAGCTTTACTTATCTGAGTGCCAAATGATGCTTTTGAAATTTCTGTTACCAGAAGTTCCATCTCAATGGATTCTCTTCCTTTACACAAGGAATTTGTTACTGACTGAATGTGTATGACTGTGTTAAAAGAATTAAATTTAAATTTCCTTTTACCATTCATGCCAATTGTAAAATTGTTATTAGCAGGGTCTAATTTTACACCAAATTTAGTCAGAATATCATTTCCAATGATAAAACAGTTACTACAGTTAGTATTATCCATTACTAAAAAGTCACAAGATACCCTTACTTACATAACCATGTTGATTTTTAAAGAAAACAGCAGCTTTTTATTTACCAATGGGGTGTAGCACTGATCCAAAACCTCTACAATTTTTACTCTGAAGTGGTTCAAGCTTAGACTTATATTCACTATCAATTTTCTGTAATGTATTAGTGGAAACAACAGAACCAGCAGCTTCTGTGTCCAGTACTAATTTAAAATTTTCACCAGAAAAGATAGCTGGAACCGTGATAGGTGTCATTCTAAAGTTGTCAGCTTGTATATCCTTAATGATTTCAGCATCCTCAAAATTCATTAAAGATTCATTTGAGTCCATATTTAATATTGGATTTTCAAAGATGGACAAATCATCTTCCAACATACAGACTACATTTTCATCACTATATGAGATATTGCTGCCATAATCACTTGATTTATTACTTTTTTCAGTTTCAGTTTCAGATTCACGTTGATTTTCAACAATATTTATGTTTTTCTCACATTTGTGACCTTTTACCCAAGGTTTGTTACACTTATAACAAGTATTTGTTTCATACTTTTTAGGAACTACAGGTGCAGTAGGTTTTTTCTGCTTCTCCTGAAGTGTTTTTGAATTCTGAACTTTTACAGGTTCAACATTTTGTTTATAAGTGGAATACCTTGATTCATACTTATGGTTTAATAATATTTCATTGCAAATATTAATAAAATCAGAATATTCAGTAACATTTAATGTTCTAGCTACAACAATATCTCTGACAGATATAGGTAATTTATATATTATCTTATCTTTCCATAAGTTAAAATCCATATGAGGCTCAATGGCTTTTAATATTTTATTTAAATTCATTAAAAATACCATAGGTTTGTCACCATTCAACGGGTTATACCTAGTTTTCTCATAAAGTCTCTGCTGAGTAAGACTGAATTTAGAACCTCCAAATTGTTTTTCAATAAGTTGTTTCCATTCAGCCCAAGAGTAATATTTACCCTCACTCAAGACAGCCTCAAACCATAATAAAGCAACATCCTTAAATAAAGAAATTAATTTTGATGTTATTTCTTCATCTGGTAACTTATATGAGAATTTCAAGTTGTAAACTCTTTGAATAAAATGTTGCCAATCAGAGCTGGCTTCCCCATCATAAGTTGGGTACTGATCTATCTTAGGCCAGTTTTTCTGATTTGATTTTATCTCACTAATCTTAGGTAAATTAAACAACTCATTCACTTTTGATAAATGATCTTGTATTTCCTCCTGGACGGATTTGTGACTTACATTTTCAGATTTGACACTACCACCAGATGGTTTTAATTGTGGTGGTATAAGGAAGGAATGAGATTCACTTTTGCCAATGAAAGGATTATTATTATATTGATTATACTTATGATTATCCTGGTTCATTAGTAGATTGGAAGTTTCAATCTCAACTTTGTTAATCTTTGTAGCAACTCAGAGACACTTTGATTTTTCTGGGCAAAAGATAACTTTGTTCTTGATTCAGTTTTCAATAAATGTGTTTCATATAATTTTTCTAACTCACAGAATTTGTTTGAAAGGTCATTATATCTATTACTCAATGAATCATATTTAAGAGTTAGAGACAAATGTTCTTTCTCTAATTCTTTGTTACGTGTTGCTAATAGAGAAATGTTTAATGTCAAGGATGAATTTGTATCACTAGTGAGCTTAACTGTCTGTTCCTCACAATCAGTCATTCTATTCCACAATGCTGAAACAATTCTATGGAGATTTGGATTATTGTTAAAATATTTCATGTCTTCCTTTTCAATTCTCTCACTCTCCTGTGAACTTCTCATCTCACTAGTAGGTGGTTGCAACTGAGGGTTAAGTTTATTATCATTATAAATAGTACTGTTATTGTGGACAAAAGACAAGTCAGGTGTATCTACTCTAAAACCTAAATTTCTTAAATCCTCCTCTATTTTTTGCACAGATTTAACATCAATAGAATTACCTATATTGTAATTATCTGTATTATGTTCAATCTGAGAAGGTAATCTACTTACCATGGGATAGATGCCAGTCCTGATTTTTGGCGCTTTTTTCCTTTGTAAGGGTGATCTGAGGAAGTCAGATGAGGTGGTGGATCCCTGTTGCAACTGTGGCTTGTCCACCGTTGATGAAACCAGTCCCATTTCCATTTGTCTACCAGGATTTTCTCCTGGGAGTGAGTTGACCCGCCTTGGGTAGGGGGTTGCTGATTTGGCTGACTGGGCTGGCCTCCCTTTAACTCTGCCAATGCCTGATTCATCTGCTGAAACCCTACCTTGCAATTGTTTTGCAATTGCTCTACCTCTTTGAACATGAGTGATTTGGATTCTTCCAGCTTCAGAACCTGTTTGGACAGGTGGGACAGTTGATCCTGAAGAGGAGGAGACATCTTTTTTATAGTTATCTTTTTTAAGAGGGCGTCCTTTTCCTCTATACTCATGCTTTCTGCCTGGGGGTATTGTTGACCCTCCATGGTGATGTCCTGGAAAGTTTTTGTTAGCTTTAGACCTGGTATTATAACAGGCTTTTCACTTACACTGTCCTGAGGAGCACTCATATTGTTAAGAATGACAATATTTTACGTCTACAGAAAGGAAAAACTCTATGGAATTAGTAGACAAAAGATATTAGCAATGTTATTACTAATAAAAAAGCAATGGAGCTTACCCTGAATTTATATCTTTATTTATTTAAATAAATTATAAGAAAAATTCAAAAAAATCTGTTAAAAATATAATAATAATTTCAACTAGACCTTTATAGGGGTGAATAAGAAGCTTACCAAACTTTAACCAAATACAAATTTAATTGGGTGTTATATTGGTGTCCAAATACCAAGTGAAATTGGGTTTATATTGGGTACAGTTACTACTGTAAATACCTAATTTTTATGATAAAAAAATAGTACAAATATTTTAAGGGTTCTTTTCCGCAATCACTGAGTTATGATGACCCACTAATATTCAGCAGACCCAAATATTTGGTTATTTTGAGCTGTACTAAGGTAAAAATCACGTCCCAAGGCTTATACTAAATAATAAGTAAAATATAAGGAAAGACCCCCAATTTTCAGTATATTCTAGTATATAAGTATGATATAATAGTGTTTATTTATGGTCCTACTACTTATTGATAAATTATTTAGTGATTAAACCTCAGGGGAGGACTAATAAAATAGTTATACTCAAATAAAACTCACAATACTTGGATTTAAATGCATGCTAGTGGTGAAAAATAGATGTATAAAATATAGTTATAGCTTATATAAAGATAATATCAATTTATAATGGCTTTTATAATATATTTCTGAATTCTAATAATTGTATAGTAGTGTTTGTTTGAATTGTAGTAGTTGAATGATGATAAATAACCGTCAAAATCCCTCCTTACTTATACCCAAATTGACTTGAGTGCACAGACCTTCAATCCAGATGATTTCACTGCTATTCCCGGCAATTACAGCACTGTGAGGGCCCATCAAATCCCCATGGCGTCCACTTCAAGCAGATTCAACACTCAGACCTCCAGTAAGGACCCTCCATCACTATTAATGATACCACAGATCTATACCACAAATAGAAAATCCAGATAAAAGCGGATACCATAAAGAAACAGGTAAAATAAATAATCAAAAAGAGATTTAATGAAACCAAAAGCATATAAAGGAAACAAATAAAATTTCCAAGCCCCCAATAACATCCCCAAGCATCCACATTAACCCAGAAATGTCCTTCCAACCCATAAATCCGTGAATAACCATCCAAGGAAGTAATTTAAGTTGTCCAAACTGGGTGTATGCGCCTGATATAGGTGTCTATGCTTCTGTAGGAGTTGTGAATCCACTGATTTCGTCCATATGACCTAAAATAAGCAGAAAAACAAAGGTTATAGGCTATTAAGGGGCTAAAACCCACTTATATACCTAAATATACGTAATATACTGCATATTTCACTGAATATGAGATTTATCTATACATATAAGCTTATGTATGTCAATAATTACTTCATATCACTTAAGATAAGTATATTATGACTCCATTAACACCTTAATAAGTATTATTAGGCTATGGATATGCTATTTAAACTACTATAAGTAGTATAATAGAATAATAATTATATATATATAATATAATAATATATATTATTAATTTAACCTTATTTTTAAGATATAAGCTAAATTTACTTAAGTTTATCTTATTTTAAGCATAAGAAATACTCAGTCCTAGGGATATCTAGGCTGACACTACTAGACTTATCCAGTAAAATAAGTAATTATCTTACTAAGATGAAGCCACACCTTTTAAAATCTTTATTAATAATTAATTATTTATTGCTTACTTATGTAATAATTACAATTAACTAGCTAAGTACATTAGTAAATTTTAAAAATTAATAAAATTTAATAAATGTCCCATATATTTTTACTCCCTAACACCGTGCTCAATAATACAGTTGAGAAGGGAATAAAAATAGTATTAAAAATATAATAAAATCTAAAAAATTGAAATTTCTTTATTAATAAATTTAAATTTCTGTTAAAACAACATTTTAAATCAAATTTTCTATACTAAGTGTGACAATCTTAGGGAACTCAAGTTTTATTTCAAATAAAAATGATACCTTTTATTGACACATCATTTAGTATATCTTTTTATATTTGACATACTCTCTTTATACTTAGTTTTTTTGTTAAGGGGTCTTTCAAGTCTAGAAGGTTTTCCAGGGAGGTCCAAGGGTGGCAACAATGGTTTTAAAGGATTTTAAACATAGTAAATATTTCCTTATCTTCTAAAGATTTTTTACTCAAATAAGAAGAGGTAAAGAGGTGGAGTACTATTATTTTTAAAGGTTTAGAGTTACGGTTAATGTAAATACTAATACAATAATTGATAATAATAAACAGATTTTGTATATAGTTATAATAAAGTGAGTAAAGTAAGTAATGATTTGAAAGGTACAAAATTGAGGGCCTTTTATAGGCGAAAATAAGGGAAATAAAGTAACAGAATTTAAACCATCTGTTACAAGGATGTGAGAAAGAAGCTGACTAAGTATGAGTATATATATGACATAAAATAAAAGATAAATTAATTTGTACGTCAACAAGGCATCAATTTTACTGGTAATAAAGTATGAGTTCCCTTGGACTGTCACGATTAATACAACACATTTGAGTTAATTATATTGATTTCACGGAAATCCAAATCTCACAATTAAGTAATATAATATTTTTAAGGTTTTTTTATTATATTTTTATTATTAATCTTTATTCCCAATCAATTGCATTATTGAGCACGGTGTTAGGGAGTAAAAACGTATGGGACATTTACTTAAATTAATTATTTACACTACTTAATATACTTAGCTAGTTAGTTGTAATTAATACATAAGTAAAATATTAAATAATTAATTATTAGTAAGAAAAAAAGGCTTGGCTTCACCTCAGTAAAATTATTAATTATTTTACCTGGCAAGTCTAGTAGCCTGGCAGACACTCCCTCACTCTAAAAAAAACAATAAAAAAATGCTATGATTTTTTCTTTTTATACTTTTTTAATAGAGTATGAAGATTAGATATCTCCTTCACAGGTATCCAAGAATCATATTCAGATGATTTATTCTTGAATCTCAATAAGTATTCTGTACCTTTTTCAGCAGTGACTATTCCGTCATTCAGAATTTTTTCAATTTCTGCTGTTTCAGTGATTTGATTTGAGGTTTTCTTTGGTCTTCCCCTCTTTTTTGTAATAAATCACTATTGGATGTGTAAGGTTTCAAAAGAGATATTGGAAAAACAGGATGTTATCTGTCATATGGAGAATACAAAATAATCTCAACTTCATTATCTCCAATCATTCTTCTGAAAACAAATAGACCAACAAATGGGTCTTTTAATTTGTTATTTCCTTGTAATTTGAAGTGGACTGTATAAATCAACACTTCATCACCCTTTTTAAAAGTGTATTCTTTATGGGATTTGTCCCATCTCTTCTTCTCATATTCAAATGATTTTTCAATACATTTTTGAGCATGATTTCTGCAAAGTTTTTGCATTTGAAGAAATGATTTTACACCAGGATGTATATTCAATTTAGGTATTTTGTTATTCAGAATTTGGGCAGGAGTATTTTGAACATATCCAAGCCAGAGCTCAAAAGGCTTTCTTTGAGTAACAGAATGAACAGTGCTATTATAAGCAAATTCCAACCCAGGAAGTAAGGTAACCCAATCATGAGTGAATCTGTCATTATCTTTATACTCAAGGCCAAAGGCACAATACCTTCTTATCATGTCCTCTAAAGTCTGAATCATTCTTTCAGCTAAGCCATCAGTCTGAGGATGATGGGCAGTAGAAAGTTTCAGATCACAACCACAAACATCCATCAAAGACATCCAAAATTAAGAAGTAAATTTAGGCTCTCTGTCAGAGATTATGGCTTTGGGAAAACCAACAGTATTTAACATATGAGACCACCATAAGAAAGCTAATTCTTTAGTGGAAATATCCTTGTGGGTAGGGATAAATTTACACATTTTAGTGAATCTGTCCACAATAACCCAACAAGATTTATAAATGTCTTTTCCAGCAATAGGTAATCCTGTTACAATATCCATATTTATTATCTGCCATGGTGCATCAGAAGGTTCAATATCTTGCATTAATCCAGCTCTTTTACCAGTCAATCTTTTTGATTTTTGGCAAAAATCATAAGATTCAACATATACTTTTGTGTCTTCAGACATATTAACCCACCCAGCAGTGTTCTTAATTCTGATCATTGTTTTGTCAAGATCAAAATGTCCAGCTAATATGTCATCATGACAAATTTTCAAGATGATTTCTTTCATAGAAGGAGGAATAACAATAACATTACTCAACTTTCCTCTATAATATAGATATCCTTCATCTATTGAAAATTTACCTTTTTCCAAAGCCTTTTGGTACTTTGGTGGAAGGGTTTTAATTAATGCTTGTATTGAAGCATTCTTTGGATCATTTAATATGGTGCATAAACTTTTTAAGTCAGTGTCCTTATCATATGAATCCAGAATAAGCTGTAATAGCTCTTCCTCCATATCAACCACATATATCCCATGAACATGATTAATTTTATACTCAGGATCATAAGCAGGATTAGAGTCATAATTTGGTAAAGTTAACCTTGATAACATATCCAAATTTGAGTGAAAAATACTAGCCCTATGAATAATTGTCATTCTCCCTCTGTATTCTTGAAAAGCTAACTGCCATCTGAACATATGTCTGTTAGGTGTTTTCAATTTTAAGAGGGATTTAACTGCACTTCAGTCAGTGACAAGTTCAAATTTCTGGTCATCTAGGTAATAATGTAGCTTCTCTAGAGCCCACACTACTGCTACACATTCCAATTGAGTAGAACCATATTTCAATTCACTATTTCTCAAGGTTCTTGAAATATAACAAATTACTACTTCTGATACTTTATCATTTATCATTTGTTTTTGATGGAGGGCAGCACCAAGACCAATAAAACTGGAGTCAGTATATAAAACTAATGGTTGATTAAAGTCAGGTAAAGCAAGAGTAGGTGCTGAAATCAAACAGTGTTTCATAGTGTCAAAGGCTCATTCTCTTTCACTATTCCAGACAAAAGCAACATCCTTTCTAGTTATTTAGGTAAGGGGTAAAGCTATGACTTGGTAATTTTTAATATACTTTCTATAGTATCCACACATTCCCAAAAAACTCTGTAGCTCTCTAAATGTAGTAGGAGCCTTCACCTGTTGTATGGCTGCCACTTTGTTTTGGTCAAAACATATCTGTAAGCCTGAAACAACATGACCAAGAACTTTTAAAGAATGGAAACCAAATTTACATTTCTTCAAAGCAAGTGTCATATTTATTTCATCCATTTTCTGGAACACTTTACACAGGTGGTTGAGATGGTCCTCAAATGTTTTTGAGAATATAATGATATCATCAAGAAATATGCCATTATAACACCTTATATACACACATATATCCACCTTTTATAAGTCTTATGTACTTAATAATAAGTTGGAATATTTTAGAGTAATCTTAAGAACCTTAAATATAATGCTACATAACTTTTAAGTAGACTTAAAGCTGTTGTTTTCATTGTTTTATGTAAAAAATAAGAAATGTGCTTTAAATCACTTAAAAGTTGATTATATGCACCATAAATTTAATAATATTAAAAATGCGCTTTGACAGATCAATTTTTCTTAATTAGGACTATTGTTTTGGCTACTCAAATGCATAAAAATAACACTTTTTAAATTTGGTGTTTTCTATGCCAGAAATGGCTTCTGTGTACTGGCCACATACTGCCTGCATTTTTCCCATGTGAATAGCTTCATTTTTAGCAAAGTTAGCTTTTCACACTATAATTACCCCAAATTCTACGCCCACTGTGGGGAAAAATGCTAAAATAGGCAACAGGCGCTTATTTAGTGTCCTAGCTTAATTACAAATGCATTGACCTTCTTTATATGCACTAATTTCATTAATAACCTCAATCTTGGCGCTTTAATTCACTACCACACTTAAATTTGCCTACATTAGTCAAGTATTTACCCATGCAAGCGCCTTCTAAGGAATTCATGTAGTTACACCACGTCTCACACCCTTTTTTGGGTTTCTAAGGGGTTTCTCAGTCAATATTGGGTATTTTCAAATGGGGATTTCACATAGTATAATGTCAGGATTAGCCCCAATATTTCTACTGTTAATCCCCCTTATTATTGAGCTACTATTAGTCTTAATTTTCCCTTTTTAGTCTTTTATTTTAAAGTATAACACACATATACTCTCTTTTATGCCTATTCTTTATTTTCAATGGATTATCCCTGTTGCTACAGGATTTAGGCGGGTGATATCAATCTAATTATTTTATTGCTCACTCTGTATGTTGTTGGGAATGTCTATTAGCTGGAATGAGGCGTCATTAACTGTTTATAGAGCTGGTAAATCAAGGGGTTCACTGGGAAAGTTATTGTGTATAAAAGGAGGGGGTTTTTGGTCTTGTTTTCAACATTCTTTATCATTAAAATCAAATAAATAACCAATACAATTACAATACATATCAATAGCACTTAAAAAGTCTTTGAATAGTATCTGAATTATTTCATCTATTTTTCTACTAACTATAATATTGTAACCCATTTATAATTAGTGAGATTAAAATTACTGAGACCCTTATATTGCGTTATATTTTAATACTTATTGGATTTGTACTACAGTATTCATATAGGACCATTAAAATCTTCTAGAAAACTGAAAATTTAAGCTAGTTTACTTCTTTTTACTTGACCTCAGCCTGACAATTGGGGACATTTCCTCAAGAATTCTTTAGGTTATCTTACTGTAAGTAAAATTTCAAAATAAGCCTACAAGTAAATAAAATTCCCATAGAAATATTTGGATAATTACAACAGATTGGGGTCACTTATATTGTGATTTCAGAAAAAAAAGACCTGTTATATAATAAAGTTATGATATTGAATCAACAATTTTACCACTAATTTAACATAAAATTGTTTTTAGTAGGAGTCTTTCAAAAGACCAATTAAATTTGTGATCATTTCAGATAATAAACCAGTTAATAAAAACTGATTAATTGTTTTCTTTCAATAGGACTCTTAAACCCTTTTATTAGTTTGTAAAAATCATTTAATATTTAGAAATAATCTTACTAACAGATTTTCTTTTTTAAATATAAAAACATAGCTACATATTGTAGACCAGTTAAATCAAGTGACCACATAAAAGCATATTTGACTTTTGGAACTTATAAATTCACTTAATATCTACAAGGAAGCAATAAAATTGTCTTCAGTAATATTGATAAATACTGATAAAACTCCTTTTGACGTTTTAAGATCTCACATTTCAATTCCATGATTTAAATTACATGTAAAGATGTGTGACAACAAAGATATTGTGAGTAACAAGGCAAAACCTTATAGCTTAATACCTAGAGCTGAAAGACCTGTTACAGGACATTCAAATGGAGGGCCAGGATTCTCTCACAAACACCAACACTCCACAAATGTCTCTGGAGGGAAGGGAAAAGCTGTTAAAACAGGTATCAATAAAGAAAACAAGAAACATCTTACAAGAACAAATTCACTCCCTATTAACTCTACTGAAAACCTTAACAATAAGAGTAAACAACATAATAGACCAGATAAAAAATATAGAGAAAAGAGAAGCTCAGGGTCTCATAGAAGTCAATAAAGCTCTAGTGGAAATAAAGGCTCAACCAACAAAAGTTGCACCCAACAATTCCACAGCCACACCTCCAGCCCAAGAGGAGAGACAAAAGATTACTGTAAGCAAATGGAAGTGGGACTGGTACACCTAAAACTACAACAACCCTCAACAGCAGGGCTCCAGCAGTCACCCTTACAGGAGAAACCAAGGAGAGGCAGGGGAAATGGAATAAGACATTGGTAAGTCATCCATCTTCTCAGGATCAATTATATAATCCTAACAATGAATTACTTATAGATGATGAAATTGATAGAGAGTTAATGGATATAATTGATAAGGATTTAAAACATTATTCATTTGAAAATAACATGATAAACTTGTCTTTAAATGATGACAATGTACATAGTTTTATTGACCAGCAGGATAATGCTATTCATATAAAAATGGAACCAAATGAATTAAATCTTGAACCTGATTATGAGTCTTCTTAATTTGACACAGAAAAAATTGAATATTATCTAAAATAAAATCCAATGGAATCAAAAATTATTAGCAAATTATTATTAAGAATTGAAAAATTGGAAGAATTATCTAGAGAGTCAAACAATAATACAGAATGAGTATTATTAAACCTCACACAATCATTGAGTACAACAGCCAATAGTTAAAAATGATAGAAAATTCAAATTATGAATTAACCAATAAAAATTAAAATAATGAATTAACCAATGAAAATAAAAGATTAAACTCTGAAATTAATAATTTAGAAAATAAATTGGAACATTCTCAGAATATTATGGCTACCATAGAGGGACATGTAAAATTGTCTTTTTCAAATGTTAATGATACCTTAACTCATGAGCCCGTAATAAAAGATAGGTTACAAAGAGTAGAAATTTAAATATCTAAAATTTTGAAAAATACTGATAAAGTAAAAGATAATACCTCTTATGTGGAAAGAGTACCGGTTTTCATGAAACACTCAGATGATAAACCAATGATTCAACATGAACATAGTGTCATGGGCTCTGATAATATAAAATCAGTAAAGGATGAAATAAATGATCATCTATCTAAAGTAAGTGATTTACTCAATATTTTTCAGGCTAGGGAAGCAAAAACTAACCAAAAGAGCTGGCTTGAGTTATATCAGTACCCTTCTTTTGACGGGGACTCAAAGTCTGATTGGCAACAATTCATTCAGAGAAGTTATAACTTAAAATTTTCATACAAATTGCCTGATGAAGAAATTACATCAAAATTGATATCTATATTTACAGATTTGGCTATATTATGGTTTGAATCTGTATTGAGTGAGGGAATTAACTACGCCTGGAATGAATGGAAGGCACCAATTGAAAGGCAATTTGGTAGCCCAAAATTTAGAATCACTCAACAAATATTGTATGAGAAAGCCAGATTTAATCCAAATGCTGGGATAAACCCATGGTATTTTTAATGAATTGAATAAAAGTCATGAAAGCCATAAACCCTAAAATGGATTATGATGAGTGGAAAGAAAAAATAATATATAAATTGCCTATATCAGTCAGAGACATTATGTCAGCCTGTATATCTCCAGGACTTAGTAAAAATTGCTTATAAGTTATGTTAAACACATGAGCTATACATGGGAACAATAAATGAGAGTACACAAACAGTATACATAAGTAAAATTATGATAATACACAAAAAATGCCATTATAACACCTTATATACACACATATATCCACCTTTTATAGGTCTTATGTACTTAATATTAAGTTGGAATATGTTAGGGTAAGCTTAAGAACCTTAAGTATAAGGCTACATAATTTTTAAGTACACTTAAAGCTGTTATATTCATTGTTTTACGCAAAAAACAAGAAATGTGCTTTATTTCACTTAAAAGTTGACTATATGCACTTTAAAATTGAGAATATCAGAATTGCGCTTTGACAGTTCAATTGGGCTCATTTAGGACTATTGATTTGGCTATTTAAATGCATATAAATAACACTTTTCAAAATTGGTGTTTTTTATGCCAGAAATGTCTTCTGTGTACTGGCCACATACTGCCTGCTTTGTTCCCGTGTGAATAGCTTCATTTTTAGCAAAGTTAGCTTTTTCACACTATGATTACCCCACATTCTATTCCCACTGTGGGGAAACACGCTAAAATAGGCGACAGGCGCTTATTTAGTGTCCTAGCTAAATTAATAGTGCATTGACCTTGTATATATGCACTAATTTCATTAATAACCTCAATCTTGGCGTCTTATTTCATAACCACGCTTAAAATTCGCCTAATTTTAGTCAAGGATTTACCCATGCAAGCGCCTGCCAAGGACTGCATGTAGTTACCCCACATCTCACGCTCTTTTTTAAGTTTTTGGGTGGTTTCTCAGTCAATATTGGTTATTTTTGGATGGGAATTTCACGTAGTATAATGTCAGGATTAGCCCCTCCATTTCTACAGTAAATCCCACCTATTATTAAGCTATTATTAACCTTAAAAAGTCTCCTTTAGTATTTTATATTATTGTTTTGTACGCATATACTCTCTTTTTGTCTTTTTCTTTAATTTTGATGGATCTCCCTTATTATTACAGGATTTTGACGGTTTTTATTTGTCTAATTATGTCATAGATCACTAGGGACGTTGATGGGCAGGTCTATTAGTTGTTTTGAGGCGTCATTAACTGTGTATTGGATGGTACATCAAAGGATTTATTGGAGAACTCAGTGTGTATAAAAGGAGGAGGTTTTTGGGTCTTGTTTCTACATTCCTTATCATTACAATTTAACCAATATAACCAAATAAATTACAATACATATCAATAAGAACTTTTTATAAGACTTTTGAATAGTATCTGAATCATAATATCTATTTTTCTACAAACTTAAAAGATTGTAAGTAATATATAAAAATAGTGAGAATTTCATTACTGAGACCTTTAATTTTGATTATATTTTACTACTTATTGGATTTAGATTACAGTATTCATTTAGGACCATTAAAATATTCCAGAAAATTTACCATTCAAGCTAGTTCACGTCTTTGTAATTGACCTCAGCCTGACAATTGGGGACCTTTCCTCAAGAATTCTGTTATAATCCAGTAAGTTAAAATTTCAAAGAAGGTACACGTAAATAATATCCCTATAGAAATATTTGGATAATTACAACAGGTTGGGGTCACCTATATAGTGATTTCATAAAAAGAAGCCCTGTTATATAATAAAATTGTGGTATTGAATCAACAATTTTTACCACTAAATTAACATGAAATTGTTATTAGAGGGAGTCTGTCAATAGACCAATTAAATTTGTGATCTTTGCAGATAATAAAAAATTAAACTGATTAATTGTTTTCTTTTGACAGGACTCTTAATCTTTTCTCTTATTGGTTTGTAACATTCATTAAATATTTAGAAAGAATCTTACTGACAATTTTTTTCTTTCTTAAATATAAAAACACGGCTACATATTGTAGACCAGTTAAATCAAGTGACCACATACAAGCATATTTGACTTTTGGCACTTATAAATTCACTTAATACCAATAAGTAAGCAATAAAATTGTCTTCAGTGGTATTAATAAATACTGATAAAACTCCTTTTTGAAGTTTTCATATCTAAACTTTCAATTCTTTAAATTCCACGTAAACATGTGTGAGAACAATGACATTGTAAGTAATAAAGAAAAACCTTTTAAATTAAGACCTATAGCTGAAAGACCTATTACAGGACATTCAAATGGAGGGTCAAAAATCACCAATAATAAACAACACCCCACCAATGTCCATGGAGGAAAAGGAAAAGCTCTTAAAACAAATTTCAATAAAGAAGTCCAAAAACACGTTGCAAGAGCAAATTCACTCCCTCTCAACCCTACTGAATACACTAACAATAAGAGTAAACAATATGGTAGACCAGATCAACAATCTGGAGAAAAGGGCTGCACAGGGCTTTATAGAAGTCAACCAGGCTCTAGTGGATATAAGGTCTCATCCACAACCAGTGGCACCAAATACCACAGCAACACCTCCAGCCCAAGAAGAGGACCAAAAGATAACAGTCAGCAAATGGAAGTGGGATTGGTATGCACAAAACTACAACAACCCTCCTCAACAGGGATCCAGCAGTCACCCTTACAGGGGAAAGCCAAGGAGAGGCAGGGGAAATGGAATAAGACCGTGGTAAGTCATCCATCTTCTCAGGATCAATTGTATAGTCCTAACAATGAATTACTTATAGGTAATGAAATCTATAGAGAGGTATTGGATATAATTGATAAGGATTTAAAAAATTATTCAAATGAAAATTACATGTTAAACTTGTCTTTCAATGAGGACAATGTACATAGTTTTATTGACCACCAGGAAAATACTATTAATATAAAGATGGAACCAAATGAATTAAATCTTGACCCTGATGATGAGTCTTCTGAATTGGACACAGACAAAATTGAATATTTTCTAAAAGAAAATTCAATGGAATCAAAAATAATTAGTAAATTATTATTAAGAATTGAAAAATTGGAAGAATTCTCTAGAGAGTCCAACAATAATACAGAAAGTGTATTATTAAACCTTACACAATCATTGAGTACGACGGCAAATAGGTTAAAAATTATTGAGAATTCAAATAATGAATTAATAAATGAAAACAAAAGATTAAACTCTGAGATTAAAAATTTAGAAAATAAATTAGAACATTCTCAGAATATTATGGCTACCATACAGGGACGTGTAAAATTGTCTTTTTCAAATTTAAATGATACCTTAACTCATGTACCTGTAATAAAAGATATGTTACAAAGAGTAGAAATTGAAGTAGCTAACATTTTGAAAAATACTGAAAAAATAAAAGATAATACCTCTTATGTTAAAAGAGTACCAGTTTTTATGAAACACTCTGATGATAAACCAATGATTGAACATGAACATAGTGTCATGGGCTCTGAGAATATAAAATCAGTAAAAGATGAAATAAATGATCATCTTTCTAAAGTAAGTGAATAACTCAATATTCCTCAGGTTAGGGAAGCAAAAACTAGTCAAAAGAACTGGCCTAAGTTAGATCAGTACCCTTCTTTTGACGGGGATTCAAAATCTGATTGTCAGCAATTCATACAAAGAATTGATAACTTAAAATCTTCATACAAATTACCTGATCAAGAATATACTTCAAAGCTAATATCTTTATTTACATATGTGGCCTTATTATGGTTTGAATCTGTATTGAGTGAGGGAATTAATTACTCCTGGAATGAATGGAAGGCACTAATTGAAAGGCAATTAGGTGGCCCAAAATTTACAGTCACTCAACAAAGATTGTATGAAAGAACAAGATAGAATCCAAATTCTGGAGATAAACCCATGGTCTTCTTAATGAATTTAATAAAAATCATGAAAGCTATGGATCCAAAAATGGATTATGAAGAGTGGAAAGAAAAAATAATATATACAAGTTGCCTATATCAGTTAGAGACATTATGGTAGCTATAAATGAAACCATCAGAGATACCTCTGGGTTCATTAACATATGCAATGAGATATTATTAAACCACAAGTATGAAACCAAGTATAGTAATTACAGACAAAGTGTTGACGTGGTAAAACTTACTACAAGTAAGTTACCAGTGGAGAAGAAAAAACCTTCAGCTCCCGTTGTCCCTAAGAGACAAGAGAATAACACTTGTTACAAATGTAATGTACCTTGGGTTAAGGGTCACACATGTAAGAAGAGAATAAATGTTATTGAAACCTCACAGTATTCTGAACTAAGTAATCATGAAGATGAGAACGTGGAATCCAGTGACAATTGTAAAAGTAACATATCTTACAGTGATAATGATCATTAGATATTTGTATTAGAACAGGATATTATGTTCCTGAATGATGCTATACCTCATACAGACACATCTTTAACTTTCATTGAGGAAGCTGAAATAATCAAAGATGTATCTCATAATACTTACAAAATAACACCTATCAGAGCACCTGTTATCATATGTGGAAAAGAAATGAATGCCATTCTTGACACTGGGGCTGCAGGTAGTGTAGTTTCAATTAATACATTAATGAAACTTGATAGTAAGTACCAGGAAAAACTAGAACCTGTTCAGACAAAGAGCTGGAGGGGTTTTGGTTCAGTATTAAATCCAATTGGCAAGTACAAAACTGCTGTATTCTCTAAATATAATAATGGTTATGTTAGAGCAGTTTGTGAATTTTTGGTAAAGGATAATAATAATTGTAGTGATTGGTTCATTATTGGCAATGATTTATTGACAAAATTTGGAATTAAACTATATCCTGAAAACAGTTGTTTCACCATAGGCGTGAATGGTAAGATAAAATTCAAAATATGTTCTGAAGATTAAGTGTATGAAATTTCTCCTAGGGAAGAACAACTGAAAGGTGGAAGAACCACCACTGAAATGGTTGAATTGGACAATGAAATCCAAAAGGCATCTTTCAGTCCTCAACTCTCAAAAGTTGAAGTAGAAAATATTTTGAGATTGATGAAATCATATCCTATGGCATTTGCTCATGGTTCAAATGAACTAAGATTGGTCAAAGACCATGAGATGAAAATCTCTTTAAGCTGTGATTTGGATAATATTCCTGGCAGCCTGAAAAAAAAACCTTACCCAGCATCTCCTGCTAAAAGGAAAGATATTGAAGACAATATAAAAATGTTGTTGGAAATGGGTATTGTTGAAAAAGTGGACACAACACCTAAGTATTGTGTCATCTCGCCAGTATTAATCTCTTATGAAAAAGATAAGGCAAGATTATGCTGTGATTATAGAGCTCAGAATACATACACTGTAGATGATATTTACCCTCTACCAAGGATATATTCTATCCATGCTACTTTACAAGTTGCAAAATATATTTCCTGTCTGGATGGAAACAAGGGTTACCACCAGATTCCTGTGGAAAGAAATTCTCAAAATTACTTATTAATAACCACACATATGGGTATATATAAGTATGTGAGAATGCCATTTGGCCCAAAGAATGCGCCTTCAGTCTTCCAAAAATTGATGGATAGTGTTTTTCATCAGGAAATGGTTGAAGGATGGCTATTGGTCTATATTGATGACATCATAATGTTTTCAAAAACATATGATGAACATTTAAATCACCTGAAAAGAGTCTTTCAAAAAATGGATGAAATTAATATGAAAATTGCATTAAAGAAATGTAAATTTGGATTTCAATCCTTGAAAGTACTTGGACATGTTGTATCTGGCTTACTAATTTGTGTTGACCAGAATAAGGTGGCAGCAATTAAAAACATTGGGATACCTAAAAATGTAAAAGAGGTTCAAAGTTTTTTGTGTATGTGTGGATATTATAGAAAATATATTAAAAATTACCAATCCATTGCAGCTCCTTTAACAACATTAATCAGGAAAAATGAGGCTTTCATTTGAAATAATGAAAGACAACACGCCTTTGACAAATTGAAGGAATTTTTAATGTCAGCTTCAATATTGGGACTGCCAGATTTCACCCTACCTTTTATCTTGTACACTGATGCAAGCTTTATAGGTGTAGGTGCTTCTTTACAGCAGAAACAGATAATAAATGGAAAATTATCTGAAGTAGTTATCTGTTATATATCCAGAACCTTAAGAAAAACAGAATTAAGGTATGGTGCCACACAGCTAGAATGTTTAGCCATGGTGTGGGATTTGGAGAAACTTCATTACTATCTGGAAGACCAGAAGTTTGAACTTGTAACAGATTGCAGTGCAGTAAAATCATTACTAAACATGAAAACACCTAATAGGCACATGTTTAAATGGCAAATAGCTGTACAAGAGTACAGAGGAAGAATTACAATCACTCACAGAGCAGGAACATTGCATTCTAATGTGGATTTAATATCCAGAATTCCTTTGCCAAATGATGCTGACAACCCAGCTTATGTACCTGAAAATGAGGTTATACATATATTTGCGATTTATATAGTGGATTTAGAAGAAGAGTTTATCCAAACTATATTAGAAAATTATCATCTGATAAAGATTTGTCTAAACTATCTACCATTCTTAATGATCCAACTAATGCCTCCATGAGTTCATTAATCAAAACCTTGCCTCCAAAGTATAGAAATGCGTTGGAAAAAGGTAAACTATCAATTGAAGATGGATATATATATTACAAGAAAAAGTTAAGTAATTTAAGATTGATACCACCTTCTATGAAAGAGTTAATGTTGAGTACTTGTCATGATGACATCTTAGCTGGTCATTTTGACTTTAACAAAACATTAACCAGAGTTAAAAATACAGCCTGGTGGATAAACATGAAAGAAGATGTACAAAAATACATTGAAACATGTGACTCTTGTCAGAAATCTAAAAGATTAACTGGGAAGAGAACTGGGTTGTTACAACAAATAGAGCAGCCAAAAGCTCCATGGGAAATTATAAAATGGATTTTGTAACTGGCTTTCCATTAGCAGGAAAAGAAAATTTTAATTCTTGCTGGGTAATAGTGGATAGATTATCAAAAATGTGTAAATTTATCCCTACCCATAAAGAGGTATCTGCAAAAGACTTGGCACTACTATGGTGGACTCAGATGATGAATACTCCTGGGTTCCCCAAAGCCATAATATCTGACAGAGACCCTAAATTTACTTAAGAGTTCTTGACATCTTTGAAGGAAGTATCAGGTTGTCAATTGAAATTGTCTACAGCACACCATCCACAAACTGATGGGCTGGCTGAGAGAATGATACAAACTCTAGAAGACATGATAAGAAGATATTGTGTCTTTGGATTATAATACAAAGACAATGAGAAATTCACACATGACTGGGTAACATTAATTCCTGGCCTTGAATTTGCTTATAACAGCACAACTCATTCTGTAACAGAGAAGAAACCATTTGAACTCTGGCTGGGATACGTACCCAATACCCCAGTAAATCATTTAAATAAATTACCAAGTTTGGATATACACCCTGGTACTAAATCCTATATTTATATGCAACAAATGTGTAGAAAGCATGCAGAAGAATGCATCCAAAAAGCATTTGAATATGAAAAGAAAAGGTGGAACAAATCTCATAAAGAATTTGAATTCAAAAAGGGAGATGAAGTCCTCATATCAACACTACATTTTAACTTACAAGGTAATGTTAAATTAAAGGACCCCTTTGTAGGACCTTTTTTAGTAAGCAAAATGGTTGGTAATAATGCAGTGGAAGTCATATTGTATGCTCCATATGATAGGAAAAATCCAGTTTTCCCTATCTCATTATCGAAACCTTACCATGAAAATGATCCTGACTTATTTCCAAAAAGAAGGGGAAGGCCTAAAAAGCAACCTGAAGAAATTGTTGAAAAAGCAGAGATTGAAAAAATACTCAAGAAAAGAATCCTTACTAAAGAAAAAGGAAATGAGTATTTACTAAGATTTAAAGGAAAATCAAAATGAATTTGATAAATGGATACCTGAAAAAGAAATTTCTAATTTATCCACCCTTCTTAAAAAATTTAAATAGAAATAAATTTCTGTTCAACCAGCTGAGGGGTTAAAAACCAGTACTCATAATATTTGATTATGTTTTATTTCTTTAAAGTATAATCTTTAATGCTACAGAATTAATCTGAATACCTGAAAATTACAAATAAATAAATAAAATGAATAACTTTAAATTTTTTTATTGTTTTTTTTGGGTGGGCGAGTGTCAGCCTGTATATCCCCAGGACTGAGTAAAAAGTGCTTATAAGTTATGTTAAACACATGAACTATACATGGGAACAATAAATGAGAGTACACAAACAGTATACATAAGTAAAATTATGATAATACACAAAAAATGCCATTGTAACACCTTATATACACGCATATATCCACCTTTTATAGGTCTTATGTAATAAATATTAAGTTGGAATATGTTAGGGTAAGCTTAAGAACCTTAAGTATAAGGCTACATAATTTTTAAATACACTTAAAGCTGTTATATTCATTGTTTTACGCAAAAAACAAGAAATATGCTTTATTTCACTTAAAAGTTGACTATATGCACTATAGAATTGAGAATATCAGAATTGCGCTTTGACAGATCAATTGCGCTCATTTAGGACTATTGATTTGGCTATTTAAATGCTTAAAAATAACACTTTTCAAAATTGGTGTTTTTTATGCCAGAAATGTCTTCTGTGTACTGGCCACATACTGCCTGCTTTGTTCCCGTGTGAATAGCTTCATTTTTAGCAAAGTTAGATTTTTCACACTATTATTAGCCCACATTCTATGCCCACTGTGAGGAAACACGCTAAAATAGGTGACAGGCGCTTATTTAGTGTCCTAGCTAAATTAATAGTGCATTGACCTTGTTTATATGCACTAATTTCATTAATAACCTCACTCTTGGCGACTTTTTTCATCACCACGCTTAAAATTCGCCTAATTTTAGTCAAGGATTTACCCATGCAAGCGCCTGCCAAGGACTGCATGTAGTTACCCCTCATCTCACGCTCTTTTTTGAGTTTTTGGGTGGTTTCTCAGTCAATATTGGTTATTTTTGGATGGGAATTTCACGTAGTATAATGTCAGGATTAGCCCCTCCATTTCTACAGTAAATCCCCCTTATTATTAAGCTATTATTAACCTTAAAAAGTCTCCTTTAGTCTTTTATATTATTGTTTTATACGCATATACTCTCTTTTTGTCTTTTTCTTTAATTTTGATGGATTTCCCTTATTATTACAGGATTTTGATGGTTTTTATTTGTCTAATTATGTCATGGATCACTAGGGACGTCGATGGGCAGGTCTATTAGTTGTTTTGAGGTGTCATTAACTCTGTATTGGATGGTACATCAAGGGATTTATTGGAGAACTCAGTGTGTATAAAAGGAGGAGGTTTTTGGGTCTTGTTTCTACATTCCTTATCATTACAATTTAACCAATATAACCAAATAAATTACAATACATATCAATTAGTACTTTTTATAAGACTTTTGAATAGTATCTGAATTATAAAATCTATTTTTCTACCAACTAAAAAGATTTTAAACCATATATAAAAATAGTGAGAATTTCATTACTGAGACTTTTAATTTTGATTATATTTTACTACTTATTGGATTTAGATTACAGTATTCATATAGGATAATTAAAATCTTCTAGACAACTGACCATTTAAGCTAGTTCACATTTTTGTACTTGAACTCAGCCTGAAAAATTATTGTAGCTAGAACTGAAACCATCAGAGATACTTCTGGGTTTATTAATGTATGCAATGAAATATTATTGAACCACAAATATGAAACTAGGTATAATAATTACAAAAAGAGTGTTGAGGTAGTAAAACCTACTGCAAATAAGTTACCAGTGGAGAGAAAAAAACCTTCAGCTCCCCTTGTCTCTAAAAGACAAGAAAATAACACTTTTTACAAATATAATGAACCTTGGGCTAAAGGTCACACTTGTAAGAAAAGAATAAATGTTATTGAAAACTCACAAGATTCTGAAGCAAGTAATCATGAGGATGAGAGCTTAGAATCCAGTGAGGATTGTAAAAGTAACATTTCTTACAGTGATGATAAAAATGAGATATATTTATTAGAGCAGGATATTATGTTCCTAAATGATGCTATACCTCAGACAGATACATCTTTAACTTCCATTGAAGAAGCTGAAATTATTAAAGATGTATCTCATGATACTTACAAAATAAAACCTACCAGAGCGGCTGTTATCATATGTGGAAAAGAAATGAATGCCATTCATGACACTCAGGCTGCAGGTAGTGTAGTTTCTATTAACACATTAATGAAACTTGATAGTAAGTATAAAGAAAAACTAGAACCTGTACAGACAAAGAACTGGAGAGGTTTTGGTTCAATATTAAATCCAATTGGCAAATACAAAACTGCTGTATTATTTAGATATAATAATGGATATGTAAGAGCAGTGGGTGAATTTGTGGTAATGGAAAATAATAATTGTAGTGATTGGTTTATTATTGGCAATGACTTATTGACAAAATTTGGGATTAAACTAGATCCTGCAAACAGTTGCTTCACTATAGGTGTAAATGGGAAAAGAAAATTAAAGATTTTCTCTGAAAATTCAGTCTATTCCATTGCTCCTAAAGAAGAACAACTACTAGGTGGAAGAACCACCTCTGAAGTGTTATAATTGAAAAACAAAATCCAAAAAAACCTCTTAAAGTCCTCAACTCTCAAAAATTGAAGAAAACAATATTTTGAGATTAATAAAATCTTATCCTATGGCATTTGCTCATGGTTCAAATGAACTAGGATTGGTAAAAGACCATGAGATAAAAATCTCTTTAAGTTGTGATTTGGATAATATTCCTGGCAGCTTGAAAAAGTAACCTTACCCAGCATCTCCTGCAAAAAGGAAATATATTGAAGACAATATAAAAATGTTGTTGGAAATTGGTATTGTTGAAAAAGTGGACACAACACCTAAGTATTGTGTTATTTCACCAGTATTAAGCTATTATGAAAAAGATAAGGCAAGATTATGCCGTGATTATAGAGCTCAGAATACTTACACTGTAGATGATATTTACCCTCTACCAAGGATAGCTTCTATCCATGCTACCTTACAAGGAGCAAATATATTTCCTGTCGGGATGGAAACAAAGGTTACCACCAGATTCCTGTGGAAAATAATTCTCAGAATTACTTACTGATAACCACACAAATTGGAATATATAAATATGTGAGAATGCCATTTGGCACAAATAATGCGCCTTCAGTCTTCCAAAAATTGATGGATAGTATTTTTCATCAGGAAATGGTTGAAGGATGGCTTTTGGTTTATATTAATGACATCATAGTGTTTTCAAAAAATTATGATGAAATTTTAAATCACATTAAAAGAGTATTTCAAAAGATGTATGAAATTAATATGACAATTTCATTAAAGAAATGTAAGTTTGGATCTCAATCCTTGAAAGTACTTGGACATGTTGTATCTGGATTACAAATTTGTGTTGACCAGAAAAAAGTGGCAGCAATTAAAAACATTGGTATACATAAGAATGTGAAAGATGTTCAAAGTTTTTTGGGTATGTGTGGATATTATAGACAGTATATAAAAAACTACCAATGCATTGCAGCCCCTTTAACAACATTAATCAGGAAAAATGAGGCTTTCATTTGGAATAATGAAAGACAAAACGTCTTTGATAAATTGAAGGAATGTTTAATGTCAGCTCTAATATTGGGACTGCCAGATTTTAAACTACCTTTTATCTTGTACACTGATGCAAGCTTCAAAGGGTTAGGTGCTGCTTTACAGCAGAAACAGATAATAAATGGAAAATTATCTGAAGTAGTTATCTGTTATATATCCAGAACCTTAAGAAATACAGAATTAAGGTATGATGCCACCCAACTGGAATGTTTAGCCATTGTGTGGGCCTTGGAGAAACTTTATTACTATCTGGAGCACCAGAAGTTTGAATTAATAACATATTTCAGTGCAGTAAAATCATTACTAAACATGAAAACACCTAATAGGCACATGATTATATGGCAACTAGCTGTTCAAGAGTACAGAGGAAGAATGAAAATCACTCATAGAGCAGGAAAATTGCATTCTAATTTGGATTTATTATCCAGAAGCCCTTTGCCAAATGATACTGACAACCCAGCTAATGTACCTGATAATGAGGTTATACATATATTTGGGATTTATATAGTGGATTTTTAGGAAGATTTTATGCAAACTATATTAGAAAATTATTCATCTGATAAAGATTTGTCTAAATTATCTACCATTTTATATGATTCAACTAATGCCTCTATGAGTGCATTAATTAGAACCTTGCCTCCAATGTATAAAAATGAGTTGGAAAAAGGTAAACCGTTGATTGAAGATGGATATATATATTACATGAAAAAGCTAAGTAATTTAATAGTTATACCACCCTCTATGAAAGAGTTAATGTTGAGTACTTGTCATGATGAAATCTTAGCTGGTCATTTATATTTCAACAAAACATTAACCAGAGTTAAAAATACAGCCTGGTGGATAAACATGAAAGAAGATGTACAAAAATATATTGAAATATGTGAATCTTGTCAGAAATCTAAAAGATTAATTGTGAAGAGAGCTGGGTTGTTATAACAAATAGAGCAGCAAAAGCTCCATGGGAAATTATAAACATGGATTTTGTCACTGGCTTTGCATTAGCAGGAAAAGAAAGGTTCAATTCTTGCTGGGTAATTGTTGATAGATTAACAGAAATGTGTAAATTTATCCCTACCCATAAAGAGGTATTTGCTAAAGACTTGGAATTACTATGGTGGACTCAAATGATGAAGTCTGCTGGATTTTCCCAAGCCATATTTTCTGATAGAGACCCTAAATTTACTTCAGAATTCTGGAAATCTTTGATGGAAGTATCAGGTTGTCAATTGAAATTGTCTACAGCACACCATCCACAAACTGATTGGCTAGCTGAAAGAATGATACAAACTCTTGAAGACATGATCAGAAGATATTGTGCCTTTGGATTAGAATACAAAGTCAATGAGAAATTCACACATGACTGGGTAACATTAATTCCTGGCCTTGAATTTGCTTATAACAGCACAACTCATTCTGTAACAGAGAAAAAACCATTTAATTCTGGCTAGGATACATACCAAATACCCCAGTAAATCATTTAAATAAATTATCAAGGCTAGATATACACCCTGGTACTAAATCCTTTATTCATATGCAACAAATGTGTAGAAAGCATGCAGATGAATGCATCCAAAAAGCATTTGAATATGAAAAGAAAAGTTGGGATAAATCTTATAAAGAATTTTAATTCAAAAAAGTAGATGAAGTCCTAATTTCAACACTACATTTTAACTTACAAGGTGATGTTAAATTAAAGGACCCCTTTGTAGAACCTTTTGTAGTAAGAAAAATGCTTGTTAATAATACTTTGGAAGTCAAATTATATGCCTCATATGAAAGGAAACATCCCGTTTTTCCTATCTTATTATTGAAACCTTACCATGAAAATGATCCTGAATTATTTCCAAAAAGAAGGGGAAGGCCTAAAAAGCAACTTGAAGAAATTGTGGAAAAAGCAGAGATTGATAAAATACATAAGGAAAGAATCCTTACTAAAGAAAAAGGAAGTGAGTATTTTTTAAGATTTAAGGGGAAATCAAATGAATTTGATAAATGGATACCTGAAAAAGAAATTTCAAATCTATCCTCCCTTCTTAAAAAATTTAAAGAGATATAAATTTCTGTTCAACCAGCTGAGGAGTTACAAACCAGTACTCATAATATTTTATTACGTTTTATTTCTTTAAAGAATTAATCTTTAATTCTACAGAATTTTCTGAATACCTGTAAAATAACATAAAAATAAAAATAAATAAAAAAAGTGTATAACTTATCATTTTTTTATTGTTTTTCTTGAGTGGGTGAGTTTCAGCCTGCATATCTCTAGGACTGAGTAAAAAGTACTTATAATTTATGTTAAACACATGGGAGCAATAAATTAGAGTACACAAATAGTATACATAAGTAAATTTATGATAATATAAGAAATCTGACATTATAACACTTATATACATGCATATATCCACCTTTTATAAGTCTTATGTACTTAATAATAAGTTGGAATATGCTAGGGTAATCTTAAGAACCTTAAATATAAGGCTACGTAGTTTTTAAGTAAGCTTAAAGCTGTTGTTTTCATTGTTTAATGTAAAAAATAAGAAATGCGCTTTAAATCACTTAAAAGTTGATTATATGCACTATAAATTTATTAATATTAAATATTCACTTTGACAGATCAATTTTTCTAAATTAGAACTATTTATTTGTCTACTCAAATTCATAAAAATAACACTTTTCAAATTTGGTGTTTTTTATGCCAGAAATGGCTTCTGTGTACTGGCCACATACTGCCTGCATTTTTCCCGTGTTAATAGTCTCATTTTTAGCAAAGTTAGCTTTTTCACACTATGATTACCCCACATTCTATGCCCACTGTGGGGAAACACGCTAAAATAGGCGACAGGCGCTTATTTAGTGTCCTAGCTTAATTAATAGTGCATTGACCCTCTTTATATGCACTAATTTCATTAATAACCTTAATCTTGGTGCTTTAATTTACTACCATGCTTAAAATTGCCTAAATTAGCCAGGTATTTACCCGTTCAAGCGCTTTATAAGGAGTTCATGTAGTTACACCACGTCTCACACCCTTTTTTGGGTTTCTAAGTGGTTTCTCAGTCAATATTGGGTATTTTTGAATGGGGATTTCATGTAGTATAATGTCAGGATTAGCACCAATATTTCTACTGTTAATCCCCCTTATTATTGAGTAATTATTAGTTTTAATTTTCCCTTTTTAGTCTTTTATTTTAATGTATAACATGCATATACTCTCTTTCTTGCTTATTCTTTAATTTTGATGGATTATCGCTATTAATACAGGATTTTAATGGGTGATATCATTCTAATTATGTTATTGGTCACTCTGTATGTTGTTAAGCATGTCTATTAGCTGGAATGAGTCGTCATTAACTGTGTATAGAGCTGGTAATTCAAGCGGTTCACTGGGAAAATTATTGTGCATAAAAGGAGATGCTTTTTCGTCTTGTTTTCAACATTCTTTATCATTAAAATCAAATAAATAACCAATATAATTACAATACATATCAATAACAGTTAAAAAGTCTTTGAATAGTATCTGAATTATTTCAGATATTTTTTTACCAACTATAATATTGTAAGCCATATATAAATTAGTGAGATTAAAATTACTGAGACCCTTATATTGAATTATATTTTAATACTTATTGGATTTTTACTACAGTATTAATATAGGACCATTAAAATCATCTAAAAACTGACCATTCTAGCTATTTCACGTCTTTGTACTTGACCTCTGCCTGACATCAACCATCAAGGTAAGGGATTTCAGGAAAGGTGCAAATGGTTTGAGATGAATAATGACAGTCCAAGGAGAATGCCTATCATTTCTGCTTCAAACACAGTGTATGTATTGGCATCCATTAAGCAGGTCCCAAAGGGGTGGGTGAGGTCAGGATCAAAAGCTGCTGCCATTGTTCCTGCTGGGGATTTAGAGCCATCAGTGTAAATGTAGTGAATCAGGGGTATGGGAGCTGAAAGGTAAAGGGAGACTTCTCTTATTGCATCTTTTTTGGAAGTACTTATGATAGGGTGCAAGGTAAGAGGAGACCATGGAGCCAAAGGGGATGGCCATTGGATATCCACATCTAAGTGGAGAGGGTGGGAGGGGAAGATGTGGGAGGTGGTGAGGTTGTGGAGTTGGTGATGATGGTTTTTGGAAATGGGAAGGGAAAGCGTTTTCCTCACTAACCTAGCCATAGGGTTAGATGCTGGAAGGGAGAGGAGATGGACCCAGGCAGTATTGACTACCTGGTCCAGACATGATTTACATGTGGGTGACGCAGAGTCGTGTAGGAGGGTACTCACTGCGGTGGTTCTGAAACAACCTAGTGCTCTCCTCATGGCTTTGTTGTCCACAGTTTGCAGTAGGAAAGTAGCATGAGAGGATTTATTTGGGTTGTGCCACACTATTGTGGCATAGTAAGTACGTGAGTGAACTAATGAGGAGATGAGAGTCTTGAATTGTTGGAGGGTGATTCCCCACCCTGATGATGCAAGTCTGCAAATTTGGTAGATTGATTGTAGGCCAGAAGCTGAGGTGCGGAAAGAGAGAGTAGGTTCTAGGTTAATTCATAGCCATTTCAATGATGGGGAGAGGGGTAGATTGATGTCATTGTATTGTAAGATTGGGGGATTTTTGGCTATTGTTTTTCTTTTTAGAATTAAAGAGAACTTTAATCAAGTGTAAGTCTTCTCCTCTAGTAATTTGGGATGAAGCTGAAGTATGATTTATGGTGCGCTAACCTGATCAATGTGTAGCAAATTGTCACTGATCCGAATCACAAACTTAACAACAAGATGTGCTAACCTTTAATCAAGTGTAAGTCTTCTCCTCTAGTAATTCGGGATGAAGCTGAAGTATGATTTATGGTGCGCTAACCTGTAGTATTGAATGAAGATGTGTATTAGGACTTGTATTGGTGATGAGCGAGAGAAGTGGAAAGATATATATTGCAAAGTTAGGCACACCTGATCAATGTGTAGCAAATAATCACTGATCCAAATCACAAACATAACAACAAGATGTGCTAACCTATTGTAAATAATAAATGTAAGAATGATAGTAGCAATAATTAACTATTAACAAGCACACCTTTAATCAAGTGTAAGTCTGCTCCTCTAGTAATTCGGGATGAAGCTGAAGTATGATTTATGGTGCGCTAACCTACAACAAAACAAAAATTTAGATGTAACATTGACTAATACTAATAGTAGTACACAACTGTAGTATTGAATGAAGATGTGTATTAGGACTTGTAGTGGTGATGAGCGAGAGAAGTGGAAAGATATGGGAATATCAGAGAAATGAGAGGATTATATATATTGAATAATGACTTCTCACGCTAACAAAATACAGATTTTTGTACCTTCTACATTCAGTTTGTATTAGTCTACTTTGGGACACACAATGAAAAAATATGAACATATAAAAATCTTTAAAGTAATAGGTATTATACTAACACTCTGCCTCATTGCTTGACCCAATAGTGTGTTGACATATATTTAAACCAAGATCTGTTCTGAATTTTTCAAACTTATTTCAATCTAGCGCCTTAGTCATGATGTCTGCAACCATGTCATTGGTGGAGCAATGCTTGAGGTTCAATTCACCGTCCAACACTTTTTCTCTGAACCAATTAAAGTGAACTTCAATGTGCTTGGTTTGTTTGTGTGCCACTGGGTTCTTAGACAACGCTATTGCACCTTGATTATCTCCATAGAGTAAAGTTCCTTGGTTAGTTTCATATCCTAAATCAAATAGTAATTTTTGCAGCCATACTCCTTCTAGTCCAGCATCGAGGTAACCTTTATATTCAGATTCAATAGCTGAGGTTGACACGGTATTCTGTTTTCTGCTTTTCCATGAGACAGCACCTCCACCAAGTAAGAATGCATAACTGTTAGTTGATCTTCGTGTTAGGCTACACCCAGCCCAATCAGCATTACTGAATCCAGTGGGTGATTGACTGTTGGGAGTAGGTTTTGTTGGTATAATCATCCTGAAATCCTTTGAATAAACTATTCCTATATCAGCTGTACCTTTGAGATATCGTAGAATTCTGAGAGCAGCTTGCCAGTGCTGTTGATTTGGTTTTATCAGAAACTAAGACAAGTAATTTACTACATGTGTGATGTCTGGTATAGTACACTGCGCCAAGTATTTAATACTTCCAATGATGCTTCGGTAATAATTCCCAGTTTTCAGAAATTGATTATGGTGTTCATCATCAGAGGGTAATAGTTGTATGTTTGATTGCATTGGTGTTGAGTTACTTTTGCAGTCGTCCATACCATAGGTTTCAAGCAAATCTGATATATACTGACTTTGATGTAGTTTAATGGTCGTAGTCCTTAGTCTACTGATTTGTATTCCTAACAGATATGTTGCCTTTGAAAAATCATGAACCTTGATATCTTTTGATAGTTCAGCGTGAAATTTATGAGTGCTATGTCCAATAATTGACATGTCTTGGACCCAAGTGAAGACATACAAATAGTCATCGTTGTAATCTCTTCTGATGAACAGGCATGGGTCACTGTTATTTGTCTTGAAATTGTGTTTATGGAACCACCTTGAGAGTTCTTGATACCACGCTCTTGGAGCTTGCTTCAAGCCGTATAGTGCCTTTTTTAGTTTCAAGATTAGACGTCCATTATTTAACTGTTCTATTTCTTTTTTGCAGTTAAGATTTGACCAGTCTAACCATTCGGCAAAACCTTCTGGGGGTTGAATAAATATGTCTTCTTCCAGGGTACTGTTCAAGAATTCAGTTTTAATGTCAAGTTGGTGTATGGGTAACCCTTCGACAGCAGCAAGCGCAATGATGGTGTGCGGCATGGCAATTCTTCCCGTGGGTGCAAATGTCTCATTAAAGTCTATAACATGTTTTTTTAGGTATCCCTTAATGACTAGTCGTGCCTTGAACTTTTTGAGTACCCCGTTTTTGTCCTATTTTGTTTTGAAGATTCATCGTGTGGGAATAGTTTTTTTTTGGTTGTTTGTGACAGTACACCAAACATGATTTTCATACAGTGAGTCGAGTTCTTCTTTAATGGCACCTGTCCAGTATGCTCTTTGAGTTCCATTAATAGCCCTTTTATAGTTTTCAGGATTTGAAGTCTGTTGTTCGACAAAGTTAATGAGTGCATTGTGAGTACCTTCTAGCTCATTTATTCGATTCCTGTCATGAGATCTTAACGTCATTCCAGTGCGCTGATTCTCATTGTTTTCAGACGGTGGTGGACCAAGGCACAGAATAAGTCATCTCGGAACTGAAGTTTTGTTGCTTTCCACTGAGTCTTCACCTTGTTCTTCTACAGCATCAAAGAATTCCTCATTGTCATCAGCGTGGGGTCTTGTACATGTTGTGACTGGAGAATGTGTAACAATGATTCTAAACATGTCCTTGGGGCTGTTTTCATTTTTCATGGGAAATATGGACTTGTTGAATGAAGCATTTTGAGTGAAGAATATTCTTTTTGAATTGATATCCATTAACTTTCAGTTGTTATTCCTTTCACAGTAACTGAGAAAGACACATTTTGTACCAGTGGGAGCAAATTTGCTGGTTCTTTTCTGTTTTGGAATACTTGCAATGGCTAGGCATCCAAATGGGTGAAGGTGAGTTATCTTAGATTTTCTGCCAGTGATTGCCTCGTGTGGTGACATCATGTTTGCACTTTTACTGACTATCAAATTTTCTAGATATACCGCAGTGGTTACTGCTTCTCCCCAATAGCTGAGTGGTAATACAGATTGGAACAACATACCACGTGCTTTCTTGTTGGTGATTCTATTCCCTCTTTCACTAATTGGATTTTGTTTGGGCATATAAGGTGCTGTAACTTGATGAGTGATACCATTTTCTTTCAGGTAATTTTCAAATTTGCTTGAGCAGTATTCTCCTCCTCCATCAGTTACAATGGTCTTGATTGTTGATTCACAGATGTTCTCATATTTAGCCTTGAATTCTATTAACTTTTACAGCTCTTCATTCTTATTTTTTAATAGATATACTGCTTGAGTTGATGTCAGGCCATTGGTAATTTTCATGTAATACTCGTAACCACTGTTGGTTGGTGGTTTTATTCTTCCACTAAGATCTGTATGTATTACATCCATAGCTTTCTTTGGTGTTGGTAAGTGTCCTTTGAATGGCAGTTTCTTTGCTTTTGTCATTTCACATATTTCGCAAAAGAACTGATTATCGTTTAATGGTTTACCTACAGTTGACTTTGTGTATGTTGAATTTGGATGTCCTAATCTCTCACGCCACATTTTAACGGAGCAAGTTAGTGCAGTCTCAGCAGGTCTGAATTTTCCTTGCATTTTGCACAGGTCATTTTCGATATCAGCGGAAAATTTAAAGTATTTATTACTGATGATGCATCTTTCGGGATTTTTAAGGTAATTTATTTGACAGTTCTTTCTCCAAAACACAGTAGTAGGAACAAGATCATACGGGAGTTTAGGTACATGGAGTGCATCAAGAAATACAGCATTATTCCCTTCAACTAGTTTAACTGTCCCTTTACCAACACATTTTGTAATCTAATTTCTGGTGACTATGTCAAAATCACTACTTTGATATGTCCAGAAGTATTTACGATCCCTAATAATCATTGATGTGGCTCCTGAGTCAAGAATTTGTTTCAGGTTAATGTTGCTGTTGATAGAAGAGATGAGGACATACTGGTTGCACGCCATCATTGCTGAGTCTTCATTTTTTTTGTTTCTTTCAGCCATCTCTTTCTTCCATTGATTAAGTTGTTCTACCCAGCTAGGTTTGCCAACCTTTTCCCAGCATTCACTCTTGAGATGTCCTGATTTGCTGCAGTGTGTGCATTTCTTTTGAGGCTTTTTCTCTTTGTATTTATACATTTCAGCTTTATTCAATTCTTCTATCAGGGCCTTGGTTGTTTTTGTCTAATTTGTTTGGCTGTCCTGAAGGTTGTTAAATTTATCGGTTTGTTCTAGTATTTCCAGAACATTTGTCATATTGACTCGTCCAGATGCAAGTATATTTTGCGCTGTGGTTTGATATTGATCCGGCAATTTCATGATTATTTGCGTTGCCACTGTATCACCCTCATAGCTTATGTTCGTGTTTCTTAGATTTCTTAGTACTGTTCTAATGTTAGTGATAAAGTTTTTGAGGTCAGTGACGTATGTCAAGTCGTTTAGTGATTTAAAGGCGGCAGCTTTAGTGAACTGATTGACTTCGGCATGCTTTTCTTTCAGCTTTATCCATGTTTTGTATGGATCACCTTTCAGCTCCGGACAGTCGCAGATTAGCATTGTATTTTCATGATCAAGATGTCAAAGGATCATAGAGTAAGCCTTCATATTTATCTTTTGACATTTTTTAATTTCATTTGCACTTGGTGTAGTTATAGTTGACCCATCTTCCTTTGTAGTGGTAGTTATGATAAAATTGTTTTCTGTTGCATCCCATAGATCATTCTCAAAGAGAAGTCCTTCCATGTGTGCTGCCCAGGTGAAATAGTTATTGTTCTTAAGTTTGGTTTCATTTTTAATTTCAAGTGCTGAAATTAGTTCATGGATGCTATTGCTGTTCATTTTTAGAATTACTAGTTAATGTTTAAATGATAGTACACGAGCTTGGTACTGATAATGTGTTAGAATTAAAGAGAACTTTAATCAAGTGTAAGTCTTCTCCTCTAGTAATTCTGGATGAAGCTGAAGTATGATTTATGGTGCGCTAACCTTTAATCAAGTGTAAACCTTCTCCTCTAGTAATTTGGGATGAAGCTGAAGTATGATTTATGGTGCACTAACCTACAACAAAACATAATTTTAGATGTAACATTGACTAATACTAATAGTAGTACACACCTGTAGTATTGAATGAAGATGTGTATTAGGACTTGTAGTGGTGATGAGCGAGAGAAGTGGAAAGATATGGGAATATCAGAGAAATGAGAGGATTATATATATTGGATCATGACTTCTCACGCTAACACAATTCAGATTTTTGTACCTTCTACATTCAGTTAGTATTAGTCTACTTTGGGACACGCAATGAAAAAATAAGAACATATAAAAATCTTTAAAGTAATAGGTATTATACTAACATTTCTGTGGGTGAAAAGAATCCATTTTGTTTTTGCAATGTCAAAGACCGCAGCATGTTTTAGGCCCCAGGCCAGTGACTCTGTGTCTAGATTGGCTAGCTTGTCCGTGACTGCATCCATGCTTTTGTGGGCCATTAAAAACAAAACATCATCAATATACCCTAGAGCAAGAGTGGATTTAGAGGGAGAGGGGAGAGAAAATAATCCTGAGTTGTATATATTGTAAAGGATGGGAGAGAGAGGGGATCCTTGTGGGAGTCCCTTAGAGAGGAAGGAAGAGGGAGATTTGTAAGAGGAGAAAGCAATGCTGGTGCATCTATTAGTAAGTGAGTTGATGATTAATGAAATGAGGTTGTGAGGAATGGGGAAAGAGTAGATAATTGCTTCGAGTCTTGGGATGTTGACTGTCGGGAATGCTCCTTTCACATCTAGGGACAGAGCCCCAACTACATTCCCCAAAAGCCACTGGGAATCTAGTTTGACGCGCAAGTGGGGATGCTCCAAGTTGCTTATTTTACTCAGTCCTGGGTATCCCTAGGATGACAAAAATGTTGCGCAAGAAATAAAGGCTTCAAAATATACCTAACCCATCTTTGAAAATACCCATTGGATATATCTCACTTTCATAGTAGTGCTTACTTCTCCTTATAGTTAACTCTCTGTTGGTGCCCTGGTCACTCAGGCATCCCCAGGGAACGAGCTGGTGGACAAATCTTAGCTGCCAAAAAATATGATGCCCCCATACCAGAACTGCTCTTCTTTCTCCCTCCCCTATTCTTCGATTGATCACCACTTTTCTTGTAAATATCAACAGGTTTTCTAATAACTTGCCCCTAACTACTCAGGTTTACCATCAGGTGTGTTCACTTTTATTGCAAACTTTTCTTTTCTATAAGTTTTCATACACTATCTTGTACGTTACTATGAACCTTGCTTTCATGTCCTTAGTTGAGTGAGATTTTAAGAGAAAAGAAAATTTTATGCAAATAACATATCATGTTGATATTGGGAAAAATGAATAGATACACAAAGCTCTACTCACAATGAACTTGGAAAGAAAATACGCCTTGTTTTAAAGATTGGCATGTTGCATCAGTAATATCAACATCCTCTGCCCCAATACGCCCCCAAACAATTGTACAGCTACTATCATGAAAAACATAACCCATGCAATTACTAGTGAAAGATGAATTTGTTGACAACTTTGCACATGGTGCAAAGCTTCCGTTCACTTGTTTACAAACTCTATTTACACTATAATCATTGGTAGATTTGAGCAGAGTGCCTTGGCCTGGACAATTTTTTTGGTTGTAGATAGACATCGAACCTTGAAAGGAGAGACTGACAAATGACAAGAAAAATAAGATTTTTATTTGTAGCTGCTAAGAAGAAACATTAGCTGGTTAGTAGAAATAAAGCTAATATATCATGAGCTGACCATAATGATCACAGGTTCAGATATAGAGTATTATATACCTGGCAGACTATCAGAATGGGTAATGTTGCTCGTGTGGAGAAGAGTTAGGGATGGCTAAAAGTAATCACTGTTCTCAAAGTTTTGTAAAGATTGAAGAAACTGATCCTACCCTTGCCCCTATTTAACCGTTTCATTTGGAGGTCAAGTATTTCTCATGGGTTGTCGAGGCTTGCGGACAAAGATTATCGCACATTTTAATCTTATTAGTACTGGGTGAAATAGAAATAAAAGCGAGCCGAAGAGGTGATTTGTGACAGTTTTGTTGGGGATAGTAATTTAATATTTATTTGGCATGAACAAATATAATGTTCTTATTGTTATATAATAATGTGGAGACGTTGATAATAGGGGGTATCCAAGTTGGCGAATTTCAGTTTATTAACCCCACATCGAATTTCAGATTTTGCAAAATTTGACGTCAGATTTCTGAAATCTAATAGGGGGTACAGCCAAGTCACAAAATCTTGCAGAACTTTCAACCAAAAAATAAAAGTTTCACCCACAAAAAATGATTTGGCTATTCAAAAGGAAGTAACTCTTCCCTATCCCCAACCCTTTTGAATAGGCAAATCATTTTTTGTCGAGAACAACTTTTGGTAGCACGGTGTCAGCCTGTAGAACTCCGGAAAGAACCGGAGAACAGGAGACGCCGCTACTACAGTATATATCACAATGACTATGTACATAAGGTGCTTAAGAACATAACATCCCCCCCACATTGTCATTTAAACTATTCCAACACAAATATCCTCCCTACTTGTAATTAACCATCAAAAATAAATAAGAAAATGAAAAGAAATATAGAAGAGAAAAAGAAATATGAAAGAATATGAAAGAAAAGAAATAATCCCCCCCATTCCACCATATATCACCACACACAGACATCTTTCCTTTTGTTGAAAGTTAGAGATGGGCCCAGTGCTTTGGTTAGAATATCAGCACACATTTTTACAGTTGGAACCCACTCTAGAAAAGCTTTCTTAAGGAAGAGCTGTCCATTTACCAAGTAATAACACCTACTAATATGTCTTGTCCTCTTTTCTCCAGGATTATTTTTTGCATTGGAGACAGCCCCTTTATTGTCACAGTGAAGCCTGACAGGTGGAAAATCAGGATACAGATCTTGAAGCAGGTTTGAGATCTAAATCGCATCCTTCATTCCACTACTAAGAGAAACATATTCAGCTGTCATAGATGAGTCGCCTACAGTCAGTTGACATCTTGATGTCCAGACAACAGGGCAGCCATTGAGAAGTAATAAATGACCAGATTGGGCTCTGGAAAATTCCTCGTTGTTCCATGTGGGATCAGTGTAAGAGAATAATTCAAGGGGGCTGGATCTGTCAGGATGAATATGAAAAAAAAGATTGGCAGTGTATTGTACATATTGTAAGAGGTGATTGAGAGCTGTCCAATGAGTAGCTGTTGGTTTGGAAGAGAATCTAGCATGGAAGTTTACTGGGAAAGAAAGATCAGGCCTAGTTGCCACAGCTACATAGCTGAGAGCACCTAGAATAGAAAGATACTTGGTAGTGTCAACTGCCTCTTCATTATCTGTTGCTGATCTGATTTTTAACAGTTGAGGAAAAGGAGATCTTGTGACTAGTCCTGAAGGATTATGTTCTCTTAAAATTTTATTAATTATCTGAAAAATTGTTGAGATTAAAGCCTTCAGGGAACTCTTCAATACCTATGCCCACAATGCCATCCACCTTTTCATTCCATTTTATCTTCAAAGATCTATCTAAACTATTTTCCAAATCCTTCAACACCTCCTCATTACTTCCAGTTACAATTCCATCATCAACATGTATCCAAACCACACCCAAACAACCTTTTTTCCTCAAGATATAAATACTTTTTTCATATTGACTAGCTTTATATCCTAGGGAGTCAAGTTTGTCAGCAATATGTAGCCACCAACATCTTGCTTCCTGCTTGGTGCCATATAGGGCCTTCTTCAGACGGAGAGCACTGTCTTTATCCTTCAGTTGAAAACCTTCAGGAGGACTTACCCATATAGCTTCATCAATTGGACTGTGAAGATAGGCTGCCGTTGTGGTCTTCCAACATTGGTGGAGCCCTTTGTTGGTTTATTGAGTGTTGTTTTGATATGCCTTAAATTGCATTGTTTAATAATTAGGTGTTTTCCTGGAATTACTCAGCAAATATTGGGACTAAGGGGGTGTGGATACTACCATTGGATATCCCCAGTTTTTCTCTATATTTTATGTCCTTATGACATTTTTCATATTCTAAGTATTAATGGGATAATTTCTCATTTTTCTTTTAAAAAGATAGCTGTTTAATTTTGTTTTGTGTTTTATGGGATAACCTTAAGTCTTAGGGTTAAGTGTTTAGTACTGTTAGAATAAGCTAAATTTTCTCTACATTTCATGTCTCAATGTTGTTATAGCCTAATTACATGTTTTAAAGGTTTTAGTAAATTTAGTAGATTTTTATAAGTAGTTTGGGTATTTTTGGTGGTTTTTAGTAGTTTTCTGACTTCAGGGTGGTCTGGCACCTCAGGAGGGCCTCCTGACATCCGGCAGACTACCCGCCTTGGTGCTAGAGGGCTGGGAAGTGTTTCTAGAGAGGGTTTATGCAATTTGGTGATCAAGAATGTAAAATTGGTTGGCGTGCATGGGCTCTTAGCTAGTGGTCTGTGTGTATATAGTGAATAAAACAGTTTGGGGAAACTTTAATTATCATACAACCATCCAGAGGTGATATCCTTGTCCCTCACTCAGTTTTTACTGTTTTTTGACTACTATTGGCTATGTTTGTTGCAAGGTGAGCTCTTCATTTAACTTAACTTGGAAACTGGTTTCTCTGGTATAGTCTTGCAAGCTATATCAAGTATTATTTCTGTCTCTGGTGTGAATTTGCAACCTACATCAAGTATCATTTCTTTCTCTGGTGTGGAAATTGGTCTACTTTTCAGTTCTTTGGTTTGGTAGTCTGTCTGGTGACTACTTTCTTGGCTGATCAGGCAGTCAAGTGTGATGGAAAAGGGGCTTTAGCAAACAGGAACCAATTTACTGTAGCAGGTAAGTCTCACTTTATTTTTCTAAAGGGACAGGGGATTTTATCTCTGGTTTCTTTCCAACTCCCTTGGTCAATGCCTATAGCTAGCACTATAGGATTTTCTACATTTCTGGTGCCCAACGTGGGGTAGAACCTTCTAGTTCTTTGGAATCTCTTTTGTCTTTGGTTGGCCCTTTTTTGATGATTTTGGTCTGGAAGAATGGCTTCTGGCTATTCTATTCCTGTGGTGACTGTCAGCAGGGGGGAAGGTCCTCCTACTGTGATGGTTAGGGAGTGTGTTAGGATTAAAACTTGGGATGATACCAAGTGTAATGGTGAAGATGTGAAGTGGTTTCTGGAGAAGTATGAAACTTCTTCTGGTGTGGATGGTGCTTCTTACCTGCAAATGGTGAAGCACATTATTTTCTTCATTGGTGATAGGGCAGTGGAGAAGGAGGTTGTGGCCATGCCTGGCTAAAAGGAGAGGGACTGGAAGTTATTGTGTAGGGAGATGGTGGATAGATGGGGTTTCAGTCTCACTATTGTGGATCTGAAAAAGGTTTTTGGTGAATGGAAGTCTTATGGTGGTGTTGATAACTTTCACAGTTACAGGAAGTTTCTGCTACAGTTTGATCCCGTGGTGGAATATTTGGTGGAAGTGGAGGAGCTGGCACATGAAAATGCTGCAAAGGATATTTTTTGGTCTTCCCTGGCTAGAGATGTCAGGATGGATGTGTTGAAAGAGCTGCCAAAAAAGGACTTTACAAAGACTCATTCTAATGGGGATCAGAAGTTGCCTGACTTGGACAAGGTGAAGGAGGCGGTGGAGGCCCATTTGAATTTATTGGCTGTGGACACCTATCAGGAGGGGTGTTCCAAATATTTCAGAAAAGTCAGTGGGGCTTTGGCTGAAGAGGAGATTAGAGTGAAGAAGGAAGAGAAAAATATGGTGAAGGTTACCAAACAGGAGAGGGAACCAGTGGTGGAGCAGTTGGCTGATCTGACAAAACAGCTACATATTTTTGTTCAGGAGTCTAAGAAGGCCAATAAGTCTCCTTCTCAGCCTAGAGATTTTGATAAGAGGGCTGTAAGGAGTCATCCTTGGGTCTGCTCTTATTGCAGTAGGAGGGGGCACAAGTCCAATGATTTTTGGGCTCTGAAAAGAGATGTGTCAGAGGGAAAGGTGGAGTTTGATGGCAGGGTGTTCAAGTTCCCTGATGGTTCATTTTTGAAGCCCAGTGAGGGGCAGGCTCCTGTTGATTTGGTCAGGAGAAGGAGTGGTCTCAATCAGAGGAGGCCAAGGTTTGAGAAGATTCCTGATCAGTGGAAGTCTTCTGGTAAGAAAGATGATGATGTCAAGGGAAAAGGGAAGGAGGTTAATAAGGTCTCTTTTTCTACTTCCTTTGGTGGGTTGGAATTGTGCTCTTGTGGTGGACAGTCACGTGGAAAATATTTGGCTGGAGTTTATAATGTAGAAGCAGGAAAGGTGGGAAGGCCTAAGAACAGTTCTCAAGCCCAGCCAAAGCCTAAGCCTTCTAATGTGGATCCTAAGCTGAGTGCAGCTAGGAAAAAGTACAGCAAAGAGGTTCTGTACAAGATGCAGAAGGGGATTGCTGATATGGGCCCCCCTAATTTTGGGGCATTGGACATGATTTGTAAGCCAATGACTATGGATGTGGATTCTGACTCTAAGGAGGATGTCCCTTTGGATTCAATGCCAAATCTTACTGGAGTTAGAGGTTCTGGTGAGGGATCTGGTTTGATTCCTGTTGATAGTAAATCTGTTGGTGGTTCTGGTCCTTAAGAATCTTCTAGGACCAAGTTAGTGAAGCTAAGGGCTCACTTTGAGAGGCCAGTAGTTTCTGGTCAATCTAATGTTATGGAGTCTGTTCTGGAAAGGATGAATCAGGTTCAGGCTTCCCTCACTTAAGGGGAATTGTATGCTATTATTCCTGGGTTGGCTGATAGACAAAAGAAGTTGTTGACAAGGAGAAGGGTTTCTTCTGGGGTGGGAGAATACATTTGTGATTCTGCTTAAAATTTTGATGAGGGGTTGGAAACTCATTTTTCTGCACCTCTGGGATATGTCAACGTCACTCTGAATGGCAGGGAGACTAGGGCATTGGTGGATTCAGGCTCTCAGATCAAACTGATTTCTTTGCTTGAGGCCACTCATATAGGCCTCCCAATCAAAACTGGTATTGGTGGCCATGGCACTGAGTTAGTTGGAAAATCTGAATTTGTTTAGTTGGATGTTGGTGGAGCCTCAGTGAAGGTTCATTTTCACATTGCTTAAGGTAATGTAAAAGCTGTTTTGGGTGTACCATTCTTGATGGATTTCCAGGCAAGAATTGGTTATCAATGTGATATGGGAATCAGTTTTGAGTTGACTGGTGAAGACAAAAGAAGACTTCACATAAGGTTGTCATCTCCTGGAGATGATGGTTGGGAGACCAGGCCTGATTTGTCTTCCAATTGCCAGTGCATGGATTGTTGTAGGAGAAGAAGGGAAGTGGGTGCAGCCTCTTGTTTTTTGGAGTGTGGCTCAGGCTCTAGTGAGAGTCTGTCTTTTTTAGAGTGATTAGGGCTGATTGCCTTAGTGCTACAACCTCTCCCCAAGGTGAGGAAATCTCAGGTTGTAGAAGGTAAGCTCCCTTGGAGATATACCAAGTGGATTTTCAACTTTCTCTATAAAATTTTTCTCTTCTCTGAAAGTATTCTTCAATATTTTTATAAAGTCTCTGTTCTCTCTCAAGATTTTCTATTAATTTTAATTCAAGCTCAAAAAAGAAGATGGGTTATTTATCTTTGTTGAAAGATATGCAGAAAAGCTGTGGAGAGGTGAGATTTGGGTCTAAAAGTAAGTCCTCCCAATTGTGCACCGCTAGGTTTTCTTCTAAACCCTTCAAAAAAATTACCTTGGACACATCCGTGAGCATTGGGGAAACCCCTGGTTATTTTTGTAGGAAAGAAAAAAACCCAAGAAAATAAAATAAAAATTTCAAGATAATTCAAGAAAATCAAGAAAAAAATCAGAAGATAATGAAGAAAGAAGACAAAATTTATTTTTGTGAAGATCATCAAGATCAATTTTTGGGCCTCCAGCAAGAGGTTAAACTGCACAAATTTTTGAAGAATGAAGATTGTCAAGATCAATTTTTAGGCCTCCTGAATGAGTATAAACTGCACAACTTTAGAAGATTTAATTCAGATGATGAATCAAAATTTGAAGTTTTGGAAGATGGAAGTGAAGATGAAGATGTGGGATTGCAGAAAAGTTTTGGAGTGGTGAGATTGGGGAGTAAAAGTAAGTCCTCCCGATTGTGCACCGCTAGGGTTACTTCTACACCTTTCAAAAAAATTACCTTGGCCACACATGTGGGCAATGGGGAAACCTTTGGTTTTTGTTCCAGGTCTGGTGGTGAAGTGTTCCAGAAAATTCCTCAAGTTGACAGTGGAGCCGCAAAGTACAAGAAGGTGGCGCAGAAGATTAGGCCTGTCCATGAGCCTATACCTGTATGTTTGAATCCTCCATTGAAGAGACCTGTGTTCTCTAGAGATCCGTACTTTACTCCTCTGGTGAAGAATCCTACTGATTTTGAGAAAACTGCTAGGTTGATAGTGGAAAGGTTGAAAGTTGTTAATTTTGGTTCTGATGATTGGTTTTAGGATGAGTAAAATAATTTGTTTTTGCACGTTATTGTTCTGAGAGAGAAGGCAGTGGAATTTGTTGAATAGAAAAGGGGTGTGTTGAAACACTCTTATGGGGAACCTTATTTGATTCCTGTGGTTTTTCATGAACCTTGAAAAATCAAACCTGTTCCAATTCCAGTTGCTATCCAGGATGATTTTGTGGAGATTGTCAGGGAAAGAGTCAGGACAAGATTTTATGAACAGTCAACTTCTATTTACTCAAGTCTGGTTTTCTATGTTAAGAAGAAGAATGGGAGGTTGAGGGTGGTACATGATCTTAGAGCCTTGAATAGAGTTACTATCAAGGATTCAGGGATGCTGCCAAGTGCGGAAGACTTTGAGGAAGATTTTTCTGGAAGGGTGTGTTATTGTTTGGGTGATATTATGGGTGGTTATGATGAAAGGGAACTTCACACTGATTCATAGCCACTCAAAACATTTGAGACACCTCTGGGATGATTTCAGCTCACTAGGTTGCCTCAAGGAGCAACTAATTCAGTAGCAGTTTATCAAGCACAAGTGGGTTGGATTTTACAGGATGAGTTTCCCACTCTTGCTGGTACTTTTATTGATTACAGTTGAATTAAAGTACCCTCCACTGATTATGTAAATGAGGTGCTGAAGGAGAACCCAGGTATAAGGAGATTTGTTTGGGAATATGCAATTACTCTACAGTAAGTATTGTTTAGAAATGAAGAGGCTGGTTTGACCATTTTTGGGTCAAATTTTTGATGTTGTGTTCCTGCTCTGGAAATTTGGGTCATGTGGTGTGTAAAGAAGGAAGGATTATGGCCAAGAAGAAGGTTAATAAAATTCAGTCATGGCCAAGGCCAAAAATACTACTGAAGTCAGAGGATTTTTGGGAGTTTGTGTGTATGTCAGGATTTTTATTAAAGATTTTTATTTGTTGGATTCACCTTTAAGGAGGCCAACCAGGACAGATGCAGAGTGGGAATGGACTGAAGAGTGTGAAGAGGCTTTTCAGAAGTTTAAGAATGTGGTGGGTGAAGATATATTCTTCACAAGTTGGTTTATGGTAGGGAAGCTGGAAAAATTTATCTGGAAGTGGATTCAAGTTATATTGCTTCTGGTGCTGTTTTGTCTCACAAAGATAAAGTTGGGAAGGTCAGGCCAGTAAGGTATGAGTTTGTGGCTTTTAATGAGGTGGAATCTAGGTATTCTCAGCCAAATTTAAAATTGTGTGGTGTAGAAAAGATTTTGAAGAAGCTACAAACTGTTTTGTGGGGGCAGAATTTTGAGCTTCAGGTGGAGGCTAAATCTCTGTTTCAAATGATCAACACACCTAGTCTTCCAAATGCTCCAATGACTAGGTGGGTGGCATTCATTCAACATTTTTCTTTTGAACTGGTGCACAAGCCAGGTAAAACTTTTACAATTCCAGATGGATTATCAAGGAGACTGCCAACAGATGAAGATTCAGATTCTGAAGAATTTGATGAAGATGTCCCAGCTATTAGGGTCATCACAAAAAGTGCTGAGGATTTTTCTCACCTCCCCCATGAGGCTAAACTGGAAGATTGTTCTCTCCTCCCCCAAGATGCTAAAGTGGCTGATTCTGATCTTAATTCTGATGATCAGGATGTTTTTGTTGATGAAGATGAGGCTGTTGTTTGGGATGGCTCAAATTTAGAAAATGGTGTTTTTGTTAGTGAACTGTATGCTCATAAGATTCAGTGGAAGAAAAAGGATGTACCAAAGTTTAGGGATTGGTGTCCTGGTTGGGATGGTCATGTTGCTCATGTGCACCCTGGTGATTTTGATGATAGGGTTGTACCCTTGAATGTTGGTTTGTTGAATTTTGAAGATGAGACCTGCGATCAGACTGGGTTCTATTTTATTTATGTTGAATATCTGTTAACCTTGGAGAGGACAGATATTTGTGATGAAGATACTTGAGTGGAAATCAAGAAGAAAAGTCCTGGATTCTATGTGTCAGGAAGAAGGTTGATGGGCAGGAGACATCCAAATCCTCAAGTTGTTGTGACTCAGAAAAAGGGTCAAGAGTTAGTATTGAAGTCTTTGCATGAAGATCTTGGTCATAGAGGCTTTGGGGAGACTTATAGAAGAGTAGCAGACAGATTTTGGTGGCCAGGTATGAAGTTGGATGTGCAGGGTTGGGTTCAATCTTGTGAAGAATGTCAAAGAAGAAGTCATTTGAAACCTAAAGAGGTTGGCTGTGCTACTGGTGAATCAACTGTGTTTGGAAGAGTCAGTTTGGATGCTACCCATATTAAAGAGGGCAGGTATAAATACTTGATTGTTGCCAAGGATGATTTTTCTGGTTGGGTGGAAGCAGTGCCTCTGGTTAATTTGACTGCCAAGAATGTGGCAGAATTTTTGAAGAAGGAATGGGTGTTTAGATATGGGTTAATGAAGTTGGTAACTGCTGATAGAGGGCCAGAGTTTGGAGCTGAATTTAAAGAAGCTGTGGCAAGTATTGGTTCTAAAGTCAGGGTGGCTACACCTTATTATCCTCAAGCTGAAGACATGGTTGAAAGAGGCCATCAAGTTGTTGAGAATCCTTTGGTGAAGATGTGTGGAGATAGTGCTGAAAAATGGAGGCATTATTTACCCTTGGTGTTATTTGCTGATAGTGTCACTCTGAAAAGGACAACTGAATTTTTTCCTTATGAATTAATGTTTTGTCAAAAATCTGTTCTACCAGTGGATTTGGAAGCCATCTCTTATCTTGGAATTGATTGGGATGAGATATGCCTGACAGAAGATTTGCTCTGTAACAGGATGCAACATTTGGCATGTAGAGAAGAATTTCAAGAGAAGGAATACTCCAGAATGATGAAATAAGGAATCAATCAGTCAGATACTGGGACAAGAAGTTGGCTCATAGACTGAGGAATCCCTTGAAACCTGGTTGTTTGGTTTTGGTGTATAATAGAAGTTTGTAGAGTCAGTGGGGAAAGATGTTTGCTGACAGATGGAATGGACCTTACAGAGTCAGATCTCAGGTGTCTGGAGGTTCTTATGTTTTGGAGGAGTTAGATGGTGCAGTCTTAAAGAAGAGAGTGGCTGTGAATCAGGTGAAGATATTTAACCCTAGAGGCACTAGAAGTGAAGAAGATTGACTCCTCAATAAGGATAAACTATGGACCATTCTTTAATTTGGATTTTGGTGATGCTGTGAATCTGTTTTGTTGGAAACTATTTTTTGTTAGAAGGTACCCATGGGTAGGGCTTCTAGATTATATTTTGGCAAATGTGGGGGTAACTGATGGACTGGCTGCTCTATCAACAGTTACCCCAGATTGTCTGTTTCCAACCCCTTCTCTTTATTTGGCTGAACCCTAGTATTGGTTTTTCTTCACAGGTTTTAGTCCACTATGACTTTAAACTGGTAATTCTTTTGGTCTTCAAATGCCGGAATCTTTTTGTTTATTGGTTTTGGTTTTTTTGTGTCGGATGTTGTGTTTTTGTTAGAAGGTACCCAGGGGGGGCTTCTAGATTTAATTTTGGCAAGTGTGGGGGTAACTGATGAGCTGGATGCTCTGTAGAACAGTTATTCCATAATGTCTGTTTCAAGTATTTTGTTTGTCCTCATTTGTCCTAGTTGAATCCTAGTTCTGGTTTTTTTTATTCAGGTTTCTATTCCACAATGACTTTAAACTAACTTGGGACTGGCTTCTTTATTTCATTTGGATTGGTGGCTGATCACTGGTGGTCTACAATCATTTTTACTTATTGGAGGGAGCCCACCCAGTGATCATTTCTTTGTATTGGACTTTCTATGATGCCAGACTTTTTTTTTCTTTTTTCTGATTTTTGTGTTTATGGTTGTGTTAGATAGTAGTTTTAGATTATTTTCTTTTTTCTCTTTTTTCTTATAATTTTTTATGGGGGTTATTAGGATGTAAAGAGGTAAAAATCATAAAATTATGGTGTTACCACATCAGGGTCACCTGGATGTGGGCAAGCATTGCTGGGGGGGGGGGGGCTCATCAATTGGCCAGGCAATGCTATTTTTATTTTTTATTTTTTTTATTTTTTTTCTGTTTCATTTTTTATTATTATTTTCTTTAATTTCTAATTTTTTTTATATTAAGTGATTTAAAATATTTAAAGGGGTATTCACATCAAGGCGCACTTGGATGTGGGTAAGGTATCAGGGGATCAGCTCATCAAATGGCTGGGGGATACCATTTGTAATAATTATTTATTTCATATTATTTTATTCATTTCATATTAATTCTCAGCTCTCATAATTTTGTTGGGCAATTTTTGTTTAATTATTTTTGAATTTTTTTTAGTATCACCACGGAAAATCTGGTAGTGAACTGCTAGCAATCCCCTCTCTTTGAACTCCAGAGTGTCTCTTATTATTCCAGGGTTATTCTAACTTTATAACAATATACAAAATTGTATTTGAAGTACATTTATTCTAAGATTGATTATAGACAGAATATCAACTGATTCCAAATTATGCACAAGTTGATCCTCCAGAACTTGATTTTGGCCCTCTGTTGAGCACAAATTGAGCAAAAATTGATCTAACCTAAGCTTATGCATATATAATAATTCAGGATACTTGCTCTATTAAATTTGATAATAAAATAAAATATTGATGAATTTATATGAAAAATAATTATTATGTAAGATATTAAATTATAAATTTAGGCATCATAGGAGGGCACTTAATAGAACCTAATTATACTATGTGACACCTTAATACTGTATCACACAGTTTGAAACATTTAAAACAAAATGTTTCATGATGGGAAATGAAATTTCTTCGACAGACACTTTCAAAATTAATACTGACAATAATACACAAATATGAAACCTTGGCATCTATCCAATAAAAGATTTTCCTTCTGATAAATTGATTTTTCTCAGTAAATCCCTGTTAAAAATTGTCCTTGTGAGGTTTTTCTGACCTTCAGGGGGATAATTTGGCCGCATCAAACTACTTCTATTTCAATGATTGACCAAAATATCATCCTCATTTACATCTAAAGAGTTGATCTCATCTGAATGTGGCTGATCAAAGGGGTCCACCACAAGTTTAGCCAAAATTTTTGTGAACACTTTATTGATGGATAGTGACTAACTGGTGCTTTCTGAAATTGTCCACCTGAAGTCAGGCTAAACTTCAGGAGGATAAATTTATTATGAATACCAAATTAACTGAAGAATACTTTTTTGCTAGCTACTCTGCATCATAAAAGTGTCCAACTGAGGTTTAGCCATAATTCAGGTAGACACTTTTGGAAAGGCACAGTCTGATGGGTTTAATATCTAAATATGGCAATAAGTATGAGTTTTTTATCAACATTGAACTAGAATTAATTTAATATGGCCAAATTGTCCACCTGAAGTTTGTCCAAAATACAGGTGGAAATTCTTATGAGGATTACTTGATGAAATGAAGAAGACTTGCAATTACTTTCCATCATAAAATTTTCAAACTTAAGTTTATCAAAAATTGTGGTGACACTTTTTCCAGATCCAGTCATATGGGATCAACTCTCTATATGGCAATGAGAATCAATTTTTAGTCAATCATGGCATTAGAATTAATTTGATATGGACAAACTTTCCACCTGATTTTTTACCAAAAATAAGTTGTAATTGTTTATGAGGAATACTAGATTAACTAAAGAAGACTTGCACCCTACTACTGTCTATCATAAAAGTGTCCACCAGAAGAATTCTCAAACTTGTGGTTGACACCTTTGGCCTGGTCCAGCCATGTGGGATCAATTCTGCATATTGAAATGAGGATGTAATTTGGTCAATCATGGTGCTAGAAGTAATTTTATATAGACAAAGTGTCCAACTAAATATTGGAAAAAAATCAAATTAAGTACAATTTTATTCCTGATGGTGCCCATTTTATCCAACACCTCTTCTGAGCCTTAAGAGTAGGCATTTAGCTTGAATTTTTAATTTCATATAAAATCCCTTTTATTCAACATATTTCTTTTTATCCCTTTTTTTCATTTAGATATCAATTAATTTTATGTAAAACAAATAATTTTCATAATCTTTTACCTGTATTTAATAAAATTATTAATGTTCTAACATCACCATGTAAGAATTTGGCACATGTTTTTTTGCTATACTAAAAAAATAATAATATACCGGTGACAAAAAATTGATCAAATGATAAAATATTAATAAAACAGAAAGATAAAATACCAGTGGATATGTTTTAAAAAAATACCAATTGTGCTGAAGAAGACCTGCACCCTAGATACTTAACATCAAAAAAGTGTCCAGCACAAGTTTGGCCGAACTTGCGCTGGACACTTTTGATCAGGTGCAGTCATATGAGATCAATTCTCTCTATGGCAATGAAAAAAATTATTTGATAAAAAACTTCACTAGAAGTAGTTTTATATAGCCAAATTTTGCACCTGGAGTTCATCCAAACCACAGGTGCACAATTTTTTATCATTAATAAAAAGTAAATTTAGTACAATTTATCCCTGATGGCTTTCATTTGCTTCAACACCTCTACTGGCCTTTGATAGTAGGAATATTACTTGGATTTATTTTTTCATATTTGATCCCTTCAACTTAATTTTTTATTCCTCATATTGCTTTTGGATATCAATTAATAATTTTGAAAATAAGTGATTTTAATATTTTTATAAATTTATTTAATAACATTATAAATGGTGTAATATCACCTGGTATGCATTTGGCACATCAGTTTATTCTATACTTATAAAATTAATAATATAATGGTGACCAAAAATTAATCAAATGATACTTATTAGTGAGGCACAAAGATAAAATAACAGTAGACATGTTTGTAAGAAATACTAGATGAACTGAAGAAAAATTTCACCCTAGCTACTCTCTATCATAAAAGTGTCCAGCACAAGTTTGGCTGAGCTTGTGCTGGACACTTTTGGTCAGGTGCAGTCAGATGGGAGCAATTCTCTCTATGGAAATGAAGATAAATTTTTGATAAAAAATTACACTAGAAGTAGTTTGATATGGCAAAATTGTCATCCTGAAGTTTCGGTAAAGCTCAAGTGGATTTTTTTTTTCTTTTTACAAAAAAGAAAATTTAGTGCAAGTTTAGCCCTGATTGTGCTAATTTGATTCAACATCTCATTTTTCTGTTTATGTAAGGAATTTAACTTGAATTTTAATTTTTATCTTTGATTTCTTTTATTTTACTTTATTCCCCTCATATTTCTTTTGGATAGAAGTTTATTTTTTGTAAAATAAATCATTTTCATATTTTTTTACCTTTATTTAATAATATTATAAAAGGTGTAACATCACCCAGTATTCATTTGGCACACAATTTTTTGCTATACTGATAATATTTATAATATAATGGTGACAAAAAATTAATCAATTGATAAATATGAGTGAGGCACAAAGACTGAATAACAGTGGAGATGTTTATAAGAAGTTCCAGATGATTTAAAATGACTTGCACCCTGGCTACTCTCCATGATAAAAGTGTCCAGCACAAGTTTGGCCAAACTTGTGCTGGACACTTTTGGTTTCATGCCATCAGATGCAATCAATTCTTTTTATGGAAAGGAGACTGAATGATCACTCCATCATTGCACTAAAAGTAGTTTTATATGGACAAATTGTCCCCCTGAAGTTTGTCCAAACATAAGGTAGACAATTTTTTACTTTGATATAAAATAAATTTAATCCATGTCAATCTATGATGGTGCCCATTTTTTCTGAAGCCTCTACTGGCTCATGATAGCAGAAACTATACTTAATATCTTTATTTTATGTTTGATTTCTTTAATTTTAATTTCACCCTTTTATTTATCCTTTAGCTTTTAAATATCAATTTTATTTTGGTAAAACTGATAATTTTCACATTTTTTTACATTTATTATATAATATTATTAAAGTTGTAAAATCACCCAGTGTAAATTCAGTACACATTTTTTTGCTATACTAAAAACATTAATAATAGAATGGTGACTAGAAATTAATCAAATAATAAATATGGATGACACAGAAAGATCAAATACTCATAGACATTTTTAAAAGGAATACAAGATTAGCTGAAGAAGACTTGCACCCTAGCTACTCTCCATCATAAAAGTGTCCAGCACAAGTTCAGCTGAGCTTGTGCTGGACACTTTTGGTTGCATGCAGTCAGATGGGATAAATTTACTCAATGGAAGTTAAAATGAATTTTCGCTCAATCATTGAACAAGAAGTAGTTTTATACTGCTATACTATCCTCCTAATTTTTTGGAAAACCTCAGGTGGACACTTTTATAAATTTTAAAAAAATGAAAATATATTCCAAATCTAGAACTGTTGGTGCAAATTTGGTCTGAAAACTTAAATTATCTTTGATGGCAGAAATTTTATTTGAATGTTTAATTTCATATTTAATCACTTTTATTTTACTTTTTTATTCTTCTTTTTGCTTTCAAATATTAATTTATTTATTGTAAAACTAATACTTTTCATATTTTTTTTACTTTTCTTTGATAAGATTATTAAAGATGTAGTATATCCCAATATGAATTTGGCTTACAAGTTTTCTCAATACTAATAACATTAATAGTATAATAGTGAAAAAGAATGAATCAAATGATAAATATGAATGACACAGAAAGATCATATACATGTGGATTTGTTTCTAAGGAATACATTATGAACTTAAGAAGAGCTGCACCCTAGATACTCACTATCATAAAAGTGTCCAGAATAAGTTTGGCCAAACTTGTGCTGGACACTTTTGGTTGCATGCAGTCAGATGGGATAAATTTACTCTATGGAAATGAAAAAGACATTTTGCTCAATCATTGCACAATAAGTAGTTTGATATTGCCAAAATATCCTCCTGATGATTTTTCAAAACTCATCAGGACACTTTCTTTGGTTTAACAAAAAATTAAATATAGTCCAAGTTTAGCCCTGGTGGTGCAAATTTGATCTAACACCTCTACTTGTTATTGATAGTGGGAATTTTCCTTAGATTTTTTTTTCTTATTTGATCCCTTTTATTTTACTTTTTTATTGCTCATATTGCTTTGCATATCAATTTTTAGTTTTTAAAATAAATAATTTTCATTCTCTTATACCTTTATTTAATAATATATGATTAAAGGTGGAACACCACCTGGTATGCATTTTTTACACAAGTTATTACTATAGTAATAACATTAATAATATAATGATGACAAAAAGTTAATAAAATGGTAAATTTGAATGACAAAAAAAGATCAAATACCAGTGGAGATGTTTATAAGAAATCCCTTTTGAGTTTAAGAAGATTTGCTGTATGCCTACTCTCAATTATAAAAGTGTCCAGCACAAGTTTGGCCTAACTTGTGCTGGAAACCTTTGGTTGCATGAAGTCATATGATATAAATTCTCTCTATGGCAATGAAAATGATATTTCACTCAATTATTGAAGTAAAGAATGTTTAATATTGTAAAATTATCCCCTGGAAGTCTGTCCAAAAATCAGGTCAAAATTTGATAGCTATACATAAAAATAAGTTTAGACCAAGTCTTGACCTCCATCTGTCCCAACACCACTTCTGGCTCTTGATAGTAAAAATTTTACTTGTATTTTTTATTTTGTATTTGATCCGATTTATTTTCATTTTTCTTTTCTATTACTCTTTTTAATTTTAAATATCAATTTATTTTTTTAAAAACTAAACATATTCATATTTTTTTAACTTAATATAATAATATTATAAAAGGTGTAACATCACCAATTTTTCATTGGCATGCAGATTTTTGCTATACTAGAAACATTAATAATATATATGGTGACAAAAAATTAATTATAAGATAAATATTAATGACAAAAAAGATAAAAAACCAATTTAAATGTGATAAACAAAAAACTTTTGTACTGATGAACACTTCCACCCTAGCTACTCTACATCATAAAAGTGTCCAGCACAAGTTTGGCCGAACTTGTGCTCGACACTTTTGTTCAGATGCAGTCAGATAGGATCAATTCTCTCTGTGGAAATTAAATAAAAAATGCTAAATAATTACATTAGAAGTAGTTTGGTATGGCTGAATTATCCACCTTAAGTTTTTCTAAACCTCAGGTGAAAAATATTTTATCTTTAAAAAAAATTAAATTTTTTCAAATTTAGCCCTGATGGCACCCATTTGTTTCAACACCTCTACTGGCTCTTGAAGGCAAGAATTTTCCTTGAATTTTTCTTTTTCATATTTGATCTCTTTTACTTTACTTTTTTATCACTCATGTTAAATTTGGATATTAATTTATTATTTTGGAAAAAAAATCATTTTGATATTTGTTTAACGTTTTTTAATAATATTATAAAAGGTGTAATATAACATGGCATGCATTTGGCGCACAAGTTTTTTCTATACTAATAAAATTAATAATATTCTAATGACAAAAAATTAATCAGATAATAAAATATGAATAACACAGAAAAATAAAATACCATTTGACATGTTTTAAAAAAATAACAGTTCTCTGAAAAAGACCTGCACCCTAGCAACTCTCCATCATAAAAGTGTCCAGCTCAAGTTCGGCCAAACTTGTGCTGGACACTTTTGGTCAGGTGCAGTCAGATGGGATCAATTCTCTCTATGGAAATGAAAAAAATTATTTGATAAGAAACTTCACTAGATGTAGTTTGAAATAGCAGAATTATCCACCTAAAGTTCATCTAAAGCACAGGTACACAATTTTTTATCTTTAAAAAACAGTCAATTTAGTACAATTCATCCCTGATGGCTCTCATTTGCTTTAACATCTCTACTGGCCTTTGATATTAGGAATAATACTTGGATTTCTTTTTTCATATTTGATCCCATTAACTTAATTTTTTATTCCTCATATTGCTTTTGGATATCAATTAATAATTTTGAAAATAAATTATTTTAATATTTTTATACATTTATTTAATAATATTATAAAAGGTGTAAAATCACTCAATATGCATTTGGCACACAATTTTTTGCTATACTTATAAAATTAATAAGATAATTAAGACAAAAAATTAATCAAACAATATGTATGAGTGAGGCACAAAGATAAAATACCGGTAGACATGTTTGTAAGAAATACCAGATGAACTGAAGAAAAATTCTACCCCAGCCACTCTCCATCATAGAAGTTCCCAGCACAAGCTTGGCCGAGCTTGTGCTGGACACTTTTGGTCATGTGCAGTCAGATGGGATCAATTCTCTGTATGGCAACAAATATTTTTTTTATCAAATTTCACTAGAAGTAGTTTGGTTTAGCTGAATCATCCACCTGCTGTTCTGCCCAATATCAGGTGTATAATTTTTTATCTTTAAAGAAAAGGTCACTTATTACAATTAAGCCCTGATGGCTCCCATTTGCTTTAACACCACTACTGGCTCTTGATAGCAGCAATTTTACTAGTATTTTTTTCATATTTGAACTCCTTGACTTTTATTTTACTCTTTTGTTCCTCTTTTTACTTTTAAATTTCTATTTAATTTTTGTAAAACTAATAATTTCCATATTTATTTACGTCTATTTTAAAAAATTATTGAAGGTATAACTTCACATGGTATGCATTTGGCACACAAGTTTTTGCTATACTAATAACATTAATATAATGGTGATAGAATATTAACCGGATGATAAATATAAATGATACAGACTGATAAAATACCAGTAGACATGTTTATGAGAAATACAAGATGAAGGAACTGAAGAAAATTTCCACCCAAGCTACTCTCCATCATAAAAGTGTCCAGCACATGTTTGGCTGAACTTGTGCTGGACACGTTTGTTCACCTGCAGTCAGATGGGATCAATTCTCTCTATGGCAACAAAAAACATTTTTTTATTAAAATTCACTACAAGTAGTTTTGTTTAGCTGAATCATCCACCTGTTGTTCTTCCCAACTTCAGATGTATAATTTTTTATATTTAAAAAAAAAGGGCACTTATTACAATTTAGCCCTGATGGCTCCCATTTGTTTCAACACTTCTACTGGCTCTTGAGAGCAAGAATTTTACTAGTATTTTGTTTTTCATAATTGATCTCTTTGAGATTAATTTTACATTTTTATCCCTCATGTTGCTTTTGTATATCAATTTATTTTTTGTAAAACAAATCATTTTCATATTTTTTTACCTTTATTTCATAATATTATAAAAGGTGTAACATCACCTGGTATGCATTTGGCACATGAGTTTTTTCTATACTTATAATATTAATATTATAATGGTGACAATATATTAATCAAATTATATATATGAGTGAGGCACAAAGATCAAGTACCAATGGACATCTTTATAAGAAATACCAGATTAACTGAAGAAAAATTCTACACTAGCTACTCTCCGTCATAAATGTGTCCAGCACAAGTTTGGCCAAACTTGTGCATGACACTTTTGGTCACATTCAGTCTGGTGTGATCAATTCTCTCTCAATTATTGCACTAGAAGTTGTTTGATATGGCTAAATGATTCTGCTGAAGTTTTGTTAAACCACAGGTTGGCACTTTTTTGTTTTTCAAAAAAGCAATTATAGTCCAAGTTTAGCCTCACTGGTGGACATTTGCCCCAACATGTCTACTTGCTCTTGATGGAAGTATTTTATTTTAATTTTTTATTTCATATTTGATCCCTTTAATTTTACCTTTTTATCCCTCATACTGCTTTTGGATATCAATTTTTTTTTTGTAAAACAAATTATTTACATATTTTTTTACCTTTATTTAATAATATTATAAAAGGTGTAACATCACCTGGTATGCATTGGCACACAAGTTTTTGCTACACTTATAATATTATTAACATAATGGTGACAAAAAATCAATCAAATGATATATATGAGTGAGGCACAAAGATCAAATACGAGTGGACATGTTTATAAGAAATACCAGATGAACTGAAGAAAAATTTCACCCTAGATACTCTCCATCATAAAAGTGTCCAGCACAAGTTCAGCCAAACTTGTGCTGGACACTTTTGGTCACATGCAGTCTGATGTGATCAATTCTCTCTATTGCAATTAAAATGAATTTTTCTTCAATAATTGCACTAGAAGTTGTTTGATATGGCAAAATTGTCATCCTGAAGTTTTGGTAAAGCTCAAGTGGATTTTTTTTTATTTTTATAAAAAATAAATTATAGTCCAAGTTTAGTGCCACTGGTGGGCGTTCACCCCATCATGTCCACTTGCTCTTGATGGAAGGAATTATAATTTAATTTTTTATTTCATATTTGATCCCTTTAATTTTATCTTTTTATCCCTCATATTGCTTTTGGATATCAATTTTTTTTTGTAAAACAAATCATTTTCATATTTTTTTACCTTTATTTAATAATATTATAAAAGGTGTAACATCACCCAGTATGTGTTGGGCACACGTGTTTTTGCTATACTTATAATATTAATAACATAATGGTGACAAAAAATCAATCAAATGATAAATATGAGTGAGGCACAAAGGTCAAATACCAATTAATCAATAGTTCTTTTTAATATTATAAATTTTTTGATTAAATAAAATGGTAATAATGAATTATATTTTTCATCCACAATTCCACTCTAATGATTCCCACTGCACAAAAAGGGTTCACCCAGTCCTTTCTTTACTGCTTGTGCATATATTTTATTGCCCAAAGTACTACAGTTTTTTGTAGTGATTATCTCACATCTGATTCAGGAATATTTTTAAACAATATAAGTTTTTTTTAAAAAAGACCTTATCATATCCAATATCCCACAAAAAATACAACCTGTTTTTGTATTAAAGCCCGTTAATTATTAAGAAATTGTTAAAATAATCAGATTAGACCCTGGCACAGATAGATCCATACCATCCGACCTAAAGTCATTTCAATATTGAAAACAATCAAATAAAATTATGATATCATACTAAATTATGGGCACCAACCATAATCCAGCACTTCTCATTTGCTCTGCTACAAAATGAGTGCATGTAGCATTTTTCTAACATTCGACTGTTTTTCTTCCTTCCCTCACACCTTTAGTCCAGAATGAAAATTTAGTATGAGTTTTGGTCAAGTTGGTTTGCCAGTGTTATCTGTATGCAATATGAATTCATATTGCATATTTCTATTTATGCATAAAATATACTTGTTAAGCATTATTTTTTTTGCATTTTTCAATCATTATACATATTTATGCATATGCATATGCATATTCATTATACAGATTTATATGCATATTAATATATTTTATTCATATAAATATATGCACCTTTTTTTTGCATATTTTTAATGCATATTTTTAATGCATATTCAATTTAAATATTTTTATGCATATTTAATATGCTTGTTTTTTATGCATATTCAATATGCATAAAAACTATGCATATTTGTTATGCATATTTTTTATGCATATTTATTCTTCATAGTCATTATGCATACACTTTGGATAGGCATTTCACAACAATTTTTAACATGCAATAAGTATCCACCATGCAAATTCAAATGCATATGCATCTATATCAAACGCGCAACATATATTCAAGTTTAATATTTGAATATTAAGGTATGCTAAGTGATGTTGTTCAACCTTTTGCCAAACCTGAGATTAACTGATGTTCAATGTGGTTCCTAAGCTCTGCTCAAGGAGGGATTGTTCTGGATTCAATCTGCAACAGTTTATTTTTTCAATTTTTTTTTGTCTAATTTAAAACATATTTCTTAAAGTTTCAGGATGGTTTCCCAACAGTTTCCTGACAAATTCCTGATAGTTTCAAATAGAGGGAACTGCTAGCAGTTCACCCCCAGATTTCCTGTGGTGAATGATGCCTCATTCTAGCTAATACACCTGCCTAGTCCTGGCTTTGTTTTTTTAATGGGAAGTCCTCTAAGACTATAAACTGAATTACCACCATGACAATCAATCATACTCATTTTAATGCCATGTCCAAGAATCAATCTTAGATAAATTATTTTAGTTTTATTTTATTGGTTTTCTGAAATTTTATGTAGAATTTTATTTTATTTTATCTTCATTTTAAAAATTTATTAATAATGTAATTAGTTCAGGGATAATGCTCACTGGTTTTCTCAAATCATTTTTATAAATTGGAGGAAGTTTTTCTTCAGTTCATCTGGTATTTCTTACAAACATGTCTACTGGTATTTTATCTTTGTGCCTCACTCATACATATTGTTTGATTAATTTTTTGTCTTAATTATCTTATTAATTTTATAAGTATAGCAAAAAATTGTGTGCCAAATGCATATTGAGTGATGTTACACCTTTTATAATATTATTAAATAAATTTATAAAAATATTAAAATAATTTATTTTCAAAATTATTAATTGATATCCAATAGCAATATGAGGAATAAAAAATTAAGTTAATGGGATCAAATATGAAAAAAGAAATCCAAGTATTATTCCTAATATCAAAGGTCAGTAGAGATGTTGAAGCAAATGAGAGCCATCAGGGATAAATTGTACTAAATTGACTGTTTTTTAAAGATAAGAAATTGTGTACCTGTGGTTTGGATGAACTCTAGGTGGATAATTCAGCTATTTCAAACTACATCTAGTGAAGTTTCTTATCAAATAATTTTTTCATTGCCATAGAGAGAATTGATCCCATCTGACTGCACCTGACCAAAAGTGTCCAGCACAAGTTTGGCCGAACTTGAGCTGGACACTTTTATGATAGAGAGTTGCTAGGGTGCAGGTCTTCTTCAGTGCAACTGTTATTTTTTTAAAACATGTTGAATGGTATTTGATCTTTCTGTGTTATTCATATTTTATTATCTGATTAATTTTTTGTCATTAGAATATTATTAATTTTATTAGTATAGAAAAAACTTGTGCGCCAAATGCATGCCATGTTATATTACACCTTTTATAATATTATTAAAAAATTTTAAAAAAATATCAAAATGATTTTTTTCCAAAATAATAAATTAATATCCAAATGTAACATGAGTGTTAAAAAAGTAAAGTAAAAGAGATCAAATATGAAAAAGAAAAATTCAAGGAAAATTCCTGCCTTCAAGAGCCAGTAGAGGTGTTGAAACAAATGGGTGCCATCAGGGCTAAATTTGACAAAATTTAATTTTTTTTAAAGATAAAATATTTTTCACCTGAGGTTTGGAAAAATTTAAGGTGGATTATTCAGCCATACCAAACTACTTCTAATGTAATTATTTAGCATTTTGTTAAATTTTATTTCCACAGAGAGAATTGATCCCATCTGACTGCATCTGAACAAAAGTGTCCAGCACAAGTTCAACCAAACTTTTGCTGGACACTTTTATGATGGAGAGTAGCTAGGGTAGAAGTGCTCCTCAGTACATCAGTTTTTTGTTTATCACATTTAAATTGGTTTTTTATCTTTTTTTTCATTCATGTTTATCTTATAATTAATTTTTTGTCACCATATATATTATTAATGTTTCTAGTATAGCAAAAACCTGCATGCCAAATGAAAAATTGGTGATGTTACACCTTTAATAATATTATTATATTAAGTTAAAAAAATATGAATATGTTTAGTTTTTAAAAAAATAAATTGATATTTAAAATTAAAAAGAGTAATAGAAAAGAAAAATGAAAATAAATGGGATCAAATACAAAATAAAAAATACAAGTAAAATTTTAACTATCAAGAGCCAGAAGTGGTGTTGGGACAGATGGAGGTCAAGACTTGGTCTAAACTTACTTTTATGTATAGCTTACAAATTTTGACCTGAGTTTTGGACAGACTTCCAAGGGACAATTTTACAATATTAAACATTCTTTACTTCAATAATTGAGTGAAATATCATTTTCATTGCCATAGAGAGAATTTATATCATATGACTTCATGCAAACAAAGGTTTCCAGCACAAGTTAGGCCAAACTTGTGCTGGACACTTTTATGATTGATAGTAGGAATACAGCAAATCTTCTTAAACTCAAAAGGGATTTCTTATAAACATCTCCACTGGTATTTGATCTTTTTGTGTTGTTAAAATTTAACATTTGATTAATTTTTTGTCATCTTTATATTATTAACGTTATTACTATAGTAATTACTTGTGTAAAAAATGCATACCAGGTAGTGTTCCACCTTTAATCATATATTATTAAATAAAGGTATAAGAGTATGAAAATTATTTATTTTAAAAATTAAAAATTGATATCCAAAGCAATATGAGCAATAAAAAAGTAAAATAAAAGGGATCAAATAAGAAAAAAAAATCTAAGGAAAATTCCCACTATCAATAACAAGTAGAGGTGTTAGATCAAATTTGCACCACCAAGGCTTAACTTGGACTATATTTAAATTTTTGTTAAACCAAAGAAAGTGTCCTGATGAGTTTTGAAAAATCATCAGGAGGACATTTTGGCAATATCAAACTACTTATTGTGCAATGATTGAGCAAAATGTCTTTTTCATTTCCATAGAGTAAATTTATCCCATCTGACTGCATGCAACCAAAAGTGTCCAGCACAAGTTTGGCCAAACTTATTCTGGACACTTTTATGATAGTGAGTATCTAGGGTGAAGGTCTTCTTCAGTTCATCAGGTATTCCTTAGAAACAAATCCACTTGTATATGATCTTTCTGTGACATTCATATTTATCATTTGATTCATTCTTTTTCACTATTATACTATTAATTTTATTAGTATTGAAAAAACTTGTAAGTTAAATGCATACTGGGAGATGCTACATCTTTAATAATCTTATTAAAGAAAAGTAAAAAAAATATGAAAAGTATTAGTTTTACAATAAATAAATTAATATTTGAAAGCAAAAAGAGGAATAAAAAAGTAAAATAAAAGTGATTAAATATGAAATTAAACATTCAAATAAAATTTCTGCCATCAAAGATAATTTGAGTTTTCAGACCAAATTTGCACCAACAGTTCTAGATTTGGAATATATTTTCATTTTTTTAAAATTAATAAAAGTGTCCACCTGAGGTTTTCCAAAAAATTAGGAGGATAGTATAGCAGTATAAAACTACTTCTTGTGCAATGATTGAGCAAAAATTCATTTTAACTTCCATTGAGTAAATTTATCACATCTGACTGCATGCAACCAAAAGTGTCCAGCACAGGCTCAGCTGAACTTGTGCTGGACACTTTTATGATGGAGAGTAGCTAGGGTGCAAGTCTTCTTCAGTTAATATTGTATTCCTTTTAAAAATGTCTATGAGTATTTGATCTTTCTCTGTCATCCATATTTATTATTTGATTAATTTCTAGTCACCATTCTATTATTAATGTTTTTAGTATAGCAAAAAAATTTGTACTGAATTTACACTGGGTGATTTTACAACTTTAATAATATTATATAATAAATGTAAAAAAATGTGAAAACTATCAGTTTTACCAAAATAAAATTGATATTTAAAAGCTAAAGGATAAATAAAAGGGTGAAATTAAAATTAAAGAAATCAAACATAAAATAAAGATATTAAGTATAGTTTCTGCTATCATGAGCCAGTAGAGGCTTCAGAAAAAATGGGCACCATCATAGATTGACATGGATTAAATTTATTATATACCAAAGTAAAAAATTGTCTACCTTATGTTTGGACAAACTTCAGGGGGACAATTTGTCCATATAAAAATACTTTCAGTGCAATGATGGAGTGATCATTCAGTCTCATTTCCATAAAAAGAATTGATTGCATCTGATGGCATGCAACCAAAAGTGTCCAGCACAAGTTTTGCCAAACTTGTGCTGGACACTTTTATCATAAAGAGTAGCCAGGGTGCAAGTCATTTTAAATCATCTGGAAATTCCTATAAACATCTCCACTGTTATTCAATCTTTGTGCCTCACTCATATTTATCAATTGATTAATTTTTTGTCACCATTATATTATAAATATTATCAGTATAGCAAAAACTTGTGTGCCAAATGAATACTGGGTGATGTTACACCTTTTATAATATTATTAAATAAAGGTAAAAAAATATGAAAATGATTTATTTAAAAAAAAATAAACTTCTATCCAAAAGAAGTATGAGGGGAATAAAGTAAAATAAAAAAATCAAAGATAAAAATTAAAATTCAAGTTAAATTCCTTACATAAACAGAAAAATGAGATGTTAAATCAAATTAGCACAATCAGGGCTAAACTTGCACTAAATTTTCTTTTTTGTAAAAAGAAAAAAAAAATCCACTTGAGCTTTACCGAAACTTCAGGATGACAATTTTGCCATATAAAACTACTTCTAGTGTAATTTTTTATCAAAAATTTATCTTCATTTTCATAGAGAGAATTGCTCCCATCTGACTGCACCTGACCAAAAGTGTCCAGCACAAGCTCAGCCAAACTTGTGCTGGACACTTTTATGATGGAGAGTAGCTAGGGTACAATTTTTCTTCAGTACATCTAGTATTTCTTACAAACATGTCTACTGGTATTTTATCTTTGTGCCTCACTAATAAGTATCATTTGATTAATTTTTGGTCACCATTATATTATTAATTCTATAAGTATAGAAAAAACTCATGTGCCAAATGCATACCAGGTGATGTTACACCATTTATAATGTTATTAAATAAATTTATAAAAATATTAAAATAATTTATTTTTAAAATTATTAATTGATATCCAAAAGCAATATGAGGAATAGAAAATTAAGTTAAAGGGATCAAATATGAAAAAAGAAATCCAAGTAATATTCCTACTATCAAAGGCCAGTAGAGGTGTTGAAGCAAATGAAAGCCATCAGGGATAAATTGTACTAAATTTTCTTTTTATTAATGATAAAAAATTGTGCACCTGTGGTTTGGATGAACTCTAGGTGGAAAATTCGGCTATATAAAACTACTTCTAGTGAATTTTTTTATCAAATAGTTATTTTTATTGCCATATAGAGAATTGATCTCATATGACTGCACCTGACCAAAAGTGTCCAGCACATGTTCGGCCAAACTTGTGCTGGACACTTTTTTGATGGTAAGTATCTTGGGTGCAGGTTTTCTTCAGCGCAACTGGTATTTTTTAAAACATATACACTGGTATTTGATCTTTCTGTTTTATTAATATTTTATCATTTGATCAATTTTTTGTCACCAGTAGACTATTATTTTTATTAGTATAGCATATAAACATGTGCCAAATTCTTACATGGTGATTTTAAACCTTTAATAATTTTATTAAATACAGGTATAAGATTATGAAAATGATTTGTTTTCATAAAATTAAGTGATATCTAAAAGAAAAAAAAGGGATAAAAAGAAATAGGTTGAATAAAAGGGATTTTATATGAAATTAAAAATTCAAGCTAAATGCCTACTCTTAAGACTCAGAAGAGGTGTTGGATAAAATGGGCACCATCAGGAATAAAATTGTTCTTAATTTGATTTTTTGTAAAACTAAATGAAGTTTTCAACTGATTTTTTTCCAATAATTAGTTGGACACTTTGTCTATATAAAATAACTTCTAGCACCATGATTGACCAAATTACATCCTCATTTTCATATGCAGAATTGATCCCATATGGCTGGACCAGGCCAAAGGTGTCAACCACAAGTTTGAGAATTCTTCTGGTGGACAATTTTATGATAGACAGTAGTAGGGTGCAAGTCTTCTTTAGTTAATCTAGTATTCCTCATAAACAATTCCAACTTATTTTTGGCAAAAAATCAAGTGGAAAGTTTGTCCATATCAAATTACTTCTAATGCCATTATTGACTAAAGATTGATTCTCATTGCCATATAGAGAGTTGATCCCATATAACTGGATCTGGCAAAAGTATCACCACAATTTTTGATAAACTTAGGTTTGAAAATTTTATGATGGAAAGTAATTGCAAGTCTTCTTCATTTCATCAAGTAATCCTCATAAGAATTTCCACCTGTATTTTGGACAAACTTCAGGTGGACACTTTGGCCATATTATATTAATTCTAGTTCAATGTTGATAAAAAAATCATACTTATTGCCATATATAGATATTAAACCCATCATACTGTACCTTTCCAAAAGTGTCTACCTGAATTATGGCTAAACCTCAGTTGAACACTTTTATGATCCAGAGTAGCTAGGGAAAAATTATTCTTCAGTTAATTTGGTATTAATAATAAATTTATCCTCCTGAAGTTTAGCCTGACTTCAGGTGGACAATTTCAGAAAGCACCAGTTAGTCACTATCCATCAATAAAGTGTTCACAAAAAGTTTGGCTAAACTTGTGGTGGACCCCTTTGATCAGCCACATTCAGATGAGATCAACTCTTTAGATGTAAATGAGGATGATATTTTGGTCAATCATGGAAGTATAAGTAGTTTGATGTGGCCAAATTATCCCCCTGAAGGTCAGACAAACCTCACAAGGACACTTTTTAACAGGGAGTAACTGAGAAAAATTCAGTTATCAGAATGAAAATTTTTTATTGGATAGATGCCAATGTTTCATATTTGTGTATTATTGTCAGTATTAATTTTGAAAGTGTTTGTTCAATAAATTTCATTTCCCATCATGAAACATTTTGTTTTAAATGTTTCAAACTGTGTGGTAAAGTATTAAGGTGTCACATAGTATAATTAAGTTATATTAAGTGCCCTCCTATGATGCCTAAATTTATAATTTAATATCTTACATAATTATTATTTTTCATATGAATTCATCAATATTTTATTTTATTATCAAATTTAATAGAGCAAGTATCCTGAATTATTATATATGCATAAGCTTAGGTTAGATCAATTTGTGATCAATTTGTGCTCAACAGAGTGCCAAAATTAAGTTCTGGAGGATCAACTTGTGCATAATTTGGAATCAGTTGATATTCTGACTATAATCAATCTGAGAATAAATGTACCTCAAATACAATTTTGTATATTGTTATAAAGTGAGAATAACCCTGAAATAATAAGAGAGACTCTGGAGTTTAAAGAGAAGGGATTGCTAGCAGTTCACCCCCAGATTTTCCGTGGTGATACTAAAAAAATTTGAAAATATATAAACAAAAATTGCCCAACAAAATTATGAGAGCTGAGAATTAATATGAAATGAATAAAATAATATGAAATAAATAATTATTACAAATGGAATCCCCCAGCCATTTGATGAGCTGATCCCCTGATACCTTACCCACATCCAAGTGCACCTTGATGTGAATACCCCTTTAAATATTTTAAATCACATAATATAAAAAAAATTAGAAATTAAAGAAAATAATAATAAAAAATGAAACAGAAAAAAAATAAAAATAATAAAAAATAAAAATAGCATTGCCTGGCCAATCAATGAGCCTTTCCCCAGCAATGCTTACCCACATCCAGGTGACCCTGATGTGGTAACACCATAATTTTATGATTTTTACCTCTTTACATCCTAATAACCCCCATAAAAAATTATAAGAAAAAAGAGAAAAAAGAAAATAATCTAAAACTACTATCTAACACAACCATAAACACAAAAATCAGAAAAAAGAAAAAAAAAGTCTGGCTTCATAGAAAGTCCAATACAAAGAAATGATCACTGGGTGGGCTCCCTCCAATAAGTAAAAATGATTGGAGACCACCAGTTATCCGCCACCAATCCAAATGAAATAAAGAAGCCAGTCCCAAGCCAGTTTAAAGTCATAGTGGACTAGAAACCTGAATAAAAAATACCAGAACTAGGATTCAACTAGGACAAACGAAGACAAACAAAATACTTGAAACAGACATTATGGGTTAACTGTTCTACAGAGCAGCCAGCTTATCAGTTACCCCCACACTTGCCAAAATTAAATCTAGAAGCCCCCCCTGGGTACCTTCTAACAAAAACACAACATCCGACACAAAAAAACCAAAACCAATAAACAAAAAGATTCCGGCATTTGAAGACCAAAAGAATTACCAGTTTAAAGTCATAGTGGACTAAAACCAGTGAAGAAAAACCAATACTAGGGTTCAGCCAAATAAAGAGAAGGGGTGGAAACAGACAATCTGGGGTAACTGTTGATAGAGCAGCCAGTCCATCAGTTACCCACAAATTTGCCAAAATAAAATCTAAAAGCCCTACCCATGGGTACCTTCTAACAAAAAATAGTTTCCAACAAAACAGATTCACAGCATCACCAAAATCCAAAATTAAAGAATGGTCCATAGTTTATCCTTATTGCGGAGTCAATCTTCTTCACTTCTAGTGCCTCTAGGGTTAAATATCTTCACCTGATTCACAGCCACTCTCTTCTTTAAGACTGCACCATCTAACTCCTCCAAAACATAAGAACCTCCAGAGACCTGAGATCTGACTCTGTAAGGTCCATTCCATCTGTCAGCAAACATCTTTCCCCACTGACTCTCCAAACTTTTATTATACACCAAAACCAAACAACCAGGTTTCAAGGGATTCCTCAGTCTATGAGCCAACTTCTTGTCCCAGTATCTGACTGATTGATTCCTTATTTAATCATTCTGGAGTATTCCTTCTCTTGAAATTCTTCTCTACATGCCAAATGTTGCATCCTGTTACAGAGCAAATCTTCTGTCAGGCATATCTCATCCCAATCAATTCCAAGATAAGAGATGGCTTCCAAATCCACTGGTAGAACAGATTTTTGACAAAACATTAATTCATAAGGAAAAAATTCAGTTGTCCTTTTCAGAGTGATACTATCAGCAAATAAAACCAAGGGTAAATAATGCCTCCATTTTTCAGCACTATCTCCACACATCTTCACCAAAGGATTCTCAACAAATTGATGGCCTCTTTCAACCATGTCTTCAGCTTGAGGATAATATGGTGTAGCCACCCTGACTTTAGAACCAATACTTGCCACAGCTTCTTTAAACACAGCTCCAAACTCTGGCCCTCTATCAGCAGTTACCAACTTCATTAACCCATATCTAAACACCCATTCCTTCTTCAAAAATTCTGCCACATTCTTGGAAGTCAAATAAACCAGAGACACTGCCTCCACCCAACCAGAAATATCATCCTTGGCAACAATCAAGTATTTATACCTGCCCTCTTTAATATGGGTAGCATCCAACCTGACTCTTCCAAACACAGTTGATTCACCAGTAGCACAGCTAGCCTCTTTAGGTTTCAAGTGACTTCTTCTTTGACATTCTTCACAAGATTGAACCCAACCCTGCACAGCCAACTTCATACCTGGCCACCAAAATCTGTCTGCTACTCTTCTATAAGTCTCCCCAAAGCCTCTATGACCATGATCTTCATGCAAAGACTTCAATACCAATTATTGACCCTTTTTCTGAGTCACAACAACTTGAGGATTTGGATGTCTCCTCCTCATCAACCTTCTTCCTGACACATAGAATCCAGGACATTTCTTCTTGATTTCCACCCAAGTATCTTCATCACAAATATCTGTCCTCTCCAAGGTTAACAGATATTCAACATAAATAAAATAGAACCCAGTCTGATCGCAGGTCTCATCTTCAAAATCCTACAAACCAACATCCAAGGGTACAACACTATCATCAAAATCAACAGGGTGCACATGAGCAACATGACCATCCCAACCAGGACACCAATCCCTAAACTTTGGTACATCCTTTTTCTTCCACTGAATCTTATGAGCATACAGTTCACTAAAAAAAACACCATTTTCTAAATTTGAGCCATCCCAAACAACAGCCTCATCTTCATCAACAAAAACATCCTGATCATCAGAATTAAGATCAGATCCAGCCACTTTAGCATCTTGGGGGAGGAGAGAACAATCTTCCAGTTTAGCCTCATGGGGGAGGTGAGAAAAATCCTCAGCACCCTTTGTGCTGAACCTAAAAGCTGGGACATCTTCATCAAATTCTTCAGAATCTGAATCTTCATCTGTGGGCGTAAAAGTTTTACCTGGCTTGTGCACCAGGTCAAAAGAAAAATTCTGAATAAATGCCACCCACCTAGTCATTGGAGCATTTGGAAGACTAGGTGTGTTGATCATTTGAACCAGAGTTTTAGCATCCACCTGAAGCTCAAAATTCTGCCCCCACAAAACAGTTTTTAGCTTCTTCAAAATCTTTTCTACACCACACAATTCAAAATTTGGCTGAGAGTACCTAGATTCCACCTCATTAAAAACCACAGACTCATACCTTACTGGCCTGACCTTTCCAACTTTATCTTTGTGAGACAAAACAGCACCAGAAGCAATATAACTTGAATCCACTGCCAGATAAATTTTCCAGCTTCCCTACCATAAACCAACTTGTGAAGAATATATCTTCACCCAACACCTTCTTCAACTTCTGAAAAGCCTCTTCACACTCTTCAGTCCATTCCCACTCTGCATCTGTCCTGATCAGCCTCCTTAAAGGTGAATCCAACAAATAAAAATCTTCAATAAAAATCTTGACATACACACAAACTCTTAAAAAACCTCTGAATTCAGTAGTATTTTTGGGCTTGGCCATGATTGAATTTTATTAACCTTCTTCTTTACCATAATCCTTCCTTCTTTACACACCACATGACCCGAATTTCCAGAGCAGGAACACAACATCAAAAATTTGACCCAAAAATGGTCAAACCAGCCTCTTCATTTCTAAACAATACTTACTCTAGAGTACTTGCATATTCCCAAACAAATCTCCTTATACCTGGGTTCTCCTTCAGCACCTCATTTACATAATCAGTGGAGGGTCCTTTAATTCCACTGTCATCAATAAAAGTACCAGCAAGAGTTCGAAACTCATCCTGTAAAATCCAACCCATTTGTGCTTGATAAACTGCTACTGAATTAGTTGCTCCTTGAGGCAACCTAGTGAGCTGAAATCATCCCAGAGGAGTCTCAAATGTTGTGAGTGGCTATGAATCAGTGTGAAGTTCCCTTTCATCATAACCACCAATAGTATCACCCAAACAATAACACACCCTTCCAGAAAAATCTTCCACAAAGTCTTCCTCACTTGGAAGCATCCCCACATCCTTGATAGTAACTCTAATCAGGGCTCTAAGATCATGTACCACCCTCAACCTCCCATTCTGCTTCTTAACATAGAAAACCAGACTTGAGTAAATAGAAGTTGATTGTTCATACAATCTTGTCCTGACTCTTTCCCTGACAATCTCCACAAAATCATCCTGGATAGCAACTGGAATTGGAACAGGTTTGATTTTCCAAGGTTCATGAAAAACCACAGGAATCAAGTAAGGTTCCCCATAAGAGTGTTTCATAACACCCCTTTTCTCTTCAACAAATTCCACTGCCTTCTCCCTCAGCACAATAACGTGCAACAACAACTTCTTTTACTCATCATAAAACCAATCATCAGATCCAAAATTTACAACTTTCAACCTTTCTACCATCAACCTAGCAGTTCCCTAAAAATCAGTAGGATTCTTCACCAGAGGAGTACATTACGAATCTCTTGACAACACAGGTCTCTTCAATGGGGGATTCAAACCTACAGGTATAGTGTCAGCCTAAATATCCTTAGGACTGAGTATTTCTTATGCTTAAAATAAGATAACCTTAACTAGATTAAGCTTATATCTTAAAAATAAGGTTAAAATAATAATATATATTATTTTATTATATATATATATAATTATTATTCTATTATATAATTTATAATAGTTTAAATAGCTTATCCATGGCCTAATAATACTTATTAAGGTGTTAATGGAGTCATAATATACTTATCTTAAGTGATATGAAGTAATTATTGACATACATAAGCTTATATGTATACATAAATCTCATATTCAGTGAAATATGCAGTATATTATGTATATTTAGGTATATAAGTGGGTTTTAGCCCCTTAATAGCCTATAACCTTTGTTTTTCTGCTTATTTTAGGTCATATGGACGAAATCAGTGGACTCACAACGCCTACAGAAGCATAGACACCTATATCAGGCGCATACACCCAGTTTGGACAACTAAAATTACTTCCTTGGATGGTTATTCACGGATTTATGGGTTGGAAATATGTTTTTGGGTTAATGTGGATGCTTGGGGATGTTATTGGGGGCTTGGACATTTTATTTGTTTCCTTTATATGCTTTTAGTTTCATTAAATCTCTTTTTGATCTTTTATTTTACCTGTTTCTTTATGGTATCCGCTTTTATCTGGGTTTTCTATTTATGGTATGACTCTGTGTTATTATTAATAGTGATGGAGGGTCCTTACTGGAGGTCTGGGTGTTGAAACTGCTTGAAGTGGACGCCATGGGGAGGTGATGGGCCCTCACAGTGCTGTAATTGCCAGGGATAGCAGTGACATCATCTGGATTGAAGGTCTGTGCACTCCAGTGGATTTGGGTATAAGTAAGGAGGGATTTTGACGGTTTATTATCATCATTCAATTACTACACTTCAAATAAACACTACACTACAATTATTAACATTTAGAAATATATTATAAAGCCCTTATAAATTGATATTATCTTTATAAAAGCTATAACTATATTTTATTCTTCTATTTTCCACCACTAGCACGCATTTAAATCCAAGTATTGTGAGTTTACTTTGAGTATAACTATTCTATTAGTCTTCCCCTGAGGTTTAATCACTAAATCATTTATTAATAAGTAGTAGGACCATAAAATAACACTATTATATCATACTTATATACTAGACTGTACTGACAATTGGGGGTCTTTCCTTATATTTTACTTATTATTTAGTATAAGCCTTGGGACGTGATTTTTACCTTAGTACAACTCAAAATTAACCAAATATTTGGGTCTGCTGCATATAAGTGGGTCATCATAACTCATTGATTGCGGAAAAGAACCCTTATAATAATTGTACTAATTTTTTATCATAAAAATTAGATATTTACAGTAGTAACTGTACCCAATATAAACCCAATTTCACTTGGTATTTGGACACCAATATAACACCCAATTAAATTGGTATTTGGCTAAAGCTTGGTAAGCTAATTATTCACCCTTATAGAGGTCTAGTTAAACTTATTATTATATTTTTAACAGATTTTTTCGAATTTTCTTATATTTTATTTAAATAAATAAAGATATAAATCCAGGGTAAGCTCCATTGCTTTTTTATTAGTAATATAATTGCTAATATTATTTGTCTACTAATTCCAAAGAGTTTTTTCCTTTTGTAGACGTAAAATATTGTTATTCTGAACAATATGAGTGCTCCTCAGGATAGTGTAAGTGAACAGCCTGCTTATAATACCAGGTCTAAAGCTAATAAAAACTTTCCAGGACATCACCATGGAGGGACAACAGTACCCCCAACCAGAAAGCATGAGTGTAGAGGAAAAGGACGCCCTCTTAAAAAAGATAACTATCAAAAAGACGTCTCCTCCTCTTCAGGATCAACTGTCCCACCTGGCCAAACAGGTTCTGAAGCTAGAGGAATCAAAATCTCTCATGTTCAAAGAAGTAGAGCAGTTGCAAAACAATTGCAAGGTAGGATTTCAGCAGATGAATCAGGCAATGGCAGAATTAAAGGGAGGCCAGCCCAGTCAATCAAATCAGCAACCCCCTACCCAAGGAGGGTCCACTCACTCCCAGGAGAAAATCCTGGTAGACAAATGGAAATGGGACTGGTTTCACCAACAGTGGACAAGCCACAGTTGCAACAGGGATCCACCCCCTCATCTGACTTCCTCAGCTCACCCTTACAAGGGAAAAAAGCGCCAAAAATCAGGCCTGGCAACCATCCCTTGGTAAGTAACTTACCCTCTCAGATTAAACATAATACTGATAATTACAATATAGGTAATTCTATTGATGTTAAATCTGTACAAAAAATAGAGGAGGATTTGAGAAATTTGGGTTTTAGAGTAGATACACCTGACTTGTCTTTTATCCATAATAACAGTACTATATACAATGATAATACAGTTAATCCTCAGTTGCAACCACCTACTAGTGAGATGAGTAGTTCACAGGAGAGTGAGAGAATTGAAAAGGAGGACATGGAATATTTTAACAATAATCCAACTGTCCATAGAATTGTTTCAGCATTGTGGAATAGAATGACTGATTGTGAGGAACAGACAGTTAAGCTCACTAGTGATACAATTTCATCCTTAACATTGAACATTTCTCAATTAGCAACACGTAATAAAGAATTAGAGAAAGAACATTTGTCTCTAACTCTTAAATATGATTCATTGAGTAATAAATATAATGACCTTTCAAACAAATTTTGTGAGTTAGAAAAATTATATGAAACACACTTATTAAAGACTGAATCAAGAACAAAGTTATCTTTTGCACAGACAAATCAAAGTGTCTCTGAGTTGCTACAAAGATTAACTAAAGTTGAGATTGAAACTGCCAATCTACTAATGAACCAGGATAATCATAAGTATAATCAATATAATAATAATCCTTTCATTGGCAAAAGTGAATCTCATTCCTTCCCTGTACCACCACAATTAAAACCATCTGGTGGTAGTGTCAAATCTGAAAATGTAAGTCACAAATCCGTGCAGGAAGAAATACAAGACCATTTATCAAAAGTAAATGAGTTGTTGAATTTACCTAAGATTAGTGAGATAAAATCCAATCAGAAGAACTGGCCTAAGATAGATCAGTACCCAACTTATGATGGGGAAGCCAGCTCTGATTGGCAACATTTTATTCAAAGAATTGACAACTTGAAATTCTCATATAAGTTACCAGATGAAGAGATAACATCAAAATTAATTTCTTTATTTAAGGATGTTGCTTTATTATGGTTTGAAGCTGTCTTAAGTGAGGGTAGAGACTACTCTTGGGCTGAATGGAAACAACTTATTGAAAAACAATTTGGAGGTTCTAAATTCAGGCTTACTCAGCAGAGACTGTATGAGAAGACTAGGTATAATCCGTTGAATGGTGACAAACCTATGGTATTTTTAATGAATTTAAACTAAATCTTAAAAGCCATTGAGCCTCATATGGATTTTAACTTATGGAAAGATAAGATAATTTACAAATTACCTATATCTGTCAGAGACATTGTTGTAGCTAGAACATTAAATGTTACTGAATATTCTGACTTTATTAATATTTGCAATGAAATATTATTGAACCATAAGTATGAATCAAGGTATTCCACTTATAAGAAAAATGTTGAACCTGTAAAAACTCAGAATTCAAAAACACTTCAGGAGAAGCAGAAAAAACCTACTGCACCTGTAGTACCTAAAAAGTATGAAACAAATACTTGCTATAAGTGTAACAAACCTTGGGTAAAAGGTCACAAATGTGAGAAAAACATAAATATTGTTGAAAATCAACGTGAATCTGAAACTGAAACTGAAAAAAGTAAAGAATCAAGTGATTATGACAGCAATATCTCATATAGTGATGAAAATGAAGTCTGTATGTTGGAAGATGATTTGTCCATCTTTGAAAATCCAATATTAAATATGGACTCAAATGAATCTTTAATGAATTTTGAGGATGCTGAAATCATTAAGGATATACAAGCTGATAACTTTAAAATGACACCTATCACGGTTCCAGCTATCATTTCTGGTGAAAATGTTAATATAGTATTAGACACAGGAGCTGCTGGTTCAGTTGTTTCCACTAATACATTACAGAAAATTGATAGTGAATATAAGTTTAAGCTTGAACCACTTCAGAATAAAAATTGGAGAGGTTTTGGATCAGTACTACACCCCATTGGTAAATACAAAGCTGCTGTTTTCTTTAAACACCAACATGGTTATGTAAGGGTAACTTGTGACTTTGTAGTAATGGATAATACAAATTGTAGTAACTGTTTTATCATTGGAAATGATATTCTGACTAAATTTGGTGTAAAATTAGACCCTGCTAATAATAATTTTACAATTGGCATGAATGGTAAAAGGAAATTTAAAATAAATTCTTTTAACACAGTCTTACACATTGAGTCAGTAACAAATTCCCCGTCTAAGGGAAGAGAATCCAATGAGATGGAACTTCTGGAAACAGAAATTTCAAAAGCATCATTTGGCACTCAGATAAGTGAAACTGAGAAAGATAATATTTTGGAATTAATTAAAGCTTTTCCAATGGCTTTTGCACATGGTACAAATGAACTTGGCCTTGTAAAAGATCATGAAATGAAAATTAGTTTAACCTGTGATATGGATAATATTCCTGCTAGTCTTAAAAAGAAACCATACCCTGCTTCACCAATGAAGAGGAAAGACATAGAGGATAATATTAAGATGTTATTAAAAATGAACATTCTTGAGAAGGTTGAAACTACACCAAAATATTGTGTAATATCACCAGTGCTGATTTCTTATGATCAAGATAAAGCAAGACTGTGCGGTGATTATAGAGCATTAAATACATTTACAGTAGATGATATTTATCCCTTGCCAAGGATTGCCTCTATACATGCTACCCTTAAAGGTGCTAAATATATAAGTTGCCTAGATGGAAATAAAGGGTACCATCAAATTCCTGTTGAAAAGAATTCACAGAACTTTTTGTTGATAACAACACACATGGGAATTTATAAGTATGTCAGAATGCCATTTGGACCAAAGAATGCTCCATCAGTATTTCAAAAGTTAATGGATATAACATTCCATAATGAAATGATTGAGGGATGGTTAATGGTATACATTGATGACATCATAGTTTTCTCTAAAACTTTTGATGAACACTTAATCCATTTAAGGAAAGTATTTCAGAAAATGGATGAAATAAAAATGACCCTTGCATTGAAAAAATGTAAATTTGGGTTTGAATCTTTAAAAGTGCTTGGTCATATTGTATCTGGCTTACAAATATGTGTAGACCAAAATAAAGTGGCTGCAATAAAGAATATTGGCATTCCTCAAAATGTGAAGGATGTACAATCTTTTCTTGGAATGTGTGGTTATTATAGACAATATATAAAAAACTACCAATCAATTGCTGCACCACTGACCACACTGATAAAGAAATCAGAAGCTTTCATTTGGAATAATGAAAGACAACAAGCTTTTAATAAGTTGAAAGAATGTTTAATGACAGCTCCTATCTTGGGATTACCAGATTTCCAATTACCTTTTGTATTATATACAGATGCAAGTTTTATTGGACTGGGTGCTGCTTTGCATCAAAAACAACTTATTGAAGGTAAAATGTCAGAAGTAGTAATCTGCTATATTTCACGTACTCTGAGAAGTAGTGAATTAAAATATGGTGCTACTCAACTTGAATGTTTTGCAGTAGTATGGGCTCTAGAAAAGCTACATTATTACCTTGAAGACCAAAAATTTGAGTTAATAACTGACTGTAGTGCAGTTAAGTCACTCTTAAACATGAAAACTCCTAATAGACACATGTTTAGATGGCAATTAGCTGTACAAGAATACAGAGGACGGATGACTATTACACATAGAGCAGGAACCTTGCACTCTAATGTAGATCTGTTATCTAGAGTACCTCTGCCTAATAATGATGATAATCCTGCTTATGTTCCTGAATCAGAGATTATTAACATTTATGGCATTTATATTGTAGATCTTGAGGATGAATTTATGCAATCAATTCTTGATAATTATAATTCAGATCCTGACTTAAGTAAATTAACTACAATATTAAATGATCCATCTAATGCTTCAATGAATGTTTTAATAAAAACATTACCAGATAAGTATAAAGAGGCATTAGAGAAAGGAAAATTTTCCATTGAGGATGGTTTTATATATTACAGGAAAAAATTAAGTAATGTAATTGTAATTCCCCCTTCAATGAAGGAGTTAATGTTAAGTATATGTCATGATGATATATTAGCAGGTCATTTTGACTACCATAAAACATTAACCAGAGTAAAAAACACAGCTTGGTGGATTAACATGTCTGAGGATGTTCAGAAATATGTTGAAACATGTGATTCTTGTCAAAAATCTAAAAGATTAACAGGAAAAAGAGCTGGTTTATTACAACAAATTGAGCAACCAAAAGCTCCATGGGAAATTATTAACATGGACTTTGTAACAGGTTTGCCAATAGCAGGGCATAAGAGTTATAACTCCTGCTGGGTAATTGTAGATAGATTTACAAAGATGTGTAAATTTATTCCTACCCACAAAGAGGTTTCTACAAAGGACTTAGCTTTTTTATGGTGGACACAAATGTTAAATACAGCAGGTTTCCCCAAAGCAATAGTTTCTGACAGAGATCCTAAATTTACTTCTGAGTTCTGGACGTCACTTATGGATGTTTCAGGGTGTCAATTAAAACTTTCTACAGCACACCATCCACAAACTGATGGGCTAGCAGAAAGAATGATACAAACCTTAGAAGATATGATAAGAAGATACTGTGCTTTTGGTCTTAATTTTAAAGACAATGACAAATTCACGCATGATTGGGTAACCCTTATCCCAGGTTTACAATTTGCATATAATAGTACAGTACATTCTGTCACTGGCAAAAAGCCATTTGAGTTATGGTTGGGTTATGTACCTAATACCCCTGCTAAAACTCTTAATAAGTTACCTAGATTGGATATTCATCCAGGTACTAAATCTTTTCTTCAGATGCAGGAATTATGCAGAAAACATGCTCAAGAATGTATAAATAAGGCTTTTGAGTATGAAAAGAAAAGATGGGATAAAGCCCATAAAGAACAAATGTTCAAAGAGGGTGATGAAGTCCTTATTTCAACGCTACATTTCAATTTAAATGGTAATGTTAAATTGAAGGATCCATTCATTGGACCATTTGTAGTTAAAAAGATGGTTGGTAATAATGCTGTTGAGGTTATTCTATATGCACCTTATGATAGAAAACATCCAGTATTTCCTATTTCTCTTATAAAACCATACCATTCTAATGATACTGCTCTCTTTCCAAGAAGATCAGGAAGGCATAAACAGCAACCTGAGGAAATAGTGGAAAAAGCAGAAATTGAAAAGATACTCAAAAAGAGACACCTTACAAAAGAAAAGGGAGTTGAGTATCTACTAAGATTTAAAAATAAATCAAGTGAATATGACCAGTGGATTCCAGAAAATGAAATCTCTGATCTTAAAAATCTCTTGAAAAAATTTAAATCTAAATAATACTGTTCATTCAGTATATGTATTATAAAAATTATTTTTTATTTTATTATTTCATTCCTTAAGATTACTTAAAATGTCTTAACATTTTTTTTTATTGTTTTTTTTGGGGTGAGGGAGTGTCAGCCTAAATATCCTTAGGACTGAGTATTTCTTATGCTTAAAATAAGATAACCTTAACTAGATTAAGCTTATATCTTAAAAATAAGGTTAAAATAATAATATATATTATTTTATTATATATATATATAATTATTATTCTATTATATAATTTATAATAGTTTAAATAGCTTATCCATGGCCTAATAATACTTATTAAGGTGTTAATGGAGTCATAATATACTTATCTTAAGTGATATGAAGTAATTATTGACATACATAAGCTTATATGTATACATAAATCTCATATTCAGTGAAATATGCAGTATATTATGTATATTTAGGTATATAAGTGGGTTTTAGCCCCTTAATAGCCTATAACCTTTGTTTTTCTGCTTATTTTAGGTCATATGGACGAAATCAGTGGACTCACAACGCCTACAGAAGCATAGACACCTATATCAGGCGCATACACCCAGTTTGGACAACTAAAATTACTTCCTTGGATGGTTATTCACGGATTTATGGGTTGGAAATATGTTTTTGGGTTAATGTGGATGCTTGGGGATGTTATTGGGGGCTTGGACATTTTATTTGTTTCCTTTATATGCTTTTAGTTTCATTAAATCTCTTTTTGATCTTTTATTTTACCTGTTTCTTTATGGTATCCGCTTTTATCTGGGTTTTCTATTTATGGTATGACTCTGTGTTATTATTAATAGTGATGGAGGGTCCTTACTGGAGGTCTGGGTGTTGAAACTGCTTGAAGTGGACGCCATGGGGAGGTGATGGGCCCTCACAGTGCTGTAATTGCCGGGGATAGCAGTGACATCATCTGGATTGAAGGTCTGTGCACTCCAGTGGATTTGGGTATAAGTAAGGAGGGATTTTGACGGTTTATTATCATCATTCAATTACTACACTTCAAATAAACACTACACTACAATTATTAACATTTAGAAATATATTATAAAGCCCTTATAAATTGATATTATCTTTATAAAAGCTATAACTATATTTTATTCTTCTATTTTCCACCACTAGCACGCATTTAAATCCAAGTATTGTGAGTTTACTTTGAGTATAACTATTCTATTAGTCTTCCCCTGAAGTTTAATCACTAAATCATTTATTAATAAGTAGTAGGACCATAAAATAACACTATTATATCATACTTATATACTAGACTGTACTGACATATAGGCTCATGGACAGGCCTAATCTTCTGCGCCACCTTTTTGTACTTTGCGGCTCCACTGTCAACTTGAGGAATTTTCAGGACCACTTCACCACCAGACCTGTAACAAAAACCAAGGGTTTCCCCATTGCCCACATGTGTGGCCAAGGTAATGTTTTTGAAAGGTGTAGAAGTAACCCTAGCGGTGCACAATCGGGAGGACTTACTTTTAATCCTCAATCTCACCACTCCAAAACCTTTCTGCAATCCCACATCTTCCAAAACTTCAAATTTTGATTCATCATCTGAATTAAATCTTCTATAGTTGTGAAGTTTATCCTCATGCAGGAGGCCTAAAAATTGATCTTGACAATCTTCATTCTTCAAAAATTTGTGCAGTTTAACCTCTTGCCGGAGGCCCAAAAATTGATCTTGATGATCTTCACAAAAACAATTTTTGTCTTCTTTCTTCATTATCTTCTGATTTTTTTCTTGATTTTCTTGAATTATCTTGAAATTTTTATTTTCTTTTCTTGGGTTTTCTTCTTTCCTACAAAAATAACCAGGGGCTTCCCCAATGCTCACGGACATGTCCAAGGTAATGTTTTTGAAGGGTTTAGAAGAAACCCTAGCGGTGCACAATTGGGAGGACTTACTTTTAGACCCAAATCTCACCTCTCCACAGCTTTTCAGCATATCTTTCAACAAAGATATATAACCCATCTTCTTTTTTGAGCTTGAATTAAAATTAATAGAAAATCTTGAGAGAGAACAGAGACTTTATAAAAATATTGAAGAATACTTTCAGAGAAGAGAAAAATTTTATAGAGAAAGTTGAAAATCCACTTGGTATATCTCCAAGGGAGCTTACCTTCTACAACCTGAGATTTCCTCACCTTGGGGAGAGGTTGTAGCACTAAGGCAATCAGCCCTAATCACTCTAAAAAAGACAGACTCTCACTAGAGCCTGAGCCACACTCCAAAAAACAAGAGGCTGCACCCACTTCCCTTCTTCTCCTACAACAATCCATGCACTGGCAATTGGAAGACAAATCAGGCCTGGTCTCCCAACCATCATCTCCAGGAGATGACAACCTTATGTGAAGTCTTCTTTTGTCTTCACCAGTCAACTCAAAACTGATTCCCATATCACATTGATAACCAATTCTTGCCTGGAAATCCATCAAGAATGGTACACCCAAAACAGCTTTTACATTACCTTAAGCAATGTGAAAATGAACCTTCACTGAGGCTCCACCAACATCCAACTAAACAAATTCAGATTTTCCAACTAACTCAGTGCCATGGCCACCAATACCAGTTTTGATTGGGAGGCCTATATGAGTGGCCTCAAGCAAAGAAATCAGTTTGATCTGAGAGCCTGAATCCACCAATGCCCTAGCCTCCCTGCCATTCAGAGTGACATTGACATATCCAAGAGGTGCAGAAAAATGAGTTTCCAACCCCTCATCAAACTTTTAAGCAGAATCACAAATGTATTCTGCCTCCCCAGAAGAAACCCTTCTCCTTGTCAACAGCTTCTTTTGTCTATCAGCCAACCCAGGAATAATAGCATACAATTCCCCTTAAGTGAGAGAAACCTGAACCTGATTCATCCTTTCCAGAACAGACTCCATAACATTAGATTGACCAGAAACTACTGGCCTCTCAAAGTGAGCCCTTGGCTTCACTAACTTGGTCCTAGAAGATTCTTGAGGACCAGAACCACCAACAGATTTACTATCAACAGGAATCAAAGCAGATCCCTCACCAGAACCTCTAACTCCAGTAGGATTTGGCAATGAAGCCAAAGTGACATCCTCCTCAGAGTCAGAATCCAAATCCGTAGGCATTGGCTTACAAATCATGTCCAATGCCCCAAAATTAGGGGGGCCCATATCAGCAATCCCCTTCTGCATCTTGTACAGCTCCTCTTTGCTGTACTTTTTCCTAGCTGCACTCAGCTTAGGATCCACATTAGAAGGCTTAGGCTTTGGCTGGGCCTGAGAACTGCTCTTAGGCCTTTCCACCTTTCCTGCTTCTACATTATAAACTCCAGCCAAACATTTGCCACTTGACTGTCCACCACAAGAACACAATTCCAAGCCACCAAAGGAAGTAGAAAAAGAGACCTTATTAACCTCCTTCCCTTTTCCCTTGACATCATCATCTTCCTTACCAGAAGACCTCCACTGATCAAGAATCTTCTCAAACCTTGGCCTCCTCTGATTGAGACCACTCCTTCTCCTGACCAAATCAACAGGAGCCTGCCCCTCACTTGGCTTCACAAATGAACCATCAGGTAACTTGAACACCCTGCCCTCAAACTCCACCTTTCCCTCTGAAACATCTCTTTTCAGAGCCCAAAAATCATTGGACTTGTGCCCCCTCCTACTGAAATAAGAGCAGACCCAAGGATGACTCCTAACAGCCCTCTTATCAAAATCTCTAGGCTGAGAAGGAGACTTATTGGCCTTCTTAGACTCCTGAACAAAAATATGTAGCTGTTTTGTCAGATCAGCCAACTGCTCCACCACTGGTTCCCTCTCCTGTTTTGTAACCTTCACCATATTTTTCTCTATCATATTCACTCTAATCTCCTCTTCAGCCAAAGCCTCACTCTCTTTTCTGACATATTTGGAACACTTCTCCTGATAGGTGTCCACAGCCAATAATTTCAAATGGGCCTCCACTGCCTCCTTCACCTTGTCCAAGTCAGGAAACTTCTGATCCCCATTAGAAAGAGTCTTTGGCAAGTCCTTTCTTGAAAGCTCTTTCAACACATCCATCCTTACATCTCTAGCCAGGGAAGACCAAAAAACATCCTTTGCGGCATTTTCATGTGCCAGCTCCTACACTTCCACCAAATATTCCACCACAGGATGAAACTGTAGCAGAAACTTCCTGTAACTGTGCGAGTTACCAACACAACCATAAGACTTTAATTCACTGAAAACCTTTTTCAGATCCACCATAGTGAGACTGAAACCCCATCTATTCACCATCTCCCTACACAATAACTTCCAGTCCCTCTTCTTTTAGCCAGGCATGGCCACAACCTCTTTCTCCACTGCCCTATCACCAATGAAGAAAATAATGTGCTTCACCATTTCCAGGTAAGAAGCACCATCCACACCAGAAGCAGTTTCATACTTCTCCAGAAACCACTTCACATCTTCACCATTATACTTGATACCATCCCAAGTTTTAATCCTAACACACTCCCTAACCATCACAGTAGGAGCACCTTCCCCCCCACTGACAGTCACCACAGGAATAGAATAGCCAGAAGCCATTCTTCCAGACCAAAATCATAAAAAAAGGGCCAACCAAAGACAAAAGAGATTCCAAAGAACTATCAGGTTCTACCCCACGTTGGGCACCAGAAATGTAGACAATCCTATAGTGCTAGCTATAGGCCTTGACAAAGGGAGTTGGAAAGAAACCAGAGATAAAATCCCCTGTCCCTTTAGAAAAAAAAAGTGAGACTTACCTGCTACAGTAAATTGGTTCCTGTTTGCTAAAGCCCCTTTTCCATCATACTTGACTGCCTGATAAGCCAAGAAAGTAGTCACCAGACAGACTACCAAACCAAAGAACTGAAAAGTAGACCAATTTTCACACCAGAGAAAGCAATGATACTTGATGTAGGTTTCAAATCCACTCCAGAGACAGAAATAATACTTGATATAGGTTGCAAGACTATACCAGAGAAACCAGTTGCCAAGTTAAGTTAAATGAAGGTCTCACCTTGCAACAAACACAGCCAATAGTGGCCAAAAAACAGTAAAAACTGAGTGAGGAACAAGGATATCACCTCTGGATGGTTGTATGATAATTAAAGTTTCCCCAAACTGTTTTATTCACTATATACACACAGACCACTAACTAAGAGCCCATGCATGCCAACCAATTTTTCATTCTTGATCACCAAATTGCATAAAACCTCTCTAGAAACACTTCCCAGCCCTCTAGCACCAAGGCGGGTAGTCTGCCGGATGTCAGGAGGCCCTCCTGAGGTGCCAGACCACCCTGAAGTCGGAAAACTACCAAAAACCACCAAAAATACCCAAACTACTTAGAAAAATCTACTACATTTACTAAAACCTTTAAAACATGTAATTAGGCTATAACAACATTGAGACATGAAATGTAGAGAAAATTTAGCTTATTCTAACAGTACTAAACACTTAAACCTAAGACTTAAGGTTAGCCCATAAAACACAAAACAAAATTAAACAGCTATCTTTTTAAAAGAAAAATGAGAAATTATCCCATTAATACTTAGAATATGAAAAATGTCATAAGGACATAAAATATAGAGAAAAACTGGGGATATCCAATGGTAGTATCCACACCCCCTTAGTCCCAATATTTGCTGAGTAATTCCAGGAAAACACCTAATTATTAAACAATGCAATTTAAGGCATATCAAAACAACACTCAATAAACCAACAAAGGGCTCCACCAATGTTGGAAGACCACAACGGCAGCCTATCTTCACAGTCCAATTGATGAAGCTATATGGGTAAGTCCTCCTGAAGGTTTTCAACTGAAGGATAAAGACAGTGCTCTCCGTCTGAAGAAGGCCCTATATGGCACCAAGCATGAAGCAAGATGTTGGTGGCTACATATTGCTGACAAACTTGACTCCCTAGGATATAAAGCTAGTCAATATGAAAAAAGTATTTATATCTTGAGGAAAAAAGGTTGTTTGGGTGTGGTTTGGATACATGTTGATGATGGAATTGTAACTGGAAGTAATGAGGAGGTGTTGAAGGAGTTGGAAAAATAGTTCAGATAGATCTTTGAAGACAAAATGGAATGAAAAGGTGGATGGCATTGTGGGCATAGGTATTGAAGAGTTCCCTGAAGGCTTTAATCTCAACAATTTTTCATATAATTAACAAAATTTTAAGAGAACATAATCCTTCAGGACTAGTCACAAGATCTCCTTTTCCTCAATTGTTAAAAATCATATTAGCAACAGATGATGAAGAGGCAGTTGACACTACCAAGTATCTTTCTATTCTAGGTGCTCTCAGCTATGTAGCTGTGTCAACTAGGCCTGATCTCTCTTTCCCAGTAAACTTCCATGCAAGATTCTCTTCCAAGCCAACAGCTGCTCATTGGAAAGCTCTCAATCACCTCTTACATTATGTACAATACACTGCCAATCTTTCTTTTCATATTCATCCTGACAGATCCAGCCCCCTTGAATTATTCTCTTACACTGATCCCACATGGAACAACGAGAAATTTGCCAGAGCCTAATCTGGTCATTTATTACTTCTCAATGGCTGCCCTGTTGTCTGGACATCAAGATGTCAACTGACTGTAAGCAACTCATCTATGACAGCTGAATATTTTTCTCTTAGTAGTGGAATGAAGGATGCGATTTGGATCTCAAACCTGCTTCAAGATCTGTATCCTGATTTTCCACCTGTCAGGCTTCACTGTGACAATAAAAGGGCTGTCTCCAATGCAAAAAATAATCCTGGAGAAAAGAGGAAAAGAAATATTAGTAGGTGTTATTACTTGGTAAATGGACAGCTCTTCCTTAAGAAAGCTTTTCTAGAATGGGTTCCAACTGTAGAAATGTGTGCTGATATTCTAACCAAGACACTGGGCCCATCTCTAACTTTCAACAAAAGGAAAGATGTCTGTGTGTGGTGATATATGGTGGAATGGGGGGGATTATTTCTTTTCTTTCATATTCTTTCATATTTCTTTTTATCTTCTATATTTCTTTTCATTTTCTTATTTATTTTTGATGGTTAATTACAAGTAGGGAGGATATTTGTGTTGGAATAGTTTAAATGACCATGTGGGGGGGATGTTATGTGCTTAAGCACCTTATGTACATAGTCATTGTGATATAGACTGTAGTAGCAGCTTCTCCTGTTCTCCGGTTCTTTCCGGAGTTCTACAGGCTGACACTGTGCTACCAAATGTTGTTCTTGACAAAAATTGATTTGCCTATTCAAAAGGGTTGGGGATAGGGAAGAGTTACTTCCTTTTGAATAGCCAAATCATTTTTTTGTGGGTGAAACTTTTTTTTTTTGGTTGAAAGTTCCGCAAGATTTTGTGACTTGGCTGTACCCCCTATTAGATTTCAGAAATCTGACGTCAAATTTTGCAAAATCCGAAATTCAATGTGGGGTTAATAAACTGAAATTTGCCAACTTGGATACCCCCTATTATTAACGTCTCCACATTATTATATAACAATAAGAACATTATATTTGTTCATTCCAAATCAATATTAAATTACTATCCCCAACAAAACTGTCACAAATCACCTCTCGGCTCGCTTTTATTTCTATTTCACCCAGTACTAATAAGATTAAAATGTGCAATAATCTTTGTCCGCAAGCCTCAACAACCCATGAGAAATACTTGACCTCCAAATGAAATGGTTAAATAGGGGCAAGGGCAGGATCAGTTTCTTCAATCTTTACAAAACTTTGAGAACAGTGATTACTTTTAGCCATCCCTAACTCTTCTCCGCACGAGCAACATTACCCATTCTGATAGTCTGCCAGGTATATAATACTCTATATCTGAACCTGTGATCATTATGGTCAGCTCATGATATATTAGCTTTCTTTCTACTAACCAGCTAATGTTACCTCTTAGCAGCTACAAATAAAAATCTTATTTTTCTTGTCTTTTGTCAGTCTCTCCTTTCAAGGTTCGATGTCTATCTACAACCAAAAAAATTGTAAAGGCCAAGGCACTCCGCTCAATTTTACCGATGATTATAATGTAAATAGCGTTTGTAAACAAGTGAATGGAAGCTTTTCACCATGTGCAAAGTTTTCAACAAATTCATCTTTCACTAGTAGTTGCATGGGTTATGTTTTTCATGATAGTAGCTGTACCATTCTTTGGGGGCGTATTAGGCCAGATGATGCTAATACTACTACTGTAACATGCCAAGCTTTACAACAAGGCGTATTTTCCTTCCAAGTTCGTTGTGGGTAGAGCTTTGTGTATCTATTCATTTTTCCCAATATCAACATGATATGTTATTTGCATTAAATTTTCTTTTCTCTTAAAATCTCACTCAACTAAAGGACATGAAGGCGAGGTATATAGTAACGTACAAGATAGTGTATGAAAACTTATAGAAAAGAAAAGTTTGCAATAAAAGTGAACACACCTGATGGTAAAACTGAGTAGTTAGGGGGTATGTTATTAGAAAACCTGTTGGCATTTACAAGAAAAGTGGTGATCAATCGAAGAATAGGGGAGGGAGAAAGAAGAGCGGTTGTGGTATCGGGGCATCATGTTTTTTGGCAGCTAAGATTTGTCCACCAGCTTGTTCCCTGGGGATACCTGAGTTACCAGGGCACCAACAGAGAGTTAACTGTAAGGAGGAGTAAGCACTACTCTGAAAGCGAGATATATCCAATGGGTATTTTCAAAGATGGGTTAGGTATATTTTGAAGCCTTTATTTCTTGCGCAACATGTTTTCAGCCTAGGGATACCCAGGACTGAATAAAATAAGCAACTTGGAGCATCCACACTTGCGCGTCAAACTAGCTTCCCAGTGGCGTTTAGGGAATGTAGTTGGGGATCTGTCCCTAGATGTGAAAGGAGCATTCCCCACAGTCAACATCCCAAGACTCAAAGCAATTCTCTACTCTCTCCCCATTCCTCGCAACCTCATTTCATTAATCATCAACTCACTTACTAATAGATGCACCAGAATTGCTTTATCCTCTTACAAACCTCCCTCTTCCTCCCTCCCTGAGGGACTCCCACAAGGATCTTCTCTCCCATCCTTTACAATATATACAACTCGGGATTATTTTCTCTCCCTTCTCTCTCTAAATCCACTCTTGCCCTAGGGTATATTGATGATGTTTTGTTTTTAGTGGCCCACAAAAGCATGGATGCAGTCAGGGACAAGCTAGCCAATCTAGGCACAGAGTCACTGGCCTGGGGCCTAAAACGTGCTGCAGTCTCTGACATTGAAAAAACAAAATGGATTCTTTTCACCCACAGAAAAACAATAGCCGAAAATTCCCCAATATTACAATACAAAAACATCAATCTCCCCCTCTCCCAATCATTGAAATGGCTAGGAATTAACCTAGACCTTACTCTCTCTTTCCGCAACCATGGATCAGCCACCTCAGATTCTGAACTTCAATCAATCTCCCAAATTTTCAGACTTGCGTCATCAGGGTGGGGAATCCCCCTCCAACTATTCAAGACTCTCATATCCTGACTAGTTCTCTCACGTACTGGCTATGCTGCAATAGTGTGGCACACCCCAAATAAATCCACTCGTGATACTTGCCTAATTCAAACTGTGGACAACAAAGCCATGAGGAGAGCACTAGGTTGTTTCAGAACCACCCCAGTAAGTACCCTCCTACACCACTCTGTGTCACCCACATGTAAATCACATCTGGGCCAAGTAGTCTATACTGCCTCGCTCTGTCTCCTCTCCCTTCCAGAATCTAACCCTATGGATGTCACCGGAAGACCTACGCACAAGGTTGAGGGTATTCCTGGAAGTGATATGGAGGGAGGAGTTTAGAAACTTCTTTGAAGCACAGAGGAAATGTTTGAGGAAGTGATTTGAAGATGACTCGAAGGAAGAGCTACTGCTTCGAGATATGCTTGATAAGACTTCTAATATAATTTAAAGGTAATATTAATATTCTTTGGATCTCACAAAGGGTTGGAAACTCAATAATCAAAAATTAAAGTTTTTTAGAAATGATTACTGAGAAAATAAGAAAATTTACAATAATAATGATTTAACCTGAAGCTTTACCACTATTAACTATATATACATTTTATAATTTAATTCTAATGAAATATCAAACCAAAATCCAACCCCTTTTATATCCATTACTTCTCCTCACATTGACCTCATACCCATCCATCATTCCGCACACCACAGACCTCCAAAAATACACCCGTTACACCTAGACCCTCCTCACTAAAATCTGATAACCCTTTTATCCTCCACTAACCATCCCGTCCATGCTCACTACCCCTGTTAATAACTCACAGAAACTTAATAGGGGGTGTCAGTTCTGGCAAATCCGCACTTATCTAAGTGCGGATTTCCAAAACACACTAGCCCCAATACTGGTGGATTTCAAAAGTAAAAAAAGTCACTTATTTCACTCAAATCTGCACTTTCTCAACCAAAAGTGCTGATTTCACCATCAAGTCCCATTTCACTGATTTGTCAGCATCATCCCATTCATACGCAGCACTCTGCAGCATAACACTTCATAACTCAAAACATCATACATCATTTACATCTTCATATCATATCATATAAGAGTTATGCCTTCCTCACTTTCAAATCGTGATAAATTACATAAAGCAATGACTTTCAAGCCTCTTGATCTGCTCTTGGACTCTGATTCCGATTCTGATTCTGATCTAGAGGATGATTTTGTCTTTTTATCAAAAATGGCCACAAAACGTTACCTTCTTCCCAGAAAGTCTCAAGTACTTCATACCCCCAAGTACACCATCCAAACACTTCTTAACCTATCTACACCCAGTTTTAGACAGCTGTTCAGGACTTCTCAGGAATTTTTCCTTAAATTGCTTGAGTTTATTCAGGATCATCCCATATTTCACAATAATTCTCAAAAAGAACAACAACATCCTTCAATTCAATTGGCCATCACACTATGTCATTTGGGTTCAAATGGTAATAGAGGCGCTTTGAAACGTTTAGAAAATGTCTTTGATTTAGGGTATGGTTCAGTTAACACTTATACCAAACAATGTATCACTGCCATCAACTCCTTGGAATCTCAACTACTCACCTGGCCAACAAAAGAAGACTGACTTGAATCATCTCAGGTTATGCAAGCAGAGGGCCTCCCAGGATGTATTGGTTTTGTTGATGGTACTACTATTCCTTTGAGCCAGAAACCTGCTCAAGGTGGAAACAATTACTTTGACTGTAAAAAGAGGTAGATTATTTTTAACTCCTTTCATTCTCTTTGAAACTAACAAAAACAAATATATCTTCTTTATAGATATTCAATTTCCGTTCAGCTTATATGTGACGTAAACAAAAAATTTATATCATTCTTCGCTGGCTATCCTGGCTCATGTCATGACTCCTACGTCTTCCAAAGAATGCAAATTTCAAATGAACCTGAAAAATTCTTTGATGAAGATCAGTATCTTCTTGCTGATTCTGCTTATGTGAATGGAAAGTATGTACTTCCTGATTTTTGGGGAGCAGCTTCAGAAGAAAATCAAAATGCCAAGTTCAACAATCATTTGGCAAAGTCAAGAGTCCGTATTGAACATTCTATTGGAATCTTGAAAGGCTGTTTTTCTAGTTTAAGGGAATTAAGAAGTCCTTTTAGAAATAAAATTGAAATGGAGGCGGTGATCAACTGTATTCTGTGTTGCACTATACTTCATAACCTACTTTCTGACCTTAAAGATCAATGGTTAGAGCTGTATGAAGATGAACAAGTTGATTCACCTCCGACTATATCCAACACTTTTATTTCTTAATCAACTAGTATAAGGGCAAAAATTCTTCCAATAACACTCCAACATTTTTCAATGCAATTTTAATTTTTCTTTTTTCATTCTCTTCAAATGATCAATTTGCATGTGTTATTCACTGAGAATGGTAAATTTTTTTGCATATTTTTTTGGTTTTTTAATTTGCTGTTAAAGTCTTATTTTTTTTATCTCTCTGTGTTTTCTTTCATCAACTCAACATGAAATTGCATATTTTCAGCAAACGCATATTTTTTCAGTCACTCTCTTTTTTTTCTTCACTCATATCCATTTTCTTCTCTCTTCCTACATCACTCAAACAATTTCACTTATATTTCTTTTTTCTCAACTCATCTCTCCAGGTAAGTCATTTTATCTTTTTTACTTAATTTTTTGCCAATTTTTTTTTTTTGGTTTTTTGGTTTTTTGGGTTTTTTTTTTTTTTTTTTTTTTTTGTAAGTGGTTTTTTTTATATTTATAGGTAAAGTTAACCTTTTTTTTCTCTCTCTCTCTCCCTCTTTTCTCTCATTTATCCTATTCTTTATCCCCCCTTGGCCTGGGCCTTTTTCCACCTTTACCCTCTCCTTGGAATGGATACATCCCCCTTTTTCCCCCCTCCTTGGCTCACTCTAACCTCCCTTTTCTCCATCTTTGGTCTCATCTCTCCCTTTCTCCCCCTTGTTGGTGTCCTCATTTCCTCCCCTCATTCCTCTCCAACCCCCCTCCAAATCCCCTCCAAACTCTCCCAATCACCCCCTCCAACCCCCCTTCCAAACCCCCCTTCAATCCATTCCTAACCCCCCCTCCTATCCCCCTCAAAACCCCCCCAATCCCCCCCTCAAAACCCCCCTACCCCCCCCTCAATGTTCCTTAACAATTTGCTAACAAATTGTTAAGTTAATGAACGATTTTTAGCAATTGTTGTAGAGTAGACTCCTACAGTCACCTTGCTGCAGGAAGAATCCAAGGGAGTTGGAAAAACAAAAAGAAATCCCTGTCCCTCTAAGTAAACGTAAGATTCAATTAACTAAGCTTGAAGATCTGCTTGAAGAGTTGGATAAGTTGAAAATCTGAGAGAAAGAATTTGAAAGTGTTGGAAACCTAATACCAGATAACACTGATACAAGTCACAGCAAATACTTAGAAAAAGCCGCAACACTTGCCCCAGAGACTGAAAAGTACAGTAAAGTACCCCAGAAACTACTCTTGGGATGATCTGTTCAAAGGTGCCTTATTAAAGGTCTGCCCCAGATTTACCCATTTTCCCACCAAAATTAAAGAGTTTTCTTTATTATATTTTTATTTTATAAATTTTATAAGAAAAGAAATAAATTTGAGTCACCCCGGATGAGAGCTATCCAATGGTACCCTATGTGTTGATATTTTTTATTATATTTGTTGTTATATGTTAAATATTGTTAATTATCAAAAAAGACCCTTAGTATCGAAACTAAAAGACAAAAAACATGTAGAAGACTAAGATTCTCCCCCTCCCCCATATGATTCTCCTGCTCCAGACCTTTCCAACAATACTCTACATGCATATGATCTACAATAAACTATTGATCTAGTAAGCATAATAACTTTCTAACCAAATTTTGCCACAATAGCCAAACTTTTGGCACAGTGACCAAACTTTGCACTGGTGATCAGACTTTTCTACAGTGACAAAACTTTGCCACAGTTCCCAGACTTTTCTGCAGTGACCAAAATTTGCACTGGTTATCAGACTTTTCTACAGTGACCAAACCTTGCCACAGTGCCCAGACTTTTTGCACCAATGACCAAACTTTGCCACAATGACCAACTTTGCCACAGTGACTTCGCTTTTGCACCGGAAAATCACCAGAGCAAACTGGAGCGCACCGGAAAAAAAAATGGCTACTCCATGAGCACACTGCATCCACCAAAAATACCAAGAGAGCCCTAGAAAATCCAGTAAAACCAATACCCAATCCATGAAACCATCAAATAACAATAGGAATACCAACATATATCCATTCCAAAACACCATAAATCCTCCAAAAAATCACCATAAATCCTCCAAAAATTCAGCATAAATCCACCCAAAAAAACCCAGTTAACTCCTTTCAACCAAATTAACACCTGCTAACACCATGATTTTCTTCCAACCAAGGTCCAATCAAATTTTCACCTAAGTAGTCTACCCAGATTTGGAATGCCACATCGTTCGTTATCTTAATGATTCGCTAACAAATCGTTAAGTTAATGAAAGATTGTTAGAAATCGTTTGTTAACTTAATGAATCAATAGCAAATCATTAAGGAACATTGAGGGGGGGGGGGGTAGGGGGGTTTGGAGTTGGTTTGGAGGGGGGGGGGTAGGCGGAGGTTAGGGGGGGTTTGGAGGAGGATTTGGAGGGGGGTTTGGAGGGGGGTTTGGAGGGGGGTTTGGAGGGGGGTTTGGAGGGGATTTGGAGGGGGGTTTGGGGAAGATTGAAGGCCGGTTTGGAAGGGGGTTTGGAGGGGTTTAAAAGGGGATGTGAATAGGTTGGAGGCGGGGTATGTACAAGGGGTTTGGAGCGGGGAATTCAGGGGAATGGGGAAGTGATAAAAAAATTCACAGTTTTTTGAATTTTTTTTTGTTTTTTTTTAATTTTAGAGAAAAATATTCATCAAGTTCAAGTGAAATAAAAAAAATTCTTATTAGTCTTTTGAGGATTTTTATTTTTTTAATTTAAATTTAGTGAGTTTTTTTTAATGTATAATTTTGGGTGTTTGAAAAGTAACAACACCCAAAAGTAGAAAAATGCATGTCTTTAACTTCAGATTCACCACTTACCTCACTCTCATCTTCTTTAACTTCATTATCATCTTCAAATTCAACTTCTTTTCAATCATCATCTAAAACACTGACAAAAAATGAAAAGTATCAAAATAAAAGAAATTTTAAAAAAAATTCACTTGGATCAAATATTTGGCCATATTTCAAAAATCAAGTACTATAAAACTAAAGTTGAGAAAAAAAACAATATCCAAAAATGTTACCTGAAAATATACATTATTTAACTGAAACTGGAGGTGATGAAGTTAAAGCTGTTATTAATAATACTTTCAAACCTCAATTTATTTATGAAAACCATTCTTTTAATGGTTTAAAAGATGAATCATTTAATCAACTCTGCGATCTTATCATAACACTCTATCAAATGGCTTTGGTTCGCTTACCTTTAAGGAATAAGAATTTGTTGGGTGGAATCATGATTGGTATTGGATGGAGACCAGGATTTGATAAAGGTTTTTCTCTTGGTATGTTTAAAAATTTTTCTGGATTTTTTAATATCATTTTACTAAATTTAATTCAAATAGGCATATATTCTTTACTCAGATCATTATTTAAAGCTGAATTAGATAATTATTTTTGAAAATGGAATACTTTACCTTCATTTAATTCATTTCTTGCTCTTCGACTTAAAAAACTCTGTAATAGAGCTTTTGAAACAAATCATGAAGTTGCTACGAGACTTGGAATACCAAATTGGTGCAACTCTGAATGGGAAGATATTAGCAGTGATTATCTAATGTTTTCAAATGTTATAATCACTCATTCTGGATTTCATAACCAAATTCACACCAACTCAAATGATGCCAATTACCTCACTTATGGAATTTTCACATATATTAATCCTATCACTGGACAACCTATTCCGTCACCTGCAAAAATTAAAGGACATGGATTATATTTCCCGGATCATAGATGTATAATCAATTTTGGATTAGGGAATGGGAAAATTGAAACAGTTTGGAATTCTTCTTACGATAATCACCAAACCACAAAGGCTCCTCCAGGTTTGGAATCTTGTTAAGACTTCACACATTTCGGTTGCTCTTTCCAGATCAGTCAAAAGTTAATCCAACCAATAAACAAGTTAAAAAAAGAAGAAAAAGGTAATAAATTTAAAAATTCTTTAGGTAGATCTAAAAAGTATGGGGATTTGTAGAGTCACCAAATATTTAATGTTCTTCCATAAATTTTTAATAAATAAATATGACATTTCAATTTATGAAATTAAAGTAATGGGCCAATGAACATGTGTTGTATAAAAGGTAATCATGATAACATTAATTTGTTTCATGGGGTTCCTCTAGCCTATACCTGTGGAAAGTCCCAAACCTAGTTTCTAGACTTGATCTGCATTTTGGCATGAGGAATTGTCATTACTTTAAAGTAGTAAATTTGACATATCTTATTTATATATTAATTAATTTATGTAATTATATTAAATTTTGATGACTTTCACCCTTTACTTCAATAAAATGTAGGGGAGGGTATTGCCAATTTTTTAAATCTGACATGTGAAATTGATGACTTAGAAAAATTTGGTGGTACCCACCCCTTGTTTCAATAAAATTCAAGGGGAGGTATTGCCAAATTTTCAAAAGAGATATTGAACTTTATTGACTTAGAAGTATTTAGATAAGCAAACTTATTGACTTGAAAGTAAAGATAGAAAATTTTTATTATATTTTCAAATTTTTGTCAAAATAAAAGTATAAGCAAACTTATTGACTTGAATGTAAAGATAGAAAAATTGTATGATATTTTCAAAAATTTGTCAAAAATAATGTACTATATTCAAGACCTTTTATAAGTCATCATATAAGAAAATATTACCAAAAAGAAATCAAACAAAATTAAATTAACTAGAAAAACAATTTATCAATTGAAAAGGTCAAGTAATTTTTAAATTCCTCATAAGATTGGCCATTTTTTGCACATTCCATAATGAAATCTTTTTTTTAAAACTCTCTTGTTTTTCCAATTCACAATTAGCCATTTCTCTTTGAAATTGACGGTCTTCTCTTTGAAATTGATGGTCATTTACTCTTTCCATCTGCTCTGCCTCAAATTTTTTTTCTTCCAAATCTAAGGCTTGCTGATCTTTCCTTAGCATATGATCAAACTTCATCTTCTCAAAGTCAAGGGCATTTTTTGCAATAGTTGATTTTGCTGAGAAAATTAAATTGAAATAAATAAATAAATGAGTTAATGATTAAGATATATAGTAAACAAATCTTACTTATATCTTTTTTTTTCAAAATAATCCTCAAGGGAGCCAAATGAGCTTGTTGAAGTATTACCACGTTTTAATAGATGGCTCAAGTTCATTGAAGTTGAGGCCCAACACTTTAGTTTGGAGCTTGAGCAAGAGGCTTCAGGAAGTTCATCTAAAGCAGCTTCTAAAGTGGGATTCACATTTCCAGAATCGAGATTATTTAATGGAGATTGAGTTTGAGTAGGAGGAGACTAGAATGAAAGAGAAATTCAGAGAAGAATTGAAGAAAAAACAAAAAGTAAACATACATTTAAATTTTGGGTCTCTGAGGATTCAGATCTACTGCGATATAATTGTTCTGCTTGATAGTCAGGATCATCTTCAGCTGAACTATGGTTAAAAGGTGGAGGAGATTGATCTCCTTCAAGTAAAGGTGTGTCAGGAGGATTATAGGAAGGTTTGGATCCAGAGGGTATATCCTTAGTAGTATTGTGTAGAAACCAAGGGTTTACATCAACTTGGGAGCCAAAATTATTATCTATTTCCTCATAGAAAGGACACATGACATTGAGCTTTTTGGAAACAGTAGTAATTCCAATCTCCATATCATCATTGTCAATACCAAAGCCGGTATTATTTGCAGCATGATGAGCCTTTTTATATTTTGATTGGTAACTCTTAAATCTCTCCTTCATTTGTTTAGGATTGATATTGATTCTCCCCCTTTTTTTCTTCCTTACTTCATTGGCCATCAATAAGAAGCCAATAACCTTTGAAGAAGGTGGACATCCAATACGAGTGGACTATTCACATCCAAAACATGCTTCAAAAATTTGATTTTATTTTAAGGAAGTTGATTATGATGAGATAATCATCCTTTTTAAGCTGACCTGAGCCTGACTTTGATTTTTCAGGTGTAGGGCTTGCTTTACGAGGAGACTTTGTGACAAAGCAGATTTTTGAGATTCGGAATGTCTGGGAGGCATTATGAAACTGGCACATAACAAGAAAAAAGATTATGAGGTAGAAGAAATAAGTAAAAAAGAATGTAAACATGCCTGGTCAAAATGTTGAAAATGTCAGGAAGGGGTGTGTGCCAAGGATTGATGGGTAGGTAGCGAGGAAGGTCAGTGTATCACATGTGATAGGGATGGTATGGGAAAGAAAGGGATGATGTGGAAAACATGTGGTTTTGAAAAAAAAAATCACAAAAAAGTGCTGATTTGAGGTCAGAACTGACACCCATTTTTGAAATAAGTGACTTTTTTGCAAAATTTAAGTGCTGATTTGGTTTGAAATCTGCACTTAAGTTAAGTATGGATTTGCCAGAACAGACACCCCCTAATAAACCTTTTAGCGGAATATTGCATTAACTATTGTGCTGTGCGTCGCTTATTGAAGAAATGACTAAACACACTATTGAGAGATTGACTAATTTAGATTTAAAGTTTAGATTAGCGTGGTTGAATAGTGAGTACACAAAGGAAAGTCGCAGTTGCTATGTAGAATTGTTTTCTGCGCTTTGAGTATGGATTTGGACCTCTGTATTATTGATTTAATGAGCTGCTTTTGCCTTGAGTGTCACATGGCGCGTGACAGATTCCCAGGTATAAAACACGAGCTCTGTTGAGCGTGAGACACATACTACTTTCTCTGACTTTCGTAACCCAGGCCACAGGTAAAAATGAGGGGTGGAAGAGGAGGTGGATGAACTGGTTGAAGAGGATGAGGATGAAGTTCTCATCTCAAACCGGACTCCGAAGAAGCGGAAGATGATCATCAAAGATGATGAAGAGGAAAAGGAAGTGACAGTAGAGTGCACCCTGAGGCTATTTTTAGAGCCTGACCTGGTTTTTGAAGTAAGTCTGCCTTTTCTTGTTTCAAAATTTTGTACTGATTACTGTATGTTTTTAGAATTCAGATGTCATCGCAGAAGCTCCAATTGTGGAAGCTGCGCCATCACTGTCTGTTGAGGCAAGTCAGCAGGTGGTTGATTTGAGGGAGGATAACAAGGAAACCCTTGACCAAGTATGGTCAAAGAATCCTTGGCAGGGTTGACGAGCTTGATTCATCAAAAATTTAAGTGATGAGATCAACAAGATTGTCAATTCCGCCTCCTTTGATGTGGCAGAAGAATTACAGGATATTGGAGAAGTGGTACCGGTAGAAGAGGAGGAGGTATTTGAAAAATGCAGGAAGGAAATAAGGGTGGTATTGGAAAAAATGAAGAAATGGGTTTGGGAGAAAATACAGGAGAAAATTTGAAATGGAAAGAGAAAAAAGAAAGAAAGAGTGAAGGAAAAAAGTAGAAAGCAATTTGTCTATTTATTTATTTATTTTATTTTGATGTTTTAATTGAAATTTTAATATATACTTTATAAGATTTTGAAAAAGAAAAAGGAAAAGAAAGAAAAAAATATTTGAATGAAGTTTTTTTTTTTAAATTTTGAAAGAAGAAAAGAAAAAATATTTAACTGAGAAAATTTTAGTTTTAAGTTTTGAAAAGAAAGAAAAAAAATTGTTGATTGAAACAATTTCATTTGAAATGAAAATTTAATGAGAGAAAAATTTGTTATTCGAGAAAGTTTATTTATTGAAGTTTTTGAGGAATTTTGGTTATTTGAAAAGAAAGAGAAAAATAGTTTTGAAAAAGAATTTGAAAGAAAGAAGTAATTTGTTCGAAGAATTTTAAAAGAGAGATTTAAAGGTTGAAGTGAAGTTTGAGAAAGATTGTCGAATTGAGTTTGTGAAAAATTTTGATAGTTAGAAGAAAAAGAATTAAGGGAAAAGAAAAAAAATTATTTTTGAAAAAAAAGAAAAAAGTTTGAAAGGAGAAAAAGAAAGAAAAAAAAATTAAAGGAATTATTAATTTTTTTTAAAGATTTTTTTTTGATGAATTTAAAAACTTTATTTTTATTATTTTATTTTATTTTATTTTTAATTTAACTTTTTAATTTAATTTAATTTTATTTTAGTTTATATAATTTTATTTTATTTTATTTTATTTTATTTTATTTTATTTTATTTTATTTTATTTTATTTTATTTTATTTTATTTTATTTTATTTTATTTTATTTTATTTTATTTTATTTTATTTTATTTTATTTTATTTTATTTTATTTTATTTATTTATTTTTTTATTTTATTTTATTTTGTTTTATTTAATTTTATTTTATTTTATTTTATTTTATTTTATTTTATATTTTTTTATTTTATTTTATTTTATTTTATTTTATTTTATTTTATTTTATTTTATTTTATTTTATTTTATTTTATTTTATTTTATTTTATTTTATTTTATTTTATTTTATTTTATTTTATTTTATTTTATTTTATTTTATTTTATTTTATTTTATTTTATTTTATTTTATTTTATTTTATTTTATTTTATTTTATTTTATTTTATTTTATTTTATTTTATTTTATTTTATTTTATTTTATTTTATTTTATTTTATTTTATTTTATTTTATTTTATTTTATTTTATTTTATTTTATTTTATTTTATTTTATTTTATTTTATTTTATTTTATTTTATTTTATTTTATTTTATTTATTTAGTTTATTTAGTTTATTTAGTTATTTTTAAAGAAGGTTGAAAAAGCTTTTGAAAAGATGAAAGAAGAAAAGAGAAAGAAAAGAAAAAAGAGAAGGGAAGAGAAAAATAAAAGAGAGTTCTAAGGTTTTGGTTTTAAAGGATATTTAAGATGAAAAGAATTTAGGAGTTCAGGGGTGTTAGAAACATTGATGGCTGGTTCCCAGGATGTTTTGTCTGAGTCATTGAGGAAGCCTTCCAATTCCATGAGGTATTGAAGTTTCCCCTTGCGCATTCTTGAATCAACGATATGGCTTACTTCCCACTCTAGATGGTCTTCTACTTCTACCGGTTTCGGTGGAGGTTGGTTCCTGCCCAGGTATGTTTCTCGAGCCAGTTCCAGGAGAGATACGTGAAAAACAGGGTGAATAGCCTGCCATTTAGGAGGTAGCTTGAGTTGAAATGCAGTTTTAGAGACTTCGCAGTCAATTTTGAATGGTCCCAAGCGTTTTTCGGCCAGTTTCTTTGATGGTCGAGTCATTCAAATGTTTCGTGTGTCAAGCCATACTTTGTTGCCTGGTTTAAAGGAAGGAGCAGATTGTTGATGTTTGTCGGCCTGTTCCTTGTACCTTCAAATTGCTAATTCCAAGTTTGATTTAAGTTATTCTTGGAGTCATGATATGGTTTAAAGATAATTTTCTGCCAGATGACTAGTTCCTACATGGATTGAGTTGAATCGAGGATGTCTTCCATAACCAATTTTGAATGGAGATTGTCGTGTGGAAGAATGAGTCGAGTTATTATAAGCGAATTTGGCCAATAGTAACCATGTGGTCCAATCGTCTTGTTGGTAACTGACATACATTCAAAGGTATTGTTCAAGGATTTGGTTGACTCTTTCCTTTTCCCCCTCAGTTTCAGGATGATAGGCCATGGAGAGATTCCTCGTGATATTGAGTTGTCGACACAATTGAGTCCAGAATGTGGATACAAACAATGAGCCTCTATCTGAAATAATATCATTAGGTAAGCCATGTTTGGAAAATACATATTCTAGAAAATTTTTTGACAAATCTTCTGCTGTAGCAGTAGTAGTGATTTTAATAAAAATAGACATTTTTGAAAATCTATCTACTATTACTAATATAGCATCAAAATTATTAGAAAGAGGAAGTTGAGAAATATAATCTGTCAGCCTAGATATCCCTAGAACTGAGTATTTCTTATGCTTAAAATAAGATAACCTTAAGTAAATTAAACTTATATCTTAAAAATAAGGTTAAAATAATAATATATATTATTATATTATATATATATAATTATTATTCTATTATATAACTTATAGTAGTTTAAATAGCTTATCCATAGCCTTTTAAAACTTATTAAGGTGTTAAAGGAGTCATAATATACTTATCTTAAGTGATATGAAGTAATTATTGACATACATAAGCTTATATGTATACATAACTCTCATATTCAGTGAAATATGCAGTATATTATGTATATTTAGGTATATAAGTGGGTTTTAGCCCCTTAATAGCCTATAAACTTTGTTTTACTGCTTATTTTAGGTTATATGGACGAAATTATTCGACTCACAATGCCTACAGAAGCATAGACACCTATATCAGGTGCATACACCCAGTTTGGACAACTTAAAATACTTCCTTGGATGGTTATTCACAGATTTATGGGTTGTAAGGACATTTCTGGGTTAATGTAGATGCTTGGGGATGTTATTGGAGGCTTGGACATTTTATTTGTTTCCTTTATATGCTTTTGGTTTCATTAAATCTCTTTTTGATTGTTTATTTTACCTGTTTCTTTATGGTATCTGCTTTTATCTGGATTTTCTATTTATGGTATGGATCAGTGTTATTATTAATAGTGATGGAGGGTCCTTACTGGAGTTCTGGGTTTTGAAACTGCTTGAAGTGGACGCCATGGGGAGGTGATGGGCCCTCACAGTTCTGTAATTTCCAGGGATAGCCGTGACATCATCTGGATTGAAGGTCTGTGCACTCCAGTGGATTTGGGTATAAGTAAGAAGGGATTTTGACAGTTATTTATCATCATTCAATTACTACAATTAAAACAAACACTACTATACAATTATTAGCATTTAGAAATATATTATGAAGCCATTATAAATTGATATTATCTTTATATAAGCTATAACTAAATTTTATAAATCTATTTTCCACCACTAGCACACATTTAAATCCAAGTATTGTGAGTTTTATTTGAGTATAACTATTTTATTAGTCTTCCCCTGAGGTTTAATCACTGAATCATTTATCAATAAGTAGTAGGACCATAAATAAAAACTATTATATCATACTTATATACTAGACTATACTGACAATTGGGGGTCTTTCCTTATATTTTACTTATTATTTAGTATAAGCCTTGGGACGTGATTTTTACTTTAGTACAGCTCAAAATAACCAAATATTTGGGTCTTCTGCATATTAGTGGGTCATCATAACTCAGTGATTGCGGAAAAGAAGCCTTAAAATAATTGTACTATTTTTTTATCATAAAAATTAGGTATTTACAGTAGTAACTGTATCCAATATAAACCCAATTTCATTTGGTATTTGGACACCAATATAACATCCAATTAAATTAGTATTTGGTTAAAGCTTGGTAAGCTACTTATTCACCCTTATAAAGGTCTAGTTGAACTTATTATTATATTTTTAAAAGATTTTTTAGATTTTTCTTATAATTTATTTAAGTAAATAAAGATATAAATTCAGGGTAAGCTCCATTGCTTTTTTATTAGTAATATCTTTGCTAATATCTTTTGTCTACTAATTCCATAGAGTTTTTTCCTTTTTTAGACGTAAAATATTGTCATTTTTAACAATATGAGTGCTCCCCAGGACAGTGTAAGTGAAAAGCCTGCTTATAACACCAGGTCTAAAGCTAACAAAAACTTTCCAGGACATCACCATGGAGGGTCAACAATACCCCCAGGCAGAAAGCATGAGTATAGAGGAAAAGGATGCCCTCTTAAAAAAGATAACTATAAAAAAGAGGTATCCTCCTCTTCAGGATCAACTGTCCCACCTGGACAAACAGGTTCTGAAATTGGAAGAATCCAAATCACTCATGTTCAAAGAGGTAGAGCAGTTGCAAAACAATTGCAAGGTAGGGTTTCAGCAGATGAATCAGGCATTGGAAGAGTTAAAGGGAGGCCAGCCCAGTCAGTCAAATCAGCAACCCCCTACCCAAGGCGGATCAACTCACTCCCAGGAGAAAATCCTGGTAGACAAATGGAAATGGGACTGGTTTCATCAACAGTGGACAAGCCACAGTTGCAACAGGGATCCTCCACCTCATCTGACTTCCTCAGCTCACCCTTACAAAGGAAAAAAGCGCCAAAAATCAGGACTGGAAACCATCCCATGGTAAGTAGATTACCCTCTCAGATTGAACACAATACTGATAATTACAATATAGGTAATCCTATTGATGTTAAATCTGTGCAAAAAATAGAGGAGGATTTAAGAAATTTAGGTTTTAGAGTAGATACACCTGACTTGTCTTTTGTCCACAATAACAGTACTATTTATAATGATAATACAGTAAACTCTCAGTTGCAACCACCTACTAGTGAGATGAGAAGTTCACAGGAGAGTGAGAGAATCGAAAAGGAAGACATGGAATATTTTAACAATAATCCAACTGTCCATAGAATTATTTCAGCATTGTGGAATAGAATGACAGGTTGTGAGGAACAGACAGTTAAGCTCACTAGTGATACAATTTCATCCTTGACATTAAACATTTCTCAATTAGCAACACGTAACAAAGAATTAGAGAAAGAACATTTGTCTCTAACTCTTAAATATGATTCATTGAGTAATAAATATAATGAACTTTCAAACAAATTCTGTGAGTTAGAAAAATTATATGAAACACATTTATTGAAAACTGAATCAAGAACAAAGTTATCTTTTTCCCAGACAAATCAAAGTGTCTCTGAGTTGCTACAAAGATTAACTAAAGTTGAGATTGAAACTGCCAATCTACTAATGAACCAGGATAATCATAAGTATAATCAATATAATAATAATCCTTTCATTGGCAAAAGTGAATCTCATTCCTTCCCTATACCACCACAATTAAAACCATCTGGTGGTAGTGTCAAATCTGAAAATGTAAGTCACAAATCCGTGCAGGAAGAAGTACAAGACCATTTATCAAAAGTGAATGAGTTGTTGAATTTAAATAATATTAGTGAGATAAAATCCAATCAGAAAAACTGGCCTAAGATAAATCAGTACCCAACTTATGATGGGGAAGCCAGCTCTGATTGGCAACATTTTATTCAAAGAATTGACAACTTAAAATTCTCATATAAGTTACCAGATGAAGAAATAACATCAAAATTAATTTCTTTATTTAAGGATGTTGCTTTATTATGGTTTGAAGCTGTCTTGAGTGAGGGTAAAGATTACTCTTGGGCTGAATGGAAACAACTTATTGAAAAACAATTTGGAGGCTCTAAATTCAGGCTTACAAAGCAGAGACTTTATGAGAAGACTAGGCATAATCCGTTGAATGGTGACAAACCTATGGTATTTTTAATGAATTTAAACAAAATATTAAAAGCCATTGAGCCTCATATGGATTTTAACTTATGGAAAGATAAGATAATATATAAATTACCTATATCTGTCAGAGAAATTGTTGTAGCTAGAACATTAGATGTTACTGAATATTCTGACTTTATTAATATTTGCAATGAAATATTATTGAACCATAAGTATGAATCAAGGTATTTCACTTATAAACAAAATGTTGAACCTGTAAAAACTCAGAATTCAAAAACACTTCAGGAGAAGCAGAAAAAACCTACTGCACCTGTAGTACCTAAAAAGTATGAAACAAATACTTGTTATAAGTGTAACAAACCTTGGGTCAAAGGTCACAAATGTGAGAAAAACATAACTATTGTTGAAAATCAATGTGAATCTGAAACTGAAACTGAAAAAAGTAAAGAATCAAGTGATTATGACAGCAATATCTCATATAGTGATGAAAATGAAGTTTGTATGTTGGAAGATGATTTGTCCATCTTTGAAAATCCAATATTAAATATGGACTCAAATGAATCTTTAATGAATTTTGAGGATGCTGAAATCATTAGGGATATACAAGCTGATAACTTTAGAATGACACCTATCACGGTTCCAGCTATCATTTCTGGTGAAAATATTAATATATTACTGGACACAGGAGCTGCTGGTTCTGTTGTTTCCACTAATACATTACACAAAATTGATAGTGAATATAAGTCTAAGCTTGAGCCACTTCAAAGTAAAAATTGGAGAGGTTTTGGATCAATGCTACACCCCATTGGTAAATACAAAGCTGCTATTTTCTTTAAACATCAACATGGTTATGTAAGGGTAACTTGTGACTTTGTAGTAATGGATAATACTAACTGTAGTAACTGTTTTATCATTGGAAATGATATTCTGACTAAATTTGGTGTAAAATTAGACCCTGCTAATAAAAATTTAACAATTGGCATGAATTGTAAAAGGAAATTTAAAATAAATTCTTTTAACACAGTCTTACACATTGAGTCAGTAACAGATTCCCCGTGTAAAGGAAGAGAATCCAATGAGATGGAACTTCTGGAAACAGAAATTTCAAAAGCATCATTTGGCACTCAGATAAGTAAAGCTGAGAAAAACAATATTTTGGAATTAATTAAAGCATTTCCAATGGCTTTAGCACATGGTAAAAATGAACTTGGCCTTGTAAAAAATCATGAAATGAATATTAGTTTAACCTGTGATATGGATAATATTCCTGCTAGTCTTAAAAAGAAACCATACCCTGCTTCACCAATGAAGAGGAAAGACATAGAGGATAATATTAAGATGTTATTGAATATGAACATTCTTGAGAAGGTTGAAACTACTCCAAAATATTGTGTAATATCACCAGTGCTAATTTCTTATGAACAAGATAAAGCAAGACTTTGCAGTGATTATTGAGCATTAAATACATTTAAAGTAGATGATATTTATCCCTTGCCAAGGATTGCCTCTTTACATGCTACCCTTAAAGGTGCTAAATATATAAGTTGCCTAGATGGAAATAAAGGGTACCATCAAATTCCTGTTGAAAAGAATTCACAGAACTTTTTGTTGATAAAAACACACATGGGAATTTATAAGTATGTCAGAATGCCATTTGGACCAAAAAATGCTCCATCAGTATTTCAGAAGTTAATGGATATAACATTACATAATGAAATGATTGAGGGATGGTTAATGGTATACATTGATGACATCATAGTGTTCTCTAAAACTTATGATGAACACCTAATCCATTTAAAGAAGGTATTTCAGAAAATGGATGAAATAAAAATGACCCTTGCATTGAAAAAATGTAAATTTGGGTTTTAATCATTAAAAGTGCTTGGTCATATTGTATCTGGCTTACAAATATGTGTAGACCAAAATAAAGTGGCTGCAATTAAGAATATTGGCATTCCTCAAAATGTAAAGGATGTACAATCTTTTCTTGGAATGTGTGGTTATTATAGACAATATATAAAAAACTACCAATCAATTGCTGCACCATTGACAACACTGATAAAGAAATCAGAAGCTTTCATTTGGAATAATGAAAGACAAAAAGCTTTTGATAAGTTGAAAGAATGTTTAATGACAGCTCCTATCTTGGGATTACCAGATTTCAAATTACCTTTTGTATTATATACAGATGCAAGTTTTATTGGTCTGGGTGCTGCTTTGCATCAAAAACAACTTATTGAAGGAAAAATGTCACAAGTAGTAATCTGCTATATTTCACGTACTCTGAGAAGTAGTGAATTTAAATATGGTGCTACTTAACTTGAATGTTTGGCAGTAGTTTGAGCTCTTGAGAAGCTACATTATTACCTTGAAGACCAAAAATTTGAGTTAATAACTGACTGTAGTGCAGTTAAGTCACTCTTAAAGATGAAAACTCCTAATAGACACATGTTTAGATGGAAATTAGCTGTACAAAAATACAGAGGACGGATGACTATTACACATACAGCAGGAACTTTGCACTCTAATGTAGATCTGTTATCTACAGTACCTCTGCCTAATAATGATGATAATACTGCTTATGTTCCTGAGTCAGAAATTATTAACATTTATGGCATTTATATTGTAGATCTTGAGGATGAATTTATGCAATCAATTCTTGATAATTATGCTTCAGATCCTGACTTGAGTAAACTCACTACAATATTAAATGATCCATCTAATACTTCAATGAATGTTTTAATAAAATCATTACCAAATAAGTATAAAGAGGCATTAGAAAAAGGAAATTTTCCATTGAGGATGGTTTTATATATTACAAGAAAAAATTAAGTAATGTAATTGTAATTCCCCCTTCAATGAAGGAGTTAATGTTAAGTATATGTCATGATGATATATTAGCAGGTCATTTTGACTACCATAAAACGTTAACCAGGGTAAAAAACACAGCTTGGTGGATTAACATGTCTGAGGATGTTCAGAAATATGTTGAAACATGTTATTCTTGTCAAAAATCTAAAAGATTAACAGGCAAAAGAGCTGGTTTATTACAAAAAATTAAGCAACCAAAATCTCCATGGGAAATTATTAACATGGACTTTGTAACAGGTTTGCCAATAGCAGGGCATAAGAGTTATAACTCCTGCTGGGTAATTGTAGATAGATTTACAAAGATGTGTAAATTTATTCCTACCCACAAAGAGGTTTCTGCAAAGGACTTAGCTTTATTATGGTGGACACAAATGTTAAATATAGCAGGTTTCCCCAAAGCAATATTTTCTGACAGAGATCCTAAATTTACTTCTGAGTTCTGGACATCACTTATGGATGTTTCAGGGTGTCAATTAAAACTTTCTACAGCACACCATCCACAAACTGATGGGCTAGCAGAAAGAATGATACAAACTTTAGAAGATATGATAAGAAGATACTGTGCTTTTGGTCTTAATTTTAAAGACAATGACAAATTCACGCATGATTGGGTAAGCCTTATCCCAGGTTTAGAATTTGCATACAATAGTACAGTACATTCTGTCACTGGCAAGAAGCCATTTGAGTTGTGGTTGGGTTATGTACCTAATACCCCTGCTAAAACTCTTAATAAGTTACCTAGATTGGATATCCATCCAGGTACTAAATCCTTTCTTCAGATGCAGGAATTATGCAGAAAACATGCTCAAGAATGTATAAATAAAACGTTTTAGTATGAAAAGAAAAGATGGGATAAAGCCCATAAAGAACAAATGTTCAAAGAGGTTGATGAAGTCCTTATTTCAACACTACATTTCAATTTAAATGGTAATGTTAAATTGAAGGATCCATTTATTGGGCCATTTGTAGTTAAAAAGATGGTTGGTAATAATGCTGTTGAGGTTATTCTATATGCACCATACACTACGCAATATAGGGGGTGGACTTGCTAGCAAGTCCTCAACCTGAACTCAGATGGAACTCAGATGGAACTCAGACTGAACTCATACTGAACCCATACTGAACTCTACTTGAACACCCACCTAAAACTGTTCTGCTGAGTGGTGTTCATCCCTGATTGAATGGTTCCTTTATCAATAGCTCAATGTGTGTTCAATCTATGGTGAGTTTGGGTCCAAGGTTGCGGACTTGCTAGCAAGTCCGCCCCCCATATTGTGTGGTGATATGATAGAAAACATCCAGTATTTCATATTTCTCTTATAAAACCATACCATTCTAATGATACTTCTCTATTTACAAGAAGATCAGGAAGGCATAAACAGCAATCTGAAGAAATAGTGGAAAAAGCAGAAATTGAAAAGATACTTAAAAAGAGACACCTTACTAAAGAAAAGGGAGTTGAGTATCTATTAAGATTTAAAAATAAATCAAGTGAATATGACCAGTGGATTCCAGAAAATGAAATCTCTGATCTTAAAAATCTCTTGAAAAAATTTAAATCTAAATAATACTGTTTATTATTGAGTATATGTATTATAAATTTTTTTTTTATTTTTGATTATTTCACTCCTTAATTTTAATTAAAATGTCCTAACATTTTTTTATTATTTTTTTTTTTGGAGTGAGGGAGTGTCAGCCTAGATATCCCTAGGACTGAGTATTTCTTATGCTTAAAATAAGATAACCTTAAGTAAATTAAACTTATATCTTAAAAATAAGGTTAAAATAATAATATATATTATAATATTATATATATATAATTATTATTCTATTATATAACTTATAGTAGTTTAAATAGCTTATCCATAGCCTTTTAAAACTTATTAAGGTGTTAAAGGAGTCATAATATACTTATCTTAAGTGATATGAAGTAATTATTGACATACATAAGCTTATATGTATACATAAATCTCATTTTGAGTGAAATATGCAGTATATTATGTATATTTAGGTATATAAGTGGGTTTTAGCCCCTTAATAGCCTATAACCTTTGTTTTTCTGCTTTTTTAGGTAATATGGATAAAATCAGTGGACTCAAAACGCCTACAGAAGCATAGAAACCTATATCAGGTGCATACACCCAGTTTGGACAACTTAAATTACTTCCTTGGATGATTATTCACGGATTTATGGGTTGGAAGGACATTTCTGGGTTAATGTAGATGCTTGGGGATGTTATTGGTGGCTTGGACATTTTATTTGTTTCCTTTATATGCTTTTGGTTTCATTAAATCTCTTTTTGATTGTTTATTTTACCTGTTTCCTTATGGTATCTGCTTTTATCTGGATTTTCTATTTATGGTATAGATCTGTGTTATTATTAATAGTGATGGAGGGTCCATACTGGAGGTCTGGGTGTTGAAACTGCTTGAAGTGGAAGCCATGGGGAGGTGATGGGCCCTCACAGTTCTGTAATTGCCGGGGATAGCAGTGACATCATCTGGATTGAAGGTCTGTGCACTCCAGTGGATTTGGGTATAAGTAAGAAGAGATTTTGACAGTTATTTATCATCATTCAATTACTACAATTCAAACAAACACTACTATACGATTATTAGCATTCAGAAATATATTATAAAGCCATTATAAATTGATAATATCTTTATATAAGCTATAACTATATTTTATAAATCTATTTTCCACCACTACACGCATTTAAATCCAAGTATTGTGAGTTTTATTTGAGTATAACTATTTTATTAGTCTTCCCCTGAGGTTTAATCACTAAATTATTTATCAATAAGTAGTAGGACCATAAATAAACACTATTATATCATACTTATATACTAGACTATACTGACAAAATCCATCAATAACGATTTCCAAGGTTTAGAGGGAATAGGAAGTGGTTGAAGCGACCCATGCTTCCGGTGACGGGGAGCCTTATTCCTATTACATTCATAACAAGATCTTATATAGGCCTTGATTTTTCTGGTCATTCCTGGCCAGAAGGAATCCCTTGCTATTAACTGGTAGGTTTTATCAACCCCAAAATGACCAGCTAATGGAGAATCATGTCAATTGTTGAAAATACATAATTTTATTTCATTGTTGTTGGGTATTACTACTCTACCTTCGAAAACTAATAGACCTGATTAAATACTAAATCTTTTGGCCCCTTTGCTTCAAGAGTATTTTGTCTTTTAACCCTAAACAATAATTGTCCTTCAACTGAGCTTCAAGGATGTTGGATAGTGGATTTTGAAAAGATTGAATTGTCATCAAATTAAGTTGATGAGTCGTTAACATTTATTTGTTGAAGATTTATTTCACATTTTCTGGGTTCTTGTCTGCAAATGTGTCCCCCCGCTGTGGGTAAACGTCATCCCAATGTGACAGGATATCTGGGAAAATACAGTTCCTACCTGGGCAATAGGAAATAGAAAAAGGAAATTCAGACAGAAATTCAGCCTACCTGGCCTGACGCCTGGTTAACACTTTGGAAGACATAAAGTATTTCAAAGCATTATGGTCAGTCAGTATCTGAAAAGGACTATCCAGACTGAGAAGAAAAGAGCGCCACTTTTTAAGACAATGAATGATAGCTAATAGCTCTTTGTCATGAATTTCATAATTTAATTCTGCTGCAATGAGTTTGGGGAATCAAAAGCAACAGGATGAAACAATTTTGTTTCAGGGTTGAATTCAGAGATGACCCCTGAAATAGCATAATCGCTAGCGTCTGTCTTGACTATTTTCAAAGCTGAAGGATTAAAATGACAAAGAATTGGAGCTGTGGTGAATGCAGTCTTCAATGCTTTGAATTCCTTTTGTGCTGTAGAAGTAAAAACAAAAGGAATATCTTTTCTAAGAAGAGAAGTATAATTGGAAACAGTTTTAGAGTAATCTTTGATAAATCTTCTATAGAAATCCGCAAAACCCAAAAATCCTTGAAGGGATTTAACGGTTTTGGGCTCAGGCCATTCCAGGACTTTTTGGACCTTTTTGTCATCCATGACTAAACCATCAGTGGACAACGTAAAACCCAAAAAATCAGTAGATTTAAGATGGAATTCGCATTTATTGTGCTTGGCCTAGAAACCGTGATCTTGAAGGTGATTTAGAACCTGTCAAACATGATGAATATGTTCATAAAGTTTCTTCAAGAAAATTAAAATATTGTCTAAATAGACAACAACAAATTGTTTGACAACATCTTGAAAAATGTCATTAACAAAATATTGAAAATTTGATGTTGCGTTTCACAATCCAAAAGGCATGACTAAATATTCAAAACTACCAAATCTAGTGCGCATTGCAGTCAGTGGTTCATGACCTTGCCCAATGCAAATAAGATTATAAGCACCTTTAAGAAAATTTTAGAAAAGAAATTAGCCCCATTGAAAAGGGTAATAGGCAATGACATAGGGGGAACAGGATATGCATTTTTCTTAGTGACTGTGTTGAGCTTTCTATATTCAACACACAACCTAAGGCTAAAATCCTTTTTCTTTACAAAAAAAACAGGGGAGCTGGTTGGAGATTTACTGGCTCTGATGAAACCTTTGTCTACATTCTCTGCAATGTAGTCTCGAAGAACTTGAGATTTGTCCTTCGACAAAGAATAGACAGGACCTGCTGGAGGTACTGGACCTATTAACTCTATTTGATGGTCGTAGGGTTGATGAGGTGGTAGCTTATCAGCCATGTGGATTGATAAAACATCAAGGAAATCATGATAGATTTCTAGTAGAGTTGATTTAATGGCTTCAATGTTGATTTGGTTGTCCTCATCTTCTTCAAGAGAATCTGTCGAGGGAAGACCAGAATTGAGAGAGCATAATTTGACCACTTTGAGGCAACTTAAATCCTCTTTGAGTGAAGTGATTGAGCTAGAAGGGTTAGCCAATTTCTCATTTAGAGAAAGATCAGATGCTTGAAAGTCATCTGTCAGAGATTTTTCCTCTATCAGGACATTGTCAGGAAGGTTGTTTAACTCCCTATTGACCTGCATTGAAGAATCAGAAATATACTTAGCACGTGGGGTGATCGATCCCCGTGACCAATCAATTTCAGGATTCCAATGCGTTAAAAAGTCATGGCCAAGAATGGTATTGTCCATTCTTGGGGCGTCTAAGACTTTTAATTCCCACTCGAAGGGGGGAAAATTTGGAAAGTTGAAAACCCATAAAACTTTCTTACTTACCCAATATTTGGGTTCCTCTGATTCAACCAAATAAATTGTATTTTGGCCGATATCTGTGAATGTAAGTTTTAACTTCTTGGAAAAAGATAAACTGAAAAAAGAAATTGAAGCTCCAGAGTCTATAAGACAACTGAAGGGGGTATCCTCCTTAAAAAGAATGAATCTCAAGCAGTTTAAGGCAACTCCAGTCCTTAAGACATGGAGGTTCTGTGCACTGGGAGAGATAAGATAGTTTGTTTTGCACACAAGTAAACTATCTACTAGTTTTTTGACCTTGAACTAGTACCTTCTCTTTCCTTAAACTTTACACAATCTTCTAGCTTGTGCTTACCCCCACAAAACATACATAGCCCTTTATCTGCTTGTCTCTTCCTCTCAGCTTCTTTAAGTTTTCCTTTTGGGTCCAATACCTTACTGATATCATCTGGGTTTGAGTCTTTCGGTTGATTTTTGTCCTTTCTCTTATTGGGTTTGGATTGAGTCAAGAAGGATTAAGTTTGACGTGGGTGTGAAGAAGTTCCCAATTTAAAATTTAGGCCCTGAGATTTGTTGGCGTATCAACGATGATGTAGTCATCCTTGGTAAATGCTGTCGAGTTTGAGGGTTTGATCCATTAAATCTGTTAAGGTAGTCATCTTCTGACCATGAAGATTTAATTGATCCAGAATCCTCGAAGGAAGTCCCTCTTTGAAACAATATTTGTGGGCAGCATCATTCCAACCTACTTGAGTTTGAAGTTCACTGAAGTTTGAGATATACTCAGAGGCTTTACCATTATCACTCATGCGGAGGGAATAAAGTTCAATTTCCATGTTGTCAGTTTCATTAGGGTCACTGAACAATGTAAAAAGTTGGTCTTTGAACTTTTACCAGTTATTGATAAGTAAGTGGGTTTCTGTCAAGGAGAGAATGAGAAGATAAGGTTTGAACCATCTGGCTACTTTTCTGGCTTGGAATGAAGAAGCGTAAACAACCTTTGATCGGTCATTATGGAACAGGAGCTTTCAGGTTTGCAAGAAGGAGCGCAATCTGTCTGGGTTTTCTCCATCAAATTTGTCAGGAGATTTCATGGAAGGAGTTTTGAATTTTGATCCATCAGAAGACGTTTGATTTGAATGCATTTTCATGAAAGGTCTCATGAAGTCTTATAGAGAATTAGATGGTCAAGGTTCCAAAGGTTGACCAGAAGGGTGTGTATCAGGGGCAGATGGTGCCTCATGCATTGTATTCTCTCCTTCTGCTTTATCACTAGAATCATCAAAATGCTGGGGGATGTCTTCCACAGATTGGACTGAGTGTTCCCATTCCCTAATGTTTAGAGGTTCCAGAGAGTGAGTGCGGGAAACACACCATGTGGATGTTGGCCTGAATCTGGCGTTAGCCCTAGTAGTAGCTCCCGTAGGAGGAGTGCGTTGAACAGGTGCCATTTTTAAAGAATTTAAAAACACCTGAAAAATTACATAGTAGTGAAAAGGAATGAGAACTATGGAGAATTAAACTATACTGTCACCGGAAGGCCTACTCACAAGGTCAAGGGTTTTCCTAGAAAGTGAGATGGAGGGAGGAGTTTAGAGACTTCTTCAAAGTAAAGAGGAAATATTTGAGGAAGTGATTCAAAGATGAGTCAAAGGAAGAGCTGCTTCTTTGAGATATGTTTGATAAGAATCTCAATATAATTTAAAGGTAATATTAACATTCTTCGGATCTCAAAAAGGGTTGTAAACTCAATGATCAAAGATTTAAGTTTTTAGAAATGATTACTGGGAAAATAAGGAAATGTAAAATAATAATGATTTAACCTGAAGCTTTACCACTATTAACTATATATACATTTTATAATTTAATTCTAAAGAATGTAGAACCAAAATCCAATCCCTTTTATATGCACTACTCCTCCTCGCATTGACCTCATGCCCATCCATCATTCTGCACACAACAGACCTCCCAAAAACATCGGTTACACCTGGATCCTCCTCACTAACATCTGTTAACCCTTTGACCCTCCACTAACCATCCTGTCTATGCTCACTAACCCTGTTAATAACCCACAGACACACAATAAACCTTTAGCGGAATATTACATTGGCCCTTGCACTGTGCGTTGCCTATCAAAGAAAATACTGAACACACTATTGAGAGATTGACTAATTTAGATTTCAAGTTTAGATTAGCGCGATTGAGTAGTGAGTACACAATGGAAAGTTGCAGTTGCTATGTAGAATTGCTTCTGAGCTTCGAATATTGATTAAGACCTCTTTATTATTGATTTAATGAGCTTCTTTTGCCTGGAGTGTCACGTGGGGCATGACACTATAAAGTCAAGATCAAAAGTACAATATCTTCTTATCATATCTTCTAAAGTTTGTATCATTCTTTCTGCTAGCCCATCAGTTTGTGGGTGGTGTGCTGTAGAAAGTTTTAATTGACACCCTGACACATCTATAAGTGATGTCCAGAGCTCAGAAGTAAGTTTAGGATCTCTCACCATGGGAAATCAGGGGATGAGCTGCTAGCAGTTCCCTCTTTTTGAAACTTTCAGGAAGAGGTTGGGAAATTGTTGGGGAAATGTTATGAAAGAATTAGGAAACTGTTTTTAAATTATATGAAAAAATTTTGAAAAAAAGTTGGCCCTAAATTGAGCCTCAATTTATCCCTTCTTGAGCAGAGCTTTGGATTTAAGTTGAGCATCAGTTGGAACAAATTTGAGCAATGGTTGAGCCACAACACTTAACACCAGGGGAAATCTAGGTGTGAATTGCTAGCAATCCCCTCTCTTGAAATTTAGAGTGTCCCTTAAATATGCCAGGTTTATGAATACTTTATAAACATAAGTAAATTAGAGTTAGATTTACATTTTTTCTCAGATTGATTATAGACAGAATATCAACTGATTCCAAATTATGCACAAGTTGATCCTCCAGAACTTGATTTTGGTCGTCTGATGAGAACAAATTGAGCACAAATTGATCTAACCTAACCTTATGCATATATAATAATTCAGGATACTTGCTCTATTAAATTTGATAATAAAGAAAAATATTGATGAATTTATATAAAAAAAATTATTATGAAAGATATTAAATTATATATTTAGGCATCATAGGAGGGCACGTAATAGAACTTATTTATACTATGTGACACCTTAATACTGTATCACGCAGTTTGAAACATTTAAAACAAAATGAGTCATGATGGGCAATTAAATTGCTTGGACAGACTCTTTCAAAACTAATACTGACCATAATACACAAGTATGAAACCTTGGCATCTATCCAATAAAAGATTTTCCTTCTGATAAATGGATTTTTCTCAGTTACTACCTGCTAAAAAGTGTCCTTCTGAGGTTTGTCTGACCTTCAGGGGGGGTAATTTGGCCACATCACACTACTTCTATTTCCATGATTGACCAAAACATCATTGTCATTCCCATCTAAAGAGTTGATCTCATCTGACTGTGGCTGATCAAAGGGGTCCACCACAAGTTTAGCCAAAATTTTGGTGGACACTTTTTTGATGGATAGTGACTAACTGGTGCTTTCCGAAATTGTCCACCTCAAGTTAGGATAAACTTCAGGAGGATAAATTTATTATGAATACCAAATTAACTGAAGAATACTTTTGCCCTAGCTACTCTGCATCATAAAAGTATCCAACTGAGGTTTAGCCATAATTCAGGTAGACACTTTTTGAAAGGCACAGTCTGATGGGTTTAATATCTAAATATGGCAATAAGTATCAGTTTTTTATCAACATGGAACTAGAATTGATTTAATATGGCCAAAGTGTCCACCTGAAGTTTGGCCAAAATACAGGTGGAAATTTTTATGAGGATTACTTGATGAAATGAAGAAGACTTGCAATTACTTTCCATCATAAAATTTTCGAACTTAAGTTTATCAAAAATTGTGGTGACACTTTTGTCTGATCCAGTCATATGGGATCAAATCTCTATATGGCAATGAGAATCAATTTTTAGTCAAAAATGGCATTAGAAGTAATTTTATATGGAAAAACTTTCCACCTGATTTTTGGCCAAAAATAAGTTGGAAATGTTTATGAGGAATACTAGATTAACTAAAGAAGACTTGAACCCTACTACTGTCCATCATAAAAGTGTCCACCAGAAGAATTCTCAAACTTGTGGTTGACACCTTTGGCCTGGTACAGCCATATGGGATCAATTCTGCATATGGAAATGAGGATTTAATTTGGTCAATCATGGTACTAGAAGTAATTTGATATAGACAAAGTGTCCAACTAAATATTGGAAAAAAATCAGTTGAAAACTTCATTTAGTTTTTCAAAAAATCAAATTAAGTAAAATTTTATTCCTGATGATGCCCATTTTATCCATCACCTCTTCTGAGCCTTGAAAGTAGGCATTTAGCTTGAATTTTGAATTTCATATAAAATCCATATTATTCAACCTATTTCTTTTTATCCCTTTTTTTTCTTTTAGATATCAATTAATTTTATGTAAAACAAATCATTTTCATAATTTTTTACCTGTATTTAATAGAATTATTAAAGGTTTAACATCACCCTGTAAGCATTTGGCACATGTTTTTTTGCTATACTAAAAAAAATAATAATATACTGGTGACAAAAAATTGATCAAATTATAAAATATTAATAAAACAGAAAGATCAAATACCAGTGGATAAGTTTTAAAAAAATACCAGTTGCACTGAAGAAGAGCTGCACCCTAGATACTCACCATCAAAAAAGTGTCCAGCACAAGTTTGGACGAACTTGTGCTGGACACTTTTGGTCAGTTGCAGTCATATGAGATCAATTCTCACTATGGCAATGAAAAAAATTTTTTGGATAAAAAACTTCACTAGAAGTTGTTTTACATAGCCAAATTTTCTACCTAGATTTCATCCAAACCACAGGTGCACAATTTTTTATCTTTGAAAAAAAGTCAATTTAGTACAATTTATCCCTGATGGCTCTCATTTGCTTCAACACCTCTACTGGCCTTTGAAAGTAGGAATATTACTTGGATTTCTTTTTTCATATTCGATCCCTTTAACTTAATTTTTTATTCGTAATATTGCTTTTGGATATCAATTAATAATTTTTAAAATAAACTATTTTCATATTTTTATACATTTATTTAATAATATTATAAATGGCATAACATCACCTGGTATTCATTTGACACATGAGTTTTTTCTATACTTATAAAATTAATAATATATTGGCGACCAAAAATTAATCAAATGATATTAATGAGTGAGGAACAAATATAAAATACCAGTAGACATGTTTGTAAGAAATACTAGATGAACTGAAGAAAAATTCTACCCTAGCTACTCTACATTAAAAAAGTGTCCAGCACAAGTTCGTCCGAACTTGTTCTGGACACTTATGGTCAGGTGCAGTCAGATGGGAGCAATTCTCTCTATGGAAACGAAGATAAATTTTTGATATAAAATTACACTAGAAGTAGTTTGATATGGCAAAATTTACATGCTGAAGTTTTGGTAAAGCTCAAGTGGATATTTTTTAATTTTTACAAAAAAGAAAATTTAGTGCAAGCTTAGCCCTGATTGTTCTAATTTAATTCAACATCTCTTTTATCTGATTATGGCAGGAATTTAACTTGGATTTTAATTTTCATCTTTGATTTCTTTTATTTTACTTTATTCCTCTCATATTGCTTTTGGATAGAAGTTTATTTTTTGTAAAATAAATCATTTTCATATTTTTTTACCTTTATTTAATAATATTATAAAAGGTGCAACATCACCGAGTATTCATTTGGCACACAGTTTTTTGCTATACTGATAATATTAATAATATAATGGTGAAGAAAAATTAATCAATTGATAAATATGAGTGAGTCACAAAGATTTAATAACAGTGGAAATGTTCATAAGAAATTTCAGATGATTAAAAATGACTTGCACCCTGGATACTCTTCATGATAAAAGTGTCCAGAACAAGTTTGGCCAAACTTGTGATGGACACTTTTGGTTGCATGCCGTCAGACGCAATCAATTCTTTTTATGGATATTAGACTGAATTATCACTCCATCATTGCACTGAAAGTAGTTTTACATAGACAAATTGTCCCCTGGAAGTTTGTCCAAACCTAAGGTAGAAAATTTTTTCCTTTGGTAAAAAGTAAATTTGATCCATGTTAATCTATGATGGTGCCCATTTTTTCTGAAGCCTCTACTGGCTCATGATAGCAGAAATTATACTTAATATCTTTATTTCATGTTTGATCTCTTGAGTTTTAATCTTACCCTTTTATTTATCCTTTAGCTTTTAAATATCAATTTTATTTTGGTAAAACTGATAACTTTCAAATTTTTTTATATTTATTATATTATATTATTAAAGCTGTAAAATCATCCAGTGTACATTCATTACACATTTTTTTGCTATACTAAAAACATTAATAATATAATGGTGACTAAAAAATAATCAAATAATAAATATGGATGACACAGAAAGATCAAATACCCATAGACATTTTTAAAATGAATATAAGATTAACTGAAGAAGACTTGCACCCTAGCTACTCTCCATCATAAAAGTGTCCAGCACAATTTCAGCTGAGATTGTGCTGGACACTTTTGGTTGCATGCAGTCAGATGGGATAAATTTACTCAATGGAAGTTAAAATGAATTTTTGCTCAATCATTGCACAAGAAGTAGCTTTATACTGATATACTATCCTTCTGATTTTTTGGAAAACATCAGGTGGACACTTTTATTGATTTTTAAAAAAAGAAAAAATATTCCAAATCTAGAACTGGTGGTGCAAATTTTGTCTGAAAACTCAAATTATCTTTGATGGCAGAAATTTTATTTGAATGTTTAATTTCATATTTAATCACTTTTATTTTACTTTTTTATTCCTGTTTTTGCTTTTAAATATCAATTTATTTATTGTAAAACTAATAATTTTCATATTTTTTTTACTTTTATTTAATAATATTATGAAAGATGTAGCATCTCCCAGTATGCATTTGGCTTACAAATTTTTTCAATACTAATAACATTAATATTATAGTGGTGAAAAACAATGAATCAAATGATAAATATGAATGACACAGAAAGATCATATACAAGTGGATTTGTTTATAAGGAATACCTGATGAACTGAAGAAGACCTGCACCCTAGATACTCACCATCATAAAAGTGTCCAGCATAAGTTTGGCTGAACTTGTGCTGGACACTTTTGGTTGCATGCAGTCAGATAGGATAAATTTAGTCTATGGAAATGAAAATGACATTTTGCTCAATCATTGCACAATAAGTAGTTTGATATTGCCAAAATGTCCTCCTGATGAATTTTCAAAACTCATCAGGACACTTTCTTTGGTTTAACAAAAAAGAAAATATAGTGCAAGTTTAGCCCTGGTGGTGCAAATTTGATCTAACACCTCTACTTGATATTGATAGTGGGAATTTTCCTTAGATTTTTTTTTCTTATTTTATCCCTTTTATTTTACTTTTTTATTGCTCATATTGCTTTGGATATCAATTTTAATTTTTAAGATAAATAATTTTCATACTCTTATACCTTTATTTAATAATATATGATTAAAGGTGGAACACCACCTGGTATGAATTTTTCACACAAGTTATTACTATAGTAATAAGGTTAACAATATAATGATGACAAAAAATTAATCAAATGGTAAATTTAAATGACACAGAAAGATCAAATTCCAGTTGAAATGTTTATAAGAAATCCCTTTTGAGTTTAAGATTTACTGTATGCCTACTCTCAATTATAAAAGTGTCCAGCACAAGTTCGGCCGAACTTGTGCTGGACACTTGTGGTTGCATGAAGTCATATGAGATAAATTTTCTCTATAGCAATAAAAAATGATATTTCACTCAATTATTGAAGTAAAGAATGTTTAATATTGTAAAATTGTCCCCTGGAAGTCTGTCCAAACCTCAGTTCAAAATTTGTTAGCTATACATAAAAGTAAGTTTAGACCTAGTCTTGACCTAGGGGTCCCCAACTGTCCCAACACCACTTCTGGCTCTTGATAGTAAAAATTTTACTTGTATTTTTTATTTCTTATTTGATCCCATTTATTTTCATTTTACTTTTCTATTACTCTTTTTAATTTTAAATATCAATTTATTTTTTTAAAAACTAAACATATTCATATTTTTTTAACTTTATATAATAATATTATTAAAGTTGTAACATCACCAATTTTGCATTTGGCATGCAGGTTTTTGCTATACTAGAAACATTAATAATATATATGGTGAAAAAAAATTAATTTTAAGATAAATATGAATGATAAAAAAAAGTTAAAAACCCAATAGAAATGTGAAAAACAAAAAACTGATGTACTGAGAAACACTTCCACCCTAGCTACTCTCCATCATAAAAGTGTCCAGCAAAAGTTTGGCCGAACTTGTGCTGGACACTTTTGTTCAGGTGCAGTCAGATGGGATCAATTCTCTCTGTGGAAATTAAATTAAAAAAATGCTAAATAATTACATTAGAAGTAGTTTGGTGTGGCTGAATTATCCACCTTGAGTTTTTCTAAACCTCAGGTGAAAAACTTTTTATCTTTAAAAAAAATTAAATTTTTTCAAATTTAGCCCTGATGGCACCCATTTGTTTCAACACCTCTACTGGCTCTTGAAGGCAGGAATTTTTCTTGAATTTTTCTTTTTCATATTTGATCTCTTTTACTTTACTTTTTTATCACTCAAGTTACATTTCGATATTAATTTATAATTTTGGAAAAGAAATCATTTTCATATTTTTTTAACATTTTTCAATAATATTATAAAAGGTGTAATATAACATGGGATGCATTTGGCACACAAGTTTTTTCTGTACTAATAAAATTAATAAAATTCTAATGACAAATAATTAATCAGATAATAAAATATGAATAACACAGAAAGATCAAATACCATTTGACATGTTTTAAAAAAATAACAGTTGCACTGAAGATGACCTTCACCCTAGCTACTCTCCATCATAAAAGTGTCCAGCACATGTTTGGCCGAACTTGTGCTGGACACTTTTGGTCAGGTGCAGTCAGATCGGATCAATTCTCTCTATGGAAATGAAAAAAATTATTTGATAAGAAACTTCACTAGATGTAGTTTGATGTAGCTGAATTATCCACCTAGAGTTCATCCAAACCACAGGTACACAATTTTTTATCTTTAAAAAACAATCAATTAAGTACAATTTATCCCTGACGGCTCTCATTTGCTTCAAAATCTCTACTGGCCTTTGATATTAGCAATAATACTTGGATTTCTTTTTTCATATTTGATTGCTTTAAATTAATTTTTTATTCCTCATATTGCTCTTGGATATCAATTAATAAATTTTAAAATAAATTATTTTAATATTTTTATACATTTTTTTAATAATAATATAAAATGTGTAACATCACTCAGTATGCATTCGGCACACAATTTTTTGCTATACTTATATAATTAATAATATAATTAAGACAAAAAATCAATCAAACAATATGTATGAGTGAGGCACAAAGATAAAATACCAGTAGACATGTTTGTAAGAAATACCAGATGAACTGAAGAAAAATTCTACCCCAGCCGCTCTCCATCATATAAGTGTCCAGCACAAGTTTGGCCGAACTTGTGCTGGACACTTCTGGTCATGTGCAGTCAGATGGGATCAATTTTCTGTATGACAACAAAAAAATTTTTTTATCAAATTTCACTAGAAGTAGTTTGGTTTAGCTGAATCATCCACCTGCTGTTCTGCCCAATATCAGGTGTATAATTTTTTATCTTTAAAGAAAAGGTCACTTATTACAATTAAGCCCTGATGGCTCCCATTTGCTTTAACACCTCTACTTGCTCTTGATAGGAGGAATTTTACCAGTATTTTTTTCATATTTTAACTCTTTGACTTTTATTTTACTCTTTTATTCCTCTTTTTACTTTTAAATTTCAATTTAATTTTTGTAAAACTATTCCTTTCCATATTTTTTTACATCTATTTTAAAAAATTATTGAAGGTATAACTTAACATGGTATGCATTTGGCACACAAGTTTTGCTATACTAATAACATTAATAATATAATGGTGATAAAATATTAATCGGATAATAAATATGAAAGATACAGACTGATCAAATACCAGTAGACATGTTTATGAGAAATACAAGATAAAAAAACTGAAGAAAATTTCCACCCAAGCTACTCTCCATCATTAAAGTGTCCAGCACAAGTTCGGCCGAACTTGTGCTGAACACTTTTAGTCACGTGCAGTCAGATGGGATCAATTCTCTATATGGAAACAAAAAAACATTTTTTTATTAAACTTCACTACAAGCAGTTTTGTTTAGCTGAATCATCCACCAGTTGTTCTTCCCAACCTCAGGTGTATAATTTTTTATCTTTTAAAAAAAGGTCACTTATTACAATTTAGCCCTGATGGCTCCCATTTTTTTCAACACTTCTACTGGATCTTGAGAGCAAGAATTTTACTAGTATTTTGTTTTTCATAATTTATGTCTTTGAGATTAATTTTACCTTTTTATCCCTCATATTGCTTTTCTATATCAATTTATTTTTTGTAAAACAAATCATTTTCATATTTTTTTACCTTTATTTAAAAATATTATAAAAGGTGTAACATCACCCGGTATGCATTTGGCACACGAGTTTTTGCTATACTTATAATATTAATAATATAATGGTGACAATAAATTAATCAAATGATATATATGAGTGAGGCACAAAGATCAAGTACCAATGGACATGTTTATAAGAAATACTAGATTAACTGAAGAAAAATTCTACCCTAGCTACTCTCCGTCATAAATGTGTCCAGCACAAGTTCGGCCGAACTTGTGCTGGACACTTTTTGTCACATGCAGTCTGGTGTGATCAATTCTCTCTCAATCATTGAACTAGAAGTTGTTTGATATGGCTAAATGGTTATGCTGAAGTTTTTTTAAACCTCAGATTGGCACTTTTATGTTTTTCAAAAAAGCAATTATAGTCCAAGTTTTGCCTCACTGGTGGACATTTGCCCCAACATGTCTACTTGCTCTTGATGGCAGTATATTTATTTTTATTTTTTATTTCATATTTAATTCCTTAAATTTTACCTTTTTATCCCTCATATTGCTTTTGTATATCAATTTATTTTTTGTAAAACCAATTATTTTCATATTTTTTTACCTTTATTTAATAATATTATAAAAGGTGTAACATCACCCGGTATGCATTGGCACACAAGTTTTTGCTACACTTATAATATTAAAATATAATGGTGACAAAAAATCAATCAAATGATAAATATGAGTGAGGCACAAAGATCAAATACCAGTGGACATGTTTATTAGAAATACCAGATGAACTGAAGAAAAATTTTACCCTAGCTAACCTCCATCATAAAAGTGTCCAGCACAAGTTCGGCCGAACTTGTGCTGGACACTTTTGGTCACATGCTGTCTGATGTGATCAATTCTCTCTATTGCAATGAAGATGAATTTTTCTTCAATAATTGCACTAGAAGTTGTTTGATATGGCAAAATTGTCATCCTGAAGTTTTGGTAAAGCTCCAGTGGATTATTTTTTATTTTTACAAAAAATAAATTATAGTCCAAGTTTAGTGCCACTGGTGGGCGTTCACCCCATCATGTCTACTTGCTCTTGATGGGAGGAATTTCACTTTAATTTTTTATTTCATATTTGATCCCTTTAATTTTACCTTTTTATCCCTCATATTGCTTTTGGATATCAATTTATTTTATGTAAAACAAATCATTTTCATATTTTTTTACCTTTATTTAATAATATTATAAAAGGTGTAACATCACCCGGTATGCATTTGGCACACGAGTTTTTGCTATACTTATAATATTAATAACATAATGGTGACAAAAATCAATCAAATGATAAATATGAGTGAGACACAAAGGTCAAATACCAATTAATCAATACTTCTTTTTAATACTATAAATTTTTTGATTAAATAAAATGGTAATAATGAATTATATTTTTCATCCACAATTCTACTCTAATGAATCCCACAGCACAAAAAGGGTTCACTTGGTCCTTTCTTTACTGCTTGTGCATATATTTTATTGCCCACAGTACTACAATTTTTGTAGTGATTATCCCACATCTGATTCAGGAATATTTTTAAACAATATAAGTCTTTTTTAAAAAAGACCTTATCATATCCAATATCCCACAAAAAATACAACCTGTTTTTGTATTAAAGCCCGTTAATTATTAAGAAGATGTTAAAATAATTAGATTAGACCCTGGCACAGCTAGATCCATACCAACCGACCTAAAGTCTTTTCAATATTGAAAACAATTAAATAAAATTATGATATCATACTAAATTATGGGCACCAACCATAATTCAGCACTTCTCATTTGCTCTGCTACAAAATGAGTGCATGTAGCATTTTTCTAATGTCGGACTGTTTTTCTTCCTTCCCTCACACCTTTAGTCCAGAATGAAAATTTAGTATGAGTTTTGGTCAAAATGGTTTGCCAGTGTTATCTGTATGCAATATGAATTCATATTGCATATTTCTATTTATGCATAAAATATACTTGTTAAGCATTATTTTTTTTGCATTTTTCAATTATTATGCATATTTATGCATATTCATATGCATATTCATTATAAAGATTTATATGCATATTAATATATTTTATTCATATACGTATATGCACCTTTTTTTTGCATATTCAATATGCATATTCAATATGCATATTTTTATGCATATTTTTATGCAAATTCAATATGCATATTTTTATGCATAATCACTATGCATATTTTTATTCATATTTTTTATGCATATTTATTCTTCATAGTCATTATGCATACATTTTGGATAGGCAATTCACATCAATTTTTAGCATGCAATAAGTATCCACCATGCAAATTCAAATGCATATGCATCTATATCATACACGCAACATATATTCAAGTTTAATATTTGAATATTAAGGTATGCTAAGTGATGTTGTTTAACCTTTTGCCAAACCTGAGATTAACTGATGTTCAATGTGGTTCTTAAGCTCTGCTCAAGGAGGGATTGTTCTGGATTCAATCTGTGACAGCTTATTTTTTCAATGTTTTTTCATCAGATTTAAAAACATCTTTCTGACAGTTTCAGGATGGTTTCCCAACAGTTTCCTGACAAATTCCTAATAGTTTCAAAAAGAGGGAACTGCTAGCAGTTCACCCCCAGATTTCCCGAGGTGTAACATACCATAATATTCAATTTTATATATAGATACATTTAATGTTGGGAGGTCAGGTGTCACCGGATGACCTACGCACAAGGTCGAGGATGTTCCTGAAAGTGAGATGAGAAATTTAGAAACTTCTTCGAAGCACAGAGGAATGATTCGAGGAAGTGATTTGAAGGTCACTCGAAGTAAGAGCTACAGGTTCAAGGTATGTTCAAGAAGAATTATAAGATAGTTTCAAAGGTAATAGGAATTCTTAAGATCTCACGAAGGGTTGGAAACTCAATAATCAAAGATTTAGGATTTAGAAATGAGTATTGAGAAAATAAAAGAAAGATACAATAACAATGATTTAACTTTAAATATTTTACCACTATTAAATGTAAATACGTTTTATAATTTAATTCTAAGGAATATCGAACCAAATACCCAACCCTTTTATATCCTTTATTCCTCATCGCACCATTCCCATACCATTGACCATTACTAACATACACTTAGACCCTCTTCGCTAAATATCCGTCCATGCTCAATTTACCCCCTTTTAATTAATTAACAAAACTTTTAATGAAAACTACTACTGTACTATTACGTTGATCCTAGCGCTGTGTGTCGCTTATTGAAAATGAGACTAAGGCACCCTATTGGGAGATTGACTAATTTAGATTTAGAGTTTAGGCTAGCGCAGTTAAACAGTAAGTACACAAAGGGGAATCGCAGTTGCTATGGAGAATTGCTTTCTGTGCTTCGAGTATAGATTTAGGACTCGATATTATTGATTTAATGAGCTGCTTTTGCCTCGAGTGTCACGTGGGGGGTGACAGATGCCCGGGTATAAGTATCGCAAGCTCCGTTGAGATTGAACCATCTTCTCACACTAGTTTCCCTTCCTCTATATATATTTTTTCTTCTTATTTATTAATTTCCCTATTTTAATGAATTGTCCTACTCCAACACCTACGCCTCCACACCCTAAAGCGGATGGGGGAATGGTTACGCGACAGTTTTCCCAAGCTTGCACGGCTTGTGAAAGTATGGAATACTTCTGTGTCGAAAGTACGGCTACTTGAGGCCCTCTCCAGAAATGCGAGTTTTGCCGTTGGTGACGAGTGGCGTGCAATGCGTTGACGAAGAAAGCAGAGATCAAACAACGGTTTACCAAGACCAAGTTTTGGATGATCCCTAAAACAAAAGAGGTTGTCGAAGACATTTGGGATGTCGCGGTTGGAGACGATCAATCGGTGGGGGAGAATGATAAGGAGCTCAACAACGAGATCACAACCTGGGTAACCCAGGCCACGAGTTCGAAGCGGGGTGTCGAAGAAGAAGTCGACGAATTGGTGGAGGAAGATGAAGATGAAGTCCCTGTTCCAGGGGGGGCACCCAAGAAACAACGGGTGGTCATTGAAGATGACAAGGAGGAAAGAGAAGCAGAGGTAGAGGTGGCTCCAAGGTTATTCTTAAAACCTGAACCCATCTTCGAAGTAAGCTTTTAGTTGTTGTTTTTTAGGGATGAGGTTACTGATGAGTTTTGTTTAGAAATTGAATACCATTGAAGACCCAATTGGGGAGCCTGCGTCGCTTTTGCCAACTGAGGCAAACCCTCCGGTCATGGGTGGAATCGAAGAACCTGAAGACAGGCTGGACCAGGTGTGGTCGAAGAAACCTCGTCAGGGTAAACAAGTAAGGTTTTCAGAAGAGTTGTGTGGGAGGTCGATACAATTATTGACGCTGCTTCCTTCAACGTGACAGAGGAACTCTGGGAGGTTGGAGAGGTGGTTCCGGTAGGAGAGGAGGAGGTATTTGAGAAATGCAGGAAGGAGATAAGGGTAATTTTGGAGAAGATGAAAAGATTGGTTCGAGAAAAATTAAAAGAGAAAAATTTGAAATGAAAAGGAGAGATGTAAAGAAGTAGAAAAGTAGAATTCTATTTTAGTTTTATTTTTTTTTATTTTTTTTTTATTATTGTAGGTGAATATTATTATTTTTTATAAGATTTGGGAGAGAGAGAAAAAAAAGAAGTTTTAAATAAAATTTTGCTTTAGAATTTGAAAGAAGAAATTTTAAATAAGAAAGAAAGAATTTATTTAATTGAAGGAAGTTTTAAGTTTTTAAAAGAGAAATTTATGTAAGAGAAGAGAGATAAAAAATGGTTGGTGATTGAGATGAGTTCGTTGAAATGAGAATTTAATGAAAGAAGAATTTGTTATTTGTGAAAAGTTGTTGATTGATTTTTTTAGGAAATTTTAGTTGAAAAGAGAGGAAGAAGAAAGAAAAGAAAAAAAACAGAATTTAGAATTTAAAGAGAATTTGAAAAGAAGAATCATTTGTTCGAAGAATTTTTATAGGGAGATTTAGAGGTTGAAGTTAAGTTCGAGGAAATGGTTGTGTTGTACAAGATTTGATGATTCGAAGGAAAGAAAGTTTTAAAGCAAGAATAAATTTTAGGAAAGAAATTTTTAAAGAGAATTTTAAATTTAAGAAAAGAATGTATTTAGAGAATTGAAAAAGAAAAAGAGAAAGAAAATATTTAGAGAGATTTAAGAGTTTTTTATTTTATTTTATTATTTATGTTTATTCTATTTATTTTATTTTATTATTTATGTTTATTCTATTTATTTTATTTTATTTTATTTTATTTTATTTTATTTTATTTTATTTTATTTTATTTTATTTTATTTAATTTTAATTTTGATTTTACTTTTAGTTGGTTTTGGAGAATATTTTATAAAAGGAGAAGAAATAAAAAGAAGAGAAAAAAAAGAAAACAAGGCTAAGAAATTTAAGAGGTGTTTTAGATTTTTTACGAGAAAAAGAAAGAAAGAAAAAGAAAAGAAAATTAAAAATAAAAGAAATTTTAAGGTTTTGGTTTTAAAGGATATTTCAAAAGAAAAGATTTTAGGAGTTCAGGGGCGTTAGAAACATTGATGGCTGGTTCCCAGGATTTTTTGTCTGAGTCATTGAGGAAGCCTTCCCATTCCACGAGGTATTGAAGTTTCCCCTTGTGCATTCTTGAATCAAGGATACGACTTACTTCCCACTCTAGATGATCTTCTACTACGACCGGTTCCGGAGGGGGTTGGTTCTTGCCCGGGTATATTTCTCGAGCCAGTTCCAGGAGAGATACATGGAAAACAGGGTGAATCGCCTGCCATTTAGGAGGTAACTTGAGTCGAAATGCAGTTTTAGAGACTTCAGAGTCGATTTCGAATGGTCCCAAGCGCTTTTCAGCCAGTTTCTTTGATGGTCGTGTTGTTCGAATGTTTTGTGCGTCAAGCCATACTTTGTCGCCTGGTTTAAAGGAAGGAGCAGATTGTCGATGTTTGTCGGCCTGTTCCTTGTATCATCAAATCGCTGATTCCAAATTTGTTTTAATTTCTTCTTGAAGTTGTGATATAGTTCAAAGATAATGTTCCGCAGGATGATTAGTTCCTACATGGATTGAGTTGAATTGAGGATGTCGTCCATAAATGGTTTCGAAGGGAGATTGTCGTGTCGAAGAATGAGTCAAGTTATTATAAGCAAATTCGGCCAATGGTAACCATGTGGTCCAATCGTCTTGTTGGTAACTGACATACATTCGAAGATATTGTTCGAGGATTTGGTTAACTCTTTCTGTTTGACCATCGGTTTCAGGGTGATAGGCCGTGGAGAGGTTCCTCGTGATATTGAGTTTTCGACACAGTTGGGTCCAGAATGTGGATACAAACAATGAGCCTCTATCTGAAATAATATCATTTGGTAAGCCGTGTTTAGAAAATACATATTCTAGAAACAATTTTGACAAATCCTCTGCTGTAGCAGTAGTAGTGGTTTTAATGAAAATAGACATTTTTGAAAATCTATCTACTATTACTAATATAGCATCAAAATCATTAGAAAAAGGAAGTTGAGAAATGAAATCCATCGATAAAGATTCCCAAGGTTTAGAGGGAATAGGAAGTGGTTGAAGCAGCCCATGCTTTCAGTGACGGGGAGCCTTATTCCTATTACATTTGTAACAAGCTTTTATATAGGCCTTGATTTCCCTGGTCATACCTGGCCAGAAGAAATTCCTCGCTATTAACTGGTAGGTTTTATCAACCCCAAAATGACCAGCTAATGGAGAATCATGTCGACCGTTGAAAATCCATAATTTTATCTCATTGTTGTCGGGTATGACCACTCTAACTTCAAAGACTAATAGACCTGATTCAATACTAAATCTTTTGGCCCCTTGCTTTGAGAGTATTTTGTCTTTTAACCCTAAACAATATTTGTCCTTCGACTGAGCTTCGAGGATGTTGGATAGTGGATTTCAAAAAGATTGAATTGTCATCGAATTAAGTTGATGAGTCGTTAACATTGATTCGTTGAAGATTGATTGCACATTTGCTGGGTTCTTGTCAGCAAATGCGTCCCCCCGCTGTGAGTAAAAGTCGTCCCGACGTGACAAGATATCAGGGACAATGCAGTTTTTACTGGCTCTTATGAAACCTTTAGCTACATTCTCTGCAATGTAGTCTCGAAGAACTTGAAATTTGTCCTTCGACAAAGAATAGACAGGACCTGCCGGAGGTACTGGGCCTATAAACTCTATTTGATGGTCGTAGGGTCAATGAGGTGGTAACTTATCGGCCTTGCGGATTGAGAAAACATTGAGGAAATCGTGGTAGATTTCCGGTAGAGTTGATTTAATGGCTTCAATGTTGATTTGGTTGTCCTCTTCATCTTCGAGAGAATCTGTCGAGGGGATACCTGTATTGAGAGAGCAGAATTCGATTACTTCGAGGCAATTTAAATCCTCTTCGAGTGAAGTCATCGAGCTAGAAGGGTTAGCCAATTTCTCATTTAGAGAAGGATAAGATGCTTGCAAGTCATCTGGCAGAGACTTGTCCTCTAGCAGGACGTTTTCAGGCGGGTTGTTTAACTCCTTATTGACCTGCATTAAAGAATCAGAAATATACTTAGAGCATGGGGTGATCCATCCCTTAGTCCAATCAATTTCGGGATTCCAATGCGTTAAAAAGTCATGGCCAAGAATGGTATCGTCCATCCTTGGGGCGTCCAAGACTGATAATTCCCACTCGAAGGGGGGAAAGTTCGGAAAGTTGAAAACCCATAAAACTTTCTTACTTACCCAATATTTGGGTTCCTCTGATTCGACCAAATAGATGGGAGTTCGATTGATATCTGTAAATGTTAGTTGAAGCTTCTCGGAAAAAGATAAACTAACAAAAGAAATTGAAGCTCCAGAGTCTATAAGACAACTGAAGGGGATATCCTCCTTAAAAAGAATGAATCTCAAGCGGTTTAAGGCAACTCCAGTCCTTAAGACATGGAGGTTCTGTGCACTGGGAGAGATAAGATAGTTTTCTTTGCACACAAGTAAACTATCTACTAGTTTTTTGACTTCGAACTAGTACCTTCTCTTTCCTTCAACTTTACACAGTCTTCCAACTTGTGCTTACCCCCACAATACATACATAACCCATTATCTGCTCGTCTCTTCCTCTCAGCTTACTTAAGTTCCCCTTTAGGATCCAGTATTTTGCTGATATCGCCTGGGGTCGAGCCTTTTGGTCAAGGTTTATCCTTTCCCTTATTGGGTTTGGATTGAGTCGAGGAGGATTTATTTGGTCGTGGGTGTGAAGAAGATCCCTATTTAAAGTTTAGGCCTTGAGATTTGTTGGCATATCAACAATGTGGAAGTCGTCCTTGATAAACGCCGTCAAGTTCGAGGGTTTGATCCATTAAATCCGTTAAAGTAGTCATCTTCTGACCGTGAAGATTTAATTGATCCAGAATCCTCGAAGGAAGTCCTTTCTTGAAATGATACTTAAGGGAAGCATCATTCCAACCTACTCGAGTTTGAAGTGCTCTGAAGTTCAAGATATATTCAGTGGCCTTACCATTATCACTCATGTGAAGGAAATCAAGTTCAATTTCTGCGTTGTCAGTTTCATTAGGGTCCCCAAACAACGTAAAAAGTTGGTCTTCGAACTTTTCCCAATTATTGATAAGTAAGTGGGTTTCTGTAGAAGAAAGCATGAGCAGATAAGGTTCGAACCATCTTGCTGATTTTCCGGCTAGGAATGAAGAAGCGTAAACAACCTTTGATCGGTCGCTATTAAAGGTTCAAGGGTCATTATGGAACAGCAGCTTGCAGGTTTGAAAGAAGGGTCCCAATCTGTCGGGGTGATCTCCGTCGAATTTTTCAGGAGATTTCATAGAAGGAGTTTTGAAGTTAGATCCCTCTGAAGACGTTGGATTTGAAAGGGTTTTCATGAAAAGTCTCATGAAATCTTCCAGAGAGTTAGATGGTCCAGGTTCTGAGGATTGACCAGAAGGGTGATTGGCTGGGGCGGATGGTGCCTCGTACATTGTATCCTCTCCTTCTTCTTCATCACTAGAATCCTCAAAATCTTGTGGGATGTCTTCTACAGATTGAACTGAATTTTGCCGTTCCCTAAGGTCGAGTGGTTCCAAAGAGTGAGTGCGGGAAACAGACCTTGTGGCTGTTGGCCTGCCTCTAGCGCGAGCTCTAGTAGTAGCGTCCGTAGGAGGAGTGCGTTGAACAGGTGCCATTTTAAACCTTTAAAAACACCTAAAAGGACGTAGTAGTGCAAAGAATGAGAACTACGGAGAATTAAATTATACTGTCACCGGACAACCTACGCACAAGGTCGAGGATGTTCCTGAAAGTGAGATGAGAGATTTAGAAACTTCTTCGAAGCACATAGGAATGATTTGAGGAAGTGATTCAAAGGTCACTCAAAGTAAGAGCTACAGGTTCGAGGTATGTTCGAGAAGAATTATAAGATAGTTTCAAAGGTAATAGGAATTCTTAAGATCTCACGAAGGGTTGGAAACTCAATAATCAAAGATTTAGGATTTAGAAATGAATATTGAGAAAATAAAAGAAAGATACAATAACAATGATTTAACTTTAAAGATTTTACCACTATAAAATGTAAATATGTTTTATAATTTAATTCTAAGGAATATCAAACCGAATACCCAACCCTTTTATATCCTTTATTCCTCCTCGCATTGACCTCCCTCTCATCGCACCATTCCCATACCATTGACCATTACTAACATACACTTAGACCCTCTTCGCTAAATATCCGTCCATGCTCAATTTACCCCTTTTAATTAATTAACAAAACTTTTAATGAAAACTACTACTGTACTATTACATTGATCCTAGAGCTGTGCGTCGCTTATTGAAAATGAGACTAAGGCACCCTATTGGGAGATTGACTAATTTAGATTTAGAGTTTAGGCTAGCGCAGTTAAACAGTAAGTACACAAAGGGCAATCGCAGTTGCTATGGAGAATTGCTTTCTGCGCTTCGAGTATAGATTTAGGACTCGATATTATTGATTTAATGAGCTTCTTTTGCCTCGAGTGTCATGTGGCACGTGACATCAGGTTTGATATTAGTAGAAATATCTTAAATGACACATATTATACTAGGTCTGGAATATTATTTCAATTATCAAATTTATTTCCACAAATATATAAAAAAGAATACTATTTAAGTCCTTTTTAAAAATTTTATTAATAAAAATATAACTCTGTAAAAATTTTTGCTCATAATTTTAAATTTTCTAGACAAAAGTTGATATTGAGCCCTTATCAATAGAAATTTCTCATTGTTCCTTGGAATAAAAAAGTATAAGAGAATGTTCAAAAAATTGAATGTAGGAGAAAAAATATATATATATATTATAAGGGGAAAAAATAGTAATGTATTTTTTTAAAAATTTAAACTATTAAAGAAACTAATTTTAATATATTGGCACAAAACTTAGGCTCTTAAATAATGCACTTTTTTTAATTATTTATCTGTATTTAGTTATTTTTAAAATGTAAGTCAACATTAATTATTAACATACATGAAAAATTCAATTTTGAATATTCATCCAATATTATATATATTCTCTACTTTATTCTCTTTCAAAACTTTTCTCTCACCCTCTCTTTCTTTAAACTACCACCATCACCATAAAATTCATTTAATTAAAATTTCAAATTTAAGATGCATTGGACAATTCTCTTTAAATTTTAAACCTATTTTTCCAAAAGAAAGATCTGTATTTGATGAAGTATCCACTCCAGTTATTATGCAACAAGGAAGATCTTTAGTTCATGTTTTTGGATTATTCAAAGAAGGAGAAGCAAAACATGTTGGTGATCTTTCTAACAAACAGAGCAGCCAAATATGACAACTACTTGGAAAAATTGGATCTGGATCTGAAATTTTAAGTGAGGAAAGGGCTTTAAATCCCCAAATACCTTATTATTTTTACTCTTACTTGGTTCTACTTTTAAACAGGCAGTAAAGAATTTGTGGCCTCCTTTTTTGTTTGACTGATTTTATTAGTCAGGCTAAAGAAGTATTTCTAAATGCTCAAATTGATTTGACACTGATTCCACACTACAATCCAACCGTCTTCTTCAATATTCCTCATTCTTTTATTCACACAACTTCTGAAATTTTTGGGACAAGGGATAATCAAATGGCAAATCTATCTATACATGGTATCACAACAACTCTGAAAACGCATCAGATTCAAACTATCAATTTTATGATAGACAATGAAAATAACTTATCCGAAAAGTTAGAAAACCTGTGGAGGCATGCAGACAACAGCTGGTTGAGAGTAGGTTTTAATAATTATTATGAACAATTTCTTGAAGAAGAGTTATCCTCTGCAGGAATTAGTTCAATTCTAGCTGATGATATAGGCATGGGAAAGACCCTCTCAACTCTTGGCCTAGTTACTGCAACTCAAAGTGAAGCCAGACAATTCCAACTCATGGGTGGTGGACAAGAGAAAGATAGGACATCAGAAACTCTCATCATTTGCCCACTTGCAACATTATCAAACTGGGTCAATGAAATAAGAATTCACTTTGAAGATAATGCACTACCTTTCAAGGTTCTTTATGGGAAGGATTCAAAGAAAATTAATTTTGAGGAGCTTCAGAACCAACTAGTTGTTTTGACTACCTGTGAGGCAGCAAGTCCATCTTCTTCAAAGAAAACTCCTCAACCTATTCCGCCAGTAACTCATAAACTCATTTGGTAAAGAATAGTTTTAGATGAGGCTCAGTAAGCATTCATTTGAATTACTAATGATTTTGAACATAATATTATAAAGGCTGATGAAATGCTTAACATAATTTAAAAGTTTAATCAAGAATCCCCAGTCGCACAAGAATCAGAATATATCTGCCTTGGAGGCTGAGTATTGAGTATTCTTGACAGGGACACCACTTCAGAACCGGAAAACTGATCTTCAAAGCCTTATATCATTCCTCAGAATCGAAAGATGGCAAGAAAACTGGTTGTGGATTAATTTTCTTATGAATGGCTTAAACAGAGGAAGCTCTAGCTCAATAAAATCAATAAATACTCTCATGAATGTCATATGCCTGCAGAAGACAAAAGAAGCAATCTTATCACTTCCTTGAAAAATTGAGCAAGGAATATCTGTAGAATTATCAGAACCTTGGCACTCAAAACTTACAAAGCTTCAAGAATGTTTTTCTGAGTATTATGGGCCTTCTCAAAACACCAACCTCCCTTGGGACTCAGCTGAGTTTCTCCGAGAACTGTCAATTTTACAGCAATTTTGTAACCACCCTGTCTACGAAAACCCAGATCAACCTCCAACATTTCCTTTCACATGGAAACATTCAGCAAAGATTATACATCTAATAAGTCATTTAGAAATTTTCTTAAGGGGAGAAAGGGGGATAATTTGTCCCAAGGCTGTTATATTTTCAGAATATGCGGACTTTTTGGAAATGTAAGGAATTCTATTAATTATCTTAATAACTTATTTTTAGCTTAAACAACATTTCAATATTCTATCCATTGAAACAGTATAAAAAAGGCATTAGATGACCATGGAATTAGCTACACAGAGCTTGTAGAAAGGTTGAGCATAAAAAAAAGGGATGAAAATCTGGACAAATTCAAAAATGATGAAAGATGTCAAGTTTTGCTTGGTACAATCAAGGCTGCAGAAGTTGGAATAGACTTGAGGTGAGCACAAAATGTATATATAATGGTAAGTCAAAGAGTCTTATATTGAAATAGAAAATTTTGAAAAGAGAATTTGTTTAAAATATTGAAACAGGAGCCTAATTGGAATCCAGAAGTTGAACAGCAAGCAGTTGATTGTCTGTATAGAATGGGCCAACAAAATGAAGTTCATGTACTCAAGTATTTTGTAAGCAGAAGTATTGAATTCAGCATTTATAAGATACAAAGAAAAAAGATTGAGCTATCAATGTATGTGAAATTTTCTTTATATAAAGTTGCATCATAGCTAAAAATATTTATCTGTTCTAATTTTTTAAGGTTAAGTGTCCCAAATATTGGAAGCAAGGAATATGAGTCTGCTAGATTATTGATTAGGGAATTCATCAAAAACTCACATCAAAATTTGAAATTCGTTCAAGTATGTAGGAAATGTTTATTGGGGCTTGACAATTAAGAAGTCTTAATTGTTGAGGATTAAGAGAAGCGAGATATAATGAAGAATAGCAGTCACTTGGCAAACCCCTGGGGACTGGAAAAGAATTAAAGTGAGCCTTGATTGAGGATACCAAATTTAATCTATCATATAATGCCAAGTTCTTAAGTATTTCTCCTGAATAAGAGGAAGTTTCTCAGATTTGAATGTGTTTCTGGTCGAGATTTCGTGCAAGTCTTGAGAATTCTTCAGATCTCCATGGCAATAAAATCCACTTAAAAGAACCTTCATCATCAATTTCAGTGTCTGAGCAACATTTGATGTTTTTGAAAAGATTCTCATAGGTTTCACCACTTGGAAGTTGTTTAAGAAGGTGAGTTCAGTTAAAAGAATTCTGAAAAAGATTGTCAAATTTATATAAGCTTGTGTAAAAAAAAAGATAAAAATATTAGTTCTTACTTTCTTTTTTATTTTATATTTATACTTTCTTATTTTAACTATTTCACGGAAACTATCAGAATCTTTTACGAGTCGTAATTTATCAGCATAACCTATAATCCAGCGGTGAAGAACACCCATTTGATTTAGGTAGGAAATATGAGTAGATCCATTGAATAAGAAACCAAATAATTATTTTCCAAAGCTTTATCCCAGTGCTTAATGATAATTTTTGCCAAAACTTGATTCCACTTGTGAAACCAATCAAGATTCCAAGCAAACATTTTTCCAAGAAAGTTGCATTGATGAAGAAAGTGGATAAAAGAATTGTGGAATATAGCAGGGATTTGTTCAGAAACACGGTAATTTTGTTCAGGATATGGCAAATTAATATCAATGTTGAGAGAGCTTATATTGAACAATGAAAACCTATGTAGTTGTTCTTTGGTGGGGTTCAGCTTCCATTCATTAGACTGAGGTGAAATATTCAAAAGCACACAACAGAAATCGTAAATAGACCTGCAAAAATGAGAAGTTGATCAAGGGAGTATCTCATTGAATCTTTTATTAAGTACACGGGTATTAGTAGGTATTTTTCCCTGAGGAAAATAAGAACAACTAGAGCTAATCATATATTTTATGAAAAGAAAAATGAACAAAAATATAAAATTTTGAAAGGATATGGCAACAAAAACACTACTATAATAAATTTTTTATTTTGAAAATAATTAATAATGAAGAGTTGAGTGGACGGACAGATGAGCTTTCTCATGAATATCTTTCTCTATAAAAGATGGATATCTATGTATGTTAATAATGAATTCAAAAAGAAATAACTCAGCTGTAATAGAAAATTATTGCATGATAAACGGGTAAAAATATAATGCAGAATTATTTTGATAAGATTTTAATGCAAATAATGACCTTATTTGAGCTTGTTGATTGTGCTGACAAACTTATTTTAAAAATTTATATTAACACCTTATTAGTATGTATATATTTTATTTACCAAGATTACTTGGAAACCATACCAATTTTTCAGAGTTTGGAATAAGCAACTTAATGTAAAAATTCTGTTTTTTGGATTCTGGAAGCTTTACTTTGATGACCTCTTAGATTTGAAAATTTTAAAATGATATATTTTGTTGAAAAAATATTTATTTTTCAGACTGTAATTCGATATTGCAAAAAATAAATATTATAAATTTTTTTATATCTTATAGTGATTATTAGTGAAAACCTTTCTGTTACTTGGCAGAATTTTATTAATGCAGGTGATTGCAGAAAAAAAAACAGCAACACTTAAATAACTTTATTATTATAAATTAAATGGTATTATTTTCATTCCAGTTATATCATAGTTTCTCCTATATTTAAAAATGTGATCAATTTGTATTCTCTTATAGTATTATGCTTTGTGAAAAATAAGCTGTTTGATAAACATGTATGCAACATTGTAAAATGTAGCGAGTCTGAAACATTTTGCTGATGCACAGTATGGATACCTACTTAATGCATGGTTGATCTGCATGAAACAAACATTCAAAGAAATCCATGGTTACCAACTTGTTGATAAACTTCTTAAGATGTAAAAATTAGCTTATTTTAGTAGGTGCTTCACAATAAATAAATAGTTTGTTCAATTGCTACCATCCAGTAACATTTTTCTTATATCCAGAAGTCTTAAAATGCCACCATTTTTTTGCGTTTATAAATGTGAAGAGCTTGGATTTTCATCAAGAAAGCATCAGACCTCTTTGAAAGCTTTAAAGTTGGTGTAGCTTTCAAAACATCTCAGTCATACTCCAAACATGAAGAGGAAAGAAATCGCAAAGCACAGATGGTTGGTACATCCAGCGCTTCACCTAACTTAGGATCCAACATCCAAGATCTTGTAAGACATCAATATTTGGTAAATAAAGAGAAATTATGTTTCAATTAATCTCTATTTTTTTCTTTGCTTAGGGGAAGCCTGTTTTGGAAACAATTCAATCTCTACCACTGTCACGTGCCACGTGACACTCGAGGCGAAAGCAACTCATTAAATAAATAATATCGAGTCCTAAATCTATACTCAAAGAGCAGAAAGCAATTCTCCATAGCAACTGCGATTCCCCTTTGTGTACTTACTATTTAACTGCACTAGCCTAAACTCTAAATCTAAATTATTCAATCTCCCAATAGGGTGCCTTAGTCTCCTTTTCAATAAGCGACGCACAGCGCTAGGTTCAATGAAATAGTACAGTAGTAGTTTTTTTCATTAAAGTTTTGTTAATTAATTAAAAAGGGGTAAATTGAGCATGGACGGATATTTAGCAAAGAGGGTCTAAGTGTATGTTAGTAATGGTCAATGGTATGGGAATGGTGCGATGGAAGGGAGGTCAATGCGAGGAGGAACAAAGGATATAAAAGGGTTGGGTATTTGGTTCAATATTCCTTAGAATTAAATTATAAATCGTATTTATATTAATAGTGGTAAATCTTTAAAGTTAAATCATTGTTATTGTATCTCTCTTTTATTTTCTCAATATTCATTTCTAAATCCTAAATCTTTGATTATTGAGTTTTCCAACCCTTCGTGAGATCTTAAGAATTCCTATTACCTTTGAAACTATTTTATAATTCTTCTCAAACGAACCTCGAGCCTGTAGCTCTTACTTCGAGTGACCTTCGAATCACTTCCTCGAATCATTCCTCTGTTCTTCGAAGAAGTTCCTAAATCTCTCATCTCACTTTCAGGAGCATCCTCGACCTTGTGCGTAGGTTGTCCGGTGACAACCACGGTCAAACAATTTGAATTTGGAAGAGCTTTATAGCCAAAAGCCAATGTGGCAAGCAGCAAAACTTTCTCTTATCCATCATTTAAGCAAAGAAGGTTGTGCTGAATTTTTGCATGATGAAGTCAACAAACTCAAACTTCTTGGTGACGTATGTAAACTAGATGCTAGCAGAATCATCAGCCTGATTCCCCTTTCTATAGAGACAGTTTTTAGTCAATTGCAACTCAATCCATTATTTGTCACCAAGACATGCTGTGCTAAGTGCTTTGCTCTTTATGAGTATATCCCCAAACACCAACCATCAATCTTATCTTGTACTCAACCTTTTGATTCATCCTCAAAGCGCTATTTGAAAGATTTAGGACAGAGAGAAGAAACTTTCAATTGTGATGAAAATTTGTATTTGGCTAAGTACAAACAAAAAGAAGCAATCTACCTTCCTCATAAAACATTTCATCACAACAGTTTGGTTGAATGGCTTTCAGGAAAGTTTAAACTAATCAAATTTGATATGCTGATTGAGAAAAAAAATTATTTTCTAGAAAACATGGAAAGGGATGTCATGAAAGATATGGAAAAATTTTCCAGATATTTCTATGACTCCAAATAAAAGTGTTGATGGATATACAAAAACACGAGGTAATTTAATGTTTAGTTTATATGTTGACTGGTTTAGGACGGGTGGCAATTGTATCGGAGGTCATCATAAATCTGTGGGTAATAACTTGTTGGTGTGTATGAACTTTCCTACAGAAGATCAATACAAAACCAAAAATCTATTTTTGTATGCTATTATTCCCGGTCCAACTGAGCCAATGAGTGAACAAATAAATCATCTTCTGAAGCCTCTTGTCAATGAACTAAAGAGTCTATGGGATGGCATATTTATTAAAAAAACACCTCACTATTCACAAGTCTGAAAAAAAGGTCTGCATTATTCTATTTAATAGGAGACATTCCAGCGATGCGAAAGATTGCTGGTTTTTCAAGTCACTCAGCCACTAAGTTCTGCTCTGTCTGTCATATTTCAAAAGATGAAATCGGTGAGCATCAAGTCAAAAAATTTTCCTTACGTACTCATGAGGATCATATGCACTGGGCAGAGAAGTGGAAAAAGTGTCAGTCACATTGGGAGCAGGTATCTATTGTTAGGAGTCATGGGGTTCAATGGAGCAAGCTAAATAACCTTGTATATTGGAAACCTATGGAGTATTGCTCAATTGACTTGATGCATTCACACATGCTTGGAAATCTTAAAGGTCACAGTCTAACTTTTTATCTAATACAAAATGCCGCAATTGACCTAGAGAAAAATCTGGCAAAGGAAAAAAATTGGCATGTAAGAAGAGAAGATGATGATGCACGTTCTGATATATTTCTAAATAAGCAATATAAAAAACGTAGAAGCAGCTTAAGCAGCACTGATGCCGATAATATTGAACCTGTGGGACGGAAAAAAAGACTATGATATACAAGTACAATGAGACGGTCACAAACATTTCTTAGAATGGATAGTGGAGGAGCTGAATCGGAAGGATCAAACAGCCGGACAAAGTCATCAAGTTCTGAACATCACTTTCAAACCTTAGAGTTTGGCTCCAAACATGCTTCTGAAAGTGGAAGTCAAAATTCAACCTATAACTTAAGGCAAAAAAGTATCAGTATATCTGAAAGTGAAAGATCTAATTCATCCGTTGAGACTATTAGAAGTAAGGAAGATAAAAAGAAGGGCAAAGAGAAAGAAAGCAAAAGAACTAGAAATCCACAATTGTCAGCCACTGAGCTAGAGACAGTGTGGAATGTGATAGAACAAACAAAAAAACCTTCCTGGATTTCACGAGTGCCAAAACAAGTAGGATCTAAAAAGTCAGGTTCCCAAAAAGCTGCGGAGTGACATGTACTTTATACTGTTTACTTTCCTTTGTCACTTATCCCCCTTTGGGTAGAAAAATTAAATCAAGCTGAGACATCTGTGACGTCAGACCACAAAGCTAGAGAATATTATCTTCTCAAATCACTCACCACTTTAAGTTCAATTACCAACTTTTTGACTTTAAAAAAGGTGTCTTCTGATGAAGTTGATGAATTAAAACAACTGCTATTGGAGTATCGTAACTGCTTGGAAGAAGGTTGGAAAAATATCAGCTTAAAGCCAAATCTTCATTTCACTCAACATTTTCCAGAAATGATTAAAAGTTTTGGTCCACCCGTAGGTATGGCTACTTGGGCTGCTGAAAGAGCTAATGGTATATTATCGGAAATTCCAAACAATCATCATCCAGGTATTTAGTTTGGTAATTGGGTGCTTAAAAATTCAAATGAGCTAATTTATTTTTATTGAACATAGAAGAAATACCACGGACCATGCTCAAGCACTGGAATCGGAAGTCTAGGGTATTGGAACTAGGTGAAGCTGAAGATGATGCTCAGTATGGATCTAATATTAAAAAAATTGAGTACGATACAAAAAAAAGACATTTCCATTTAACTGAGGCATTATTTACAAAATGGGTAAGGGCACGCTTAAGAAAAGAGACATCTAAACAGGCTTTGTTACCATCAGAGAAGGTAGGAGACAGGGTAGTTGAAAACATAGCAAGCATATTGGTCCATGGAAAGCGTTATATGACTCATGACCAGAATCCTGGGAATTCTACCATTGAATTCTACTTTGGAAAAGATAGTCAGCTTGGGCATATTGATCATCTTTTTAGTTCAAAGGACGATAATGAAAAAGCCTATCTAATTGTTAGTCCATTTAAAGAGGCTATAACAGAAGATACAAAAAAGGATCCCTATGAGGCATTTCCACAAGTGCATTGCCATTTAGTAAGAGTATAAAAAGCGACACAAATTGTGATAAATCAAGATTCAATTATTTGAAATGCCGCCACTTTGCAGCACCAAAGGGGAATGTTTGGAATAAAGTACGATGTTATCACTGCTGTTGGACTTCAGACACAAGTAAGTAGAAAATTAAACAACATGGACATTTTATTTTTGTTAATATGGTTGATATTATTTAGGATTGGTAAGAATTTAGAGGATTTGGAAAGTTTGTAATAGATCTTTAGAACAGCTAGATGCAAGATTAATAAATAAAACTTTTTGAGATTTTGCCTAAATTTTTAAGAAAACAATAACAAGGGCATTCATTACGGTTTAGAAACCCTGCTATTAATGAGTGACATTTTATTGTAAATGTAATTCCAACTAAAAGGAATTCAATGTACTATACAAAGTATACCTATACTTGAAAAATATTATAAATAGTTCAGAACCAGCGTTGAAAAATCTAAGGACCATATTTTTCAAGCCAATAAAACTGAGTTTTCCACTAATTTTTTTGCTTTAATATTTTATTCATTAAAGTCACAATTAAAATGTATAATTAATTTCTCTTTAATATTATCTTGTCTATATTCTGAAAGTTAATATTTTTTTTTATTTTTTATAAAGCACAGAATTTCTAATTCTGGTGATGCCATGCAGGTTGATCCTCCATTAGAAAGTAATGTTGGAGTGCAAAATAATCCTCCCCCTCAAAATCCTAAAATGCCTCCATCGGGTCCTGCTCCCCCTGAAAGACCTTGTGAAAATCCAGGTAGACCCTAACCTCCTCCTCAGTCTTCATCAGATCCCCAAATTTGATCAACTGATTTCTCTTCTAATATCACAAATACAGATGGTAAATCCGCACCTGGTAATTTTCAGCAGGAAGCAGAAAGTGTAGGTAATGATTGGGCTAGTATGTTGTTGAATCAGTTTCTTGGAAGCGGTGGGGGATCCACTTCTACTAACCCAGCAGCCAGTACCAGTGGACCTGGTGAGTAAACTTTTTCAACATGCTTTTATGTTTTAAAATAGGTTTACCAATTTTTATTTTTAAAAATTTGCAGTTAATCCCTCTCTTATAATTCGAGCTACTGATCAGCGCAGAATACTTCATGCTGAGTCACTTCAAAATGACCGAAACTTAAAAATGGTTAGAAGCATAGTTACAAGTTGTGATGTACCAAGGAGCTCAGATTCTATTAACCAAAATATCTATCACTTTTTGAAGTTCTGTCTTGGTGGACCCATTAATGTATCTGAGTTTCCTAAAGGCCCAACAAATGAAGAACTTACAGATTGGAAAAATCGGCATGAGTACAAGCTATTGACAATTGAAACAGCATTAAAACAGGTTCAAAATGCACCGCAGGCAACTTCAGCTGCTGATCATCAATTTATTTTAACAAATACTGCTATATTCTTACGTTCCAAAATTCATCTACCAACAATTATTTCAACACCTGAGCCTCAAGGATGAAAGGGAGGAGCTGCTGTACTGATCTCTGTAAAAAAACATTTAGAACAAGAGCTTTAAGATAAAGGATTTTGTCAACTCTCTTTTGATTGGGACTGTCACAATTTTTCTGAGTCACTATGGAATCAAGTAATGGGGAGTTTAGTATCAGACCATTGTACTAAGTGGCTCTCAACATTGAAAAATATTGATTCAGCAAAACTCAGGCTTACACCAATCATCGTCAAGCATCGGTGGTCAACAAGGGAAAGGAGATTTGAAAGGTGGCTGGTCAAAACTGTGAGGTGATTGAGGCAAGTAGAGAGGAAAAGAGATCAAGAGCACAGATAAAGTGTTATCAAACAAAGGTATTTATTCAAAGCATAATAAATAAAGAAAGTCTATTACTAATTTGATTTGATTTTAGATTTCAATAAAACTGCTACGACATTGCAAGAAAAAATTGCTTTGATCAGCCAGGCTTTGTAGCAATTTTTCAAGATACAAGTCTCATGTCTGATTTAGAAGAAGCCCCACCTGATCCAGAAGAAAATCTTCCTAAACAAGTAGTTCCTGGATGGAGAAATCCAAAACTCGATGAAATTTTAGATAAAATGGACAACTTGACTAAAAAGATGGCCCATTCAAATGTTGAAAAGGCTTCAATGAAGAAACTTTATGATTGCTCAACTAAAAAGACAGCTTCAACAGATGGTATCTTGAATGTGCCCAAATTTGTGCCAAAAAACTGCTATTCACCTGGATATTTAGCAAATTTGTCGGTTAATGAGAGGGAGTTACTTGATGTTCGAGATGATATAGATTTTGCCAAAGTTAATGAAGCACTAGATCAAGCAGCAGCACCTTAAATTTTTTACCACACTGGTAACCATGTATATAGAGTGATAGTAATCATTATTTAAATATAACATTATTATTCTTTCTTATAAAAAATTCCAATTGATGTATAAGATAAAAGAGAGCAAAAGAATTAACAATTTTAAAATTATTGAGGATAGAAAAACAGATATTTATTTTTTTAAAGCTTTAAGACATGATAGACGTTTTTATTAAATAAATGTGAAATTTTTTATGCACAATAAATGAACTTGAAATAAATTAAATTGAATCTCTTCTCAGATACTTACAACAAGATCAAATTAAAGCCTAAAACAAGAATAGAATTAGACTCTAAATTTTAATTTAAAATACCTGTTTTTCAATAATTATAATTGCTTTTTTATTGGCTAAATGCCACCAATGATTAGTATAAAAATGCACATGTGAAAAAATTTATGAAAGTGAACACCATCCCTCACCAAAAAAGAAACATCATTAAAGGCACTCAATAATCCATTACCATAGTTAATAAACAATATATATACAAAAAATTAAAGCATTTAACCAATGGGAATTCATTTACACAAGGATCTTAAGTAATTTTTTTTTAAACTTCACTTTTCGCAACAATAATTGAAAATTATTAATCATTAAAAACCAAAAAATCATCAATTTATATTTGGTTTTTCATTCCTTAAAAAAATAAAAGAGGCTTTAATAAAATTTAATTGATAAACATACTTCAATATAATTTAAGTATTGTGCTATGTGTCCAGTACAAGTATGGCCAAACTTGTGCTGGACACTTTGGCCAAGACCAGTGACTAAAAATTTCAAGGAAAACCAAAAATCAATAGGCTATATAAGGAAGTTAATTGATGGCATCAAATTTTTTTTTGATAAATATGTCCAGCACAAGTTTGGCCAAACTTATGCTGGACACTTTTCCAATTCGAAGTTGGTAAGGTGTATGTTTTTTTAATAGAAGTGAGGTGTTCCTCATAAAAGTGTCCAGCACAAGTTTGTCCAAACTTGTGCTGGACACTTTTACCAAAAAAAAAAAATGATGCCATCAAATATCTTCATGTTATTGCCTAATTTTTTTTAATTTCCTTGAAGTAATAAGTTACTGTCCATGACCAAAGTGTCCAGCACAAGTTTGGCCAAACTTATGCTGGACACTTTTATAAGGAAAACCTCTCTTCTCTTAAAAAAACATGCATCTTACCAACTTCAAATTATAAAAGTGTCCAGCATAAGTTTGGCTGAACTTGTGCTGGACACTTTGGTCATGGACAGTAACTTATTACTTCAAGGAAATTAAAAAAAATTAGGCTATAAAATGAAGATATTTGATGGCATCAATTTTTTTTTTTTTGGTAAAAGTGTCCAGCACAAGTTCAGCCAAACTTGTGCTGGACACTTTTATGAGGAACATCTCACTTCTCTTAAAAAAACATACACCTTACCAACTTCAAATTATAAAAGTGTCCAGCATAAGTTCGGCCAAACTTGTGCTGGACATATTTTTCCCAAAGAAAAATTTGATGCCATCAATTATCTTAGTTATATGGGCCATTTTTTTTTGGTATTCCTTGCAATTTTTAGTCATTTTTCTTGGCAAGAGTGTCCAGCACAAGTTTGTCCGAACTTATTCTGGACACTTTTCCAATTTGAAGTTGGAAAGGTGTATGTTATTTTAAGAAAAGTGAGGTTTTCCTTATAAAAGTGTCCAGCACAAGTTCGGCCAAACTTGTGCTGGACACTTTGGTCATGGAAAGTAACTTATTACTTCAAGGAAATTAAAAAAAATTAGGCTAGAAAATGAAGATATTTGATGGCATCAATTTTTTTTGGTAAAAGTGCCCAGCACAAGTTTAGCCGAACTTGTGCCGGGCACTTTTATAAGGAACACCTCACTTCTCTTAAAAAAACATACACCTTACCAACTTCAAATTGGAAAAGTGTCCAGCATAAGTTTTGCCAAAATTGTGCTGGACACTCTGGCCAAGACAAATGACTAAAAACTGCAAGGAAAACAAAAAAATGGCCTATATAATTAAGATAATTGATGGCATCAAATTGTTTTTTGGTAAATATGTCCAGCACAAGTTCGGTTAAACTTATGCTGGACACTTTTATAAGGAAAACCTCACTTCTCTAAAAAAACATGCACCTTACCAACTTCAAATTAGAAAAGTGTCTAGCATAAGTTCGGCCGAACTTGTGCTGGACACTTTGGTCATGGACAGTAACTTATTACTTCAAGGAAATTAAAAAAAATTAGGCTAGAAAATGAAGATATTTAATGGCATCAATTTTTTTTTTTTTGGTAAAAGTGTCCAGCACAAGCTTGGCCCAACTTGTGCTGGACACTTTTATGAGGAACACCTTACCAACTGCAAATTGGAAAAGTGTCCAGCATAAGTTCGGCCGAACTTGTGCTGGAAATTTTTACCAAAAAAAATATTAATTCCATCAATTAACTTCCTTTTATAGCCTATTGATTTTTGGTTTTCCTTGAAATTTTTAGTCACTGATCTTGGCCAAAGTGTCCAGCATAAGTTCGGCCGAACTTGTGCTGGACACTTTTCCAATTTGAATTCGGTAAGGTGCATGTTTTTTTAAGAGAAGTGAGGTGTTACTCATAAAAGTGTCCAGCACAAGTTTGGCCGAACTTGTGCTCGACACTTTTACCAAAGACCTTAGATAGGATCAATTATCTTCATTATATGAGCTATGTTTATTCTGGTTTTCCTTGCAATTTTTATTCACTGTTCTTGGCCAAAGTGTCCAGCACAAGTTCGGCCAAACTTATGCTGGACACTTTTCTAATTTGAAGTTGGTAAGGTGCATGTTTTTTTAAGAGAAGTGAGGTTTTCCTCATAAAAGTGTCCAGCACAAGTTTGGTTGAACTTGTGCTGGACACTTTACTCAAAACAGTTTGATGGATTCAATTGTCTACATATTCCTTACCATTGTCTTTTGGTAAAGAGGGAAACCTTTAGCTATTGGTAGTTGTTTTGAGTATATTATGAGTAGTTGATATTTCCATTTTAAGGTAAAAGAGTACAATATTTTTTGCAATTACTAGTAATTTATTTCCCTCAATATTTCTAAGATATTGGTTATAATTTTTATAACACCTATTCCTATTATTCCTCTTTGATTTGATTTTTTTTAGTCCTGATTTAAAGGTTTCTACTATTTTATCAACCAAGCTTTACATCAATGTAAAAAATACCCTGATTAATCCTGATATATTTTTTTGACTGTTCCTATTCAATAATAGCTCAAGTTAGAAAAATATATCCATTATCTATTTTCTTTTTCAACTTAGTTATCTCAGTGGAAAATGTTCATCAATTACTATTCAATGATGTTTACAGAATGTAACCTTGTACAAGTCTGTAAAATACTTTAAAAAAATTGTGACTTTGGTACTTGGTTATTGGATTTTATATGGCAATAATTTCAAATAATTTTATACTTTATTCATATGCTAAGATTCTTAAGTGTTTCTATTTCCGATTTATTATATCAATTTAACTTTAACTAAGTTTAGACTAGGTTTGTGCCAGGGGGTGTCAGCGCAGCCCAAACGAGCATCTATCATAGAATAAATTAATTTTTTAATAATTTTATATAATACTATTTAGTGTTAACTTTTTTTATCCCCATTTTTTAAATTATCTTTTTCCTTTGTTTTTGTCCCCTATTTTTTATAACACATAAAAATGCTGAAATTTCCAATAATATATCCCTTTGTCATATTGCATGATGTCGATATTTACAAATTAATTTAAATATTTAAATTAGTTAAACTTACATTCTCAACTATTTACCCTTTGTGATTATCAAATTGTAAATTGGAAATTTTTTTTGTTTGTCATACTTTTAAGCCCCCAATGTTTATGTCTAGTTACTTCCCTTTTACTGTTAACCCAATTATTATCATCAGACTATTTTACAATATGCTCGCTAGCTTGATGCCATCATAAAAGAACCCTTATCAAAAACCTGCTTCTGGTAATATATAAACCCTCTTGTTTTGTACCACATTTCTAAATTCATTTATTTCTCTCAATTTTACTGCTATTATCTTTTGGTTATCACATTTATCTGTGTTAGTACAGCTTGAAAATAAAAATAGTAATATATATTTTTTATCCCTTTATTACCTTGATATAAGAATTTTTCATTTTTTTCAAGTAATAAGTCATTAAAATACCTCATGATAAACAGACACCTCCTTTATGTAATGATCTATTGCTTTATCTCTTATATCTTCTTAGACTAACTTTTCTTTTCCATTAATATATTTGATATATTAGCACCAAGTAGATTTTTGACGAAATCTCATCAGCTTCCTCGATTCGAATACTTCAAACTCAAGAAACAACCACCTGTCAGGCTAAGGTCAAGTACAAGGACGTGAACTAGCTTGAATAGTCAGTTGTCTAGAAGATTTTTATGGTCCTATATGAATACTGTAGTCTTAATCCACTAAATTGTATAATAAAATCAAATATGAAGGTCTTCAGTAATATAATTCTCACTATTCTTATATATGGCTTACAATCTTTATAGTTGGTAGAAAAATAGATTATATAAGTTCAGATACTATTCAAAAGTCTTATAAAAGTACTAATTGATATGTATTGTAATTGATTTGGTTATATTTGTTTAAATTGTAATGATAAAGAATGTAGAAACAGGACCCAAAAACCTCCTTCTTTTATACAAACTGAGTTCCCCAATAAATCCCTTGATAAACCACCCAATACACAGTTAATGAAGCCTCAAAACAACTAATAGACCTTCCCATCAACATCCCTAGTGTCCCATGACATAATTAGACAAGTAGCAACCGCCAAAATACTGTAATAAAAAGGGAGATCCATCAAAATTAAAGAAAAAGACAAAAAGGAGAGTATATGCGTATAAAACAATGATATAAAAGACTAAAGGGGACTTTTTAAGGTTAATAATAGCTTAATAATAAGGGGGATTTACTGTAGAAATAATGGGGCTAATCCTGACATTATACTACGTGAAATTCCCCTTCAAAAATAACCAAAATTGACTGAGAAACCACCCAAAAACTTAAAAAAGAGTGTGAGATGTGGGGTAACTACATGCAGTTCTTGGCAGGCGCTTGCACGGGTAAATCCTTGACTAAAATTAGGCGAATTTAAGCGTGGTGATGAAATAAAGTGCCAAGAGTGAGGTTATTAATGAAATTAGTGCATATAAACAAGGTCAATGCATTATTAATTAAGCTAGGACACTAAATAAGCGCCTGTCGCCTATTTTAGTGTGTTTCCCCACAGTGGGCGTAGAATGTGGGGTAATTATAGTGTGAAAAAGCTAAATTTGCTAAAAATGAAGCTATTCACACGGGAAAAAAGCAGGCAGTATGTGGCCAGTACACAGAAGCCATTTCTGGCATAAAAAACACCAAATTTGAAAAGTGTTATTTTTATGCATTTAAATAGCCAAATCAATAGTTCTAATTGAGCCCAATTGATCTGTCAAAGCGCAATTTTGATATTCTCAATTTTATAGCGCATATAGTCAACTTTTAAGTGAAATAAAGCGCATTTCTTGTTTTTTGGATAAATCAATGAATATAACAGCTTTAAGTGTACTTAAAAATTATGTAGCCTTATACTTAAGGTTCTTAAGATTACCCTAACATATTCCAACTTAATATTGAGTACATAAGACCTATAAAAGGTGGATATATTTGTGTATATAAGGTGTTATAATGGCATTTTTTGTGTATTATCATAATTTTACTTATGTATACTATTTGTGTACTCTTATTTATTGTTCCCATGTATAGTTCATGTGTTTAACATAACTTATAATCACTTTTTACTCAGTCCTGGAGATATACAGGCTGACACTCGCCCACCCAAAAAAAACAATAAAAAAAAATGATAAGTTATACATTTTATTTTATTAATTTGTAATTTTCAGGTATTCAGAATAATTCTGTAGCATTAAAGATTAAACTTTAAAGAAATAAAACATAATAAAATATTATGAGTACTGGTTTTTAACCTCCAGCTGGTTGAACAGAAATTTATTTCTGTTTAAGTTTTTTAAGAAGGGTGGATAAATTAGAAATTTCTTTTTCAGGTATCCATTTATCAAATTCATTTGATTTCCCTTTGAATCTTAGTAAATACTCAGTTCCTTTTTCTTTAGTAAGGATCCTTTTCTTGAGTATTTTTTCAATCTCTGCTTTTTCCACAATTTCTTCAGGTTGCTTTTTAGGCCTTCCCCTTCTTTTTGGAAATAAGTCAGGATCATTTGCATGGTAAGGTTTCAATAATGAGATAGGAAAAACTGGATGTTTCCTATCATATGGAGCATATAATATGACTTCCACTGCATTATTCCCAACCATTTTACTTACTACAAAAGGTCCTACAAAGGGATCCTTTAATTTAACATTACCTTGTAAGTTAAAATGTAGTGTTGATATGAGGACTTCATCTCCCTTTTTGAATTCAAATTCTTTATGAGATTTGTCCCACCTTTTCTTTTCATATTCAAATGCTTTTTGGATGCATTCTTCTGCATGCTTTCTACACATTTGTTGCATATGAATAAAGGATTTAGTGCCAGGGTGTATATCCAACCTTGGTAATTTATTTAAATGATTTACTGGGGTATTTGGTACGTATCCCAGCCAGAGTTCAAATGGTTTCTTCTCTGTTACAGAATGAGTTGTGCTGTTATAAGCAAATTCAAGGCCAGGAATTAATTTTACCCAGTCATGTGTGAATTTCTCATTGTCTTTGTATTCTAATCCAAAGGCACAATATCTTCTGATCATGTCTTCTAGAGTTTGTATCATCCTCTCAGCCAGCCCATCAGTTTGTGGATGGTGTGCTGTAGACAATTTTAATTGACAACCTGATACTTCCATCAAAGATGTCCAGAACTCTGAAGTAAATTTAGGATCTCTGTCAGAGATTATGGCTTTGGGGAACCCAGCAGTATTCATCATCTGAGTCCACCATAGTAATGCCAAGTCTTTTGCAGATACCTCTTTATGGGTAGGGATAAACTTACACATTTTTGTTAATCTATCCACTATTACCCAGCAAGAATTGAAACTTTCTTTTCCTGCTAATGGTAAGCCAGTTACAAAATCCATGTTTATAATTTCCCATGGAGCTTTTGGCTGCTCTATTTGTTGTAACAACCCAGCTCTCTTCCCAGTTAATCTTTTAGATTTCTGACAAGAGTCACATGTTTCAATGTATTTTTGTACATCCTCTTTCATGTTTATCCACCAGGCTGTATTTTTAACTCTGGTTAATGTTTTGTTAAAGTCAAAATGACCAGCTAAGATGTCATCATGACAAGTACTCAACATTAACTCTTTTCTAGAAGGTGGTATTACTATTACATTGCTTAACTTTTTCCTGTAATATATATATCCATCTTCAATTGATAGTTTACCTTTTTCCAACGCATTTTTATACTTTGGAGGAAAGGTTTTAATTAATGCACTCATAGAGGCATTTGTTGAATCATTAAGAATGGTAGATAGTTTAGACAAATCTTTATCAGATGAATAATTTTCCAATATAGTTTGCATAAACTCTTCTTCTAAATCCACTATATAAATCCCAAATATATGTATAACCTCATTTTCAGGTACATAAGCTGGGTTGTCAGCATCATTTGGCAAAGGACTTCTGGATAATAAATCCACATTTGAATGCAATGTTCCTGCTCTGTGAGTGATTGTCATTCTTCCTCTGTACTCTTGTACAGCTAGTTGCCATCTAAACATGTGCCTATTAGGTGTTTTCATGTTTAGTAATGATTTTACTGCACTGCAATCTGTTATAAGTTCAAACTTCTGGTCTTCCAGATAGTAATGAAGTTTCTCTAAATCCCACACCACAGCTAAACATTCTAGCTGTGTGGCACCATACCTTAATTCTGTTTTTCTTAAGGTTCTGGATATATAACAGATAACTACTTCAGATAATTTTCCATTTATTATCTGTTTCTGCTGTAAAGCAGCACCTAAACCTTTGAAACTTGCATCAGTGTACAAGATAAAAGGTAGGGTTAAATCTGGCAGTCCCAATATTGGAGCTGACATTAAACATTCCTTTAATTTATTAAAGGTGTGTTGTCTTTCATTATTCCAAATGAAAGCCTCATTCTTCCTGATTAATGTTGTTATAGGGGCTGCAATGGATTGGTAATTTTTAATATATTGTCTATAATATCCACACATACCCAAAAAACTTTGAACCTCTTTTACATTTTTAGGTATCCCAATGTTTTTAATTGCTGTCACCTTATTCTGGTCAACACAAATTTTTAATCCAGATACAACATGTCCAAGTACTTTCAAGGATTGAAATCCAAACTTACATTTCTTTAATGCAATGGTCATATTAATTTCATCCATTTTTTGAAAGACTCTTTTTAGGTGATTTAAATGTTCATCATATGTTTTTGAAAACACTATGATGTCATCAATATAGACCAATAGCCATCCTTCAACCATTTCCTGATGAAAAACACTATCCATCAATTTTCGGAAGACTGAAGGCGCATTCTTTGGGCCAAATGGCATTCTCACATACTTGTATATACCCATATGTGTGGTTATTAATAAGTAATTTTGAGAATTTCTTTCCACAGGGATCTGGTGGTAACCCTTGTTCCCATCCAGACAGGAAATATATTTTGCTCCTTGCAAAATAACATGGATAGAAGCTATCCTTGGTAGAGGGTAAATATCATCTACTGTGTATGTATTCAGAGCTCTATAATCACCGCATAATCTTGCCTTATCTTTTTCATAAGAGATTAATACTGGTGAAATGACACAATACTTAGGTGTTGTGTCCACTTTTTCAACAATACCCATTTCCAACAGCAATTTTATATTGTCTTCAATATCTTTCCTTTTTTCAGGAGATGCTGGGTAAGGTTTCTTTTTTAAGCTGCCAGGAATATTATCCAAATCACAGCTTAGAGAGATTTTCATCTCATGGTCTTTGACCAATCCTAGTTCATTTTAACCATGAGCAAATGCCATAGGATATGATTTAATCAATCTCAAAATATCTTCTTCTTCAATTTTTGAGAGTTGAGGACTGAAAGAAGCCTTTTGGATTTCATTTTCCAATTCACCCACTTCATTGGTGGTTCTTCCACCTTTCAGTTGTTCTTCTCTAGGAGAAATGGCATATACTGAATTTTCAGAACATATTTTGAATTTTCTTTTACCATTCATGCCTATGGTGAAACAACTGTTTGCAGGATCTAGTTTAATGCCAAATTTTGTCAATAAATCATTGCCAATAATAAACCAATCACTACAATTATTATTATCCATTACTACAAATTCACAAACTGCTCTAACATATCCATTATTATATTTAAAGAATACAGCAGTTTTGTATTTGCCAATTGGATTTAATACTGAACCAAAACCCCTCCAGTTCTTTGTCTGAACAGGTTCTAGTTTTTCCTGATACTTACTATCAAGTTTCATTAATGCATTAAGTGAAACGACACTACCTGCAGCCCCAGTGTCAAGAATGGCATTCATTTCTTTTCCACATATGATAATAGGTGCTCTGATAGGTGTTATTTTGTAAGTGTCATGAGATACATCTTTAATTATTTCAGCTTCCTCTATGGAAGTTAAAGATGTGTCTGTATGAGGTATAGCATCATTCAGGAACATTATATCCTGTTCTAATACAAATATCTCATGTTCATCATCACTGTCAGATATGTTACTTTTGCAATCCTCACTAGATTCCACATTCTCATCTTCATGATTACTAGGTTCAGAATTCTGTGAGGTTTCAATAACATTTATTCTCTTCTTACATGTGTGACCCTTAACCCAAGGCTCATTACATTTGTAACAAGTGTTATTTTCTTGTCTCTTAGGGACAAGGGGAGCTGAAAGTTTTTTCTTTTCCACTGGTAACTTACTTGTGGTAGGTTTTACCACGTCAACACTTTGTCTGTAATTAATATACTTGGTTTCATACTTGTGGTTTAATAATATCTCATTGCATATATTAATTAATCCAGAGGTGTCTCTGATAGTTTCAGTTCTAGCTACAATAATGTCTCTAACTGATATAGGCAACTTGTATATTATTTTTTCTTTCCACTCTTCATAATCCATTTTTGGATCCATAGCTTTCATGATTTTTATTAAATTCATTAAGAAGACCATGGGTTTATCTCCAGCATTTGGATTATATCTGGCCCTTTCATACAATCTTTGTTGAGTGATTCTAAATTTTGGGCCACCAAATTGCCTTTCAATTAGTGCCTTCCATTCATTCCAGGAGTAATTAATTCCCTCACTTAATACAGATTCAAACCATAATAAGGCCACATCTGTAAATAAAGATATTAACTTTGAAGTAATTTCTTCATCAGGTAGTTTTTATGAAAATTTTAAGTTATCAATTCTTTGTATGAATTGTTGCCAATCAGATTTTGAATCCCCGTCAAAAGAAGGGTACTGATCTAACTTAGGCCAGTTCTTTTGGCTAGTTTTTGCTTCCCTAACCTGAGGAATATTGAGTAATTCACTCACTTTAGAAAGATGATCATTGATTTCATCTTTTACTGATTTTATATTCTCAGAGCCCATGACACTATGTTCATGTTCCATCATTGGTTTATCATCAGAGTGTTTCATAAAAACTGGTACTCTTCCTACATAAGAGGTATTATCTTTTATTGTTTCAGTATTTTTCAAAATGTTAGCTACTTCAATTTCTACTCTTTGTAACCTATCTTTTATCACAGGTACATGAGTTAAGGTATCATTTACATTTGAAAAAGACAATTTTACACGTCCCTCTATGGTGGCCATAATATTCTGAGAATGTTCTAATTTAATTTCTAAATTTTTAATCTCAGAATTTAATCTTTTGTTTTCATTTATCAATTCATTATTTGAATTCTCAATAAATTTTAACTTATTGGCTGTTGTACTCAATGATTGTGTGATGTTTAATAATACACTTTCCGTATTATTGTTGGACTCTCTAGAGAATTCTTCCAATTTTTCAATTCTTAATAATAATTTACTAATTATTTTTGATTCCATTGGATTTTCTTTTAGAAAATATTCAATTTTGTCTGTTTCCAATTCAGAAGATTCATCATCAGGGTCAATTTTTAATTCATTTGATTCCATTTTTATATTAATAGTATTTTCCTGGTGATCAATAAAACTATGTACATTGTCCTCATTTAATGACAAGTCTAACATGTTATTTTCAAATGAATAATTTTTTAAATCCTTATCAATTATATCCAATAACTCTCTATCAATTTCATTACCTATAAGTAATTCATTGTTAGGATTATATAATTGATCTTGAGAAGATGGATGACTTACCACGGTCTTATTCCATTTCCCCTGCCTCTCCTTGGCTTTCCCCTGTAAGGGTGACTGCTGGATCCCTGTTGAGGAGGACTGTTGTAGTTTTGGGCATACCAATCCCATATCCATTTGCTTACAGTTATCTTTTGGTCCTCTTCTGGGACTGGAGGTGTTGCTGTGGTATTTGGTGCCACTGGTTGTTGATGAGACCTTATATCCACTAGAGCCTGGTTGACTTCTATAAAGCCCTGTGCCGCCCTTTTCTCCAGATTGTTGATCTGGTCTAACATATTGTTTACTCTTATTGTTAGTGTATTCAGTAGGGTTGAGAGGGAGTGAATTTGCTCTTGTAACCTGTTTTTGGACTTCTTTATTGACATTTGTTTTAAGAGCTTTTCCTTTTCCTCCATGGACATTGGTGGGGTGTTGTTTATTGTTACTGGTGATTCTTGACCCTCCATTTGGATGTCCTGTAACAGGTCTTTCAGCTCTAGTTCTTAAGTTATAAGGTTTTGCCTTATTACTTACAATGTCATTGTTGTCACAAATTTTTACGTGGAATTTTAGAGAATTGAAAGTTTAGATATGAAAAACTTCAAAAAGGAGTTTAATCAGTATTTATTAATACCACTGAAGACAATTTTATTGCTTACTTATTGGTATTAAGTGAATCTTTAAGTGCCAAAAATCAAATATGCTTTTATGTGGTCACTTGATTTAACTGGTCTACAATATGTAGCCGTGTATTTATATTTAAAAAAGAAAATTTGTTAGTAAGATTCTTTCCAAATATTAAATGAATTTTACAAACCAATAAAAAGGGATTAAAAGTCCTGTAAAAAGAAAACAATTAATCAGTTTAATTGGTTATTATCTGCAAAGATCACAAATTTAATTGGTCTATTGACAGACTCCCACTAAGAACAATTATATGTTAAATTAGTGGTAAAATTGATGATTCAATATCACAATTTTATTATATAACAGGGGTTCTTTTTCTGAAATCACTATATAAGTGACCCCAACCTGTTGTAATTATCCAAATATTTCTATAGGGATATTATTTACGTGTACCTTCTTTGAAAATGTCACTTACTGGATTATAACAGAATTCTTGAGGAAAGGTCCCCAATTGTCAGGCTAAGGTCAAGTACAAGGACATGAACTAGCTTGAATAGTCATTTGTCTAGAAGATTTTTATGGTCCTATATGAATACTGTAGTCTTAATCCACTAAATTGTATAATAAAATCATATATGAAGGTCTCAGTAATATAATTCTCACTATTCTTATATATGGCTTACAATCTTTATAGTTGGTAGAAAATTAGATTATATAAATTCAGATACTATTCAAAAGTCTTATAAAAGTACTAATTGATATGTATTGTAATTTATTTGGTTATATTTGGTTAAATTGTAATGATAAAGAATGTAGAAACAGGACCCAAAAACCTCCTCCTTTTATACACACTGAGTTCCCCAATAAATCCCTTGATATACCACCCAATACACAGTTAATGACGCCTCAAAACAACTAATAGAGCTTCCCATCAACATCCCTAGTGTCCCATGACATAATTAGACAAGTAGCAACCGCCAAAATACTGTAATAATAAGGGAGATCCATCAAAATTAAAGAAAAAGACAAAAAGAGAGTATATGCGTATAAAACAATGATATAAAAGACTAAAGGGGACTTTTTAAGGTTAATAATAGCTTAATAATAAGGGGGATTTACTGTAGAAATAATGGGGCTAATCCTGACATTATACTACGTGAAATTCCCCTTCAAAAATAACCAAAATTGACTGAGAAACCACCCAAAAACTTAAAAAAGAGTGTGAGATGTGGGGTAACTACATGCAGTTCTTGGCAGGCGCTTGCACGGGTAAATCCTTGACTAAAATTAGGCGAATTTAAGCGTGGTGATGAAATAAAGTGCCAAGAGTGAGGTTATTAATGAAATTAGTGCATATAAACAAGGTCAATGCATTATTAATTAAGCTAGGACACTAAATAAGCGCCTGTCGCCTATTTTAGTGTGTTTCCCCACAGTGGGCGTAGAATGTGGGGTAATTATAGTGTGAAAAAGCTAAATTTGCTAAAAATGAAGCTATTCACACGGGAAAAAAGCAGGCAGTATGTGGCCAGTACACAGAAGCCATTTCTGGCATAAAAAACACCAAATTTGAAAAGTGTTATTTTTATGCATTTAAATAGCCAAATCAATAGTTCTAATTGAGCCCAATTGATCTGTCAAAGCGCAATTTTGATATTCTCAATTTTATAGCGCATATAGTCAACTTTTAAGTGAAATAAAGCGCATTTCTTGTTTTTTGGATAAAACAATGAATATAACAGCTTTAAGTGTACTTAAAAATTATGTAGCCTTATACTTAAGGTTCTTAAGATTACCCTAACATATTCCAACTTAATATTAAGTACATAAGACCTATAAAAGGTGGATATATGCGTGTATATAAGGTGTTATAATGGCATTTTTTGTGTATTATCATAATTTTACTTATGTATACTATTTGTGTACTCTTATTTATTGTTCCCATGTATAGTTCATGTGTTTAACATAACTTATAATCACTTTTTACTCAGTCCTGGAGATATACAGGCTGACACCACCTCTAGGCATGTCTCCAAACCCCCCTTCTCTTGCCAACAAAAGGATTGAAATTACCTGATCTCAATATGGCAAGATACTTGAATTTGCTAAAGGAAAAACTGAAGAACTACTGTCAACTCTTAGCAAGAAGCCTTTGTCATCTTATATTTTGAATGCCTACAACAATGTGCTTGAATACATTGATGACCTAGAAAAATGTAAGTAATTATTTTATATTAAATTCTTTAAACTCAGAAGGATAAATTATTGACCCTTTTTCTTTAAAACTTTTTCAAATTCAGCTTATGAAAAAGGTATCATCCCTCCTGATGATGATAATGAAATACCTGACGCTGAAGGCTATGCATCAACATCTCGAGGGGGAGATAAGACTATTCTTTGACGTTCAAAAAGAATTAGACTTTCTAGGGTCTCAAGTTTTGTCAGTTCTACTAAAACTCCTCCTGCCAAGGATTCCTCTTACTCAGCATCTCAAAAATCTAAACAAACTAGCCAATATGTGTTGAAAGGGTATGTCATTTCTTTCATGAGTAATATAGAAATCAATTTTATATTAGTGTTTAAAGCTATCTCTAAATTGTTTACTTTCTTAATTATTAGTTCTTGTCTTTTTCTTATCTTTTAATCCAGCTCTAAAAATGACGATCACTCCAAAGCGTCAACTAATAGCGAATCTTTCTCTAATGAAGAAGAAGTAGATAAAGATGATGATGATGAAGTTTCAAAATATGAAGCTTCTCTAACTCAAAAAGATGATGAAGCTACTTCTGCTGATGAGGTTGAGAAAACACCCAATGAAGAAATCAATCCACCTAGCCAGCCACACAAAAATACTTCAAGTTCAAAGAAACAGCTTATAGTTGCCGTATCTTCAAAATCTAAAATTGAAATTCCCAAAATCCTACGGTCTCTGTCATCATTGATAAAAATTGCTAATAACTCCCTTCCTTATACTCCAACAATGATTGGAAACTCAAAATTACATAAGCAAATAGCTGAAATTCATCAATTTTTTGAAGGTAGAATCAATGGTCAAAAGGTACTTAGGGCATGGCCAGAAATTGATCAGTTATTTGAAATCTGTTTGTCTGCTTCTCTTGAAAAGCCACACGAAATTTTGCACAAATTCAATTTTCTATGAATGAAATCTGCTCATGACAAAATGCTTACAAAAATTAATGAACTCTGTATGTATCACTTACTTGAAGTTGGATAATTTATTTTATGACTAACTAATTGTTTTGTTTTTATTTTAGCTTTGGATTTTCTTAATGTTGACACTTCGCAGATCTGGGTGGTCAATAATTTGAACTTTGAAAATTTGGAAAATTTTTGTATCTCTGAAGAACCAAACTCAAACAATCTTTCTCTGTTTAAGAAGACTGATCACCCTGAATCATTGATGATACACAGGCTATCAAGACTAGTTAGCCCAAGTGCTCACCAGCGTTCTTTTTGGGCATCCCTCGTTGCATCATCTCTTTATCATGCTTCTCAAGAGTTTACCCTTCCTGCTAAAGAATCTGACTTCAATCCAGATTGTCCTATTGAACGTGCCCTACATATTCTAGCCCACCTTACACATCTGAAAAGCAAAGTTCCCGATACATTCAACAGCTCAACATCACAGTTAATTGCTGCAAATTTTTCAATCACTCCCCTGTGCCAATTTAGAAACATAAAAATCAACGTCATGATTTCAATAATTATTTTAATATCTAGAGAGGCTGCTTCAAATATAACTCAAACTGAAAGCAAGAAACAATGACGTTCAAGGAATAAAAAAAAACAACAGATATGCAGCAATTTGATGAGTCTCATAATGATTCTATTCAGAAGATGAATCAAGAATATGCACACCATAAATATCAATCATTTACTTTTTACTTGGTTGATGGTGTTTGTGGATTATTTCTTTCCTCCCAGGACCACTGGCTTGTGTCAGCTTCAGACTGTTTAGAATTCATAACACAACTTGGCCTCCTTAGAAAATACTGTGATAATAATAATCTGGGAGGTGAAAATATCTGGAAAAACCTTAATTTTTATATCTTTAATATTATCAAACCCTTAATAGATAATTCTGGGCCTATGCCACTTAATTTTAATACTCCCACCATGAGCCATATTGCTAAAGCAATGGAAGCTGATTTTCTTGATTATTGGAATCTTATTAAGCCAAATTCTTCATTTTTCTCTATTTTTGACATAATTAATACATAATCCTACTTCATGTAAATATATACTTTATCCTATTGCTACAATTTTTTGTGTAACTCAAATTATTTATTTATGTGAGATTTATTACCGAATCTGAATAAAGATGCTTAAACTATCAATAAATATTATTGTATAAATTTCTTACACCTTTTTGCTATTCATTAAATATTATTGCAATAATCATAACTCAAAATCATGATGGATCAAAAATTTGAAAAAAAATTAAGAATACATTGTAAGTCATTTTTCTCATAACACTATATATTTCTTCAAGATGGCAATACATCTTAGCATTTGTAGCAAATTTTAAGATAATTATTACAAAAAATTGAAACAGTTTTCTATCAATTCTTTTCAGCATGATAAAAAGTTAAAAATATTAAGTGTAATGTATTTTTGCTCACAACTCATCGAAGCTTTTTCTTAAGTAGACTTTTCTTAATCTAATTTCTATAATTTCTAGGTGCATAATTATCTTAATTATACTAAGTATTCTCTATGAAAAACTCCTGGAAATAGTATTCAATTCATTTAATAATAGTAACATATATATGTACCATGATAAAATAATATCTAGACATTTAAATAATGAGAGGCCATCATATTGGTATGAAATCATATTAAAGTGTCTTTGAAAAACTAGTTAAATTTAAAAAATATCTTTTTATCAGTGTCAATTATTTTGAAAAATAATATTTACTCTACATTTTGATGATCTATAATTTAGCTTTCTGTATTTTGATTCATATTTTATATTGATTATTTTTTACACTTACAGATTCATGTATAGATATCAAATTTCGTTCAAAAATTTGGTAAAAAAGATATTTAATTCTTTCTATGAAAGCAAAAAAATAAAAGAAAGCAACTAGGGTACTCCTTATTAAGAACTTTAAAATATTATTTCTATAAATATTAAAACAAACCCTTTTTAGATTGCCATCCTTCTTTTTCATCCTTAAATGTCAATAATAAGTTATTGAAATGTTATTTTTCTTCTAAAATTTCATATGAATCAAATTCTACTTACATCTACCTTAATATATTAAGTTCAATAAAAATGTATCTACAATATTTTTCTTGGTTTTTAAGATTCATTCAACTCCAAGAAAAAAGAAATATTCTTCCACAACTCTTAAAATTAATTCAATGGATAAATATTCAAACACTTTAAAATAAATTTCAATTTGATTGTGTTATATTTATCTTAAAATATATTGAGGTCCACTCTCTGACAAAAGTAAAAGCCCTTTTATAATTATTAATATTTTATTATAATATAATAAAATTCACTTAAAAATGATGTAGTAGTTTCTATTTTACATACTTGGTTTTATGAATTTAAAAAAAAATCAATTAGATTGATAGAAATACCATCATATAATTCAGCTTTTGGAATTCTGCACCTTAATTAAAGATAGATGATGAAGGCTAAGTCAAGATATACAAGGAAATTTAAACTCACATTAATTAAATATTCCTCTTCTACAAGATAAATTTTAAAATTAGAATTAATTTTTATTAGAGATCTAAATTGATTGATAGATTCTTCATTATCAAGATATCTCATTTCCTTTTATTGATTATTTCTCTTCTACTTTTGAAGTTATATGCTTTACTAAAATATAATCATGTGATGAAAAATATTCAATTTATCAAAAAAAAAAATCATAAGTCACAGTAGTGTACAAATTTCAGTAAATTTAAGATTGAATAATGCCACTAAATTAATTCAAGTTAGATATGAAAGTGAATAATGAATGAGTCAAAGAAAAAAATTAATATTTAATTGTCCATTAATTTTTTTTTATTTTTACTTAAATAAGAATAGAAGAATACATGGTTTTACTTTAGTTATTAATAAGAAAAAGCTTATTTCAAAAATTAGCAAATTTTTAATATTTTTAAAAACAATATTAATAGTAAAGATCTATTTATATTGTTGCATATGATCTTTTAGGACGGAAACTAAAAATATTGTATATTTTAAGTTTCTGTTTGCAATAATTAAGCAAGTTACAAAGCTATATTTTGTTTCTTATATTTTAATATATTATATTTTATTTTACATATAACAATGATAATTTTTTATTATAATATGATTTTTTAATTTTTAAATCCATTTTTTTCTTGCTTTTATTGTTTTAGGCTTTTCACTAGATTATACATAATCATCAGTTTCATAAAAAGGTTTTATAGATGTGTGTTTAAACATATCATTCTACCACTAAACTAAAACTATACCTGTACAATAAGATCACATTTTCACCTATCACTACTTAATGGTCTTTTCCTTTTTTTATTAACATGTATATCAGAATCTTTTTCTGTATTTAATTTTTTAATATCTTTAGTAACATTAAATATATAGTAATTCACTAACTTTTTTTTTGTTAAATCAGTCTTTTCATTGTACTTAGAAAGTTTCATGATAAGAAATTTACATCTTTCTAACTCTTCATTTATATTTAAGTACTCAGAAATATCTATTTCAAACTCTTGGAGTTTTTTAAATGTATTGAAAAGTCTTGTACTAACTTGAATAGAAGAGCCAATGCAAGTGAATCCACCAATTTCATAACATCGTGAAGTGAAATGATTAAGAAGGTTTTCTGGCAATAGAATTGCTGTGATGCCATTAGTGGCCTCCATGTCTACTTTGCAAGCTATTTCAGGAAAATGAAGCTCTCCACCTTTTTGACGTTGTTGATTTGAGTCATAAGATTGATGAAGAGAATTTTTCTCAGTTTATTTAGGCATGAAAAGTCCAAATGTATACTCGCTACGTTCTGAGTCACAGTGAGGACTATTTGAGAACCCGTTTCCATTTGAGCCTGTTGTCCAAGAAACATTGCCAGCAAATGGTTCGATTTCTTGATCATCAAAATTTTCTCCAAACCCAGGAATCCTGAGCTTTTGACAGAGCTTTACTTCTTCTTGATACTTAACATTAGATATATTTTGATATAAATATTTAAAGAATAACTCTATTCGCTTCATGCAACGATCATACTCTGCCAAATCTAAGGGCTTAGAAGCATATTTACCTATAAAAGTAATTAAAATAATAATAGATTAAAACTATTCATAAATAAAACTTTATAATACTTACGAATTAATAGAGACTTTTGGTAATCTAAACACCTACCACCAACAAACATATTACCAAATCCACCACCATTTTTATGATCTTTATTTTTTAAAACTCCATGTTCACAATACAAAAAGTCTTTGATGCAATGAATTGTTGCTTCAAGCATGTTTAATCGAATGAGATCTTCAATAGAAAATGTTTTCACTATAACACTTGGAATTGAGGAGTGTATTGGATGGAAAATATAACAGCTAGAATACGAAGTAAAATACCTTTCTGGATTAACTAAATTTTTTAAAAAACTCCTGGAAAAATATTTTTCCCTCTTTCCATCTGTCTTAATACAGTAATTTTCAACAATAAGTAATGCATTCTTGATGTTTTTTGCATGCTTGTTGTTTGATTTTTTTCCTTGGCGGTGATTTTTCTTTTTAAACAAACTTTGTGAAGCCTCCATCTTGTAGTGTAGTGGATAAGAATTTAATTTAATTCAAAAATAAATAAAAAAAATTGAAAAAGAATGCAATTGTTAAAATTAACACCTCCAAAAATAATCATTATATATTCTTAATAAAAAATAAAAAATCATATCCAACGTGCATGTAGAAAACATGAGTATTAGCTGCATTTAAAATATTAATCAAGTATTTGGTATTAAAGCTTCATTTAATTGCTTACAAGTATAGTATTCTGCCGTATGCGTTGGGCACACGAGATTCAACTATACCCTAAACATAAACAATTAAATGTGAAGCTTAAATCCAATGCCCAATTATTACAATAAATACAGCAATAATACATAAGTATGTGTTGATTCTTTATTTAATTTTTCTCCATATATCAATAATATATCAAACCACCAGATATCCATAATTTATAATGTTGAAAGGTATAGTTTCCTTAAACAAGAATCAACTATACCTCTACCATTAATAGAATTACAGGAGGCCAATACAATAAATTATTGATATGTAGAAATAAATTGATCCCATACACATGTGGATACTATGATATTTTATTTTATTTTATTATTTAATATATAATGATTGAGAATAATAAAAACTTTAAAAATGAAATAGTAAAAAAAGATATTCTTACTTGAAATTTTAAAAAATAATCCTTGGGTAGAAGTTGATTGATTGATAAATGGAAAACTAATCTGTTGATTTAAATTTTTAGGAATAGATTATTGTAGAAAAATAAGTATTTTTTTATTGAATGAAAAAAATGAAAAGAGAAAGACAAACCAATATAAAATTTGTATGCTAACCAAATATTAGCTTTTTGATTATACTATGAAAAGTTAGAGATCAAGCTGCCAAGAGTTAAAAACAATCATCAGTTCTATTTTTTTTAAAAAAAAAGAGATTTACTAGGAGACTAAAAGACCAAAAATCCAAGTTAGTAATCTGTAAATAAGTTACTTTGCTGGCAAACCTAATGATTGAGAAAAATGGATTCCATAAAAGTTGAACATATATTTAAAGTGAAATTAATATTTTTACTTAAGAAACAAGTATAAGAGTCAAACCAAAATAAAAAACTCTTAAGTGAAACAGATGGAATGATAATTATTTTAATAACCTGTCTCTTGTAAGTGGAAGGAGAGAAGTAGAAAATTTTCCACTTGGATGAAAATTCGCTTACAGTTATGCATATAGAAACACGCAAATTACTGAAGCTGGTTGCAAGGCATGCAGTGACTTGCATAAGGTGTATATGCAACAGGTTTTTACACAGCAATATACTGTACAAATGAAGAAAATACATCTTAACATGCTTTTAATTAAAACTTACATATTGTTTTTACAGCTTATTTTTATAGGGTTTCACAATGTATAATTTGAGGAACCAAAGCCTCCGCTTGTTTTACACAGATGCACATTATTATTTATTTTCACTTATTTTTTAAATTCAATCCACTTATCCATATCATTTGTTCACATAAGGTTGGATAACTAATCTTCAGCTGTTATGGACACCTTTTTTATCAATTATTATTTTTTTTGCCACTAAGTTGACATTTGGCTACAAAAGTGTTAACAACCAAGTGTATATTTCTGAAAAACAATATTCACACATAATCAGTAATTTGATATTTTAAACTTGTTAAAACTGGGTATATATGTTTTGGAATTTAAAAATACCCAATACAACTTTTTCTAGCTTTAATTTTTTATTATGTACATATACATTTCACACTGTCAAAAAATTAATGCCAAATGGCACGTAAAAGAGTAGGGAAAATTTCAATATCTCAACTCTCATATTATTTCTTATTAATTAAATCCAGCCTGGAGAACATAGCTGATGGTTTATTTTTTATAGTAGCCAATGTTGCTTAAAGCAACATTGGCTGCTCAAATCTCACATTAAAACCTCCCAGCCAGTGTTATCTGGCTGGGAGATGTGAAAAACTGTTTGCAACCAAAGTCGCTACAAGAGACTTTGGTTGCTTTAAAAAAAGACTTGCATCCAGTTTTATACTGGCTGCAAGTTATTAATATACATTAAAAAAGTGAGCGAAGTTGCTGCATGCAACTTCGCTTGCTTTTAAACACAACATCTTGCAGGCAGTTTTAAACTGCCTGAAATATATATTATAAATTTGACCAAAGCCACTTTTAGTGGCTTTGGTCATTTTTATTCATATTTTTTATTAAACGCTGCCAGCTTAAAGCTGGCAGAAAAGTTTTTTTTTTTCAATCCGGAGCCACTTCCTGTGGCTCGGGTTATTGTTTTTTACTTTTTTTTTAATAATTACCAGCCAGGCTCCCCCTGGCTGGTAGTAAATATTTTAAGCAGCCAATGTTGCTTAAAGCAACATCGGCTGCTCAAATCTCACCTTAAAACCCCCCAGCCAGTGTTATCTGGCTGGGAGATGTGAAAAACTGTTTGCAACCAAATTCGCTACAAGTGACTTTGGTTGCAAACAGTTAATTTAGGGTCTCTGTCAGAGATTATGGCTTTTGGAAAACCAGAAGTATTAAACATATGAGACCATCATAAGAAAGCTAATTCCTTAGTGGAAACATCCTTGTAAGTAGGGATAAATTTACACATTTTGGTGAATCTGTCCACAATAACCCAACAAGAGTTACAACTGTCTTTTCCAGAAATTTGTAATCCTGTTACAAAATCCATGCTTATTATCTGCCATGGTGCATCAGGAGGTTCAATATGTTGCATTAATCCAGCTCTTTTACCAGTCAATCTTTTTATGATTTTTGGCAAGAATCACAAGATTCAACATATAATTTGGTGTCTTCAGACATATTAACCCACCAAGCGGTGTTTTTAATTCTGATTATTGTTTTTTCAAGATCAAAATGTCCAGCTAATATGTCATCATGACAAATTTTCAAGATGATCTCTTTCATAGAAGGAGGAATAACAATGACATTACTCAACTTTCTTCTATAATATAAATATCCTTAATCAATTGAAAATTTACCTTTTTCCAAAGCTTTTTGGTACTTTGTTGAAAGTGTTTTAATTAATGCTTGTATTGAAGCATTCTTTGGATCATTTGATATGGGGTATAACTTTTTTAAGTCAGTGTCCTTACCATATGAACTCAGAATAATCTGTAATAGCTCTTCCTCCATATCAACCACATATATCACATGAATATGAATGATTTTATCCTCAGGATCATAAGCTGGATTGGAGTCATCATTTGTTAAAGGTAACCTTGATAACATATCCACATTTGAGTGAACAATACCAGCCCTATGAATAATTGTCATTCTCCCTCTGTATTCTTGAACAGCTAACTGCCATCTGAACATATTTCTGTTAGGGTTTTTCAAGTTTAAAAGGGATTTAACTGCACTGCAGTCAGTGACAAGTTCAAATTTCAGGTCATCTAGGTAATAATGTAGCTTTTCTAGAGCCCACACTACAGCTAACCATTCCAATTGAGTAGCTACATATTTCAATTCATTATTTCTCAAGGTTCTTGAAATATAACAAATTAATACTTCTGATACTTTATCATTCATCACTTGTTTTTGATGGAGGGCAGAACCCAGACCAATTAAACTGGCATCAGAGTACAAAACAAATGGTTGATTAAAGTCAGGTAAAGCAAGAATAGGTTCTGACATCAAAAAGTGTTTCATAGTGTCAAAGGCCCTTTGTCTTTCACTATTCCAGACAAAAGCAACATCCTTTCTAGGTAATTGGGTAAGGGGTTAAGCTATGACTTGGTAATTTTTAATATACTTTCGATAGTATCCACACATTCCCAAAAAACTCTGGAGCTCCCTAACTGTATTAGGAGCCTTCACCTGTTGAATGGCTGCCACTTTGTTTTGGTCAACACATATCTGTAAGCCTGAAACAACATGACCAAGAACGTTTAAAGAATGGAAACCAAATTTACGTTTTGCCAAAGCAAGTGTCATATTTATCTCATTCATTTTTTGGAACACTTTACACAGGTGGTTGAGTAGGTCCTCAAATGTTTTTGAGAATATAATGATATCATCAATATAAACCATCAGCCATCCTTCAATTATCTCCTGGTGGAATGTGTTATCCATGACTTTTTGAAAAACTGAAGGGGAATTTTTAGGACCAAATGGAATCCTAATATACTTATAAATACCCATATGAGTAGCAATAATCAGAAAATTCTGAGAATTTTTCTATACAGGTACCTGGTGATATCCTTTATTACCATCCAAACAGCTGATATATTTAGCACCCTGTAAGGTAACATTTATAGAGCTAATTCTAGGCAAAGGATAGATATCATCAACAGTATAAGTATTTAGTGCTCTATAATCACCACATAACCTGGCTTTATCTTTCTCATAAGAATTTAGGACAGGTGAGATAACACAATATTTAGGTGTTTCAACTACCTTTTCAATAATATTCATTTTCAAAAGGGTAGAGATATTGTCTTCAATATCTTTTCTCTTTGTGGGAGAAGCAGGATAAGGCTTCTTCTTTAAACTAGGTGGTATATCAGTTAATGGACAAGACAGTGAGAGTTTCATTTATTCTTTAACTAATCCTAGTTCATGTGACCCATGAGCAAAGGCCATAGGAAAAGACTTTATCAAGTTAATGATGGAATCTTTATCCTCACCAGAAAGTTGTTATCCAAAAGAGGAATTGTCAATTTCAGACATAAGGGCATGCATTTTTTTTGTAGATCTTCCTTTATATTGAACCACAGAATTACATGTGTTTAATTCTGGTTTTAATAATTTTTTAGGGGAGGAAAACTTAAATTTTCTCTTCCCATTTTTCCCCATTGTGAAGCATTGGTTTGAAGGATCTAATTTTATGCCATATTTTGTTAAAATGTCATTTCCTATGATAAACCAACTGCTTAAATTATCATTTTTCATGAAAACAAAATCACAAATAGCTCTTACAAAACCATGGTTATATTTAAAAAATACTATGGCCTTGTATTTACCAATGGGGGACAAAACAGAGCCATAACCTCTCCAATTTTCACAAGTGATAGGCATAAGTTTTAATTTATAGCATTGATCCACTGAAGCAAGTGCTTTTTCAGATTCTACACTTCCTCCATCTCCAGAATCCAGAACAACTTCAATTCTGGTTCCATTGATCAAGACTGGTGCTTTAAGAGGGGCAATAACAATTGAGCTATCCTCAATGTTCCTTATGATCTCAGCATCCTCAACTATAGATAAATCATTATTATCAATATGAATAGTATTTAAATAAAGAATATATTCTTCCAGCATCAAGATTTCTTGTTGAGATTTATATGAAATATTGCTGGCACAATCACTTGAAGTATCATCCAGTTCTATTGTGTCATCAGCCTTCTCCTCAGTTTGTTCAACAAGATTTATCCTCTTGTCACAAACATGGCCTTTCTGCCAAGGCTTTTTGCACTTGAAGCAAGTGTTTGTTGCATACTTTTTTTGTGCAAGAGGGGCAGAAGGCTTATCAACCTTTTCCAGAGGTTTCTGTTGGTAAGTGGAGGATTTCTCCATAGGGGTCCTAGGAATGAAGCTTCTGGCATCATACTTGTTGTTTAGAAGGATCTCATTGCAATTATTAATGAAAGAAGAAGGTTCTCTGGAGAACTCAGTCCTAGCCACTATCAAGTCTCTCAGAGACATTGGTAATTAATAAATGATCCTGTCCTTCCATAACTCAAACTCCATATTTGGATCCATTGCCCTCAAGATTTTTACAAGTTTCATTAAGAACTCAATAGGTTTATCAGTGGAAGAGCTATATCTAGTTTCCTCATACTGCTTTTGTTGAGCAATTCTGAACTTGGAGCCACCAAATTGTGCTTTAATCAATTTTTTCCAATCTTCCCATGAATAGTCATTTCTGTTCAGAAGAACAGATTCATACCACATTAGGGAAACATTTGTAAACAAAGAAATTAACTTAGACACAATTTCCTCATCTGGGAGTTTGTAAGAATTTTTTAAGCTATCAATTCTGCAAATAAATTGCTGCCAATCAGAAGAAGAATCACCATCAAATGTTGGGTACTGGTCAAGTTTTGGCCAATTCTTTTGATTTGAAGGAGTCTCCTTAGTACCAGCTTGTTTCTGAGTAAAGAAAAGCTGTAACTTCTCTATTTGTGCAGTAATCTCATTTTTTAATCCTTCTGTTGAAGATCCTGGTGCATCATCAATTTTTGATGGAAACTCAGGGGTATCAGCATGTATTTCTGGAACCAATTTTCCTTTAGATGAACTAGCCACAGTTAACTTTGGAGAATCCTGTACTACATGTTCCTTTAGAGAAATCTCAGAATATTTTTGATCATTAAACAATGAGTTCAATTTCTCCTTAATGGTTGTTAGTCTGGTTTTCACTCTTGGAAGACTAGATAAACTCTCATTGATTTTTGCAAAAGATAACTGATTTTTATTTTGAAAAGATGAAAAATGGTCATTCAATCTTTTCAGATTCATCTTATCTATCTCCACCTCCTGGCAACAGGCAGATACAGTATCTTTCAGTTTAGACAAATCATTTTTGATATTTTTCCATAAAGCAACTTTCTTTTCATGGGTTGCCTTGTAATGAAACAATTCATCAGAAACTCTCTGTGATTCACTCCTTAATGCTTGATAACCCTGTTCAGTTAACAAACTATTATATTTCTGAGTCAGTTGTATGGTGTTTATTGTTTGATTTTGTTTAGCAATAATATCCCACAAATATTCATCATTAATTTTGGCTACATCTGAAGTGTTTTTCAATAATAAAACAGAGTAACTTTCCAGCATCTCATAAAACTCAGGTTCAAGTGTTTCATCAATAATAGCCATATCAGGATTTATCATTGAAGTAGCAATTAGAACTAAAGGATTAGATACATTTGAAATTTGAGCAACTTGTCTACTGTTCTCAGCCTCTACAGGTCTCACAGTCTCATCTCCTCTTCCAGAATTACCTGAGGGAACTGAATTAGTTACAAGAAATGGTACTTGTGAATCAATAGAGGGGCTTACCAAGGTTTTCTGGGCAAGATCATATTATTTTTTCTTCTTCTTCCTCCTTGATAGGGGTGAGGAGGTGTGGGGTTGACTTGGCTGGGTCTTGATGGAGCTGCTTGGGGCAATTGAGTCTGATGATTTCAAGACCGGTAATCCCACTGAGTGTGCAGCCAATCCCACTGCCACATGGATACTTCCACTTTCTCTGGCTGCTGGGGAGCCAATTGATGAAGATCCCTGGGGGGAGGAGGTCTCCTCTTCTCTTGAAGAAAAGCATCTATTTTTCTTACCTTTTCCTCTAGATCATCTACTCTTGAACTCAATCTCAAGTTTTCTGTCCTTAATTCTTTTATGTGTGTTGACAGGTTCTTTACTTGTTGAGGTAGTGGCATCTTTTTTATTTTGAAGCCTTTTGAAAGTTCTTCTGGGGGGTTTATTACAGGTTTCTGTTCCTGAGTTGTTTCTACCAGAATTTACACTTCCTCCATTTCTACATCCTGATTGGGGAAATGATTGATTAATTTGAGATAATTTACTAGTTAAATGATAACTCACAGAAGTAGCCTCATCATAATCAATTAAATCCAATTTTTCTTTACGTGCAGCAGAGACACCTTGATCAGTCATTTCTAAATTTTACTGAAATGAGAGAGGGAGACAAGAAGATGAATTAGTTTGTATTTTTACTTTTATTTAAAAGAAAAAAAATAAAATAAAATTTTTTCAGGATAAAATCAACTAAAATAATAATCAATTTATTAATTCAAAACAATTTAAAACCTGGATATAATAATCAACTGAAGAATTAAATTTAAATTTCTTATTAAAAATCTTATGATAATTATTATCAGGATTTTAGATCACTGAGAATTTAATAATTAACAGGACTTAATGTCCACTGAAATATTATATATGAATATTTTTTTTTAAAAAATAATTTTATTGTCAGTACAATTTGTCAACTGGAACAATTAAAATTTAAATATATCAGGACAAGAGTCAACTGAAAATTATAATGAATAATAATTTTTTAAAATATAATTTATTACCTCTAGGACTAAGAACACAATTTCTCTATCTTTGTCAACTAGGAAAAATAAAATAAATAGATAAAAAATTTAATTCCAATTTACTAGACACCTCCCCCTGTTAAATGAGCAAATTAATGCCACTTACAGAGTGCTGAGTAAAAGGAAATACGTAGAGTATGAAGAGTGAAAAGTGACCCACGAATAGTAATCAATAATTATCACGAAATATATAACTATTAGTTAGTATATAAGCCTAAGTTTTGGAGCGCAGTTCAATTCCTGTTCGCAGCAAAAAAATAAGTCACGTGATGTATGATGTTCATTGTTTTTGTTGTCCACTCGTCCTTATAGGTACCTTGATGGCAATGGTCCCACGGTCTCCGGTCCTCAAGATAATGATGCGCTGTCGACGATTCGGAAAGGCCTCCAATTGTCAAGGGGTCTTTCAAGTCTAGAAGGTTTTTCAAGGAGGTCCAATGGCAGTAACAACGGGATTTATGGACTCAAAATTAATGTACATATTTTCTTAATCTTTTGATTTAATTACTCAAATAATAAGAGGTGGTTTCAGATACTAGTATAATTTATATTTTAGAATTACGTAGATGTAAATACTAATGTTATAAAATATAGTAATAAAAGTTCTAATTTATGTATTGTGAATCTGGTAAAATAAGTAAGTAATGAATGAAAAGTACAAAAAGAGAGGGCCCTTTTATAGGCAAAGATGTGAGAAATAAAGACACGGAGTTAACACCACCTGATACAAGGGTGTGAGAAAAAAGAAACTAAATAAAGAGTGTATGTGAAATAATAAAAGATATACTAAATAGTGCGTAAATAAAAGGTATCATTTTATTTGAAATAAAAATTAGAATCCCTTGGTCCGTCACATTTAGTACAGAAACCTTTGATTTAAAATTTTGATTCAACAAAATCTAAATTAAGCAATTTGAAAAGTTTCTTCTTTTTATATTTTATATTTTTAGTACTATTTTAATTCCCTCTCATCTGTATTATTGAGCACGGTGTTAGGGAGTAAAAAATGTATGTGACAATTACTTATTTCTATAAATTATTTACATTACTTATTGTAATTAGCTAGTTAGTTGTAAGTAATACATAAGTAGTTAGTAAATAATTAATTATTAATAAGGATTAAAAGGTGTGGCTTCATCTCAGTAAGATAATTAATTATTTTACTGGGTAAGTCTAGTAGCCTGGCTGACAGACATCATCTGGATTGAAGGTCTGTGCACTAAAGTGGATTTAGGTATAAGTAAGGGAGGATTTGATGGGCTACTGGACATCACTTACTTACTACACTTCAAATAAACATTATAAAACAATTATTATCATATATAAACACAATATAAAGCATTTATAAATTGATATTATCTTTATATAAGCTATAACTATATTTTATTGATCTATTTTCCACCACTAGCATGCATAAAAATCCAAGTATTGTGAGTTTATATTGAGAATAACTATTTTATTAGTCTTCCCCTGAGGTTTAATCACTAAATCATTTATCAATAAATAGTTGGACCATTAATATTTACTATTAAATCATACTAATATACTAGCACACACTGACAGATAATGTGACTAGAGCAAGTGCCAACTAGATTCTCATCTAGTGACACTTTTGACAATTTGGAGACAGCCAGATGACAGGCTAGTGAGGTGGATAATTTTTTAAAAAATGCTGGGTAAGTTGACTGAAAATTTTGAAAGCTGCACCAACCTTTTCTGATGTAGCTGTACTGCTGACTTATCTGAGGGAAAGGTACTGCTAATGTCGTAGGTTGTATACTATGCATGGCTAAATACAAAGTAGGCTATGCATGGTCAAAGGTTGTATAATTTTTATGGAATTGCAATACAGCGAAGCCACAAAAGCTTGCAGAATTTTTGACAAAAAAATTAAATTTGTTCTCACCAAAAAATGATTTGCCTATTCAAAAGTGTCGAGGATTATAGGCAGGTTAATATGGTTTTGGTTTAATCAATGATTATATTATCAACTCACACTCCTCACGGTAAGTATTCTGCTATCTATATACATGGTGATACTGCGGCGCAGTCGAGATCTACAGGGATCGGGCAGGGATACTTGTTGAATAGGCAAATCATTTTTTTATTGGCAAAACTTTTATTTTTGCTTCAAAAATTCCGCATGCTTTTGTGACTTGGCTGTAATTAGAAATCTAGGCTGTTGCCCGAAAACTGCCCATATAGTAATTGTGTTGATCTTGCTTTTAAGGATCGTGAGAAAACAACATGAGATATTACTCCACAAAAATAATCGCCATAAAAATATATCCATTGCGATTTCAGAGCGGGAGCCCATAACCTTTACAGTTATGTAATTATTAAATAAGCTTAATAATTGTACTTCATCCAATAATGTTGAAGTCAAAAGTGTGAATTAAATAAAATAAGACTAATTATTATTTGATCCTCAAAATCATGTTCAACTACCTTATTCAACTATTTACAGCCAAGTCACAAAAGCTTGCGGAAATTTTGACGAAAAAAATCAAAGTTGTTGTCACCAAAAAATGATTTGCCTATTCATAAGTGTCGGGGATAGGGCGGGGGTACTTCTTTTTGAATAGGCAAATCATTTTTTTGTTGGCGAAACTTTTATTTTTTCATCAAAAATTCCGCAAGCTTTTGTGACTTGGCTGTACAAGAGATCAATGTGATTTTTTTATGTCTTATCCATTATTAAATTTCCTGTTCATCTCTATTATAATTATAGTTGTGAGAATCTATCCCATAACAGAAACATCTGGATAACTCTGGATAACTTTGATACGTCTTTTTAGAAATTTCAAAAGGGCAGTTATCCGGAGACAACCTCCATGTTATTAGTCGACAGCCTATATTTCTGAATATAGTAATAACACCCTCTGCCGTGCAAACCCTATTAGGCATATATTAAATACATATTTTATCCAGCGACTACCTGGAATACATCATTTGTGTCATATAATGCTGAGTATGTATGTACATACTTATTTAACCAACACTAACATTTACAACAAAAATAATGGAATTCTAACCCTAAATTTGAAAAAATAATGAGAATGAGTGAATGACACTGCTAACTTTTAGAGGGAACAATACTGCTAACTTTTTTGAGTGAAAGATGCTTTCAACTAAGCTGCTTGTATATATTATGCACGCCCACATACATAGTAGGTTGCGCGTGAAAGAGGATTGTACAGTATTTATGAAATTACTATACTTAGTTATGTAGGCTGTCGCTGGATAAAATCGAGGTTGTCGCCGGATAACTGCCCTTTCAAAATTTGACGTCGGCAAATTCTCAAAAATTAGATTTGATTTCCGACATCGAATTTCATTGAATTCTTCAACTTTGATACAGCTAAGTCATACAAGCTTGCTGAATTTTTGACGAAAAAATAAAAAAGTTGTTCTCGACAAAAAATGATTTGCCTATTTAAAAGGGTTGGGGATAGGGCGGGGTGCTTCCTTTTGAATAGGCAAATCATTTTTTCGTGGGCGAAACTTTTATTTTTTCGTCGAAAATTCCTCAAGATTTTGTGACTTGGCTGTACCCCCTATTAGATTTCGGAAATCTGACGTCGAATTTTGCGATATCCGATATTCGACGTCGGATTAAGAAACTTGAAATTCAACGTGGGATTAATAAACTGAAATTCGACAACTTGGATACCCCCTATTATTAACGTCTCCACATTATTATATAACAATAAGAACATTATATTTGTTCATGCCAAATCAATATTAAATAACTATCCCCAGCAAAACTGTCACAAATCACCTCTTCGGCTCGCTTTTATTTCTATTTCACCCAGGACTAAAAAGATTAAAATGTGCGATAATCTTTGTCCGCCGAGCCTCGACAATCCATGAGAAATACTTGACCTCCAAATGAAACGGTTAAATAGGGGCAAGCGCAGGATCAGTTTTTTCAATCTTTACCAAACTTTGAGAACAGTGATTACTTTTAGCCATCCCTAACTCTTCTCCGCACGAACAACGTTACCCATTCTGATAGTCCGCCAGGTATATAATACTCTATATCTGAACCTGTGATCATTATGGTCAGCTCATGATATATTAGCTTTCTTTCTACTAACCAGCTAATGTTACCTCTTAGCAGCTACAAATAAAAATCTTATTTGTCTTGTCATTTGTCAGTCTCTCCCTTCAAGGTTCGATGTCTATCTACAACCAAGCGAATTGTCAAGGCCAAGGCACTCCGCTCAATTTTACCGATGATTATAATTTAAATAGCGTTTGCAAACAAGTGAACGGAAGCTTTTCACCATGTGCAAAGTTTTCAACAAATTCACCTTTCACTAGTAGTTGCATTGGTTATGTTTTTCATGATAGTAGCTGTACCGTTCTTTGGGGGCGTATTAGGCCAGATGATGCTAATACTACTACTGTAACATGCCAAGCTTTAAAACAAGGCGTATTTTCTATCCAAGTTCGTTGTGGGTAGAGCTTTGTGTATCTATTCATTTTTCCCAATATCAACATGATATGTTATTTGCATTAAATTTTCCTTTCTCTTAAAATCTCACTCAACTAAAGGACATGAAGGCGAGGTATATAGTAACGTACAAGATAGTGTATGAAAACTTATAGAAAAGAAAAGTTTGCAATAAAAGTGAACACACCTGATGGTAAAACTGAGTAGTTAGGGGGTATGTTATTAGAAAACCTGTTGGCATTTACAAGAAAAGTGGGGACCAATCGAAGAATAGGGGAGGGAGAAAGAAGAGCGGTTGTGGTATGGGGGCATCATGTTTTTTGGCAGCTAAGATTTGTCCACCAGTTCGTTCCCTGGGGATGCCTGAGTGACCAGGGCACCAACAGAGAGTTAACTGTAAGGAGGAGTAAGCACTACTCTAAAAGTGAGATATATCCAATGGGTATTTTCAAAGATGGGTTAGGTATATTTTGAAGCCTTTATTTCTTGCGCAACATGTTTGTCAGCCTAGGGATACCCAGGACTGAGTAAAATAAGCAACTTGAAGCATCCACACTTGCGCGTCAAACTAGCTTCCCAGTGGCGTTTAGGGAATGTAGTTGGGGCTCTGTCCCTAGATGTGAAAGGAGCATTCCCCACAGTCAACATCCCAAGACTCAAAGCAATTCTCTACTCTCTCCCCATTCCTCACAACCTCATTTCATTAATCATCAACTCACTTACTAATAGATGCACCAGCATTGCTTTCTCCTCTTACAAATCTCCCTCTTCCTTCCTCCCTAAGGGACTCCCACAAGGATCCCCTCTCCCATCCTTTACAATATATACAACTCGGGATTATTTTCTCTCCCTTCTCTCTCTAAATCCACTCTTGCTCTAGGGTATATTGATGATTTTTTGTTTTTAGTGGCCCACAAAAGCATGGATGCAGTCAGGGACAAGCTAGCCAATCTAGGCACAGAGTCACTGGCCTGGGGCCTAAAACATACTGCAGTCTCTGATATTGAAAAAACAAAATGGATTCTTTTCACCCACAGAAAAACAATAGCCAAAAATCCCCCAATCTTACAATACAACAACATCAATCTCCCCCTCTCCCAATCATTGAAATGGCTAGGAATTAACCTAGACCCTACTCTCTCTTTCCGCAACCATGGCTCAGCCACCTCAGCTTCTGACCTTCAATCAATCTCCCAAATTTGCAGAATTGCATCATCAGGGTGGGGAATCCCCCTCCTACTATTCAAGACTCTCATATCCTCACTAGTTCTCTCACGTACTGACTATGCTGCAATAGTGTGGCACACCCCAAATAAATCCACTCGTGATACTTGCCTAATTCAAACAGTGGACAACAAAGCCATGAGGAGAGCACTAGGTTGTTTCAGAACCACCCCAGTGAGTACCCTCCTACACCACTTTGTGTCACCCACATGTAAATCACATCTGGGCCAGGTAGTCTATACTGTCTGGCTCCGCCTCCTCTCCCTTCCAGCATCTAACCCTATGGCTAGGTTAGTGAGGAAACCTCTTTCCCTTCCCGTTCCCAAAACCATTGTCACCAACTCCACAACCTCACCACCTCCCACATCTTCCTCTCCCACCTTCTCCACTTAGACTTGGATATCCAATGTCCATCCCCTTTGGCTCCATGGCCTCCTCTTACCTTCCACCCAATCATAAGTACTTCCAAAAAAGATGCAATAAGAGAAGTCTCAGTTTCCCTTTCAGCTCCCATACCCCTGTCTTACTACATTTACACTGACAGCTATAAATCCCTGGAAGGAACAATAGAAGCAGCTTTTGATCCTGGCCTCCCTCACCCCTTTGTGACCCACCTAGGGGATGCCAATACCTACACTTTCAGTTTATTCTAGTATCTAAGTATGATTTAATAGTAAATATTAATGGTCCAATTACTTATTAATAAATGATTTAGTGATAAAACCTCAGAGGAAGACTAATAAAATAGTTATTCTCAATTTAAACTCACAATAATTGGATGTTATGCGTTGTCAACCTGTATATCCCCAGGACTGAGTAAAAAGTACTTATAAGTTATGTTAAACACATGAACTATACATGGGAACAATAAATGAGAGTACACAAACAGTATACATAAGTAAAATTATGATAATACAGAAAAAAATGCCATTATAACACCTTATATACACGCATATATCCACCTTTTATAAGTCTTATTTACTTAATATTAAGTCGGAATATTTTAGAGTAACCCTAAGAACCTTAATTATAAGGCTACATAATTTTTAAGTATACTTAAAGCTCTTGTTTTCATTGTTTTATGCAAAAAACAAGAAATGCGCTTTATTTCACTTAAAAGTTGATTATATGCGCTATAAATTTAAGAATATTAAAAATGCGCTTTGACAGTTCAATTTGTCTCATTTATGACTATTTATTTAGCTACTTAAATGCATAAAAATAACACTTTTCAAATTTAGTGTTTTTTATGCCAGAAGTGGCTTCTGTGTACTGGCCACATACTGCCTGCATTTTTCCCGTGTGAATAGCTTCATTTTTAGCAAATTTAGCTTTTTCACACTATAATTACCCCACATTCTATGCCCACTGTGGGGAAACACACTAAAATAGGCAACAGGCACTTATTTAATGTCCTAGCTTAATTAATAATGCATTGACCCTCTTTATATGCACTAATTTCATTAATAACCTCACTCTTGGTGCCTTATTTCACTACCACACTTAAATTCGCCCAAAATTAGTCAAGGATTTACCCATGCTAGTGCCTGCCAAGGACTGCATGTAGTTACCCCACATCTCATGTCCTTTTTTGGGGTTCTAGGTGGTTTCTCAGTCGATTTTGGTTATTTTTGAATGGGAATTTCACATAGTATTATGTCAGGATTAGCCCCATCATTTCTACAGTGAATCCCCCTTTTTATTAAGCTCTTATTAAACTTAATTTTCCCTCTTTAGTCTTTTATTTTGATGTATAATACGCATATACTCTCTTTTTTACTTATTCTTTAATTTTGATGGATTTCCCCAGTTATTCCAGAATTTTGGTGGTAGTTACTTTTCTAATTATGTTATGGGTCACTAGGGATGTTGATGGAAATGTCTATTAGTTGGATGGAGGCGTCATTAACTGTGTATTGGACTGGTAAATCAAAGGATTCATTGGGGAACTCAAGGTGTATAAAAGGAGGAGGTTTTGGGTCTTGTTTTCTACATTCTTTATCATTAAAATTCAATCATATAAACAAATCAATTTACAATACATATCAATAGCACTTATATAGTCTTTGAATAGTATCTGAATTATTAAATCTATTTTTCTACCAACTATAAAGATTGTAAGCCATATATAATTAGTGAGATTAGAATTACTGAGACCCTTACTTTGAGTTATTTTAATACTTATTGAATTTGTACTAGAGTATTCATATAGCACCATTAAAATATTCTAGACAACTGACCATTCAAGCTAGTTCATGTCTTTGTACTTGACCTCAGCCTGACATGCGTGCTAGTGGTGGAAAATAGAATAATAAAATATAGTTAAAGCTTATATAAGGATAATATCAATTTATAAAGGCTTTATAATATATTTCTATATAATAATAATTGTGTTGTAGTGTTTATTTGAGTTTTAGTAAGTAAGTGATGTCTAATAACTGTCAAAATCCTCCCTAAGTTATACCAAAATCCACTGGAGTGCACAGACCTTCAATCCAGATGATGTCACTGCTGGCCCGGCAATTACAGCACTGTGAGGGCCCAACACCTCCCCATGGTGTCCACTTCAAGCAGTTTCAACACCCAGACCTCCAGTAAGGACCCTCCATCACAATTAATGATACCACAGGCCCATACCATAAATAGAATAAACTGATAAAAGTGGATACCATAAAGAAACAGGTAAAATTACTCATCCAAAGAGAATATAATGAAGCCCAAAGCATATAAAGGAAACAAATGAAATTTCCAAGCCCCCAATAACATCCCCAAGCATCCATATTAACCCAGAAATGACCTCCCAACCCATAAATCCGTGAATATCGATCCAAGGAAGCAGATTAAGTTGTCCAAACTGGATATATGCGCCTGAAATAGGTGTATATGCTTTTGTAGACATTTTTGGTCCACTGAATACGTCCATATGAACTAAAATATGCAGAAAAATAAAGGTTATAGGCTATTAAGAGGTTAAAACCCAATTATAGACCTAAATATGCATAATATAACTACATATTTCACTGAATATGAGGTTTATGTATACATATAAGCTTATGTATGTCTATAATTACTTAATATCACTTAGGATAAGTATATTATGACTCCATTAGCACCTTAATAAGTATTATTAGGCTATGGATAAGCTATTTAAACTACTATGAGTCATATAATAGTGTAATAATTATATATGTATGTATTATAACCATATATATAGGTATTTTAACCTTATTTTTAAGTAATAAGCTTAATGTAATTAAGTTTATCTTATTTTAAACATATGAATTACTCAGGCCTAGAAATACCTAGTTTGAAATACACAGTGTTTTAAGCAGAAATGATAGGCATCCTCCTTGGACTGTCATTATTCATCTCAAACCCTCTTGCACCTTTCCCAAAATCTCTTACCTTGATGGTTGACAACAAAGCAGTCATCGAGGCTCTCTCTTCCCCCTCACTCCCCACAGAAAATCTCACCACTATAATGTGTGTCTATCATGCTTCCTCCATTCTACAACAGGCCAACCCATCCATTAGTTTACACCTCTGGTGGTGCCCAGGCCACTCAGGAATCCCTGTAAACAAAGTGTCTGACAGTCTAGCAAATGGATCTCATGGCTTCTCAGAAAAAGCACAATCCCTCACAACTTTCCTCCCTCCCCCAACTTCAGCCTCTTTTCTAAAAACTTTCTTAAATATCACTATTGCTCCCAACTGCTCAAATGCCCTGGCCCTGACACCCTCAGAAAGTTAAGAGTCCTTTATTCTCCTCTCCTTATGTTCCAACAACTCTCAAAACTCCCAAGGGCACATGCCACAGCATTTGTGCAATGCCGTTCAAGCCATTCCTCCTTTAAAGCCTACTTATTCTGCTTCAGAATTATAGAGTCCCCCTTGTGTACTCTTTGCAACAGGAGTGCAAGAGACACTCCTGAACATGTACTCCTCTTCTGCCCTGCCCATGTAGTTCCCAGAGCCCAACTCATCCTAGAAGCAAAAAAACATAAAGTTTCTTTCTTTCAGCCTGGATATCACCAGGACTGAGTAAAAAGTACTTATAAACTATGTTAAACATATTGCCTATACATGGGAGCAATAAATTAGAGTACAAAAATAGTATACATAAGTAAATTTATGATAATATACAAAATATGCCATTATAACACCTTATATACATGCATATATCAACCTTTTATGAGTCTTATGTAGCTAATATTAAGTTGTAATATGTTAGGGTAATCTTAAGAACCTTAAATATAAGGCTACATAATTTTTAAGTAGACTTAAAGCTGTTGTTTTCATTGTTTTATGTAAAAAACAAGAAATGCGCTTTAAATCACTTAAAAGTTGATTATATGCACTATGAATTTAATAATATTAAAAATACGCTTTGACAGATAAATTTATCTTAATTAGGAATATTGATTTGGCTACTCAAATGCATAAAATTAACACTTTTAAAATTTGGTGTTTTTATGCCAGAAACGGCTTCTGTGTACCGGCCACATACTGCCTGCATTTTTCCCGTGTGAATAGCTTCATTTTTAGCAAATTTAGCATTTTCACACTATAATTACCCCACATTCTATTCCCACTGTGGGGAAACATGCTAAAATAGGCAACAGGTGCTTATTTAGTGTCCTAGCTTAATTATAAATGCATTGACCCTCCTTATTTGCACTAATTTGATTAATAACCTTAATCTTGGTGCTTTAATTCATTACCACGCTTAAATTTGCCTAAACCAGTCACAAATTTAGCTGTGCAAGCGCCTGCCAAGGACTGCATGTGGTTACCCCACATCTCAAGCCCTTTTTTGGGTTTTTAAGTGGTTTCTCAGTCAATTTTGGTTATTTTTTAATGAGGATTTCATGTAGTATAATGTCATGATTAGCCCCAAAATTTCTACTGTTAATACCCTATATTATTGAGTAATAATTAGTCTTACTTTTCCCTTCTTAGTCTTTTATTTTAATGTATAACACGCATATACTCTCTTTTTGCTTATTCTTTATTTTTAGTGGATTATCCCTATTACCACAGGATTTTGGCGGGTGATATCATTCTGATTATGTTACTGGTTACTCTTTATGTTTCTGGAAATATCTATTAGCTGGAATGAGGCTTCATTAACTGTGTATAAAGCTGGTAAATCAAGGGGCTTATTGGGGAAGTTATTATGTATAAGGCAAGGGGGTTTTTGGTCTTGTTTTCTACATTCCTTATCATTACAATTAAACAGATAACCAATACAATTACAATACATATTAATAGTACTTATAAACTCTTTGAATAGTATTTTAATTTATTAAACCTATTTTTCTACCAACTATAAGATTGTAAGACATATATAATTAGTGAGATTAAAATTACTGAGAGCCTTATATTGAGTTATTTTTTAATACTTAATGGATTTGTACTACAGTATTCATAGAGGACAATTAAAATCTTCTAGACATTGACCATTCAAGCTAGTTCACCTTGTGGTCTTCCAGCATTGGCAGAGCCCTTTGTTGGGCTATTTGGTGTTGTTTTGATATGTCTTAAATGACATTGTTTAATAATTGGGTGTTTTTCTGGAATTAATTGGCAAATATTAGGATTATGGGGATGTGCATATTACCATTGGATAGCCCCTGTTTTTCTCTATGTTTTATTTCTCATTGACATTTTTTATATTATAAGTATTTAAGGAATTATTTCTCTTTTTTCATTTTAAAAGATTGCTGTTTATTTTTGTTTTTTGTGTTTTGCCGGCTAACCTTAAGTCTTAGGGTTAATTGCTTAGTACCATTAGAATGGGCTAATTTTTCTCTTTATTTCATGTCACAATGTTTTTATAGCCTAATTATGTGTTTTAAAGGTTTTAGTAGTTGTAGATTATTTTTCTAAGTATTTTGGGTGTTTTTGGTTGTTTTTGGTGGTTTTATGGCTTCAGGGTGGTGCGGCCACCTCAGGAGGGCCTCCTGACGTTGAGGGGACTACCTGTCATGGTGCCAGAAGGCTGGGAAGCATTTCTAGAGGGGTTTTATGCAATTTGGCACTCAGAAACACCAAATTCATTGGTGTGCATGTGCTCTTAGATAGTGGTCTGTGTGTATATAGTGAATAAGACAGTTTGGGGCAGATTTAATTATCATACAACCATCCGGAGGTGATATCCTTTTTCCTCACTCAGTTTTCAATGTTTTCTGGCCACAATTGGCTGTGTTTGTTGCAAGGTGAGTTCTTCATTTAACTTAACTTGGCAACTGGTTTCTCTGGTGTAGTCTTACAAACTATATAAAGTATTATTGCTGTCTCTGGTGTGTATTTGAAACCTACACCAATTATCATTTCTTTCTCTGGTGTGGACATTGTTCTACATTTCAGTTCTTTTGTTTGGTAGTCTGTCTGGAGACTACTTTCTTGGCTGATCAGGCTGTCAAGTGTGTTTGAAAAGGGGCTTTAGCAACAGGAACCAATTTACAGTAGCAGGTAAATCTCACTTTATTTTTCTAAAGGGAAAGGGGTTTTTCTCTCTGGGTTTTCTCCAACTCCCTTCGTCAAGGCCTATAGCTAGTACTATAGGATTGTCTACATTTCTGGCGCCCAACGTGGGGTAGAACTTGCTAGTTCTTTGGAATCTCTGTTGTCTTGGTTGGTCCTTTTGGTGATTTTGGTCTGGAAGAATGGCTTCTGGTTCATCTATTCCTGTGGTGACTGTCAGTGGAGGGAAGGTCCTCCTACTGTGATGGTTAGGGAGTGTGTTAGGATTAGAACTTGGGATGGTACCAAGTTTATTGGGGAAGATGTGAAGTTGTTTCTGGAGAAATATGAAACTGCTTCTAGTGTGTATGGTGCTTCTTACCTGGACATGGTGAAGCAGATCATTTTCTTCATTGGTGATAGGGCAGTGGAGAAGGAGGTTGTGGAAATGTCTGGCTACAAGAAGAGGGACTGGTAGCTGCTGTGTAGGGAGATGGTGGATAGATGGTGTGTCAGGTTCACTATGGTGGATCTGAACAAGGCTGTCAGTGAGTGGCAGTCTTACAGTGGGGTTGGTAACTTACTTGGTTACAGGAAGTTTCTGCTGCAATTTGATCCTGTGGTAGAATATTTGGTGGAAGTGGAGGAGCTTGCACATGAAAATGATGCTAAAGATGTTTTTTGGTCTTCCCTGGCTAGAGATGTCAGGATGGATGTTTTGAAAGAGCTTTCAAGGAAGGACTTGATGAAGAATCTTTCCAATAGGGACCAGAAGTTGCCTGCCTTGGACAAGGTTAAGGTGGCTGTGGAGACCCATTTGAAGTTATTGGCTCTGGGCACCAATCAAGAGGGGTGTGCAAAATATGTCAGAAAAGTCAGTGAGGCTTTGGATGAATATGAGAGTAGAGTAAAGAAGGTAGAGAAGAATATGGTGGAGGTTCCCAAGCAGGAGAGGGACCCAGTGGTGGAGCAGTTTGTTGATCTGACAAAAAAGCTACATCTTTTTCTTCAAGAGGCTAAGAAGGCCAATAGAGCTCCTTCTCAGCCAAGAGATTTTGATAGGAGGGCTAATAGGAGTGATCCTTTGGTCTGCTCTTATTGCAGCAGGAGGGGGCACAAGTCCAATGATTGTTGGGCTCTAAACAGAGATGTGTCTGAAGGAAATGTGGAGTTTTATGGCAGGGTGTTCAAGTTCCCTGATGGTTCATTTGTGAAACCCAGTGAGAGGAAGGCTCCTGTTGATTTAGTCAGGAGAAGGAATGGTCTCAATCAGAGGAGGCCAAGGTTCGAGGAGATCCCTGATCAGGGTAAGTCTTCTGCTAAGGCAGATGAAGATGCCAAGGGAAAAGGGAAGGAGGTTAATTTCAGCCTAGGTATCTTCAGGACTGAGTAATTCTTATGTTTAAAATAAGATAACCTTAAATAAATTAAGCTTATATATTAAAAATAAGGTTAAAACACTTTTATATATGTTTATAATACATATATATATAATTATTACACTATTATAGAACTTATAGTAGTTTATATAGCTTATCCATAGCCTAGTAATACTTATTAAGGCTTTAATGGAGTCATAATATACTTATCTTAAGTGATATTAAGGATTTATTGACATACATAAGTTTATATGTATACATAAATCTCATATTCAGTGAAATATGCAGTATATTATGTATATTTAGGTCTATAAGTGGGTTTTAGCCTCTTGATAGTTTATAACCTTTGTTTTTTCTGCTTATTTTAGGTCATATAAACGTATTCAGTGGATTCACAACACCTACAGAAGCATACACATCTATTTCAGGCGCATGTACTCAGTTTGGACAACTTAATCTGTTTACTATGATGGATATTCACGGATTTATGGGTTGGGAGGTCATTTCTGGGTTAATATAGATGCTTGGGGATGTTATTGGGGGCTTGGAAATTTCATTTGTTTCCTTTATATGCTTTGGGTTTCATTTTATCCCTTTTGGATTAGTTATTTTATCTGTTTCTTTATGGTATCTGCTTTTATCTGGATTTTCTATTTATGGTATGGGTCTGTGTTATCATTAATTATGATGGAGGGACCTTACTGGAGGTCTGGGTATTGAATCTTCTTGAAGTGGACGCCATGGGGAGGTGATGGGCCCTCACAGTGCTGTAATTTCCAGGGATAGCAGTGACATCATCTGGATTGAAGGTCTGTGCACTCCAGTGGATTTTGGTATAGGTAAGGGAGGATTTTAAAGGTTATTGGACATCACTAACTTACTACAATTCAATTAAACATTTAAACACAATTATTATCATTTAGAAATATATTATAAAGCCTTTATAAATTGATATTATCATTATATAAGATATAACTATATTCTATTTATCTATTTTCCACCACTAGCACGCATTTAAATCAAAGTATTGTGAGTTTTATTTGAGTATAGCTATTTTATTAGTCTTCCCATGAGGTTTAATCACTAAATTATTTATCAATAGGTAGTAGGACCATTAATAAATACTATTAAATCATACTTACATACTAGATAAACTGACAATTGGGGGTCTTTCCATATTTTTTTTACTTATTATTCAGTATAAGCCTTGGGACGTGATTTTTACTTTAGTATAGCTCAAAAAAACCTAATATTTGGGTCTGCTGCACATTAGTGGGTCATCATAGCTCAGTGATTGCGGAAAAGAACCCTTATAATAATTGTACTAATTTTTTATCATAAAAATTAGGTATTTACAGTAGTAACTGTACCCAATATAAACCCAATTTCACTTGGTATTTGGTCACCAATATAACACCCAATTAAATCAGTATTTGGTTAAAGCTTGTTAAGCTATTAATTAACCCTTATAAAGTTCTAGTTAAACTTATTTTTTTTAACAGATTTTTTTGAATTTTTCTTACATTTTATTTAAATAAATAAAGATTTTAATTCAGGGTAAGCTCCAATGCTTTTTTATTAGTAATAAAATTGCAAATACTTTTAATCTACTAATTCCAATAGGTTTCCTTTCTGTAGACATGATATATTGTTGTTCTTATCAATATGAGAGATCCCCAGGACAATGTAAGTGAAAATCATGCTTATAATACCAGGTCTAAAGCTAACAAAAATATTGCTCCAGGACATAACCATGAAGGATCAATCATACCCCCAGCCAGAGAAAATGAGTATAGAGGAAAAAGACGCCCTGTTAAAAAATATTACAATGAAAAAGACGTCTCCTCCTCTGAAGGATCAACTATCCCATCTTGCAAAACAGGTCCTGAAGTTGGAGGAATCAAACTCTCTCATGCTCAAGGAGGTAGAGCAATTGCAGAACAATTGAAGGGTAGGATTCCAACAAATAAATCAATCACTGGAAGAGCTAAAGGGAGGCCAGCCAAGTCAGAAACCCCCTACCCCAGGAGGGTCACATCACTCCCATAAGAAAATCCTGGTAGACAAATGGAAGTGGGATTGGTTCCATCAAAAATGGTCCAGCCACAATTGCAACAGGGATCCACCCCCTCATCAGACTGCCTCAGCTCACCCTAACAAAGGAAAGCAAAAGCACCAAAAGTCAGGGCTGGCTTTTATCCTGTGGTAAGTAGATTACCCTCTCAGATTGAACACAATAGTGATTATTACAATATAGGTAATATTATTGATGTCAAATCTGTGCAGAAAATTGAGGAGGACTTAAGAAAATTAGGTTTTGATGTAGATACACCTGAATTGTCTTTTTTCAATAACAACAGTACTATTTATAATAATAATACAGTTAATCTTCAGTTGCCACCACTTACTAGCTAGATGAGAAGTTCACAAGAAAGTGAGAGAATTGAGAAAAAATACATGGAGTATTTTAACAATAATCCAACTGTCCATAGAAGTTTTTCAGCATTGTGGAATAGAATGACTTATTGTGAGTAACAGACAGTTAAGCTCACAAGTGATACAATTTCATCCTTAAAATTGAACATTTCTTAACTTTCAACACTTAATAATGAATTAGAGAATAAAAATTTGTCTCTAACTCTTAAATATGATTCATTGAGTAATAAATATAGTGAACTTTCAGAAAAATTCTGTGAGTTGGAAAAATTGTATGAAGCACACTTGTTGAAAACTGAATCAAGAACTAAGTTATCTTTTGCCCATACAAATCAAAGTGTCTCTGAGCTGCTACAAAGGTTGACTAAAGCTGAGATTGAAACTTCCAATCTACTAATGAACCAGGATAATCATAAGTATACTCAGTATAATAATAATATTTTCATTGGAAAAAGTGAATCTCATTCCTTCCCTATACCACCAAAACTAAAAAGATCTGGTGGTAGTGTCAAATCTGAAAATGTAAGTCACAAATCCGTACAAGAAGAAATACAAGACCATTTATCAAGAGTAAATGAGTTATTGAATTTACCTAAGATTAGTGAAATAAAATCCAATCAGAAGAACTGGCCTAAGATAGATCAGTACCCAACTTATGATGGGGAAGCCAGCTCTGATTGGCAACATTTTATCCAAAGAATTGACAACTTAAAATTCTCATATAAGTTACCAGATGAAGAAATAACATCAAAATTAATCTCTTTATTTAAGGATGTTGCTTTATTATGGTTTGAAGCTGTTTTAAGTGAGGGTAAAGATTACTCTTGGGCTGAATGAAAACAACTTATTTAAAAACAATTTGGAGGCTCTAAATTCAGGTTCATTCAGCAGAGACTTTATGAGAAAACTAGGTATAATCCATTGAATGGTGACAAACCTATGGTATTTTTAATGAATTTAAATAAAATATTAAAAGCCATTGAGCCTAAAATGGATTTTAACTTATGGAAAGATAAGATAATATATAAATTACCTATATCTGTCAGAGACATTGTTGTAGCTAGAACAATTAATGTTACTGAATATTCTGACTTGATTAATATTTGTAATGAAATATTGTTAAACCAAAAGTATGAAGCAAGGTATTCCACTTATAAACAAAATATTGAACCTGTTAAAAATCAGAATTCAAAAACACTTCAGGAGAAGCAGAAAAAACTTACTGCACCTGTAGTACCTAAAAAGTATGAAACTAATACTTGTTATAAGTGTAAAAAACCTTGGGTTAAAGGTCAAAAATGTGAGAAGAATATAAATATTGTTGAAAATCAGCATGAATCTGAAAATGAAACAGAGAAAAGTAAAGATTCAAGTGTTTATGACAGTAATATCTCATATAGTGATGAAAATAAAGTCTGTATGTTGGAAGATGATTTGTCCAACTTTGACAATCCAATATTAAATATGGACTCAAATGAATCTTTAATGAATTTTGAGGATGCTGAATTCATTAAATATATACAAGCCAATAACTTAAAAATGACACCTATCAAGGTTCCAGCTATCATTTCTGGTGAAAATGTTAATATAGTATTGGACACAGGAGCAGCTGGTTCTGTTGTTTCTACTAATACATTACAGAAAATTGATAGTGAATATAAGTCTAAGCTTGAACCCCTTCAAAGTGAAAATTGGAGAGATTTTGCATCAGTACTACACCCTATTGTTAGATACAAAACTGCTTTTTTCTTTAAACATCAACATGGTTATGTAAGATTAACTTGTGACTTTGTAGTAATGGATAATACTAACTTTAGTAACTGTTTTATCATTGGAAATGATATTCTGACTAAGTTTGGTGTGAAATTAGACCCTGATAATAAAAATCTTACAATTGGCATGAATGGTAAAAGGAAATTTAAAATAAATTCTTTTAACACAGTCTTACACATTGAGTCAGTAATAAGTATTCCTTGCAAAGGAAGAGAATCCAATGAAATGGAACTTTTGGAAACAGAAATATCTAAAGCATCTTTTGGCACTCAGATAATTGAAGCTGAGAAAAATAATATTTTGGACTTAATTAAAGATATCTAATGGCTTTTGCATATGGTACAAATGAACTTGGCCTTGTAAAAGATCATGAGATGAAAATTAGTTTAACCTGTGATATGGATAATATTCTTGCTAGTCTAAAAAAGAAACCATACCCTGCTTCACCAATGAAGAGGAAAGACATAGAGGATAATATTAAGATTTTATTAAAAATTGACATTCTTGAGAAGGTTGAAACTACACCAAAATATTGTGTAATATCACCAGTGCTAATTTCTTATGAAAAAGATAAAGCAAGACTGTGCGGTGATTATAGAGCATTAAATACATTTACAGTAGATGATATTTATCCCTTTCCAAGGATTGCCTCTATACATGCTACCCTTAAAGGTGCTAAGTATAAAAGTTGCCTAGATGGAAATAAAGGGTACCATCAAATATCTTCTAAAAAGAATTCACAGAACTTTTTGTTGATAACAACACACATGGGAGTTTATAAATATGTCAGAATGCCATTTGGACCAAAAAATGCTCCATCAGTATTTCAGAAGTTAATAGATATAACATTTCATAATGAAACAATTGAGGGATGGTTAATGGTATACATTGATGAAATCATAGTGTTCTCTAAGACATATGATGAACACTTAATCAATTTAAAGAAGTTATTTCAAAAATGGATGAAATAAAAATGACCATTGCATTGAAAAAATGTAAATTTAGGTTTGAGTCTTTAAAAGTGCTTGGTCATATTGTATCTGGCATACAAATATGTGTAGACCAAAATAAGGTGGCTGAAATAAAGAATATTGGCATTCCTCAAAATGTAAAAGATGTACAATCTTTTCTTGGTATGTGTGGTTATTATGGACAATATATAGAAAACTACCAATTAATTGCTGCACCATTGACCACACTGATAAAGAAATCAGAAGCTTTCAATTGGAATAATGAAATAAAACAGGATTTTGATAAGTGGAAAGAATTTTTAATGAAAGCTCCTATCTTGGGATTACCAGATTTCCAATTGCCTTTTGTGTTATATACAGATGCAAGTTTTATTAGTCTGGGTGCTGCTTTGCATCAAAAACAACTAATTTAAGGAAAAATGTCAGAAGTAGTAATTTGCTATATTTTATTTACTCTAAGAAGTAGTGAATTGAAATATGATACTACTCAACTTGAATATTTGGCAGTAGTATGGGCTCTTGAGAAGCTACATTATTACCTTTAAGACCAAAAATTTGAGTTAATAACTGACTGTAGTGCAGTTAAGTCACTCTTAAACATGAAAACTCTTAATATACACAGGTTTAGATGGCAATTAGCTGTACAAGAATACAGAGGACAGATGACTATTACACATAGAGCAGGAAACTTACACTCTAATTTAGATTTTTTATCTAGGGTACCTCTCCCTAATAATGATGATAATCCTGCTTATGTTTCTGAGTTAGAGATCATTAACATTTATGGCATTTATATTCTAGATCTTGAGGTTGAATTTGTGCAATCAATTCTTGACATGTATGCTTCAGATCCTGACTTGAGTAAACTCACTACAATATTAAATGATCCATCTAATGCTTCAATGAATTTTTTAATAAAAACATTACCAAATAAGTATAAAGAGGCGTTAGAAAAAAGAAAAATTTCCATTTAGGATGGTTTTATATATTACAGGAAAAAATTAAGTAATGTAATTGTAATTTCCCTTTCAATGAAGGAGTTAATGTTAAGTATATGTCAAGATGATATCTTAGCAGGTCATTTTGACTACCATAAAACATTAACCAGAGTAAAAAACACAGCTTGGTGGATTAACATGTCTGAGGATGTTCAAAAATATGTTGAGACATGTGATTCTTGTCTAAAATCTAAAAGATTAACAGGAAAAAGAGCCGGGTTATTACAACAAATTGAATAACCAAAAGCTCCATGGGAAATAATTAACATGGACTTTGTAACAGGTTTTCCAATATCAGGGCATAAGAGTTATAACTCCTACTGGGTAATTGTAGATAGATTTTCAAAGATGTGTAAATTTATTCCTACCCGTAAAGAGGTTTCTGCAAAGGACTTAGCTTTTTTATGGTGGACACAAATGTTAAATATAGCAGGTTTCGCCAAAGCAATAGTTTCTGACAGAGATCCTAAATTTTCTTCTGAGTTCTGGACATCACTTATGGATGTTTCAGGGTGTCAATTAAAACTTTCTACAGCACATCATCCACAAACTGATGGGCTAGCAGAAAGAATGATACAAACTTTATACAATATGATAAGAAGATATAGTGCTTTTGGTCTTAACTTTAAAGACAATGACAAATCCATGCATGATTGGGTAACCCTTGTCCCAGGTTTAGAAGTTGCATACAATAGTACAGTACATTCTGTCACTGGTAAAAAGCCATTTGAGTCATGGTTGGGCTATGTACCTGATACCCCTTCTAAAACTCTTAATAAATTACATAGATTGGATATCCATCTAGGTACTAAGTCTTTTATTCAGATGCAAGAATTATGCAGAAAACATGCTCAAGAATGTATAGATAAGGCGTTTGAGTATGAGAATAAAAGATGGGTTAAAGCCCATAAAGAACAAATGTGCAGAGAGGGTGATGAAGTCCTTATTTCTACACTAAATTTCAATTTAAATGGAGTTGTTAAATTGAAGGATACATTCATTGGACCATTTGTAGTTAAAAAGATGGTTGGTAACAATGCTGTTGAAGTTATTCTATATGCACCATATGATAGAAAACATCCAGTATTTCCTATTTCTCTTATAAAACCATACCATTCTAATGATACTTCTCTATTTCCAAGAAGATCAGGAAGGCATAAACCGCAACATGAAGAAATAGTTGAAAAGGCAGAAATTGAAAAGATACTTAAAAAGAGACATCTTACTAAAGAAAAGGGAGTTGAGTATCTATTAAGATTTAAAAATAAATCAAGTGAATATGAACAGTGGATTCCAGAAAATGAAATCTCTGACCTTAAAAACCTCTTGAAAAAATTTAAATCAAAATAATACTATTTATTCAGTATATGTAACATAGAAACTTTAAAAAAATATTTTTCTATTCACTCCTTACTTATTAATTAAAATTTCATAACATTTTTTTTATTTTTTTTTTGGGTAAGGGAGTGTCAGCCTAGGTATCTCCAGGACAGAGTAATTCTTATTTTTAAAATAAGATAACCTTAAATACCTCAAGCTTATATCTTAAAAATAAGGTTAAAACACTTATATATATGTTTATAATACATATATATATAATTATTACACTAATATAGAACTTATAGTAGTTTAAATAGCTTATCCATAGCCTAATAATACTTATTAAGGTGTTAATGGAGTCATATTATACTTATCTTAAGTGATATGAAGTAATTATTGACATACATAAGTTTATATGTATACATAAATCTCATATTCAGTGAAATATGCAGTATATTATGTATATTTAGGTCTATAAGTGGGTTTTAGCCTCTTAATAGCCTATAAACTTTGTTTTTTTGCTTATTTTAAGTCATATGGACGTATTCAGTGGATTCACAATGCCTACAGAAGCATACACATCTTTTTCAGGCGCATGTACTCAGTTTGGACAACTTAATCTGTTTCCTTTGATGGATATTCATGGATTTATGGGTTGGGAGGTCATTGCTGGGTTAATATGGATGCTTGGAGATATTATTGGTGGCTTGGAAATTTAATTTGTTTCCTTTATATGCTTTGGGTTTCATTTTATCCCTTTTGGATTAGTTATTTTATCTGTTTCTTTATGGTATCTGCTTTTATCTGGATTTTCTATTTATGGTATGGGTCTGTGTTATCATTAATTGTGATGGAGGGTCCTTACTGGGGGTTTGGGTGTCAAATCTGCTTGAAGTGAATGTCATGGGGAGGTGATAAGCCCCCACAGTGCTGTAATTAATGGGAATAGCAGTGACATCATCTGGATTGAAGTTCTGTGCATTCCAATGGATTTTGGTATAGGTAAGGGAGGATTTTGACGGTTATTGGACATCACTTACTTACTACAATTCAATTTAACATTTAAACACAATTATTGCCATTTAAAAATATATTAAAAATCTTTCATAAATTGATATTAACATTATATAAGCTATAACTATATTCTATTAATCTATTTTCTACCACTAGCACACATTTAAATCCAAGTATTGTGAGTTTTATTTGAGTATAACTATTTTATTAGTCTTCCCCTGAGTTTTAATCACTAAATTATTTATCAATAAGTAGTAGGACCATTAATAAATACTATTAAATCATACTTCCATACTAGATACACTGACAGTTAATAAGGTCTCTTTTTCTACTTCCTTTGGTGGATTGGAGTTTTCCTCTTGTTGTGGAAAGTCAAGCGGTGAATGCTTGGCTGGTGTCTATGATTTAGAGGCTGGAAAAGTGGCAAGGCCTAGGAGCAGCTCTCAGGCACAACCAAAGCCTAAGGCTTTAAATGTGGATCCTAATCTGAGTGCAGCTAGGATGAAGTACAGAAAAGAGGAGCTGTACAAGATGCAGAAGGGGATTGCTGATATTGGCCCCCCTAGTTTTGGTGCATTGGAAATGAGTGGTGAGCCAATGCCTATGGATTTGGATTCTAACTCTGAGGAGGTTGTCCTTTTGGCTTCATTTCCAAAGCCTGCTGGAGTTAGAAGTTCAGGTGAGGGATCTGGTTTGATTCCTGTTGATGGTAAATCTGTTGGTGGTTCTGGTCCTCAGGAGATTTCTAGGATGAAGGTAGTGAATCCAAGGGCTCACTTTAAGATGCCAGTAGTTTCTGTCCAATCTGATGTGATGTAATCTGTTCTGGAAAGGATTAATCAGGGTCAGGTTTCCCTTTCTTATGGGGAATTGTACGCTATCAGTCCTGGGTTGGCTGATAGACAAAAAAATTGTTGACCAGGAGAAGGGTTTCTTCTGGGGAGATGGAATACATCTGTGATTCTGCTGAGAAGTTTGGTGAGGGGTTGAATCTCATTTTTCTGCTCCTTTCGGTTATGTCAATGTCACTCTGAATGGCAGGAAGGCTAGGGCATTTGTTGATTCAGGTTCTCAGATTAACCTGATTTCTTTGTTGAAGGCTACTCATCTGGGCCTCCCCATCAAGACAGGAATTGGTGGCCATGTCACTGAGTTGATTGGGACAGCCGTATTTGTGAAGCTGAATGTTGGTGGAGCCTCTGGGAAGGTCCATTTTTACATTTCCAAAGGTAATGTAAAAGCTGTTTTGGGTGGAACATTCTTGATGGATTTTCAAGCAAGAATTGGTTATCAGTTTGATATGGGAATCAGTTTGGAGTTTACCGGCGAAGATGAGAGGAGGCTTCACATGGGGTTATCATCTCTTAGAGATGATTGTTGAGAGACCAGGCCTGGGTTGTCTTCAATGTGCCAGTGTGTGAATTTCTGTAGGAGAAGAAAAAAGTGGGCACCACCTCTGGTTTTTTGGAGTGTGGGTCATGTTCTAGTAAGAGTCTGTCTTTTTTAGAGTAAAAAGGGCTGATTGCCCTAGTGCTACAACCTATCCCTAAGATGAGTAAATCCCAGGTTGTAGTAGGTCAGCTCCCTTGGAGATATACTAAGTGGATTTTTAATTTTCTCTTTTTAATGTTTCTCTTCTCTGCAAGTATTCTTCAAGTTTTTTGTCAAGTATCTGTTCTCTCTCAAGATTTTCAATTATTTTTAGTTCAAGTTCAAAAAAGAAGATTGGCTATATATCTTTATTGAAAGATATGCAGAAAAGCTGTGGGGTGGTGAGATTGGGGTCCAAAGGTAAGTCCTCCAAAGTGTACACCACTAGGTTTTCTTCTATGCTTTTTAAAAACATTACCTTGGCCACGTCTGTGAGCATTGGGGAAACACCTGGTTATTTTTGTAGGATGGAAAAATACTCAAGAAAATAAAATAAAATTTCAAGATAACTAAAGAGAATCAAGAAAAAAATCTGAAGATAATCAAAAAAGAAGAAAAGAATTATTTTTGTAAAGATCTTCAAGATCAATTTTTGGGCCTCCAGCAAGAGGTTAAACTGCACAAAATTTTGAAGAAAGAAGATTGTCAATATCAATTTTTGGGCCTCCGGCATGAGGATAAACTGCATAATTTTAGAAGATGTGATTCAGAAGATGAATCAAGATTTGAAGATTTGGAATATAGAAGTGAGGATGAAGATGTGAAGTTGCAGAAAAGTTATGGAGTGGTGATGTCAGTATAGTCTAGTATATAAGTATGATATAATAGTGTTGTTTTATGGTCCTACTACTTATTGATAAATGATTTAGTGATTAAACCTCAGGGGAAGACTAATAGAATAGTAATACTCAAATAAAACTCACAATACTTGGATTTAGATGTGTGCTAGTGGTGGAAAATAGAAGAATAAAATATAGTTATAGCTTATATAAAGATAATATCAATTTATAAGGGCTTTATAATATATTTCTGAATTCTAATAATTGTATTATAGTGTTTGTTTGAATTGTAGTGAATGAATGATGATAATAAACCGTCAAAATCCCTCCTTACTTATACCCAAATCCACTGGAGTGCACAGACCTTCAATCCAGATGATGTCACTGCTATCCCCGGCAATTACAGCACTGTGAGGGCCCATCACCTCCCCATGGCGTCCACTTCAAGCAGTTTCAACACCCAGACCTCCAGTAAGGACCCTCCATCACTATTAATAATAACACAGAGTCATACCATAAATAGAAAACCCAGATAAAAGTGGATACCATAAAGAAACAGGTAAAATAAATAATCAAAAAGAGATTTAATGAAACTAAAAGCATATAAAGGAAACAAATAAAATTTCCAAGCCCCCAATAACATCCCCAAGCATCCACATTAACCCAGAAACATCCTTCCAACCCATAAATCCGTGAATAACCATCCAAGGAAGTAATTTTAGTTGTCCAAACTGGGTGTATGCGCCTGATATAGGTGTCTATGCTTCTGTAGGCGTTTTGAGTCCACTGATTTTGTCCATATGACCTAAAATAAGCAGAAAAACAAAGGTTATAGGCTATTAAGGGGCTAAAACCCACTTATATACCTAAATATACATAATATACTGCATATTTCACTGAATATGAGTCTTATGTATACATATAAGCTTATGTATGTCAATAATTACTTCATATCACTTAAGATAAGTATATTATGACTCCATTAACACCTTAATAAGTATTATTAGGCCATGGATAAGCTATTTAAACTATTATAAATTATATAATAGAATAATAATTATATATATATATAATAAAATAATATATATTATTATTTTAACTTTATTTTTAAGATATAAGCTTAATCTACTTAAGGTTATCTTATTTTAAGCATAAGAAATACTCAGTCCTAAGGATATTTAGGCTGACAGGTGAGATTAAGGTCTAAAAGTAAGTCCTCCCAATTTTGCACCTCTAGGGTTTCTTCTACACCTTTAAAAAACATTACCTAGGCCACAAATGTGAGCAATGGGGAAACCCTTGGTTTTTTTTCCAGGTCTGGTGGTGAAGACGTCCTGAAGATCCCTCAAGTTGATGGTGGAGCCACAAAGTACAAGAAGGTTGCACAGAAGATTAGGCCTGTGAATGAGCCTATGTCTGTAGGTTTGAATCTTCCTTTGAATATACCTCCATTGTCAAGAGATCTGTACTGTACTCCTCTGGTGAAGAATCCTCCTGTTTTTGTGGAAAACGCTTGGGTAATTGTGTAAAGGTTGAAAGTTGTTAATTTTGGCCCTGATGGGTGATTTTCAGATGAGGAAAAGAAGTTGTTGTTGCACCTTATTGTGCTCAGGGAGAAAGCGGTGGAATTTTTTGAAGAGGAAAGGGGTGTGTTGAAACACTCTTATAGGGAACCTTACATGATTCCTGTGGTTTGTCATGAAACTTGGCAAATCAAAACTATTCCAATTCCAGCTGCTATTAGGGATGATTTTGTGGAGATTGTTAGGGAAAGAGTCAGGACAGGATTGTATGAACAATCAACTTCTAGTTACTCAAGTCCAGTTTTCTGTGTTAAGAGACAGAATGGGAAGTTGAGGGTGGTGCATGATCTTAGGGCCTTGAATAGAGTCACTATCAAGGATGTGGGGATGCGGCCAAGTGAAAAGGACTTTTTGGAAGATTTTTCTGGAAGGATGTGTTATGGTTTGGGTGAAATTATGGGTGGTTATGATGAAAAGGAACTTCACACCAATTCATGGCCACTCACAATGTTTGAGACTTCTCTGGGAAGATTTCAGCTCACTAGGTTGCCTCAAGGAGCAACTAATTCAGTAGAAGTATATCAAACTAAAATGGCTTGGATTTTTCAGGATGAGGTTCTGACTCATGCTGGTATTTTTATTGATGAAAGTGGAATTAAAGGACCCTCCACTGATTATGGAAATGAGGTGCTGAAGGAGAACCCAGGTATAAGGAGATTTTTTTGGGACTATGCAATAACTCTAGAGAGAGTATTGTTTAGAATTGAAGAGGCTGGTTTGAACATTTTTGGGTCAAATTTTTGATGTTGTGTTCCTGCTCTGGAAATTTGGGTCATGTGGTGTGTAAAGAAGGAAGGATTATGGAAAAGAAGAAGGTTAATAAAATTCAGTCATGCCCAAGGCCAAAAATACTACTGAAGTCAGAGGATTTTTGGGAGTTTGTGTGTTTGTCAGGATTTTTTTTAAAGATTTTTCTTTGTTGGCTTCACCTTTAAGAAGGTTTACCAGGAAAGATGTGAAGTGGGAATGGACTGAAGAGTGTGAAGAGGCTTTTCAGAGGTTGAAAAAGGTGGTAGGTGAAGATATTATTCTTCACAAGTTGGATTATGGAAGAGAATCTGGAAAAATTTATCTGGCAGTGGACTCAAGTTATATTGCTGCCGGTTCTGTTTTGTCTCAGGAAGATAAATCTTGGAAGGTCAGGCCAGTAAGGTATGAATCTGTGATTTTTATGAGGTTGAAACTAGGTAGTCTCAGCCAAAGTTGGAATTGTGTGGTGTAGCAATAATTTTGAAGAAGCTAAAAACTATTTGGTGGGGGCAGCATTTTGAGCTGCAGGTGGAGGCAAAATCTCTGGTTCAAATGATCAAAACACCCAGTCTTCCAAATGCTCCAATGACTAGGTGGGTGGCATTTATTCAACATTTTTTTTGACCTGGTGCACAAGCCAGGTAAAACTTTTATGATGGCAGATGGATTATGAAGAAGACCAACCACAGATGAAGATTCTGATTCTGAAGAATTTGATGAAGATGTTGCAGTGGTTAGGGCCAGCACAAAGGGTGTTCAAGATTTTTCTCTCCTCCCCCATGAGGCTAAACTGGATGATCGTTCATTTCTCCCCTAAGAGGCTAAACTGGATGATTGTTTTCTCCTTCACCAAGAGGTTAAACTTGCTGTTTCTGATCTTGATTCTGGTGATCAGGATGTTTTTGTTGATGAAGATGGGCTGTTTTTTGGGATGGCTCAAAATTGGAAAATGGTGTTTTTGTTGGCGAACTGGATTCTCTTAAAATTCAGTGAAAGGAAAAGGATGTACCAAAATTTAGGGATTGGTGTCCTGGATGGGATGGTTGTGTTGCTCATGTGTACACTGGTTTTTTTGATTACAGGTTTGTACCCTTGGACATTGTTTTTTTGGATTTTGAAGATGAGACCTGGGGTCAGATTGGGTTTTATTTTATTATGGTTGAATATTTGTTAACCTTGGAGAGGCCAGATAATTGTGATGATGATACTTGGGTGGCAATCAAGAAGAAGAGTCCTGGATTTTATGTGTCAGGGAGGAGGTTGATGAGGAGGAGTCATCCAAATCCTCAGGGAGTGGTGACTCAGAAGAAAGGTCAATATTTGGTGTCAAATTCTTTGCATGAAGACCTTGGTCATAGAGGCATTGGGGAGACTTATAGAAGAGTAGCAGATAGATTTTGGTGGCCAGTTATGAAGTTGGCTGTTCAGGGTTGGGTTCAATCTTGTGAAGAATGTCAAAGAAGAAGTCAATTGAAACCTAAAGAGGTTGGCTGTGCTGCTGGTGAAGTAGCTGTGTTTAAAAGAGTTATTCTGGATGCTGTCCATATCAAAGAGGGCAGGTATAAATACTTGATTGTTTCCAGGGATGATTTGTATGGCTGGGTTGAGGCAGTGCCTCTGGTGAATTTGACTGCCAAAAATGTGGCAGAATTTTTAAAGAAAGAATGGGTGTTTAGGTATGGGTTGATGAAGTTGGTGACTGTTGATGGTGGGCCAGAGTTTGGAGCAGAATTTAAAGAAGCTGTGACAAGTATTTGTTCTAAATTCAGAGTGGCTACACCTTATTATCCTGAAGCTGAAGGCATGGTTGAAAGAGGCCATCAAGTTATCAAGAATTCTTTGGTGAAAATGTGTGGAAATAGTGCTGAAAAATGGAGGCATTATTTACCTTCGGTGTTATTTGCTAATAGGGTCACTGTGAAAAGGACTACTGGCTATTCCCCTTAGGAATTACTTTTTGGGAAGAAAGCTGCTCTACCAGTGGATTTGGAGGCAGTCTCTTATCTTGGAATTGATTGGGATGATGTGTGATTGAATGAAGATTTGCTCTGTTCCAGGATGCAACAGTTGGAATGTAGAGAGGGATGTCAAGAGAAGGCATACTCTAGAATGATGAATATAAGAAATCAATCAGTCAGATACTGGGACAAGAAGTTAGCTCATAGACTCAGGAATCCCTTGAAACCTGGTTGTTTGGTTTTGGTGTATAATAGAATTTTGGAGAGTCAGTTGGGGAAGATGATTTCTGAAAGATGGAATGGACCTTACAGAGTCAGATCTCAGGTGTCTGGAGGTTCTTATGTTTTGGAGGAGTTAGATGGTGTAGTCTTAAAGAAGAGAGTGGCTGTGGATCAGGTGAAGAGATTTAACCCTAGAGGCACTAGAAGTGAAGAAGATTGACTCCGCAATAAGGATATACTATGGACCATTCTTTAATTTTGGATTTTGGTGATGCTGTGAATCTGTTTTGTTGGAAACTATTTTTTGTTAGAAGGTACCCATGGGTAGGGCTTCTAGATTTTATTTTGGCAAATTTGGGGGTAACTGATGGACTGTCTGCTCTATCAACAGTTACCCCAGACTGACTGTTTCCAACCCCTTCTCTTAATTTGGTTGAAACCTAGTATTGATTTTTCTTCACAGGTTTTTAGTCCTCTATAACTTTAAACTGGAAATTATTTTGGTCTTCAAGTGCCGGAATCTTCACGCTTATTGGTTTTGGTTTAATGTTTTGGATTTTGTGCTTTTGTTAGAAGGTACCCAGGGGAGGGCTTCTAGATTTTATTTTGGCAAGTGTGGGGGTAACTGATGAGCTGGCTGCTCTGTAGAACAGTTACCCCATAATGTCTGTTTCAAGTATTTTGTTTGTCCTAGTTGAATCCTAGTTCTGGTTTTTTTATTAAGGTTTTAAGTCCACTATGACTTTTAACTGGCTTTTTTGTTTTTAATGGTTGATTACTGGTGGTCTCCCATCATTTTAACTTATTGGAGGGAGCCCACCCAGTGATCATTTCTTTGGACAGGACTTTCTATGGAGCTGGATTTTTCCTTTTTTCTTTTCTTTAATTTTTGTGTCTATTGTTGTGTTAGATAGTAGTTTTAGATTATTTTCTTTTTTCTCTTTTTTTCTTTTAATTTTTTATGGGAGTTATTAGGATATAAAGAGTGAAAAATCACAAAATTATGTTATATGGTGTCACCGCATCAGGGTCACCTGGATGTGGGCAAGCATTAGATGGGAAGGCTCATCAATTGGCTGGGCAATGCTATATTCTTTTTTTATCTTTATCTCATTTTTTTTATATTATTTTCTTTGATTTATGTTTATTTCATATTCTCTTTATTTATATTATTTTTCTCAATTTATATTTGATCTCAATTCATTTAAAAATTATTTAAAGGTGTATCCACATCAAGGTGCACTTGGATGTGGGTAAGGTATCAGGGGATCAGCTCATCAATTGGCTGGGGGATACCATTTCTCTCATATTTTTGGATAATTTTGTTTATTATTTTCAATTCTTTTTTTAGTATGTTAGTAGTTTAAATAAAAGTAAAAATAAAATAAAATAAAATAAAATAAATAAAAAATAAAAATAAAAATAAAAAAAAATAAAAAAAAATAAAAATAAAAATAAATAAAAATAAAATAAAATAAAAATAACAATTTTTTTAAATATATCTGTTAATTATTATTGTTCTTTCTAGTTAGTGAACTATTAATTTATTTTTTTAATGTCTGGAATAAGAAGCCTCCAGTGGTTGGTCCAGATTATGGTGGTGTTTTTACTTTTTGGTAGGATTGGTGGAAGAACTGTGTTCTTTGTTATGTAGGTGTCTGGAAAGCGTATAAGGGTTGTAATGGTCAGGGACCAGAGTAGAAGGTAAATTATGAGAAGAAGTGGAAGAAGCGGGAATAGAGTGTTGGAAAGTGTTCTTGATTATTCTAGACATCTTCCAGTGGTCATCAAGGAGCTGTTTTCTCAGATTATTTTCAAAATCATTCAATGGACTGTGAAGAGCAAAGGCCTTAAGCATGTTAGAACACCTCATGCTTAGGTGTTGTTTCATGTCAGTGTAATCCAGAGCTTAGGTAGTTTCTAGAGGTTGTCCGATACCAATTTTAGTTTCAGGAGGCAGGGTTCCAACTAAACAGAAGAATAGGATCAGTAATTTTTCTCTGTTAAAGAAATTGGATTTATTAATTTGATAATTACAGATTGGAAGCTCATCAAATTTGTAAGTGGTTGGAATTTGAGCTGTTGAAGAATGTTGAATGGATGTTGAAGGATGATCAAAAGATAGAGGTATAGATTCTCATTATCATTCTGTAAATGGTGTTGAGAATATGAAGGAGAAGAAGGGTGTTCCTGTGGCCTGGTTGTAGAAGCAGTGCTGCTGTTGTTGTTGTGGATATTATAATTGCTTGGCCCAGTTGGGTTGGACACTGGTGGTGGAGTACCAGGGTTGTTGAAGGAAGGACCAGGAGAAGGTGACCTGGAAGCTGACTGTGATTTTCTGGATGAAGATCTGGGAGAAATGGAACTATCAGAGGAATAATTGGCAGCCAGAGGAGAGGTGTAGTTAGTTCTTCTTGGCGGAACAGGAGATTTTTGTTTGGAAGCAGTGTTGCATGCTCTGGTGTTTTCAGGAGTTCCTCTTGCAGGCCTTCTAGAGATGTTAGAACTTTAGGGGTTGTCTGAGGAAGAAATTTTGTGTGTACGCATTTCTCTGGGAGAACTAGGAGGTGGTTGCGTAGAGTTGTTGGTGTTTAATGGTGTATTTTGGCTGTTATCTGGCTGAAATTGAGAGTTTTGAGCCTGATTTTTGCTTTCTGGAAAGGAGGGAGGGCCTCCTGGAAGCAGTCTAGCAGCCTGGGAGCTGATTTTGAAGCTTCTTTGGCTAAATTTGCTGGGGTAAAAGCAGAATCTTGAAAAGATAAAGCAGGTCTTTTACGGAGTGTTTTGGGAATAGAACAGCATGATCTTCTGGAAGGAGCAGAAGATAAAGAAGAGGAAGCAGGTCCAAGCTCTGGTGACCTGGTAGGAGATCTAGAAATGAATTTATGGAAAGTTGAAGGCAGAGGTACTGGATATTTGGGATCTCTGTCACATCTTTTCTTTTTAGAGTTGCAAGAATCACAGGCTCTGTTATAAAATTTGGCTTCAGGAGTAGGAAGAGTGAAGGTACAAGGCCTGCACATGTGGATGCACTGTTTACAAGCATAGTCCTTTGGAGAAGTGAAACAGGGAAGGTCCAATGGGTCAAAATCTGGGGATTCAGCCATGATCTGTGAAGGAAAAATAATGAAGAGAAAAGAGATGAATGAAAATTTTTGTCAGTGATGTGTAGATAATGAAGAAAGAGTGAGAGTTCAGCAGGTTGGCTGCAGAGCATTGTGTATGGAGGTGGCTCTGCCCCTTATATGCAAAATGTGTTTTAGTCCATCAAGACTTTAAACTGAGCACTGTGGATAGTCTGTCAAGACTTTAAACTGAACACTGTGGACAGTCCATCAAGACTTTAAACTGAGAAATGGTACAGTCCCCCAAGACTATAAGCTGAGAATGGTTGTTGGTTGAGTCCTTCAGGACCAGAAACTGATAATGTGGAGTTGGTGTGATTTTGGCAGAGGGCATCCAAAGGGGGAGTCTCTGAATTTTGTAAAGGAAAGTTTTGGGGTAACTGATGAGCTGGCTGCTCTGTAGAACAGTTACCCCAGAATGTTAGTTTGTTCTTTGGTCTATAATGTTTTGATCTCTGGTTCTGTCTTTTTGATTCAGGTTTTGGAGTCCCCCAAGACTATAAACTGAGGGTTTTCGAGTCCCCCAAGACTATAAAATGAGGGCTGTTAGTCCCACAAGACTTAAAACTGAGGATTAGTCCCCCAAGACTTTAAAATGAGGAAACTCTATTTTTTTATTTCTAAATCAAGATTTTCAGGCAAGAAGCAATTACAGAAAAGAATCAAGGGATGTAACAAAATGTTCAGCATCGGCTTTGAGCTGGTGAATGAGGTTCTTCCTTTTCTCAAGGTCCTGTGGATTCCTGGCAGGAGTGGATTGGAAGTAATTTAGGATGAGATGATTCTGTTGAGAAGAATTTTGTTGGAATTTGTCTTTGATGGTGGGCAATGGATTAGGTGGGGGTGTTTCAATGGTTCCAACATTGTCATCATCACTGTCTGGATGGAAATGAACTGGAAAATTGTCAGATTGAAATTCAGTATAAAGAAGCATTGGGCTTACCATCAGAAGGACTAGGGATGGTAGAGCTAGTGATTGTAGTGGGGTTGGCACTATTTTTTGAAGGGTGTAATTTTTTGACCAGCCTGGGGATCAGGATGGATGGTCTGGATCTTTTGGTGCTGGTAGAAAGGAGATCAGGTTGTGGAGGAGAAGATGTTGAAGAGGACGATGGACCAGGTCTATAGCAAGTCTTCTTTCTGGATTGGCAGACATCACAGGAGGTTCTGTATGGATGAGATGGTGATATAATGGTGCAGATCAGATTGTTGTCATTGCAGTATTGGCAAGGACCCATGTCAGTAGCAGATTTTGAAAGAAATCTGAACATGGTGGTTGTGATGAAGGACAATGTGGAAATTCTCTATTAGAGGGAGGATGTGTATTTCAAAAGGTGGCAGAGCCCTTTGTTGGTCTATTTGGTGTTGTTTTGATATGTATTAAATGATATTGTTTAATAATTGTGTGTTTTTCTGGAATTAATTGGCAAATATTGGGATTTCAGGGATGTGGGAATTACCATTTAATAGCCCCGGTTTTTCTCTATATTTTATGTCTTGATGACATTTTTTATATTCTAATTATTTAAGGAATTATTTCTCATTTTTCATTTTAAAAGATTGCTGTTTAATTTTGTTTTTTGCATTTTAAGGGCTAACCTTAAGTCTTAGGGTTAAGTGCTTAGTATCATTAGAATGGGCTAATTATTCTCTATATTTCATGTCACAAGGTTTTTATAGCCTAATTATGTGTTTTAAAGGTTTTAGTAGTTGTAGTTTATTTTTCTAAGTATTTTGAGTGTTTTTAGAGGTTTTTGGTGGTTTTCTGGCTTCAGGGTGGTCCGGCTGCCTCAGGCCGGCCTCCTGACGTCAGCCAGACTGCCTGCCTTGGTGCTAGAAGGCTTGGAAGCGTTTCTAGAGGGGTTTTATGCTATTTGGCACTCAGAAATGCCAAATTCATTGGTGTGCATGGGCTCTTAGATAGTGGTCTGTGTGTATATAGTGAATAAGACAGTTTGTGGCAACTTTAATTATCATACAACCATACAGAGGTGATATCGTTGTTCCTCACTCTGTTTTCACTGTTTTTTGGCCACAATTGGCTGTGTTTATTGCAAGTTGAGGTCTTCATTTAACTTAACTTGGCAACTGGTTTCTCTGGTGTAGTCTTGCAAGCTATATAAAGTATTATTGCTGTCTCTGGTGTGGATTTGCAACCTACATCAAGTATCATTGCTTTCTCTGGTGTGGACATTGGTCTACATTTCAGTTCTTTGGTTTGGTATTCTGTCTGGAGACTACTTTCTTGGCTGATCAGGCAGTCAAGTGTGTTTGAAAAGGGGCTTTAGCAACAGGAACCAATTTACTGTAGCAGGTAAATCTCACTTTATTTTTCTAAAGGGACAGGGGTTTTTCTCTCTGGGTTTTCTCCAACTCCCTTGGTCAAGGCCTATAGCTAGTACTATAGGATTGTCTACAACATCTTTGTACTTGATCTCAGCCTGACACTTTCCATACCTCAGCTCTCCTTTCCCCCCCATTATATCACACATGGCTTCCTTTCTTGTAAATACTAAAAGATCCCCAAATAATTTTCCTTCCCCTACTTAGTTTTTCTCTCTTAATAGTCCTCCTCTCTTATAGCACAGCTTCTCATCCCATCTATTTGCCTTTCCCAAAGATTTACATTACAAGTAGTGCTTTCTTTCATGCCCCTTTGCTGGGTAATATTGTAAGAAATTAAAAAAAAAACTAGCTTTGGTATGCATATTTTACTGAAAATAGCTGTTAAAATTCCACACTCATCTATTTTCAGTCTTTTGGTAAAGGGTCAAATCAGTTATTTTTTCAGAACATCATGGATCTTTCCATGATTTATTCAACCATTTGTGTAACTCAGTTTCTTCCCTGCCATTTTTTTTAGCAATTCATCTCACTTGTTCAACATCACAACACCTCACTACCTCCAATTCATTATAACTTAAATCTTATAAAACACTGATTTTCTCACTTCTCATCATCATATCACCCTCAAAATTATCATTTTATTATATTATAATACTTTCTAAACCATGTCTGAGCCTTAAAGCTCTACCAAATTTGAAAACAAGAGGAATTGGCCACCCAGTTTTTCAGCTTGTAGAGTAAGTAGGGATTCTTTTACAGTGGATTTTAAGGAAAATAATATATTAATTGAATAGAAATGGCAAGAATGTTTTAATTATTATTCACATGTTGAACAGTTATTTTTGGCCGGTTGTCTAGAAGAAAGAGAAGAAGGAAAAGGGAAATAGATTGAAGGGAGATAAAATAATGGAATAGGATAAAGTAAACCAATAATAAGAGTAATTTTAAAAGAGGGGAGTGACAAAGTAAATTTGGAGACTTGAAAAATTGTAAGGATTTATTTAAATTGTAATATATTGTAACTAGTAGTTGTATTCAAAGCGCGGAAATCAATGATAGTATTATTAAACTTAAAGCAACCTTTAAATATTTATATAGTATTTTAATAAGAAATGTAATACTAATAAAAATAGTAAATAAACATAGTATATTTAAAATATATTTAAGTGAGTGTGTAATAAGTAATGAGCTACCAGAGAGGGTTCCAAAGCCCTTTTATAGGCAAGAGGACATTCTGGAGCGTTCCAATAGTATTTACAAAAAAGTAAAATAATGTGAAACAATTAATTAAAAGAATCTAATTGAAAACATAAAAAACAAATCGGTGAATAAACAAATATTTTTCCCATCAGAAATTTCTAAAAGAGAATAGAATTAATATAACAAATAACTACGTGAGTATGGAAAATGAGAACTGTGAAAAAGAAATCTAAAGAAGGAATAAAAATAGCTAAAATGGTTGAATTAAAACAAAAGGAATTACTTTTACGCTTTTAATAAATCTTAATTCAGTATAAGAAAAGGTAATTTAATTATTTTAACTATTTCAAGTAATTTAATTATTAAATTAATTGAAACAACTAGTTAATTTAATAAAGTAACTTATTTAAAATAAGAAATTAAATTTAATCATATTAAAAAATTTTTTTTATTAATTTAGTAATTTTAGTGAAACAATTAAGGGTCAAGGAAGTGCCCAATATTTATGGATAGTATTATATGATAAGTTGTATTTATTTTATATAAATTTTATTATTGAAATTGTAATTACAGTGTGAGTTAAATTTACACTTATAATATAAATTTAAATAATTAATTTTTACATACAAATTGTGCCATGATATTATAGAATATAATATTTGTTTATGTAGTAAAACTTATTTAATAATATAATTAAGTATAGTAATTATTTTATTTATTCATAAAATATTTATAATTTTATTTTAATAATTTTTTGCAATTACATAATGTTATTCCTTTATATGATTGCAGTAATTTATTATATAAATTACTGGGCTCCTGAGATAGCCTGGCTGACACTCCCTCACTCTAAAAAAACAATAAAAAAAATGCTAAGATTTTTTCTTTTTATACTTTTTTAACAGAGTAGAGAGATTTGAAATTTCTTTTCCAGGTATCCATGCATCATGTTCAGATGACTTGTTCTTATATCTCAATAAATATTCAATACCTCTTTCAGAAGTGATAATTCTATCATTGAGAATTTTATCAATTTCTGCAGTTTCTGTGACTTCCTGAGGGTTTTTCTTAGGTCTTCCCCTTATTTTGGGAAATAAGTCACTGTTGGAAGTATAAGGCTTAAGAAAAGAAATGGGAAAAACAGGATGTTTCCTATCATATGGAGAATACAATAAAACTTCTACTGCATTATCTCAAACCATTCTTTTGACAACAAATGGTCCTACAAAAGGATCTTTTAATTTTTTGTTACCTTGTAAATTGAGATGGACAGTAGAAATAAACACTTCATCACCCTTGTTAAATGTGTATTCTTTATGGGATTTATCCCATCTTTTCTTTTCATATTCAAATGCTTTATCAAAACAGCTATGAGCATGTTTTCTGCATAGCTGTTGCATTTGCATAAAAAATTTTACACCAGGATGTTGTTCCAACTTAGGTAATTTATTATTGAGAATCTGAGCAGGAGTGTTTGAAAAATCACCTAACAAAAGCTCAAAAGGCTTTTTCTCAGTGAAAGAATGAACAGTGCTATTATATGCAAATTCAAGACCAGGCAATAGAGTGACCCAGTCATGAGTAAATCTGTCATTGTCTTTATATTCTAAACCAAAGGCACAATACCTTCTAATCATATCTTCCAGAGTTTGAATCATTCTTTCAGCTAGACCATCAGTCTGAGGATGATGAGCTGTAGATAACTTTAACTCACAGCCACAAATATCCATCAAAGAGGTCCAAAACTCAGAAGTAAATTTTGGATCTCTATCAGAGATAATGGCTTTTGGGAATCCAATAATATTAAACATGTAAGTCCACCATAAGAAAGCTAATTCTTTTGTGGGTAGGAATAAATTTGCACATTTTTATGAATCTATCTACCATTACCCAACAAGAGTTATAACTGTCTTTACCTGCTACAGGAAGACCAGTGACAAAATCCATGTTAGTTATTTGCGATCGAGCATTAGTTTCTTCAATATGTTGTAGTAAACCTGCTCTTTTACCTGTCAACCTTTTATATTTCTGGCAGGAATCACAAGATTCAACATATAATTTTGTATCTTCAGACATATTAGCCCACCAAGCAGTGTTTTTGATTCTAATCAATGTTTTTTCTAGATCAAAATGACCAGCTTATATGTCATCATGACAAAGTTTGAGGATAGTTTCTTTCATAGAAGGAGGGATTACAATTACATTAGTAAGCTTTCTTCTAAAATAAATATAACCATCTTCAATAGAAAACTTTCCTTTCATCAAAGCACTTTGATATTTTGCAGGAAGTGTTTTAATTAATTCCTGAATTGAAGCATTCTTAGGATCATTTAAGATAGTAACTAATTTATTTAAATCAGAATCCTTATCATATGAATCAAGTATTAATTGTAATAACTCTTCTTCCATATCAACTATAAATATACCATGGATATGAACAGTATCATCTTTAGGAACACAAGCAGGATTGGAGTCATTATTTGGCAGAGGCAATCTGGAGAGCATATCAACATTGGAGTGAACATTTCCAGCTCTATGGATAATTGTCATCCGTCCTCTGTATTCTTGAACAGCAATTTGCCACCTGAACATATGTCTGTTAGGTTTCTTCAGGTTTAAGAGGGACTTCACAGCACTACAGTCAGTTACCAACTCAAATTTTTGGTCATCCAAATAGTAATGAAGTTTCTTAAGAGCCCAAACAACTTCTAAGCACTCCAATTGAGTGGCACCATATTTCAACTCACTATTTCTTAAGGTTCTTGAAATATAACAAATTACAACCTCCGAGGATTTATCATTAATAATTTGTTTTTGGTGGAGGGCAGCACCCAGACCAACAAAGCTAGCATCTGTATACAGGACAAATGGTTTGTTAAAATCTGGAAGAGCTAAGATAGGGGCTGTCATTAAGCAACATTTTAAAGTATCAAAAGCTTTTTGACAGTCACTATTCCAGATGAATGTAACATCTTTCCTAGTGAGTTTGGTAAGAGGTAAGGCTATGACCTGATAATTTTAATATATTGCCTGTAATAGCCACACATACCTAAAAAACTTTGGATTTCTTTTACAGAAGTTGGTGCCTTCACATTTTGAATTTCAGCAACTGTGTTTTGGTCTACACAAATTTGTAGGCCTGACACAACATGTCCAAGGACAATCAATGATTGAAAACCAAATTTACCCTTTTTCAATTCAAGGTCATATTGATTTCATCCATTTTTTGAAAAACTCTATTCAAGTGAACCATATGTTCATCAAAAGTTTTAGAAAAAATTATGATATCATCAATATACACCATGAGCCATCCTTCAATTATTTCCTGATGGAAAGTGTTGTCCATGACTTTCTGGAAAACTGAAGGGGCATTTTTAGGGCCAAATGGCATTCTAAGATACTTATATATTCCCATATGAGAAGCAATAAGCAAAAAATTCTGTGAATTTTTCTCAACTTGAAATTGATGATACCCTTTGTTACCATCCAGAAAACTAATAAATTTTGCACCTTGCAAGGTAGCATGTATTGAGTTAATTCTGGGTAAAGGATAAATATCATTGACAGTATAAGTGTTTAATGCTCTTTAATCTCCACATAATCTAGCCTTATCTTTTTCATAAGAAATCAAGACTGGGGAGATGACACAATATTTGGGGGTGACATCCACTTTCTCAATGATATTCATTTTTAATAATGTGATAATATGATCCTCAATATACTTTTTTTTATTGGAGAAGAAGGATATGGTTTTTTCTTAAGACTAGGAGGATTATCACTCAAGTTACAGGATAAGGTAATTTTCATTTCTTCCTGAACACTTCCCAAGACATGAGAACCATGAGCAAAAGCCATAGGGAAAGAAGTAATTGAGGCACCAATAGAATCCTTCTGTTCACTAGTTAAATGATTACCAAAAGAAGCAGTATTTATTTCATTTAATAAATCATCCATCTCAATTGTTGGTCTGCCTTTACACTGGATCAGTGAGTTACAAGACTTTAACAGATGCCCAGAAGGTTTTCTAAGGGAGGAAATTTTGAATTTTCATTTGCCATTCAATCCCATGGTGAAACAATTATTTTCTGGGTCCAATTTTACACCAAATATGGTCAAAATATCATTACCCATAATAAACCAATTGCTTAAATTATCATTTTTCATGACAACAAATTCACAAATAGCTCTGACAAAACCACCATTATATTTGAAGAATACAGAGGTTTTATATTTGCCAATAGGAATTAAGGTAGAACCATACCCTCTCCATTTTTCAGAAGTTATAGGTAATAATTTACTCAAATAATCCTTATCTACAGAAGCTAAAGCTTTTTCAGACACTAAACTTCCTCCAGCACCAGAATCAAGAACTACATCAACATTTTTACCATTAATGATAACAGGTGCCTTCAAAGGGGATATGGCTATAGAATTGTTAGTAATATCTTTAATTATCTCAGCATTTTCTACTGAAGATAAATCCAATACACATTCTTCAGATATATTATCTAAATAATGGACATCCTGTTCCAACATTAAAACATCTTTAACACATTCATTGTCATAGGAGATATTACTTTCACAGTCACTAGAAGAATTATTGAAATCAATTTCAGCCTCATAAGTGTCCTCATTGTGTTCAACAAGATTAATTTTCTTGTCACAAACATGACCCTTTTGCCATGGTTTGTTACATTTATAACAAGTATTTGTTGCATATTTTTTAGGTGCAACTGGGGCAGAGGGTCTACCAGCTTTTTCTGGGGGCTTTGTAGAGGGTTTATTCTGATCATTATAAGATTTACCAAGGTAATTCTTAGGTTCATATCTATGGTTGAGTAGTACCTCATTACAAATATTAATGAAAGAAGAATGTTCCCTCACATGCTCAGTTCTAGCTACAATTAAATCTCTAAGAAAATTTGGCAATTTATACAAGATTTTATCTCTCCAAATATCATAATCCATCTTTGGATCAATTGCTCTCAGGATCTTTGTTGCTGTCATAAGAAAAAAAGTGGGTTTTTCAACAGAGGAGGATACATATCTAGTATTCTCATACAGTCTTTGCTGAGCCAACCTGAATTTTGAAGCACCAAATTTATTCTCAATCAAGGATTTCCACTCATTCCATGTATAATGGTTATTATCTAATAGAACAGATTCATACCACATCAAGGCTAAATTAGAAAATAAAGAAATTAGCTTAGAAACAATTTCCTCATAAGGTAGTTTATAAGATCTCTTTAAATTATCAATCCTTTGTATAAAGTGTTGCCAATCAGATGAAGAATCACCATCAAAGGTAGGATATTGATCCAACTTAGGCGAATTTTTCTGGCTACTGGGATGTTCCATCCTATGGTTTGAATTATTCAAGGTTATCAGTTCTTGAAGCCTTGAAAGGTGTTCAGATATTTCATTATTCACAGAGGCAGCTGGCTCATTGTGAGAAATAAATTTATTTCTTTTTGATGCAATAGATTTTTCAGAATGAATTTCAGCTGGTGAAATTGGTACATTACAAGGAAGAGAAGAACTACTCTGTTCAGGCTGATAATTATTATAATTAACAGCAGTTTGAGCAATATTTTTTAATTCATGATAATAAGTATCCTGGAAAGCTTGTAATGCAGAAAATAGTTTCTCAAGGTCAGATAATTTATTTCTCAAATCAGGAATGTAAGATTGTTGATCATTAATCCTAGAAATAGATAAAACATTTCTGTCCTCATCTACAGAGCATTTATTACTCAAATTCTGAGAATCAATTTTCAATTTTCTTCATTAACTGTGAAAAAGAATATTGTCATTCTTTAAAGCAGTATTTTTATCTTTTAGATCATCAAAAATTTTGCGTAGGTGACTATATTTATCTGAAAGTGATCTGTGGTCAGCTTTAATAGACTTTTCTTGAGCAAGGACATTATTTAATGTGTCTTTCAATTTGAAATAAGCAGTGTCTTGAACAGAAGAACTCACTTTGCAATGTAAATGCAAATTATTTAATTTATCACTCTCATGTATTAACAAATCTCTCAAATGTTTATCTTTCACAACATTAAAATCAAGGGTATCTTTCAATATTTCTTCAGAAGTTTTCTCAATTAAAGTGTAGACTTCAGGGGAAACAGAATCATTCTTAATTGCAAGAGAAGGGTTGATTAAAGAAGTAGAAGTCAAATGTAAAGGTTCATAAAATGATAATTTGCTAATTACTCAATGGGGCTACTTATTAAAAGAAGTTTTCTCTTCAAGGGTTTAACTGTTATTTCAGGGTCCACATTATTACCTGAAGAAGATTTGTTATTATATATACCAATGTGCTTATCAAACAAATTACTTACCAAGGCAAGGGAGGAAACTTCCCCTGTGCTTTCTTTCTTCTGACCCTCTGATAAGGATGGTGCTGAAGAGATTAATTGTAGTTTGGTGTCCTGGATGGTCCAGGGTGTTGAGCTGATTGCTGAACATTCTGTTGGTAGTGGGTCATCAAGTAATCCCATTTCCATTGCTCCACATGCAGAGTGCCTTGATTGTGGGTGAGGGAGCTGGGTGCTTGATTAGGCTGAGGTTGAGGCTGAGGCTGGGAAGCTTGGAAATGAGGAGGTTGACCCTTTTTGGGATTTAATAACTCTTGCATCTGCTGACAGAGTGTGTCTACCCATGCCTTGTACTTCATGCTTTCTTCTCTCAGTTCCTTTATATGGCTTGACAGATTGTTTACCTGCTGTGTTAGAGGAATCTTTTTTATTTTTATACCTCTGAGTGGATTGTCCTGATGAATTTGAGGTTTTACTTCTTTCAGAGTTCTTTGGGGAGGGGGGTTTGCCACTTCTCCTGACATTCCCATGTCCTGAAGGTTTTTTGTCAGCTGAAAAATTTTTGTAAGTTACTTTAGAAGAACCTACAAATTCAGTGTCAACATCCACTTCAATCTCATCCACATGTAAGTTATCCATGCTTTTAGCCAAACTACTGTACATTTAAACTGTGAAAAAGAGAATAAAAATTAAACAATGATTCAATTTGTTATTTCAAAATAAAATATAATCAATTGTATTTCAAAATTTTTTTTTAAAATTTTAATTAAAAAATCAATTAATTAAAAAATGTAATACAAATAAATGTAATTACAATGTTTATTAAGAATTAACAAAAATTAAAATGGGACAAACAACAAAGGTTTTATAAGTCAACCAAAATAATTAATACCAAAAATTAATATAATGGTAATATTGGGACTAAGTACTGAGTACTATTATGGTCAACCAATAAACAAAAAATATTTAATAAAGTTACTTCAATAATTTATTAAAAATTAATTGCCTTCTAGGACTAAGAGTCTTACTCTATTATGGTCAACTAGGAAAAAAAATTTAATATAATGAAAACTTACACTCAGTGAATCAGCAATTAAGCCACAAACACTGTTATTGCAGTAAAAATATAATACTATGAGTGAGAGGTGCAAAGGTGAACTTACTATAGTGATTGTAAAATCACTTCAAAATAATTTATAATTTAATTTAATATAAACCTAAACTATCAAACCCAAGTTCGAAACACGGTCGCGGCAAAAATTTTACTTTTTGGCTTGGGTGGTCCATGCGCTTTGTCGTTCGTTGCAAGTCTTTGTCGTCGTTGTTCGGAAAGGTCCTCAATTATCGGCCAGTTGTCTAGAAGAAACAGAAGAAGGAAAAGGGAAATAGATGGAAGGGAGATAAAATAATGGAATAGGATAAAGTAAACCAATAATAAGAGTAATTTTAAAAGAGGGGAGTGACAAAGTAAATTTGGAGACTTGACAAATTGTAAGGATTTATTTAAATTGTAATATATTGTAACTAGTAGTTGTATTCAAAGCGCGGAAATCAATGATAGTATTATTAAACTTAAAGCAACCTTTAAATATTTATATAGTATTTTAATAAGAAATGTAATACTAATAAAAATAGTAAATAAACATAGTATATTTAAAATATATTTAAGTGAGTGTGTAATAAGTAATGAGCTACCAGAGAGGGTTCCAAAGCCCTTTTATAGGCAAGAGGACATTCTGGAGCGTTCCAATAGTATGTAAAAAAAGTAAAATAATGTGAAACAATTAATTAAAAGAATCTAATTAAAAACATAAAAAACAAATCTGTGAATAAACAAATATTTTTCCCATAAGAAATTTCTAAAAGAGAATAGAATTAATATAACAATTAACTACGTGAGTATGAAAAATGAGGACTGTGAGAAAGAAATCTAAAGAAGGAATAAAAATAGCTAAAAATGTTGAATTAAAACAAAATGAATTATTTTTATGCTTTTAATAAATCTTAATTCAGTATAAGAAAAGGTAATTTAATTATTTTAACTATTTCAAGTAATTCAATTATTAAATTAATTGAAACAACTAATTAATTAATAAAGTAACTTATTTAAAATGAGAAATTAAATTTAATCATATTAAAAAATTTTTTTAATTAATTTAGTAATTTTAGTGACACAATTAAGGGTCAAGGAAGTGCCCAATTTTTATGGATATTATTATATGATAAGTTGTATTTAGTTTATATAAATTTTATTATTGAAATTGTAATTACAGTTTGAGTTAAATTTACATTATAATATAAATTAAAATAATTAATTTATACATACAAAGTGTGCAATGATATTACAGAATATAATATTTGTTTATGTAATAAAATTTATTTAATAATAAAATTAAGTATAGTAATTATTTTATTTATTCATAAAATATTTATAATTTTATTTTAATAATTTTTTGTAATTACATAATGTTATTCCTTTATATGATTGCAGTAATTTAATATATAAATTACTGGGCTCCTGAGATAGCCTGGCTGACAGTTATACTGTCAAATTAGTTATTAAATAAATAAATAAAGAGTTTGTATTTAGCTTCTTTCAATGATAAGAAATGAATATATATTTTTTAATGATAAAAAATTGATGATCTAAAACAACAAAAGGAAACCCCTTTTATAGGAAGAAGTGATAAAATGTGAATTTTGTTGAATTCAACAAAATCATTGATAAATAATATAAAATTTAATATAAAAGTAATTTAAGATGAGTTGAGTAGTTAAATTAAATGATTAAGTTAAAGTTTAATAAAATAAATTGAATTTAGTTAAATGACACAATTTAAATTTAAGTTTATTAAAATTCAAAGTTAAATAAAATATTCTCCCTTGAATTTCCAAGAAAAAACTCAAGATCTTTCCTTGCTCTCCCTGCCCCCCCTCTAGCCAACTTCAAGCAAGGTCTGAGTCCCTGTAATTACATGTACTTAGATCTACAACTTTTCCATAGTGTTTTATATTTATTAATTCAATAAATTTTATAAACTGAAATAAAATTTTTATTTGAATGAAAAATGTTTGCATAAATAAACAACTTAAAGAAAACAAAATAACTTGTAAGATAGTTATTAAATATAGTTACACAATGTAATACTTAAATACTTTAAAATATAAAACTTATAATATTTAAATAATTAAGTAAGTAAGAAATTGAGAAATAAATTTAATCAGACCAGTTTTACTATTTTGAATAAGTTACTGGCTGACACTCTCTCACCCTAAAAAACAATTAAAAAATGTTTAGGTTTTTTTCCTATATTTCTTTAATAGAAAGTTTAAATTGGAGATTTCTTTTTCTGGGATCCATCTATCAAATTTAGTAGGCTTTCCATTATATCTCAATAAATACACAGCTCCCCTTTCTCTAGTAAGATTCCTTTCATTAAGGATTTTTTCAATATCAGCCTTCTCAGTTATTTCCAAAGGTTTAGATTTTGATCTTCCCCTCCTTTAAGGAAATAAATCAGGATTATTTGAAATATAAGGCTTTATAAAAGATATTGGAAAAACTGGATGCTTTCTATCATATAGAGAATAAAATAAAACTTCAACAGTATTATTACCAATCATATTTTTAAAAAAAATGATCAATAAATGGATCTTTCAATTTATTTTTACCTTGCAAGTTGAAATACAGTGTAAAAATAAGAACTTCATCTCCTTCCTTATCAGTGCATTGTTCTTGGGATTTGTCCCATCTTTTCTTCTCATATTGATATTAATTTTCAATACATTTTTCTGCATGATTTCTAAATAATTTTTGCATTTGAAGAAAAGACTTAGAACCAGGATTTATATCTAGCCTTGGTAATTTTTTCTTTATCAAAGTGCTTGAAGTTTTTGGTACATATCCTAACAATAACTCAACAGATCTTTTTTCAGTTACTAAATGAAAAGTACTGTTATAAGAAAATTCAAAGCCTGAAAGAAGTGTTACCCAATCATGAGTATTTCTATCACTATCCTTAAATTCTAACCCAAAAGCACAATATCTTTTTATCCTGTATTCTAAGGTTTGTAAAACCTTTCCAGCCAATCCATTAGTGTGTGGATGATGTTCTGTGGACAATTTCAAATCACAACCACAAATGTCCATTAAGGAAGTCGAAAATTCTGATGTAAATTTTGTGTCTCTATCAAAGATAGTAGCTTTTTTATATTAAGAAGTATTAAACATGTTATTCCACTATATAAAAGCTAATTACTTTGTATAAACATCTTTGTGAGTAGGGATAAATTTACACATTTTTGTAAATCTATCTACCATTACCTAAAAGGAGTCAAAGTTATCTCTACTGGCTTTTAGAAGGCCAGTTACAAAATCCATGCTTATTATTTGCCATGGTGAATCTGGACCTTCAATTTTTTGCATTAAACCTGCTCTTCTGCCAGTCAATTTTTTAGATTTTTGGCATGAATCACAAGATTCAACATATTGTATAGCATATTCTGAAATAGTGTCCCACCAAGCATTATTTTTTAATCTAATGAAGGTCTTTTCCAGGTTAAAACTCCCTTCTAATATGTCATAATGACATAATTTAAGAGAAATTTCTTTCATTGATGAAGATATAACTATTAAATTACTGACACAATGCAATATAGGGGGTGGACTTGCTAGCAAGTCCCCAACCTGAACTCAGATGGAACTTAGGTGGAACTCTGAATGAACTCATACTGAGCCCATACTGAACTCTACTTGAACACCCACCTAAAACTGCTCTGCTGATTGGTGTTAATCCCTGATTGTATGGTTCCTTTGTGAATAGCTCAATGTGTGTTCAATCTGTGGAGAGTTTGGGTCCAAAGTTGTGGACTCGCTAGCAAGTCCGCCCCCCATATTGTTTGGTATGAGTTTTCTTCTATAATATATGAAGTTATCTTCTAAAGAAAATTTTACTTTTTCCAAAGCCTTTTGATATTTAAATGATAAAGTTTTTATCAAAGGATGGATTGATGCATTTTTTAGATCATTAAGGATAATTTATAATTATTTTAAAATTTCATAATTTTTATATGATTCAACAATAGTTTTCATTAATTATTCCTCCATATCTACTATATATACTCCAAAAATATGAATAATATTTACTTCAGGTACATAAGCAGAGTTAAAGTCATAATTTTAAAAAGGAAGTCTTGATAAAATATCAACATTAGTGTCAGGCTGAGTTCATGTACAGAGATGTCAATAGCTTGATTAGTCAGTTTTCTAGAAGATTTTAATGGTCTAATATGAACACTGTAGTAAAAATCCAATAAGTAGTAAAATATAACTCAATATTAGGGCCTCAGCAATTTTTATCTTACTAATTATAAATGGGTTAAAATCTTATAGTTGGTATAAAAATAGATGTAATAATTCAAGAACTATTCAAAGACTTTTTTAAAAGGACTTTTGATATGTATTGTTATTGTAATGGTTATATGTTTTAATTGTAATGATAAATAATGTATAAAATAAGACCAAAAAACTCCTCTTGTTATACCCAATAATTCTCATGTGTTCCCATGATTTACCAATCTTATACATGGCCAACAATGCCTCATTCTAGCTAATACACCTGCATAGCCATAGATTTGTTTATTTTTTATAGGAAGTGCTCTAAGACTATAAACTGAATCAACACCATGACAATTAACCGTGCTCATTTTAATTCCATATTCAAGAATTAATCTTATATAATTTATTTTAGTTTTGTTTTATTGGTTTTCTGAAATTTTATGTAGAATTTTATTTTATTTTATCTTCACTTTAAAAATTTATTAATAATGTAATTTTTTCAGGGATAATGCTCACTTGTGGCCTCAAATCATTTTTATAAATTTTAGAGAGCCCACCCAGTGATCATTTCTCTATTTGGATTTTCATGTTTTTTTTAAAATTTTTAAATTATTTAAGATTATTTTCAATGTCTTTCTTGTATATCCCACATCAAGGTGTACTTGGATGTTGGTATGATCTCAGGGGTATGGCTCATCAAATGGCTGAGGGACATCTTTTAAAAATATTTTTTATGATTTTCTTAAATCTAATTTAAATTTAAACTCATATATTTTCTATTTTAAATATTTCTTACAAATTTATTTTTGTGTATAAAATTAAAAAAAATAACAAACAAGAAAAAAAATTATAATAAAAAATAATAATAATATTAGGTTTATTTGAATTTATATAGTTTTTTTTAGTTTCTTATAAATTTCATTAAGGAGCCAGAAGAGCTATGGAAGTTTTTCTCTTCAAGAAGAAAGAACAGTAGAAGTTTTAGGGGAAGATCTAGTAAAATTTTTTATTTCTTCAAGTTAATGATCTTGTCGGTGCTCCAACCAAGTGGCCATTTCAAAATGACATTGCAAGACTTGTTCCCTGGTGTATACATCAGCTTTATCTTTAGGGGTATAATCTTTATAATAGACCAAATTAACGTTGAACATTAAATAAAGTTGTTGGGCATCCTCATGGCATTTTACAGAGGAAGAAGACAGTTCTGGATTGGGGATATAATAAGAGGCTTGAGAGTAAAAAGATCCAGAAGAATCTGTATCAGATCATTAATAAATTTCAAAGATATTTAAATAAAAGATGAAATAATTTTTTACTCATTAGAATAAATGGTGTACAGATCAAAGTTCAAGAGAAGACTTGGTAGAAGTTTTTCTTCAATTAGGGAAGAGTAGGGGCTTAGAATTTTGTGGTAGGTAGGAGGTTTTAGAGAGGTTAGGGAGCTGGTAGTTTGAGATGGACCTTTAGTTATTGGAATTGGCCTTTTCTTAAAATGCAATACTGGAGGACTAGCAGATATGGGTCTTTTTAATGAAGTAAAAGAATATTGAAAATGGAGGCTGCTGAATTTAGGTTGAGGAGAAATAGTCTTGGATTTAGGTGGTAGAGAGATAGTAGATAAAGAAGGAGAAACATCCAGAACATATTTAGATGGATTTAAAATAGCTTTAGGAGCAGTATGAGTTCCAGGGATGAAAGAAGAGAGCCTTGATTCAAGAGATGGAGCAGCAAGAAGAACAGTTTGAGGAGAACCCAGGAATTAATATTCAGAAGTAATTTTCAAGAATGCTGAAGATGTAAATGGAGAAGCATTTTTTGAGGTAGTTGATTTAGGAGGTAGAATAGATGGATGACAGTGGGAAGCAAAGTTGGTTGCTGGAAATGAGAAGGAGCCATATTTGAGGCCAGAGAATTTTATCTTCTTTTCAAAACAGTTGGAAAAGGCACTGTTGTAGGTGTATTGTTTCAGGTTATAAGTGTAGGTTCACTCTTGATGGATAAGGGAGCAGTAGTAACAGGCTTGGTCTTTAGAAGCAGTGAATTTGGAAGGAGTCATCTTGAAAAATTAATAATTAGGATAGAATAGATAAGCTGGATAGGAGGATAGGAAATGGAGAAAAATGATAGTGGAAAAATTTGGGGCTCAAGGACACCAGTAGGTAGTTTGAATTGATGGAATGTTTGGTCTACTATGACCATAAACTGGAAATTACTTTCTCTTTGGTCCTCCATGACCTTAAACTGGAAAGTCATCAATCTTTGGTCAACCATGACATAAAACTGGAATAAACTAAAAGGCTTTGGTCCACCAAGACATTTACTGGAAATTAATTCTTTATATAAACAATTTAAGTAGGGATTTGCAGAAGGGTAGTCCACCAAGACTATAAACTAGAAATAAATTAAAAGAAATTTTCCTGAAGGTTTTGAGAAGGAAAGATTAATATATTTGGATATTCAAAGAAATAATTTTTAATTTATCACTGGTTTTTCAGTTCTCATACTGGTAATCAATCATTTGGACAGCTCATTCATTGATAGATATGGTGCAACTAGTTTTAGGAAATGAAGATGTCTTAAAATGAATTTATTACGGGTGAATAAAGATGGAGATTTTAAAGGTTATTGGTGAAGATTTTTAAAGGCTGAAAATAAAAATGATAAGAAAATCTAGCATATATGAAAAATTCTGACACAAAAAAATCTTTAAGAGTGATTTAAAGGGTTGGAAATTTATTTGAATGTTGTGATGCTGAATTGTTGAAGTTGGATAGGAGTTGGAATATTAGTGGGTCTCTTAGGTAGACCATTTAGGTGGAAGCTTGGAGGACCTTATGATGAGAATGGAGTCAGAGTATTCAGCTCAGTGTAAAGCCCACTCTCTCATACTGTGAAAAAGTAAAGATTGGTAGAGGGGAGTCTGAAGGGATTCAAACCTTGCTCTCAGTAGTGGAATCATCATAAGGTAAATACAGTTTATTTCAAATCATATCAATTAAAATTCAGGAAGAAAACAATTGGATCAACCAGACAAGATATTTTATCAGCACAAAAGAATTAAAGTAATTTATTTTAAAGAAGAGAAGAAAAGTAAAAATAAATAATCTTTTTAAAGTCTTTCAACATCAGTATCAAAATTTGCATCAAAATTCTTCTCTTCATAAGATCTTCACTATTATTGGCAGGGGATTTTTGAAAATAAGACAAAAGTTTACCCTTCATGTCATCACAAAAATCTAAATAGAGATATCTATGAAATTTTAGATAATGATTAATATAATCAATATGAACCCAGCAAAAATCATCATTATTGGTGATTTCAATAGCTTAGGAGGAAATTAGGAGTTGGAAGAGAATTTTAGTTGGATGTGGAATTAGTAGATGAACTTAAAAGATTAAAAAATAAAAAAAAGGACAAATCTTTAGATCCAGGAAAGAAGTTTCAGAAAAACAGAAGGGTGAAATTGGCATGATGGGATTAGGATCTTGAGAAGGAGGAAGAAGCTCAGGATTAGATTTTTAGAAGAAGAAGCTGTTTTGGCCTTTATTTTTCTGAAGAAGGTGGGGATTTTTGAAAGCCTCTTTTTGGGAATTGCTGGATCAGGAAGAGTGGCTGGTCCAGTATAAACATTAGTCCTAGAGGGAATGATTTCACGGTTAAATTTGATTTTCTTAAGTCTGAAAAGATCACAGGCTGTTCTTCCAGGAAGACCAGGGTTAGAGATCAGACAAGGAACCTGGTATTTGGCGCAAATTTTACATGGGAAAGCTAGATTTTTTGAAGACATTTTAGAAGAGATTTTGGTAAAGATGAATTTAAATTTGTGTTCAGGAGTGTTTGGAGTAGATGGTTGAAGAGGTTAAAGAGAAGATGAATATGTGTTTGATAAAATATGCAAATTTTAAGAATCAGGACATTTTTCATTGGAGGGAGAATGTGGCAGTCTAAATATTAGTGCAATAATAAGTTTATGAAAGAAGGATTTTTAGAGATTTTTATATATATTGGAAAGCTAGTTTTATTTTATATTATTTTTTATTTTGAAAGAAAGAGCTTTATAAGTGGTTTAAAAGGGTTAATTTTATGAGTCAAGATTTTAACAAATATATAACAGTCAAGAAATAAAATTATAGGCTTAATAGTGTAAAAAAATTAATTTCACAAATCTCAAAAACCTTTGGACATTTTTATATTTTTTATTCTATTTTTTAATAATTTTATAAAGTATTTATAATTATTTTTGATTTTTCATGATTTACTTAAATTTGATGATTTTTAATTAGATGAATAGGTCTTCACAAACTACAAAAATTAGTTTTAAATGTAGAGGTGAAGTATCTCTATCATCTGTAATTTTTATAGATTTTTTATTAAGGCTTTAAGGCTCTAATTGAGTCCGGAAGTCCAGAGGAGCTCTAGACAAGCTCTGTACAAGCTTGGTACAAACTCTGGGATGCTCCGGGCAGGGAAAATATGGAATGTGACCTAACTATGCATTTAAAGCTGAAGAATCAAAATTAGATTAGATATCTAAAAATCATAATAACTTAACATACAACAAATATCTTACCATTTGTAATACCCTTATAATTATAACACTTTTATATAACATTTTATAAATATTATTTCACAACACATTAACATATACTTATTGGGTATCATTGTAAAGGTCTCAACTTCAGGGACTTGATTTTATCAACTTTTCACAAAAATAAAACTTTATAAAATATAAATATACAGCCATTTAAATAACTTTTCTAGTAAAACTTTATTGTTGTATTTTCTTCACCTAACATAAAAGAACATCAATTCTACATCTCAAAACTTTTAATAAAATATAGTAAACTAGTCTTTCTTTATCAAGTAGAATTTTAAGCTTAGTTAATTGTGAACTAATTTTTAACTTAAAGGGACAGGGTTTTCTTAGGTTTATCCAACTCCCCTGAATTCTGCTTACAGAAAGGTGACTGTAAGAGTCTTTCTACTTTCTCCCTTACCATTAATGAGGTAAAAAAAATGAAACTTGATATAGAAACTGAAGAATCTTTGAGTTATTGGAACCATTATTTTTGTCATTATAGTAAAAGACATATCAATAAGTTATTCAAAGGAAATATAGTGGCTGGTATCCTAGATAGACTGCCTCTAGGGCATGTGGACTGTGATGAGTGTAAATTGGCAAAATCAGAATGACAAGATTCTCTGGGCCCATCCAATTGAAACCATGAACCAGCAGAATTATTGGATGTGGATATTATGCGTACTTTTGATGGATGTATGTATCTTCTCTCAAAACTTGATTTGGGCTCAAGCTATGGTAATGTAGAGGTGCTCAAAAGTGAAATCCAGGCTGGAAAAGTAATCAATTCCTACCTTCAATGGACAGAATTTTGCACTTAAGAGAAAGTAAAAGGACTGAAATCAGATAATAGAGGGGAGTTTTTCAATTTAGATTTTCAGGATTTCTTACAGACTCTAGGGATCACATGCAAAGAGTCTCTTCCTTACAACCACAGGCAAAGTGATGACATAGAGCATTTTAATAAAACAATTTATAAAATGGGGAGAAACTTTTTGCTGGAAATCAGTCTCCCAATGACTTTCTGGGGATATGCTTTCAAATGGGCAATATATGTTGTGGCACACTTCTCACAGTAACACAGCAAAAAGTCTCAGGAGCACAGAAAAAGGCCCAATTTTCTAAAGTGCAACAATGGAGTTGTCATGAAGGATGGTTACAAAAGCGCAACTAAGGGGTCTCAAAAGCGCAGGAAAAGATAGACTCTCTGTGAACATTTTTTTAGGGGCAGTATGGATACAGAAGCAGCAGTGAGTAAAGAATAGAGGGAAGTGCATACTGAAATATAGGATAAGAGAATATGGTATGAGCTTGTGAAAGTTATGGTTAGAACTAGAAACATAATACAGAGTTAGGAAGCAGAAATAAGAAATTGTATGAAAATTACACTTAGATAAGAGCAATTACTTTTTAGGAAAAGTGGTGTCTACCCAAGGAGATGAAAAACACATCAAAAAATGAAGGTAGTTCTAGAAAGACAAATAGGTTGTGAGTAGAGCTCAAAGAAAGGATAACAAGATCCAAAATAGGGAAGTCATTCACTTAGGGCAGAGTGTTTCACTATTATTAGGGACTCATGTGTTGAGTGTGGGTTATACAATGGGTATGAAGGCGGTACAGTACCTATTATTAAGTCATGAATCTCAAAAAATGTAGGTTATGTACAGGGAAGTGGAGTGTTAGGTGATAATAGTTGTTCTTTTCTAGATGTTTCAGGTGCTATTAGAAAAAAGATTTATGCTAAAAAGTGTAATTGGCTTATTGAGATACTTAGTTACTGTTTGATATTTTGTATTATTGCTTAACTTGTGTAGGAAATCCAGTAGGGGAAGGAAACATAGGAAAGGGGTTCTGAACATACAAATTTATATAAGAGCACTCACTCTTAAAATTTTAGGGTGGTTAAGAAATAGAGTATATATTTTTGATATAAAAAAAAGAGAAATAGATATATTTTATTTTTTGGCACATATTGGGTGTGCAAACCAGAAGTAGCACTGTAGAGTTATTAAATTGCTACAGTAAGGATAGTATTAGATAGAGCCCTTCAAGAGAGAGTGACTTAGAATAGATCTAGACAAAAGATTAATTACTTATATTAAAATATATCTCCCTTTTTCTTTGATAGATCTATACAAACTTATCCTAATTTCTTCTCCAATAAATTTTGATAAAAAAACTTATAATATTTGCTCTCACTGTCTTTAAATTTGGAGTGGTAGGAACTTCTTTTTTTTATTTTTTAAAAGAGGAGAGCCAACCCATCTTGGATTGTGTCTATAGCTTAGTATTATAGAACAGTTTTCTTTCTACTACATAACCAATTTTTAAAAAAATTCTCATCAGACATGACTCAATATCAGAAATTACTTGGCACTCAACCAAATCTGGAGAGCCTGAGAATTTTTTAATCCACGGCCTATGTACATATTCCTAAAGAGAAAATGTAGAAACTTGACCCATGAAGTAGAGAATTCAGGGTAATAGGATATTTTGAAGCCAGTAAAGGCTGTATTTTTTTAGATATAATATTTAAAAAGTCATATTCATCCTCTTGGGCTACGTTTCCTGTGCATGAGGCCATTGACTAATCTACAAAAAAGATAAACAAAAATCAAAAGATGGTGAATGAGTATGTCAATGTATGCTAGTATCTAAGTATAATTTAATAGTAAATATTAATGGTCCTAATAGTTATTTATAATTAATTTAGTGATTAAAACTCAGGGGAAGACTAATAAAATAGTTATGCTCAATGTTAACTCACAATAATTTGATTGGTGGGGACTAGTGGTGGAAAATAGGTTAATAGTATATATTTATAGCTTATATAAAGATAATATCAAGTTATAAAGGCTTTAAAATATATTTTAATATGATAATAATTGTTTTATAATGATTATTTGAGTTGTAGTAAGTAAGGGATGTCTAATAACCTGTCAAATACTCCCTCACTTACACCAAAATCCACTTGAGTGCACAGAGCTTCAATCCAGATGATGTCACTACTATTTTCAGCCTATATATCTCCGGGACTGAGTAATTCTTATGTTTAAAATAAGATAACCTTAACTACTTTAAGATTATAACTTAAAAAGAAGGTTAAAAAACTTATATACATGGTTATAATACATATATGTATAATCATTAAACTGTTATATGACTTATAGTAGTTTAAATAGCTTATCCATAGCCTAATAATAGCTATTAAGGTGCTAATGGAGTAATAATATAATTATCTTAAGTGATATTAAGTAATTATAGACATACACCAGCTTATATGTATACATAAACCTCATATTCTTTGAAATATGTAATTATATTATCTATATTTGGGTCTATAAGTGGGTTCTAACCTCTTAACAGCCTATAACCTTAAATTTTATTCTTATTTTAGGTCATATGGACATATTAAGTGGACTCACAAAGCCTACATAAGCATATACACCTATTTCAGGCGCATATATACAGTTTGGACAACTTAATCTGCTTCCTTGGATGGATTTTCACGGATTTATGAGTTGGGATATGATTACTGGGTTAATATGAATACTTGGGGATATTATTGGGGGATTTCACAGTTAATTTAGTTCCTTTATATTCTTTGGGTTTCATTATATACTCTTTGGATGAGTTATTTTACCTGTTTCTTTATGGTATCCACTTTTATCTGTTTATTCCATTTATGGTTAGGGTCTGTGGTATCATTAATTGTGAGGGAGGGTCCTTACTGGAGGTCTGTGTGTTAAAACTTCTTGAAGTGTAAGCCATGGGGAGGTTATGGGCCCTAAAAGTGCTGTAATTGCCTGGAATAGAAGTGACATCATCTGGATTGAAGGTCTGTGCACTCTAGTGGATTTTAAAATAAGTAAGGGAGGATTTTGACGGGTTATTGGATATCAATCAATCACTTACTTACAACACTTCAAATTAATATTTTAAAACAATTATTATTATATATATAAATATATTATAAAGCATTAATAAATCGATATTATCTTTATATAAGCTATAACTATATTTTATTATTTTATTTTTGACCACTAGCACATATAAAATCCAAGTATTGTGAGTTTATATTGAGAATAACTATTTTATTAGTCTTCCCATGAGGTTTAATCCCTAAATCAATTAACAATAAGTAGTAGGACCATTAATATTTACTATTATATCATACTTAAATACTAGCACACACTGACAATTGGGGGTCTTTCCTTAGTTATTACTTATTATTTAGTATAAGCCTTAGGATGTGATTTTAACTCTAGTATATCTCATACAAACCAAATATTTGGGTCTGAAGCACATTAGTGGGTTATCATAACTCAGTTATTTTGGAAAAGAAGCCTTATAATAGTTTTACTTATTTTTTATAATGAAAATTAGGTAATTGCAGTAGTAACTGTACCCAATATAAACCCAATTTCACTTGGTATTTGGTAACCAATATAACACCCAATTGAATTGGTAATTAGTTATAGCTTGGTAAGCTACTAATTCACCCTTATGAAGGTCTAGTTATTCTTTTTATTTTATTTTTAACAGATTTTTTCAAATTTTTCTTATATTTTATTTAAAAAAATAAAGATATAAATTCAGGGTAAGCTCCAGTGCTTTTATTAGTAATTGTATAGCTAATAATTTTTGTCTACTAATTACCATATAGGTTTTCCCTTTTGTAGACATGAAGAATTGTTATCCAAGACACAATGAGTGCTCCACAGGACAATACAAGTGAAAAATCTGCTTATAACACCAGGTCTAAAGCTAAAAACATTGCTCCAGGACATCACCATGGAGGGTCAATCCTACCCACAACCAGAGTCTATGACTATAGAGGAAAATGACGCCCTTCTAAAAAAGATAACAATAAAAAAGACTTCACCTCCTCTGCAGGATAAACTGTCCCATCTGTCCAAACAGGTCCTGAAACTAGAGGAATCAACATCTACCATGCTAAAGGAGGTAGAACAGTTGCAAAACAACTGCAAGGTGGGGTTCTAAAAAATGAATCAAACCTTGGCAGAGTTAAAGGTAGGGCAGCCAAGCCAACAAATCCCTACCCAAGGAGGGTCACATCATTCCCAGGAAAAAATCTTGGTAGAGAAATGGAAGTGGGATTGGTTTCATCAGCAGTGGTCCAGCCACAATTGCAACAGGGATCCACCCCCTCATCAGACTGCCTCAGCTCACCCTAACAAAGGAAAGAAAAAACACCAAGAGTCAGGGCTGGCTCCTATCCTGTGGTAAGTAGATTACCCTCTCAGATTGAACACAGTACTGACAATTACAATATAGGTAATGTTTTTGATGTAAAATCTGTACAGAAAATTGAGGAGGACTTGAGACAATTAGGTTTTGATGTAGATACACCTGATTTATCTTTTGTTAATAAAAAAAGTACTATTTATAATAATAATACAGTTAACCCTCAGTTTCCAGCACTTATTAGTGAGATGAGAAGTTCACAAAATAGTGAATACATTGAGAAGGAAAACATGGAATATTTTAATAATAACCCAACTGTCCAAAGAATTGTTTCAGCATTATGGAATAGAATGACTGAGTGTGAGAAACAGAAAATTAATCTCACGAGTGATACAATTTCATCCTTGATATTGAACATTTCTCAACTGGAAACAAGAAATAAATAATTAGAGAATGAACACTTGGCTCTAACTCTTAAATATGATTCTTTAAGTAATAAATATAGTGAACTTTCAAACAAATTCTATGGGTTAGAAGAAATGCATGAAGCACATTTATTAAAATCTGAATCAAGAACTAAGTTATCTTTTTCACAAACAAATCAAAGTGTCTATGATCTGTTACAAAGATTAACTAAAGTTGAGATTGAAACTACTAATCTACTGATGAATCAGGACAATCATAAGTATACACAGTATAATAATAATCCTTTCATTGGCAAAAATGAATCTCAATCATTTCCCATACCACCACAAGTAAAAAAATCTGGTGGTAGTGTCAAGTCTGAGAAAATTAGTATAAGTCACAAATCTGTGCAAGAGGAGATAAAAGACCATTTATCCAGAGTAAATGAGTTATTGAATTTACCTAAGATTAGTGAAACAAAATCCAATCAGAAGAACTGGCCAAGGATTGATCAGCACCCAACTTATGATGGAGAAGCCAGCTCTGATTGGAAAAATTTTATTCAAAGAATTGACAACTTAAAATTCTCATATAAGTTACCAGATGAAGAAATAACATCAAAATTAATTTCTCTATTTAAGGATGTTTCTTTATTATGGTTTGAAGCTTTATTTAGTGAGGGTAATGATTACTCTTGGGCTGAGTGAAAGTAACTAATTGAAAAACAATTTGGAGGTTCTAAATTCTGGCTCACTCAGCAAAGATTATATGAGAATACAAGATATAATCTGTTGAATGGTGACAAACCTATGGTATTTTTAATGAACTTAAATAAAATACTAAAAGCCATTGAGCCAAACATGGATTTTAACTTATGGAAAGATAAGATAATATATAAATTACCTATATCTGTCAGAGACATTGATGTAACTAGAACAATAATGGTTAATGAATGTTCTGAATTTATTAATATTTGTAATGAAATATTATTAAACCATAAGTATGAAGCAAGGTACACCACTTATAAACAAAATAATGAACCTGTGAAAAATCAGAATTCAAAAACATTCAGGAGAAGCAGAAAAAACCTACTGCACCTGTAGTACCTAAAAAGTATGAGACTAATACTTGTTATAAGTGTAATAAACCTTGGGTTAAAGGTCACAAATGTGAGAAGAATATAAATATTGTTGAAAATCAGCATGAATCTGAAAGTGAAACAGAAAAAAGTAAAGATTCAAGTGATTATGACAGTAATATCTCGTATAGTGATGAAAATGAAGTCTGTATGCTGGAGATTATTTATCCATCTTTGAAAATCCAATATTAAGTATGGACTCAAATGAATCTTTAATGAAGTTTGAGGATGCTGAAATTATTAAAAATATACAAGCTGATAACTTGAAAATGACACCTATCATGGTTCCAGCTATCATTTCTGGAGAAAATGTAAATTTAGTATTGGACACAGGAGCTACTGGTTCTGTGGTTTCTACAAACACATCACAGAAAATTGATAGAGATTATAAGTCAAAGCTTAAACCCCTTAAAAGTAAAAATTGGAGAGGTTTTGAATCAGTACTACACCCTATTGGTAGATACAAAGCTGCTGTTTTCTTTAAACATCAACATGGTTATGTTAAAGTAACTTTTGACTTTGTAGTAATGGATAATAATAATTGTAGTAACTGTTTTATCATTAGAAATGATATTCTGACTAATTTTGGTGTGAAATTAGACCCTGATAATAAAAATTTTACAATTGGCATGAATGGTAAAAGGAAATTTAAGATAAATTCTTTTAACACGGTCTTACACATTGAGTCAGTGATAAATATTCCTTGCAAAAGAAGAGAATCTAAGGAGAAGAAACTTCTGAAAACATAAATTTCAAAGCATCATTTGGAACTCAGATAAGTAAAGCTGAGAAAAAAAATAATTTGGACCTAATTAAAGAATTTCCAATGGCTTTAACACATGGGACCAATGAACTTTGCCTTGTAAAAGATCATTAGATGAAAATTAGTTTAACCTGTGATATGGATAGAATCTGCTAGTCTCAAAAAGAAACCATACCCTGCTTCAGCAATGAAGAGTAAAGACATAGAGGATACTATTAAGATGTTATTCAAAATGAAAATTCTTGAAAAGGTTGAAATTACACCAAAATATTGTGTTATATCACCAGTAATAATATCTTATGAAAAAGATAAAGGAAGAATGTGCGGTGATTATAGATCATTAAATACATTTACAGTAGATGATATTTATCCCTTGCCAAGGATTACCTCTATACATGCTACCCTTAAAGGTGCTAAGTATATAAGTTGCCTAGATGGAAATAAAGGGTACCATCAGATTCCTGTAGAAAAGAATTCACAGAATTTTTTGTTGATAAAAACACATATGGGAATATATAAATATGTCAGGATGCCATTTGGACCAAAAATTGCCCCATCAGTATTTCAGAAGTTAATGGATATAACATTCCATAATGACATGATTGGGGGATAATTAATGGTATATATTAATGACATTATAGTGCTCTCTAATACATATGATGAACACTTAATCCATTTAAAGAAGGTATTTCAGAAAATGGATGAAATATAAAATGACCCTTGCATTAAAAAAATGTAAATTTGGGTTTGAGTCTTTAAAAGTGCTTGGTCATATTGTATCTGGCTTACAAATATGTGTAAACCAAAATAAGATGGTTGCAATTAAGTATATTGGAATTCCTCAAAACATAAAGGATGTACAATCTTTTCTTGGTATGTGTGGTTATTATGGACAATATATAAAGAACTAGCAATTAATTGCTGCACCATTGACCACACTGATAGAGAATTCAGAAGCTTTCATTTGGAATAATGAAATACAACAGGCTTTTAATAAGCTGAAAAAATGTTTTATGACAGCTCCTTTCCTGGGATTACCAGATTTTTAATTGCCATTTGTATTGTATACAGATTCAAATTTTATTGGTCTGGGTACTTCTTTACATCAAAAACAACTTCTTGAAGGGAAAATGTCAGAAGTAGTTGTTTGATATATTTCACGTACTCTAAGAAGTAATGAATTGAACTATGGTGCTATTCAAATTGAATGTTTGGAAGTAGTATGGGCTCTTGAGAAGCTACATTATTACCTTGAAAACCAAAAATTTGAGTTAATAACTGACTGTAGTGCAGTTAAGTCACTCTTAAACATGAAAACTCCTAATAGACATATGTTTATATGGCAATTAGCTTTACAAGAATACAGAGGATGGATGACTTTTACACAAAGAGAAAGAACCTTACACTCTAATGTAGATCTGTTATCTAGAGTACCTCTACCCAACAATGATGATAATCCTGTTTATGTCCCTGAAAAAGAGATTATTAGCATTTATGGAATTTATATTGTAGATCTTGAGGATTAATTTATGCAATCAATTCTTGATAATTATGCTTCAGATCCTGACTTAAGTAAACTTACTACAATATTAAATGATCCATCTAATGCTTCAATGAGTGTTTTACTTAAAAAATTACCACAAAGGTATAAAGAAGCATTAGAAAAAGGAAAATTTTCCATTTAGGATAGTTTTATATATTACAGAAAGAAATTAAGCAATGTAATTGTAATTCCCCTTTCAATGAAGGAGTTAATGTTAAGTATATGTCATGATGATATATTAGCAGGTCATTTTGACTTCCATAAAACATTAACCAGAATAAAAAATACAGATTGGTGGATTAACATCTCTGATAATGTTCAAAAATATGTTGAGACATGTGATTCTTGTCAAAAATCTAAAAGATTAACGGGCAAAAGAGCTGGTTTATTACAACAACTTGAGTAACCAAAAGATCCATGGGAAATGGTTAACATGGAATTTATAACAGGTTTTCCAATAGTGGGGCATAAGCGTTATAACTCCTGCTGCTAATTGTAGATAGATTTACAAAAATGTCTAAATTTATTCCTCCCCACAAAGAGGTTTCTGCAAAGGATTTAGTTTTTTTATGGTGGACACAAATGCTAAATATAGCAGGTTTCCCCAAAGCAATAGTTTCAGACAGAGATCCTAAATTTACTTCTGAGTTCTGGACATCACTTATGGATATTTCAGGGTGTCAATTTGAACTTTCTACAGCACACCATCCACAAACTGATGGGCTAGCAGAAAGAATGATAAAAACTTTAGAAGATATGATAAGAAGGTATTGTGCTTTTGGTCTTGACTTTAAAGACAATGACAAATTCACGCATGATTGGGTAACCCTTATCTCAGGTTTAGAACTTTCATACAATAGTACAGTACATTCTGTCAATGGCAAAAAGCCATTTGAGTCATGGTTGTGTTATGTACCTAATACCCCTGCTAAAACTCTTAATCAATTACCTAGATTGGATATCCATCCAGGTACAAGATATTTTCTTCATATGCAAGAATTATGCAGAAAACATGCTCAAGAATGTATAAATAAGGGGTTTGAGTATGAGAAGAAATGATGGGATAAAGCCCATATAGAACATATATTCAAAGAGGGTGATGAAGTCTTTATTTCTATACTACATTTCAATTCAAATTGTAATGTTAAATTGAAAGATCCATTCATTGTACCATTTGAATTAAAAAAGATGCTTGGTAACAATGCTGTTGAAGTTATTCTATATTCACCAAATGATAGAAAACATCCAGTATTTCCTATTTCTCTTATAAAAACATACCATTCTAATGATACTGCTCTACTTCTAAGAAGATCAGGAGGGCATAAACAGCAACCTGAAGAAATAGTTTAAAGGCAGAAATTGAAAAGATAATTAAAAAGAGACACCTTACTAAAGAAAAGGGAGTTGAGTATCTATTAAGGTTTATAAATAAATCAAGTGAATATGACCAGTGGATTCAAGAAAATGAATTCTCTGATCTTTAAAATATCTTGAAAAAAATTAAATCCAAATAATAATGGTTAATTCAGTATATGTATCATAGAAATTTTAAAATTATTTTTCTGCTCACTCCTTACTTATTAATTGAAATGTCTTAACATTTTTTGATTGTTTTTTTTGCGTGAGGGAGTGTCAGCCTAGTTATCTCTACGACTTAGTAATTCATATGTTTAAAATAAGATAACCTTAATTAAATTAAGATTATAACTTAAAAATAAGGTTAAAAAACTTATATATATGGTTATAATATATATATATATAATTATAACACTATTATATGACTTATAGTAGTTTAAATAGCTTATACATAGCCTAATTATAATTATTAAGTTGTTAATTGAGTAATAATTTACTTATCTCAAGTGATATTAAGTAATTATAGACATACACAAGCTTATATGTATACATAAACCTCATATTCAGTGAAAGATGTAGTTATATTATGTATATTTAGGTCTATAAGTGGGTTTTAACCTCTTAATAGCCTATAACATTTATTTTTCTGCTTATTTTTGGTAATATGGACTTATTAAGTGGACTCACAATGCCTGCACAAGTATATACACCTATTTCAGGTGCATATATACAGTTTGGACAACTTAATCTGCTTCCTTGGATGTATTTTCACGGATTTATGAGTTGGGATATGATTACTGGGTTAATATGGAGGCTCGGGGATGTTATTGGGGGATTGGAAAGTTAATTTAGTTACTTTATATGCTTTGGGTTTCATTATATACTATTTGGATGAGTTATTTTACCTGTTTCTTTATGGTATCCACTTTTATCTGTTTATTCCATTTATGGTTAGGGTCTGTGGTATCATTAATTGTGATGGAGGGTCCTTACTGGAGATCTGGGTGTTAAACCTGCTTGAAGTGGATGCCATGGGGAGGTGATGGGCCCTCAAAGTTTTGTAATTACCGGGGACAGAAGTGACATCATCTGGATTGATGGTCTGTGCACTCCAGTGGATTTTGGTGTAAGTAAGGGAGAATTTTGACGGGTTATTGGATATCAATCAATCACTTACTTACTACACTTCAAATAAACATTATAAAACAATTATTATAATTCATATAAATATATTAAAAGCATTTATAAATTGATATTATCTTTATATAATCTATAACAATATTTTATTATTTTATTTTCCACCACTAGCACACATAAAATCCAAGTATTGTGAGTTTATATTGAGAATAACTATTTTATTAGTCTTCCCATGAGGTTTAATTAATAAATAATTAAAGAATAAGTAGTAGGACCATTAATATTTACTATTAAATTATACTTAAATACTAGCACACACTGACAACTATCCCCAGCTATTATAACACTGTGAGGGCTCATCACCTCTCCATGGCCTCCACTTAAATCAGTTTCAACACCCAGAACTCCAGTAAGGGCCCTCCATCACAATTAATGATATCATAAACCCATACCATCAATAGAGAAAACAGATAAATGCGGATAACATAAAGAAACAGGTAAAATAACTCATCCAAGGAGAATAAAATGAAACCCAAAGCATATAAATGTACCAGATCAACTATTCAAGCCCAAAATAACATTTCCAAGTATCCATATTAACCTAGTAATCATATCCCAACCCATAAATCTGTGAAAATCCATTAAAGGAAGCAGATTAAGTTGTCCAAACTGGGTATATGCACCTGAAAAAGGTGTATATACTTGTGTAGGTGTTGTAAGTCCATTGAATACATCCATATGATCTAAAATATGTAGAAAAATAAAGGTTATAGGCTATTAAGAGGTTAAAACCCACTTATAGACGTATATATACATAAGATAACTGCATATTTCACTGAATATGAGGTTTATGTACACATATAAGCTTATGTATGTCTATAATTACTTAAAATATCACTTAAGATAAGTCTATTATGACCACATTAGCATGTTAATAATTATTGTAAGTATATGGATAAGCTATTTAAACTACTATAAGTTATATTATAGTATAATAATTATATATAAGTCTTATAACCATAATTTTAACCTATAAGCTTAATGTAATTAAGGTTATCTTATTTTAAAGATAAGAAATATCCATTCCTGGGGATACCTAGGTTGACTCATATACTGATTCTATTTGGGTAGCAAGTTTGGCCACTCTACAAATGGCAGTCTTATTTTGTTATAAATCATTCCCATTAACTGGTCATCATACATCATGCAATATTTGGGTGGGACTTGCTAGCAAGTCCTTACATTGAACTTATATGGAACTCATATGGAACTCAGACTGGACATATAATGAACTGATACTGAAATTTACTTTGAACTCATCTTGAGCTCTTAAAAAACAATGGATGAGTCTGTTCTGGAATAATACTTAAAGTTTAATGAATAGTTTATAGAAATAATATTAAGGGTAGATTAAGAATCTGATCCATTCACAGAATTTTTTCCATTAAAGACAATTTAATATTCATTTAGAATTTCACTTGATCATAAAAAAGACTGAAAATTATACTATTTCTTTCAAAAGCATCACTTTTAGCCTCTCTAATGATTTTTCCTATGGCTTTTTTAAGAAACATATTGAACCATCAAAATTCTCAAGTATTTTATTCTATATTACTGTCAGCCAGGCTATTCCAGGAGTCCAGTAAATGATATGTTAACTTATAAGACCTGAAAGAGGGCGTAAGAATTGTATTTAATGTATATAAATTAATATTTTATTGCATAATAAAATTATATAAGTATCTTATTACATATAAGTGTTATATTAATTTTATTGTTTATATAAATTTTTATACATTTAAATTAAACATGATATATTTTATATTCTACAAATAATGGCGCATTTTTATGTATTTAATAATTATAAATTTATATTTAATTAATTAAAAAAATATATTATAATTATAAGTGTAAAATTGACTTATAATATAATTAAATTAATTATTTAAATTTATATATTAAATAACACCTTTCATATAATATTAAAAAATAATTAATGACGCTTCTTTTGACCCTTAAGTGTGTCAGGAAAAACAAGTAATTAATTTATACTAAATTGATATTAATTACATATTTTGTTGCGTAACAATATTCTTTGTTTCACTTAAAAATCCTTAAATCAGACTGTACAATCTGTTTTGAATTATTTTTCTCATAGTCCATATGTCCCAGGCTTGTTTAGTTATTTACTATTTTTACTTACTGATTTGGGAATTAATTGTGGGAAAATTGAATTCTTAATTGGGGTTTTTAATTATTTGTTTCATATTTTTCTCTACATTGTTATGTTTTACTTATTCTTTTATATTCTTGTTTCATTCTATTATAATTCTTGTATTTACAAATATAGTAGTGCTTCAGAGGACCCATTGCCTATAAAAAGGCCTTGGATAATCCCCTGTAGATCATCACTTACTATACACTCAACAATTTAAATTTAATTTTATTACATTTATTATTATTTTTTATTAGTATTACAATCTAATTAAAAATTCTATATAACAATTAAAAGGTTTCCTTAAGTCTGATAGTAATTAAAGTGTTTGCCGCGCAGAACCCTTACTTGAAATAATATTAATATTAATAAAACCAATTTTGTGTCACCTCTCAAATCACTCGTCATTGCTTTCTCTTCAATAGATTAAATAATTTCATTTGATTTTATTTCTTTTATTTCTCAATCACTATTACCTTCTTGTCTTCCTCTCTTTTCTTCCCTCTTTTCTTATCTCTTCTAGACGACTGACCGACAATTACTGTGAAAAGACTTATAATGAGAAAAAAGATAGCAATATGTTTTCCTAATTTCTGTTTCAATTAATTTCTCTCATGGTTTATTTACACTAAGCACTAATAATTGATAAATTGTTTAATTATATTTCTAGAAGAAGTATAATTCCTATATCAGTGGATTTTAATCCAGTTTTTTACATTTTAAATGCAAGAAGATGGTTCAAATTAAAAGTAAATATATTTTTGCTCTTTTTTTTGTTTAATTGAATATTCAACTACAAAGAATTTTTGCAATATACATTTATTCAATGTAATACATATATGATATTTTGGAACTCTTAATGATGTATTTCATCAAAATTTCATGTAAATATGGTTATTTGGTAGAGTAATCTCATGAGTTGAAATAATTAATCCATACTCAGTAAATTTTCCATATGAAAAACTGAAATTCAAGCTAGATGTAAACCTTTAAAGATAATAAAAACAAAGTAGTGTAAATTTATTTAAACTTTAATTTTAGTTCTTGATTTTGATTCAATTCTGTATTGTGGGATAATTTTGGTGGAAACCTGGGAATAAGCATTATCTATTTCACAAAGTGTTCTCATGTTAAAAAATGTGCTTCAGGTAAAATTTTTGAATGTATTATTGTTCAAGAACTGAATACATAGGTAGAAGTGTTGCTTTTTCATAATTCTATCAGTTTCAAATTGAAAAACAATTATATGATATTCATTTTGTAAAAAAGACACAATAGGTACTTTAGAATATACCCATGTAGCAAAACAGCTGTAAAGGCAATCATATTTTGATTAAAAATAATATTATTCCATATTTTAAATGAATAAAAAAATATTTTAATTCTATGGTGTTAAAAAATAAATTAAGTGAAACTTTTCAGACACACTTTTTTAGTCTTTAGAATAAAATTTTTGATAGGAGTAATTCACAACTGAAAACTTACACACAATTCTAAAATTAAATATATGGGTTCAGAATTTATCAGTGATTTATTGGAATAATGATCTTGATTCTAATTGGTAGATCTTATATGATGTTTATATTCAATTTCTAAGTGTATGAAAAAAAATACCTTTGATATTTTATTAAAACAGAAGAATTTATAAATCTTCTTGAAATTGGCCATATCACAAAGTAATACTGGGATGAGTATATTGTTATAAAAATTAATTTAAATAGCAAAATTAAAAATCTTCATTACAGATTTAAAACAGAAAATAAATATTATAATTTGACTTTTTATAAATATATATATTAATTTATAAGATATTTACTTATTTTATTTTTACAAAACCACCAATTTTATCCTATGAGGCTTGCTTTCAACTTAAAAATATAAGTCTAAAAAATTAATATTATTCTCTAAAGAGGCTATATAATGTGTACCTAAAGCAAAAACAATTTTTTTTGAATTACTTCAAATCTAAGCAGAAGATATGACACCTTTTTTATATAATATAGTTGTATAAAATTAATTTTTAGTTAGTTTCTTAATCTGTAATATGAAAAGAAATCATATCATAATAATATATATTAAAATTGAAACTATTTTTAATATAATGTTTTCTAAAATTGACTCTTAATTTGTACTTATTTTCAGAACTTCAAAGTATTTAATAAAAATATTGTGATATAAAAAACAATTATTTTTATATTTAAAAATACTTAATAAAAATTCTAAAAAAGAATAAATTTTCTCATGGCTTAACTTAGCTTGAGCCACACTTGGAAACAAAATTGTATTGAGAGTTCAATCTAAGTTCCACCAAAAACATTATAAATAATTTTTATGAAAATGTATATAGTCATTGCAATGACAAAAAATTAGTAAAAGAAAGGACTCAGAAATTTTTTTTTGTTACTTAATAGATTATTGTAACTATATTGAGGTAGATAACTTATTAAAACTTCTTAAATTTGAAATTCTTACAGTCAACTATCCAATTATATATAGTAATAACAAAACAAGAAATCAAGCTAAATAGTTATATATGTAGATAAATCTTTTCTTCAACCTTTAATTGAATTATTTGATATAACTAAAAGCTATTTTTAGTCTAACCAACATATTTTAATATTACATTTCAAAATAAATACAATAAATTCATAAAATATATAATTTCAATAATTTAAATTTTTTAAATTTTTTGTTTTAGTTTTCAACTTTTTGCTACGATTTTACTATTATATTATTTATTTATATTATTTATAGTTATCAGAAGCACACTGTGAACTCTTGAGTAAAAAAGTGAAATAGTATCTCATTAGCAATTATTTTACTAGATTTCTTTCTTAGTCTTAAAGTGCATTGTAAATCAAAAATATAAAATAAAGATGTATAAACTGTAGGTTTAAGTTCAAAAATATCAATAAAAAATAATTATCAATCATTTTTCATATTGGCAGAATAGAGCTGTAGATTGAGGGGGTGGACTCTGATTTTTTCCCAAAGAATAGAGTACACTCTCCATTTTTGCTACCTCAATGGACAACCTCTCAATCTATCCACTCAACTTTTTCTTCCTTTTAACTTCTGTTAATTCTATTACCACCCTCCTCACCCTTTTTTTTCCCTCCTGATAGATTCAATACACCTTCTAAGCTTCAAAATCCAAGTTTATGCCCTCCTCACTACTCCCCTCCACTTTATTTTCACTTTTAACAAAACTCCACCCCTTTCACAAACATCCACATTCCTCACCACTACTTTCTTGTCTCTCCCTACCCTACCCCACCCCTTTCAACTTCACCCTATCTATTTTTTCTACAACTCCACCCCACTCCTTTTACAACTAATTACAATGCTTTTGCTTTCAACCCCCTTTTTTCCACTCTTCACCCCAGACATTCCCCACCCCACTCCAATCCACCCTTTTAATTTTCATCCTACCCCTATGGCTTTCTGAATCACCCCTGTTTCTGCCTATAGAGTAAAAGAGGCTAGAAGGAGAGCAAAAAGAGTGATATCCATAAAGTTGGTGTGGAAAGTTGTGGAGAGGGGATTAAATAGGGATTTAAGGGGAGAAAATAAGTGAGGAGGGGTGTAATGGGATGGTTAGGGGTGGAGAAGGGGGAATAATGGTTTGGTATGGGACAGTTCTTGGTAGACTTAAATAAAATGTATGATGGAGAAGATTTTAGATGGGAGAAGAATGAGATTTGAAGTTTGAGGGAGGAAAGTACTAGTAAGGAACATTTTGAAACAATGTAAGGAAAAAAATTATATAATATATCTTGAGACTTCACAATTATAATGGCAGGAAACATCCCAAAAAAAACTGAAATTTTTTTCTAATATTTATTAACCATAGATTTTATTCTCATAAAAATTGGATTATTTATTATTTTGATATAATGGAGATGATGATAAGCTATATTTTTAATAGAATTGGGCCCATATCCTGTTTTAGCTTATATAAATATGGGATGTAAATCAATCTTACAAATTATTCTATTGATTAAATTTAATGTTAAGTTATTTTAAAGAGTGTTTCAACTTCCACAAATTTTTTGAAAATGGATAAATAACTAGAAATATTGATTGATATAATGAGAAAAGGCATTTATTTCTCAATCTTTTACTGACAAAAATTTGATGAAATATAGGAATTCAATAAATATTTCTTAATGAATAATTTCTTAGAATATTGGATGTTTTATCTATATATTCATAGGGTGAATATCTTATAAATTTTTGTGAAATCTCTTTTAATTCAAAGTATATGAGAGTGTTATTAGATTCAAAAAATGAAAAAACTGTATAATTTTTTGAAATCTTATTAAGCCGCAAGGCTATATTGATAGTGGGGCTCATTTATTATTTTCCTCCTTCAACAAATCCTCTAATTCAAGTATAAATATTTTTTAAGCTATTAACCAACTGTGGTTCAATGAAGGTTTAAATTAGATTTAAGGTGTTTTCAAAGTAAATTCACTGTTTCTTCATGATTGTTTTATCACTGCCTCAATGTGTGCTCAATTATATGTAAATTAGTGTTCAAGGTTTGGGACTTGCCAGCAAGTCAGCCCCCCATATTTCATGGTGAAAGAAGAAACAGATTGTAGTTCTCTCAACATGTGAAGCAGAATAAATGGCTTTGTGTGCAACAGCTAAACTTTCCATGTGGATTCAAAACATTCTGAAAGACCTTTTAAATCACAAAGTAATAGTAATTCTTTTTTGTAACAATCAATCTACTATAAAAATTGCAAAAGACAAACTAGCAAATAAATGGATCTGTCATATGGAAAGAGACTTATACTATGTCAACTATCTTCTCTTCAATAAAAAAGCTGAGTTAATCTGTCTAAGTAGTAAAGATAAAAAAGAAGACATATTAACAAAAAGCTTAGGCCCTAATGTAATGGAGAATGGTAGAAAAGGTGTGGGAGCTGTATTGAGGAAGGATGGATGGCAGAATGTAGTCAAGAAGGGGGTGTTGGTAAATTGGATAGACTTAGATGTTAGTTACTCAACTACCTAAGGAGACATAATATTCTATATAAATAAGTCAATGTTTTTAGTTGAATATTGTCAGCCAGGCTGCTAGACTTACCCAGTAAAATAATTAATTATTTACTGAGATGAAGCCACACCTTTTTATTTTTTATATTATTATTAATTATAATATATTTACTTTAAATTTACCTGTAAATAAATTAACTAGTTACAAAAAAGTAAAATTAGTAAATAATTAAAATTAATATTAATTGTCCCTTATATTTTTATTTCTTAACACCGTGCTGAATGACAGGTTAAGAGAAATAAAAATTTAATATTGAAATTAAATTTAATATTAAACATAAAAAAAAATCTATAAAAAAAATTAAAACTACTTATTTAAAAATGACACTAACAGTAATTTTTAAATAAATCAATTTATTTCTGAGATATACAGTAAATACACATTTTAAACACCTTCTTTCTAGAAAAATCTTGTTATTTGAAAATATTTTTCTGGAATATTCTTTTCTTCTCACATACTCCTGTATAAAGGACTTTTACCTCTGTGCTTTGTCACTCTTTTGCCTATATAAGGCCTCCCCTTTCTGTCTGTTTTGTACATCCTTTACTTACTTATTATCTTATTAAACCATTTATTAAAATTATTTATTGTTTTAGTACTTACAACATTGTAATTCTAAATTATAAATTATAATAATAATTATAAAACCTTTACCTCTTTTATTTGAGTAATTTAACTAAAAAGATAAATTAATATGTACCTTGAACTTGAGATCTTCAAATCCACCTATCACTGCCATTTGACCTCCGTTAAAAATCTTCAAGACCGTCAGGGCCCTTTCTAAATTGTTGAAGGCACATCAATATATTGAAGCCGGCAACCAAGGGACCATCAACAACAAGGTACCAGTAAGATGAGTAAAAGACAAAAATTACAAACTTCATCAACCACATGAATTATTTTTTTGCTGGGACCAGGAATCAAACTGCGCTCAAAAATTTAGGCTCATATATTGGTAATAGTAATATATATTTGTGGTAATTATATTGATTACTATTTGTGGGTTATTTTTCACATTTCATAGTCCAAGTATATCTTTTTTACTCAGAACTCTGTCAGTGGCATTAACTTGCTCATTTTACAGGGGGAGGTGCCTGGAAAATAAAATATTTTCTTTCCTAGTTGACCAAAATCGAACCATATTGTTCTTAGTTGTAGAAGTGATATAAAAAATTAAATTAATTTTATTAAAAATTTTTTTAATTATTTGAGTTGACTTCTGTCCTGATAATTGAAATTTTACTTTATTGCTTCAGTTGAAGAATTGTCCTGGAAGTAAATTAATTATATTAAAATTATTTCAGTTGAAAAAAATTCCTGGTAATTAAATTATTTCATTTGACATTAAGTCCTGATAATTAAAATTTTCTTTAGTTGATATTAAGTCCTGGTAATTATATTCTTCAGTTGACTTATAGTCCTGATAATTATCAACATATACATTACTAATTATTAAAATATTTTATTACTTCAGTTGATTTATTTTAAATCCTTGTTATAAAATTATCTTTAATTAATTAATAAAATTTTATGATTATTATTTAAGTTGTTTTTTTTCTTAAAAAAAAATAAAATATAATTGTTCCAATTGATTACAAAATCCTGATAATTACTTATATACTAGAAATTATTTTTTCCTTATTTTTCTTTAAATAAAGTAAAAATAATAACTAATTAAATTTTAATATTTCTTTCTCTCAGTTCAGGTTAATTACAACTATTACTGATCAAGGTGCTTCTGCTGGCCATGATGAGGAACTGGATTTGATTGATTATGATGAAGCTTCTTCTTTAAGTTCTCCTTTGACTACAAAACTGGCTCAAATTAATCAATTACTGGACCAATCAGGATGTGGAAATGCAGGAGATTGGAATATTAGTGGAGACAACTGCTCAAGATCCAAAGCCTTCTATCAACCCCCCAGAAGAGCTTCCTAAAGGCTTCAAAATAAAAAAGATGCCCTTGAATCAGCATGTCAAAAATCTCTCCACTCACATCAAGGAGGTGAGGTCAGAAATCTACAAGCTGAGGTAAAAAACAGACTCTCTAAAAGACAAGATAAGAAAAACAGAGTACTTCCTTCAAGAGAAGAGGAAACCTCCAACCCCAAAAGCCCTTCCACAATTAGCCTTCCAGGAACAAGAAAAGGTGGAAGTCTCAAAGTGGAAGTGGTATTGGTTGAACACCCAGTGGGATTATCTGTCCCAACAACAACAGCAACAAGTACCTCAGGCAGGTCCTTCAAGAACCAATCAGTTCAACCCTAAACCTCCTCACCCCTATCAAAGAGGAAGAAAGAGAAAAAACAATCATGTCAAATTCTTTTCCAAGCCATGGTGAGACCCTCTATTGAATCTCAAGTACCATTTCTTATTGCTGATTTAGTTCCTTCAGGTAATTCTGGAAGAGGAGATGAGACTGTGAGACCAGTAGAGGCTGAGAATAGTAGACAAATTTCTCAATATTCTAATGTATGTAATCCTTTGGTTTTGATTGCTACTTCAATGATAAATCCTGATATGGCTATTATTGATGAGACAATTGATCCTGTAATTTATGAGAATCTGGAAAGTTATTCTGTTTCCCTATTAAGAAATAATCCAGATGTAGCTAACATTAATGATGAATATTTGAGGGATATTATTGCTAAACAAAATCATATAATGAAAAAAATGCAATTGACTTAAAAATATAATAGCTTGTTAACTGAACAGGTTTATAAAGCATTGAGAAGTGAATTACAGAGAGTTTCTGATGATTTGTTTCATTACAAAGTAACTCATGAAAAGAAAGTTGCTTTATGGCAAAATAGCAAGAATGATTTGTCTAAGTAAAAGATACTGTGTCCATCTGTGTCCAGGAGCTAGAGGGACATAAGATGAACTTAGAAAGATTGAGTGACCATTATTCATCTTTCCAAAATTAAAACCAGTTATCTTTTGCAACCATAAATGAGAGTTTATCTAGTATTCCAAGAGTGAAAACTAGATTAACAACCATTGAAGAGAAACTATATTCATTGTTACATGATAAAAACTCTCTGAAATTTCTTTGAATGAACCTGTTGTGCAGGATACCCCAATTGTACCTGTTCCTAGTTCATCCAAAGTAAAATTAGTGCCAGAAACGCCTGTTGATTCCACTGAGTTTCCATCAAAACTTGATGATGTATCTGGATCATCCACAGAAGTATTAAACAATGAGATTTTTACCCAATTGAAGAAGTTAAGGCTCCTTCTCACTCAGAAACAAGCTTGTAATAAGGAGACTACTTCAAATTAAAAGAATTGGCCAAGACTTTACCAGTATCCAACATTTGATGGTGACTCTTCCTCTGATTGGCAGCAGTTCATTTGCAGGATTAATAATCTAAAAAATTCTTACAAACTCCTAGATGAGTAAATTGTGTCAAAATTAATTTCTTTATGTACCCATGTAGCCCTAATGTGGTATAAATCTTTTCTCTTGGATAAAAATGACTACTCATGGGAAGATTGGAAAAAATTAAGTTAAGCACAATTTGGTGGTTTCAAGTTTAGATTAGCTCAAAAAAGGCAATATGAAGAGACCAGATATAGCTCTTCTACTGAAAAACCTATTGAGTTCCTGATGCAACTTGTGAAAATCTTGAGGGCAATGGACCCTGATATGAAGTTTGAGTTATGGAAGGACAGGATCCTCTATATATTACCTATGTCTCTGAGAGACTTAGTAGTTGCTAGGCCTGAGCTCTCAAGGGAACCTTCTTCCTTCAGAAATACTTGTTATGAGATCTTTCTAAACAACAAGTATGATGCTAGAAGATTCATTTATAGAACTTCATTGGAGAAAAACTCCAATTACCAACAAAAACCTGTGGAAAAGATTGGTAAACCTTCTGAACCTGTTGCACCCATAAAGTATTCAAAACACACTTTCTTCAAATGCAGAAAGCCTTGACAGAAAGGCAATTTTTCTGACAAGAAGATAAATCTTGTTGAACCAACAGAGGAGCATGCTGATGACACAATAGCACTGGATGATACTTCAAGTGATTGTGCCAGAAATATTTCATATGAATCTCACCAAGAAATTTTAATTCTGGAAGAGGATATTCATTACTTAACCAATATTGATATTGAGAATAATGATTTATCTACAGTGGAAGATGCTGAGTTCATAAAAAATCTTGAGGATAGCCCAATTGTTATTTCCCCTCTCAAGGCACCAGTCTTGATTAATTGAAACAAAATTGAGGTTGTCTTAGATTATGGAGCTGGAGTAAGTGTAGTATCTGAAAAAGCACTTGCTTCAGTGGACCAAGATTTTAAATCTAAACTTATGCCTATCATTTCTGAGAATTGGAGAGTTTATGGCTCTGTTTTGTTGCCCATTGGTAAATACAAAGCCACAGTATTTTTAAAATATAACCATGGTTTTGTAAGAGCTATATGTAATCTTGTTGTCATGAAAAATGATAACTTGAGTAGGTGGTTCATTGTGGGAAATGACATTTTAATCAAATATGGCATAAAATTAGATCCTTCAAACCAGTACTTCATAATGGGGATGAATGGGAAGAGAAACTTTAAAATTTCCTCCCCCATGAGATTTTTAACACCAGGTTTGAACACATGTCATTCTGTAGCTCAATATAAAGGAAGATCTAAAAAAGAAATGCCTGCCCTTGTGTCTGAAGTTGACAATGCTTCCTTCGGAGAACAACTTTCTAGTGTGGATAAATATTTCATCATTAAATTGGTAAAATCTTTTCCTATGGCCTTTGATCATGGGTCACATGAATTAGGATTGGTAAAGGAAGAAATGAAGCTTTCATTATCTTGCCCTTTGACAGAGATACCACCTATTTTAAAGAAGAAGCCTTATTCTGCTTCTCCCACAAAGAGAAAAGATATTGAAGACAATATCTCTACCCTTTTAAAAATGAATATTATTGAAAAGGTAGTTGAAACACCTAAATATTGTGTTATCTCACCTGTCCTAACTTCTTATGAGAAAGATAAATCCAGGTTATGTTGTGATTATAGAGCATTGAACACTTATACTGTTGATGATATCTATACTTTACCCAGAATTAGCTCTATACATGCTACCCTACAAGGTGCTAAATATATCAGCTGTTTGGATGGTAATAAGGGATATCAACAGGTACCTGTTAAGAATTATCAGAATTTTTGATGATTGCTCCTCATATAGGTATCTTTAAGTATATTAGGATGCCATTTGGCCCTAAAAATGCCCCTTCAGTTTTTTAAAAAGTTATGGATTATACATTCAACCAAGAAATAATTGAAGGATGGCTGATAGTTTATATTGATGACATCATTATATTCTCTAAAACATTTGAGGACCATCTTAACCACCTGTGTAAATTTTTTCATAAAATGGATGAGATAAATATGACACTTGCTTTGAAGAAATTCAAATTTAGTTTTCATTCCTTAAAAGTGCATGGTCATGTTGGCTCAGGTTTACAGATATGTGTTGACCAAAACAAAGTGGCAGCCATACAACTGGTGAAGGCTCCTACCACATTTAGAGAGCTCCAAGGTTTTTTGGGAATGTGTGGATAATATAGACATTATATTAATAATTATCAAGTCATAGCATTACCCCTTACCAAATTGACTAGGAAAGATGTTGCTTTTGTCTGGAATAGTGAAGCACAAAGAGCTTTTGACACTATGAAACATTGTTTGATGTCAGCACCAATTCTTACTTTACCTGACTTTAATCAACCATTTGTTTTATATACTGATGCAAGTTTTATTGGTCTTGGTGCTTCCCTCCATCAGAAACAAGTGATGAATGATAAAGTATCAGAGGTAGTAATTTCTTATATTTTATGAACCTTGAGTAATAGTGAACTGAAATATGGTGCCACTCAACTAGAGTGTTTATCAGTGGTGTGGGCTCTAGAGAAGCTACGTTATTACCTGGATGACCAGAAATTTAAACTTTTCACTGACTGAAGTGCAGTTAAATCCCTCTTAAACTTAAAAACACCTATTAGACATATTTTCAGATGGAAGCTAGCTGTTCAAGAATACAGAGGGAGAATGAAAATAATTCATAGGGCTGATATTGTTCACTCAAGTATGGATATGTTATCAAGGTTGCCTTTTCCAAATGATGACTCAAATCCTCCATATTTTCCTGAACATGAAATTATTCATATTCATGGGATATATGTGGTTGACATGGTGGAAGAGCTATTACAGCTTATTCAGGATTCATATGATAAGGACACTGACTTAAAAAAGTTATGTACCATATTAAATTATCCAAAGAATGCTTCAATACAAGCATTAATTAAAACCCTCCACCAAAGTACCAGAAGGCTTTGGAAAAAGGGAAATTTTCAATTGATGAAGGATATCTATATTATAGAAGAAAGTTGAGTAATGTTATTGTTATTCCTCCTTCTATGAAAGAGATCACCTTGAAAATTTGTCATGATGACATATTAGCTGGAAATTTTGATCTTGACAAAACAATGATCAGAATTAAGAACACTGCTTGGTGGGCTAATATGTCTGAAGACACAAAATTATATGTTGAATCTTGTGATTCTTGCCAAAAATCAAAAAGATTAACTGGTAAAAGAGCTGGATTAATGCAACATATTGAACCTCCTGATGCACCATGGCAGATATTAAACATGGACTTTGTAACAGGATTACCCATTTCTGGGAAAGACAGTTATAGCTCTTGTTGTTTTATTGTGGAAAAATTAACATAAATTTGTAAATTTATCCCTACTCACAAGGATGTTTCCACTAAAGAATGGGCTTTTTTGTGGTGGTCACATATGTTTAATACTGCTGAATTTCCTAAAACCATAATCTCTGATAGAGACCCTAAATTTACTTTTGAATTCTGGATGTCTCTCATGGATTTTTGTGGCTGTGATCTGAAACTTTCTACTGCCCATCACCCCCAAACTGATGGATTAGCTGAAAGAATGATTAAGACTCTAGAGGACATGATAAGAAGGTATTGTGCCTTTGGCCTTGAGTATAAAGACAATGACAGATTTACTCATGATTGGGTTACATTACTTCCTGGTTTAAAATTTGCTTATAATAGCACTGTTCATTCTGTTACTCAGAAAAAGCCTTTTGAGCTCTGGCTTGGATATGTTCCAAACACTCCTGCCCAAATTCTCAATAATAAAATATCTAAATTGGATTTAATTTCTGGTATTAAATCTTTTCTTCAAATTCAACAGCTGTGAAGAAGGCATGCTAAAAAATTTATTGAAAAATCCTTTGAATATGAGAATAAAAGATGGGACAAATCCCATAAAGAATACACTTTTAAAAAGGGTGATAAAGTACTTATTTCTACAGTCCACTTCAATTCTCAAGGTAATAAAAAATTGAAAGACCCATTTGTAGGTCCATTTGCTGTCAGAAGAATGGTTGGTGATAATGCAGTTGAACTTATCTTGTATTCTTTATATGACAGAAAACATCCTGTTTTTCAAATATCTCTTTTGAGACCTTACACATCCAATAGTGATATATTTCTTAAAATGAGGGGAAGATCAAGGAAGACCCTTAATGAGATCACTGAGACAGCAGAAATTGATAAGATTCTAAATGACAGAATAGCTACTTCTGAAAGAGGTGCAGAATACTTATTAAGATTCAAGAATATATCTTCTGAATATGATTCTTGGATACCTGGAAAGGATATATCTAATCTTCCTACTCTGCTAAAGAAATATAAAAAAAATCATAGAATTTGTTTATTGTTTTTTTAGAGTGAGGGAGTGTCAGCCAGGCTGCTAGAGCTACCCAGTAGAATAATTAGTTATTTACTGAGATGATGACACACCTTTTTATTTTTTATATTATTATTAATTATAATATATTTACTTTAAATTTACCTGTAAGTAAATTAACTAGTTACAAAAAAGTAAAATTAGTTAATAACTAATATTAATATTAATCATCCCTTATATTTTTATTTCTTAACACCGTTCTCAATGACAGGTTAAGAGAAATAAAAATTTAAAATTAAAATTTAATATTGAAATAAAATTTATTATTAAACATAAAAAAAATCTATACCAGAAATTCAAATTACTTATTTAAAAATGGCACTAACAATAATTTTTAAATAAATAAATTTATTTTTGACATATACAGAAAATACACATTTTAAACACCTTCATTCTATAACAATCTTATTATTTGAAAATATTTTTGTGGAATATTCTTTTCTTCTCTCATACTCCTGTATATAGGACTTTTACCTTTGTGCTTTATCTCTCTTTTGCCTATATAAGGCCTCCCCTTTCTGGTTGTTTTGGACACCCTTTACATACTTATTATTTTATTAAACCATTTATTAAATCAAATATTTATTAAAATTATTGATTGTTTTAGCACTTACAACATTGTAATTCTAAATTATAAATTATAATAATAATTATAAAACCTTTACCTCTTTTATTTGAGTAATTATACTAAAAAGATTAATTCATACGTACCTTGACCTTGAGATCTTCAAATCCACCTATCACCACCAATGGACCTCCATTAAAAATCTTCTAGACCATCAGGACCCTTCGACAGATATTAACCATTTTTTCCTTTTAATAAATATCACTTCACTTAAGAAGTAAGGGTTGGAGTATGGTGTTAGGGGGGCTTAAGAATTTATGCACATTTTACTGTTTGTGTATAAATAAGCCCCTAAAAATTAGGTGAATAAAAATTTTAAGGTATGGGCATGTGTGTACCTAATGCTGACTAATCAAGTTAAGGGGAAGAAGTGCTTGAGGGGCTTGGATGTACCCAACAGATAGTGTCAGCCAGGCTGTACCAGGATCCCAGTAAATGTTATGCTAATTTATTTGACCTGAAAGAGGGCATAAAAATATGCATGTTATGTGTATAAATCAATATTTTATTGTATATTAAAATTACAAAAGTATATTATTAAATATAATTAAAATAAGTATTATATTAATTTTATTATTATATAAATTATTTATACATTTAAATTAAGCTTGATATATTTTATATTCTATAAAGTATGGCGCATTTTTATGTATTTAATAAATATTAATTAATAATTAATTAATTATAAACATATATTATAATTATAAGTGTAAAATTAACTTATAATGTAATTAAATTAATTAATTAAATTTATATATTAAGTAAAGCCTTACATATCTTATTAAAAAATAATATTGGGCGCTTTTTTGATTCATAACTGTGTCATCAAAGTATTAAACAAGTTAAAACACTTTATTATATAAATTATTAAATTTTTATTCTAAAAATTAGCAATTTTGTTATAATAAGTATTTCTTTTAACTTAAAATAATTGTTACACTAATAAAATTAGTTAAAATAATTAATTATTCATGTTATATACTAAATTGATTAATTACACTATATTTATGTGTTAAAATAAGTTCTTTTTTATGTTTCACTTAAAATTAGTTTCTTTAAAAGAGTTATCAGACATGTTTTAAATTAAAATAATTGTTTTATTGTGTCTCAAACTTATTTAATTAATTCCTAATTTTTTTGTAAATGTTTGGGATTGATTTGGGGAATTTTAGGCTCTAAGTCATGTGGGCTAGTTAATTGTTTCATGGGTTCCCTTGCACTTGCTCATATTTTGTTACATGTTACTTTTATTTTATTTTTTAACTCTATATACATTAATGTGGTGCTTCAGAGTGCCCCTTGCCTCTATAAATGTCTTGGGTAACCTCCTGTAGCCTGATCACTTATTACTCACATTCTAAACATATTTTACAATATATACAAAACATGTTATTTTTTATTTTATTAGTATTAAAATACTAATTTAAATATTAGATAATTAATTATAGGTTGCCTTAAGTCTATTATTAATAATAATTTCTAGCTGGACAGAAAAATTTGACTTACTTAAAAATAAATATTTTATAAATAAATAAAACCTCTTTATTGTGTCTCCCCTCAGAAAGTGTTGTTGCATTTCTCTATTTTTATTATTATTATTTTTCTTAAATTTATAAGCTTTACCTATTATTATTTCCCTTTATAATCCCTACTTCCTATTTCCTGCTACCTCTTTCTATTTTCCTCCCCTTCTTCTCCTTCTTCTCGACGACCCCCTAACAATTGGAGGCCCTTCTGAAAAATACAAAACCTTTTGACAAACGACATAATGCACAGACCACCTAAAGCAAAAAAGATATATTTTGCCACAACCATTTTTTGAACTTGGGTTCAACCTTTTTGGTTTATATTAGGTTAAATTATATATATTTTAAAGTGATTTCTCAATCACTATAGTAAGTAAACCTTTGCACCTCTCAATTATATTATTAAATTTTTATTGCAATTACAGCAATTTTGGCTTAATTGCTGAATCACTAAGTATAAGTGATCTTTTTTTTATTAATTTTTTCCTAGTTGACCATAATAGAGTTATACTCTTAGTCCTAGAGGATCATTATAATTTTTAATAAATTATTAACTTAATTTTTATTAAAAAATTATTTTGATTTATTGGTTGACCATAATAATACTCAGTGCTTAGTCCCAATATTAGCAATAAATCTTTTAGTATTAATTATTTTTTGGTTAACTTATTAAACCTTTTTGATTGATTTCTTAATAATTATTGTTATTTCCTAATAAAAAAATTTGTAATTACATATTTTTTGTCAGCCTAGTTATCTCCAGGACTGAGAAATTCTTATGTTTAAAATATGATAACCTTAATTACATTAGGCTTATTTCTTAAAAATAAGGTTAAAATACTTATATATATAATAGGGGGTATCAATGTTCAGGGATCCGCAATTAGGGATCAGTAATTTTTTTTCCCGGGATCAGAAATTATTAATTGCGGAAGATTCTTATCCACTAGCCCCAGGGCTAGTGGATAAGAAATCCACAATAATTCATTATCCCGCCTCTTATACCCCTATTTCCATTCCTAATTCCTGATCCCAAACTCATCACATCCATAAGTGATTTGAAAGAAAGTCACATGACTCATAATTGCTGATGCCATCCTTAAGTCTTTCCTCACTCTATGCTACTTAATTTTGGTGGCAAACACTTAAGTTTTTTTTCTATCTACACACCCCAACTGCACATTTGGCAGTGAATTCCCACTTCCCTCATCACATAACCCTTCCACTGGCAACAATGAAACACCTCTCTACTAGGAAGCTACTTCACTCAACAATGAATGCTATTACTTTTCTTTTAGTTCTTTACTATAAATCTGACTCTGATTTGGAAGATGCTTTAGCTTATATGTGTTTTCTTTCCAAAAAGCGTTACATCATCACCAGGGGGCCAAATCTTTATCATGATCCCCAATATGATCTGGTGTCCATTCTCAACATTCCTCATTTAAACTTCACCCAACTTTTTAGAACTTCTCCTGATTCTTTCTTCAAACTTTATCAACTCATCTCCAATCATCCTATCTTTCATAACAATTCCCATAACGAACAGCGTAATCCTGCCATCCAACTTGCTGTTGCACTATGTCGCTTTGGATCAAATGGAAACGGTGCTGCTGTAAGACATTTGGATAATCTCTTTAACATAGGATACGGTACCGTGATATTATACACCAAGCGCTGTATGATTGCTATCCTTTCCCTCAAGTCTCAAACTTTTGCTTGGCCAACTCCAGAACAGCGACTTGAATCCTCTCAAGTAATGCAAGCAGAAGGTTTCCCTGGCTGTGTAGGATTTGTTGATGGCACAACTATACCTTTGAGTCAAAAGCCTGCTCATGATGGCAACCATTATTTTGATTGCAAAAAAAGGTTTCTTCCAAATCTTCTCCAAGTTCTCATCTTTCACAATCTAAATTTTTATCTTCTTTCTAGATACTCTATTGCTGTTCAACTTGTATGCAATGTCAATAAAAAATTTATTGCTTTTCACAGTGGCTGCCCTGGATCATGTCATGACTCTTCCGTCTTCCAAAGAATGAGGATTTCTCAATCCCCTGACTCATACTTTGACGAATCTCAGTACCTCCTTGCAGACTCAGCATATGCAAGTGGAAAGTACATTATACCTGCTTTCCGTGGTGCAACTTCAGAAAATGACCTTAAAACTGCCTTTAATTATCACCTTGCACAATCAAGAGTACAAATTGAACATGCTATAGGTATTTTAAAGGGACGATTTTCTAGTCTTCAGGAGCTCAGAATCCAATTTCAAAAAAAATTGGAGATCAAAACTGCAAATCATTGGATCTTGACTTGTGTAATACTCCACAATATTCTAGCTGATTTAAAGGATGAATGGAATGATCTTTATGAAGAAGAGGATCCTGAACCACCACCGGCACTCCCCTTCCTTGATTCACAAATCATTCAATCAACCGGCATATGCTCCATTATAATGCCAATTACTCTCCAACATTTCACTTTGCAACGCTTTTAATTTTTAATTTTTATGTTTTCATACTTTCCAAATGTCCTCTTTGCGTACTTTATTCACTTGGTTTTATTTTGGTTTGTTTCATATTCATTTTTTTTGAATTTATCGCAGGAGAAAAAAACAGTGAACTAGACATATAGTTGTTTTTTTGGTCCTTGTTCGAGCCCTGGTTGTGATTCTGCTCAATACCTTAGAGTGACCTTGGTTGAGATCATCCCCTTTCACTTTCTGTCAACATTCACTTGTTCACTCACTTACACACTCACTTCTTTTCATTCTCCCTTTCTTGCTTGTTCACTCCCTTTTTTCTTGCCCCCTTCCCCTTGTAATTGTTTTCTCGATCTTTCATTTTTTTTCTGCCTTCTTTCTCTATCTCTCTTTTACTTATCTGTTGCCTCCCTTGCTTTTCTGCTTACTTGTTCACCCCTTCTCTGTTTTTTTATCTAAACATTCCCACTTGCTCTCTTCTTCCACTAGCACAGGTGTATCAAGCTCCACTCCATGCCTGTTAGTACTCTTTCAAAATTTCAATAAAGGCTTTAGGTCATATTTTCAAGGGTTTGTTGGCTGGTTGGGTTCTGTCTCCATTTTAAAAACATCATATATTTGATAATAATGGGATGATTATATATACAGTGCTCTGAACACTGTGTCTCAAGTATATGGTGTATTTCATGTAATAAATTTTTGTCCTCCATCTTACTTACAACAATCTTGAAATGTTGTGTTCTAATGCCTTGGTTAACTCTGCAGATAGGTCAATCTTTTGTTTCCTCCATAGCACTTGCTAATCCACAGTCCCAAACCCTCATTAAGGATGATATTCCTTTTAAAGGACACAGAACTTTTGACACTATGCAGAAGCCAGAGTTAAAAAACAGTGGGATGATTTTGTAATTGATTTGGTTTACATGACTAATGATTAAACATTTTAAAACTTGACATATGCTACCAAAGTACAAGTGAATTCAGTAAAATAAAGTATGTGGGTTGATTTATTTTTAAATAATTCAATCATGTAATGTAGCCCTTCAAAAATTGGAAAGGAGATTATATGTGCAAACCTGTTAAAATTCTTTCTGTTTCCCTTCTGTAGCCTTTTTTTGGCCCCCAGGGGCGCCCCACTCAGCCCCCCCTGGTTACTCAGAAAAGCCTTTAAAGTTAACTTCATGTATGTCTTTTGTGTTCCCACTTTCCCCAAATAGCTCCTTGTGGGTTATAATCAGCCATTTTCCTAACCCTATATATCCTGAGCTTTATTTAATTGACCAAAAAAGAGCATCACCAAGATTTAGCTTCACTATTATTTGCGCTGGCCATTGGGAGGGAGACTGACCAGCCTGGCATGACTTATAGATAACTTGCTATAACATCTAGCTAAATTCTCTTTCCTTTTCTTATTGAATTACTATCAAATAAACATGTTATATGCTTTCTTAGAGCTTGATATAATATCTTTGTTTTATACCTTTTTCAAACATAGCTTATGCTAGTATTGTGACGTTTAATAAGTCGAAAAATAGTTGTTTACATTATATTAACTACTTTTCAAATTGATCATGTCCTCACCGAAGTCATTTGGTTCATTCTAGGTGAGAACATGATCTATTCTCTTATTACAATAATACCTGTATCATACTTACTGACCAAAGTCATTCGGTTCACTCTAGCAATTAAACTTATATTTAACTTTAAATCTACACGACACGCTATTTGTAAGACAAGTTACACACCGCCTCTCTATAAAAATTTGTGTTTTGACAACAATTATTTCATGATAAGCTGTATGGCTTTCATTTGATAGTCAAGGATACAAAATAGCCTGGAGATTTTCAATGGACAAGGTTTAGCTTAAATTTTATTTTTTTCACTAGTCTCAAGGATTGTAATATCCAATATTCTACACAACTGTCACATTGTAGTTGATATTTGAAGAAAATAAGCTATATAAAGAGTTTACGGATAATGTGACCGTAAAAGTTATATTGCAAATAGAGTTAAATTCCTGTAATGAAACATAGCCTTGGCTGAGTATAAATCTAATAAACATTAATAAAACCTCGTGCAAACAGGTGACTCATCAGCCGCTACCCCTTGCTGATGCAGCGGAAAGGTATTCTCAACTGTAAATCCCTTAATATTCACTCTACAGACATGAGCTTGTACATTTATAACTCATAAGACCGTGCAGAATAGGACTGTAACAAAATAAATTCAGCCAGACACCATTTGGTAGAAAGATTACATTTTTTGAAAAAACATCATTCTTGAAATTGATAACGAGCAATTTGACAAGTCTTTTTATTTTTTATTGAAAAGGTTTCAAGAGATTGTGCAGCTAATTCAGATCAGATTGTGGCTTTCGGAAGGTTATTGCCAGTCCTATCGACCCTAGAATGTGAGTTTAGGTGAGTTCACTTTTTGGATCATCCCAACCTACATCCCTCAAGGGTAGCTGCTGACCTAGACTGATATTCTGGGGGACCTAGGAGAGCAAAACATTTTCTGAATGCTGTACGCTTTTCAGAATTAGCTGTAAATGGTTATAACATGGTATTCCATTATGAGTTTTCAGGAACAATGTTAGCACTTTTGTTGAGAAAAACTATGCTTTTATCAGCTTCACTTAAATATTCCAGTTTAATCCCATATTTTACCTTGTTGGTTCATTAAAAGCTTTCGATCCGAATGTTTTTTGATTTTTTAGTAGAAGAACGACATTCACTTTCCTATGTATCATTTTTTTCTTTGATTCTATGACCACTGTCTACACTATTAAAAAGGACAAATATAATCCATTTCTTTCTATTCACTGTTCATTGCTTGTTGATTCACGTTTGTTGTGCGCAATACCCCACTTCCTTCATGGCAACCAATCAATGCTTCTGTAAACTCACGATTATTGTTGGCACTTGTAAGGTCTCTCGTACTCCAAAATCGGGACCGAAAAATTGTCTTGAAGTCTTGGAATATGATGGAACGTCCCCTGAATGTCCTGGTTCAACTTGACTAGGTGTATTTGAAAAGACGCACTGTATGACTGATGCCATGATCTAGGCCATCATTGAGTTGACGAGGAGTGTGATGCAGGAATTGAACTGGTGAAGTGATTGGGGAAACAATTATACTGGATTGGGACTTTCCTGTAGAGTACTGGGTTCTGGACGCACACCTTCCATGCTATTATCTGCTATTTTGCTTCCTGCGCCAGTGTTGATATCAAATTGTCCAGTCAATCGTTGTGGAAACTAGTGATAGGCTGTGAGAGATGAGAAGAGGTGGGCCAAAAATGGAGCGAGGGAGAGTGATAAAATAAAAAAAATATCAGAAAAACAAACATGATATGAAAAAGATTAAAAAAAACTTACCATTGAACAGGTATGGGAAAGTGCTAAAACAAAATGGCTGATGTTGGCGGGGCAGGAGCAAAATTGGATTGAGTTATGGTTAATTGAGGAGGAATGAGTGTGTGATGGCCGTGCAGGTTTGATCAGTGAGAGAGGAGCAAGTGACGGGTGTGCTCTGAATGTCAAAATTTAAGGTTATTATTTTTTCTCCAGTGAGTTACTTTGCAGTATTTGTCTATAAAGCAACCCTTCTATTACCTCTACAGGCTATTGATTCAGTAAACTTCATTAATTACCTGCCTGATTTATTAACCCCCATTTCACTTATTACCCTTATTAATTTTGCATTCTGTTATCCCAACTCAAAATAATGTGTCCTCACCCCTGCCCCCAATTACACCCTACACAACCCACACGCTAACGGCTCCAGGCCTGCTCCAATTTTCACAGTAGGTTGATTTAACAATTATAAAAATTAACCCAGCTTGAGGGCACAAGCCATTTGTGCTAGTTAATTTGTTTCACAACCAAATTCTTTAATAATATTTTCCTGACTATTTATTATCTTTTTTCCTAGATAATTTCCCTTGATGGCATGTAAAAAGACAAATAGAGGTAATAACAAAAGATATGCCAGAAAATCAAAGATGGGCAGGGAGGTAGGGGTGGATATTGGTTGCTCTTCAAAAAAAGTATTTTATTATGAGGAGGACTTTATTGGTGGTGCTACCTTTAGAAGCGGACCCTTCAATGATCCAGCTATTATTAATACTGTTACCATGGAAAAAAAACTCAGCAATGGTGTTTACAACGTTTTCAGGCCTGGTACTACTTTTATCAGAATAAAGGACCAACCTATACTACCTGTTGTTTTTCAATCCTACTCTCTGGAGGAACTTGCTGATATAGGTAAATTAGAGGATATAAGAGATTGTTGTAATTTTTTAAAGATTCTGGAACACCCAATCACGATAAATAAATCACACAAAAATGGTGTAATTTGTGGAAAAATGTTTGCAGCTGATAAACGGTTTGCCTTTGATTTCATTTTTGATATTGGTATGTCACAGCATCTTTTACTTCACCAATTTACTAACTCAATTATTCAGATTTTTATAAAAATAAAAATGTCTCTCCTGCCCAAATGAAAGAAGCATTGTTATTTATCTACAAACTCTATGGCTACTTTTTTCAAAAACTCTCCTCAAAATTTTACCAGCGGGCTTTAAGCTTTTGCAGTGATTTGGGGCTCCCAAATCATGGGGATCAGCAGGCTTTTGGTGGCAATATAACATGGACCAATTCTTGTTTCAGTAATGAGGCTCATATAGACAGGGATTCCAGTGTCCTTGCCTTTGGGGCCTGGATCCCCACAACCAAATCTAGTCACCTCTCAGAAGACTCAAGCTTCCCCAGACAGGAGGGTGGACACTTTTTGATGCCAGAAATTTGTTGGATGCTGGATATGGATGTATGTAATGGTGTATGGGTTGGATTATGGCCAGAAAATACTCTGCAACATTATACCAGCTTCTGTACTGAGTATGGTACTTTCACCAGGTTGGTATCTTCTATTCAGGTTTCCAGGAGATTATGCTCTAGCCTTAGAAATCTTAAATTAATAGTTCCAGATGTTCCAGGATTTATAGAAATGGATCCATTTGCCAAGCATATCTGTCTCATTAATCATTTAAGTAGATATTAAGTTCAATATCCAACAAATTTGGATTTTATGGATTATTACCATAAGGCATCTTCTTCCATGGTAAAGTATCAAAAAGAGGAGGAAATGAAAAGGATGTTTGAGGTGAAGGGGATGGGGAAAAAAAAATCTTATAGTTTACAAGGGTGTGCTTTGTGTAATTAAATTATAAATTGTTTTGGATTTAAAAAGTTAACTTACCCCCATTATTTATTAAGTGTGATAGATGAACATAACTCCAACTGGGTTGGCTCTCCATTAATATACTTTTTAAAATGTAATTAAATTAAATTTTGATGACTTCCACCCCTTACTTCAATAAAATGCAGGGGGGGGGGGTATTGCCAAATTTTCAAATCTGACATTCAAAATTGATGACTTGTAAAAATTTTGGTGATACCCACCCCTTGCTTCAATAAAATGTAGGGGGGGGTATTGCCAAATTTTCAAATGTAACATGTAAAATATTTGACTTGTAAATATTTTGGTGAAACTTTTTGGTGAAACCCGTCCCTTACTTCAATAAAATGCAGGGGGAGTATTACCAAAATTTCTTATAGAACTTGTGAAATTCTTGACTTGTAAGAATTTCGGGAATACCAGTAAAATGCAGGGGGTAGTAAAGCCAAAGTTTATTATAAGACTTTCAAGATTCTTGACATGAAAGAATTTTGGTGATACCCACCCCTTACTTCAAAAAAATGCAGGGGTGGGGGTTTGGAAAATTTTCAAAGGAGACTTGAAATTTATGTACAAATAAATATGAACAGTTGAAGTGTGAGAGAAATAAAACAAACTAGTCATACAACAATTTCTTTAAACGTTCAATTTCCTCAACAGATTTATTAGCTTTAACACATTCTATCAAAAAATCATTCTTTTTGGAATTTTCTTCATGATCAAACTTATATTTCATCTGCTCTAATAGGTTTTGATGTTCAAGTGTTTTCTCCTTTTTTTTTTTCAATACTTAAAGTTAACTCAAACTTCTTCTCCTCCAAATCTTGGGCCCGATAATCCTTCCGTAAAGAGAGCTGTTAATTCCTCTCATCCAAATCTTGGGCCCGATCATCCTTCCGTAAAGAGAGCTCGTACTTCCTCTCTTCCAAATCTTGTAGCCTATCATCCCTCCTTAAAGAGAGCTCATATTTTTGCTTTTCAAACTTTAGAGTCTCTTTAGCAGCTTCCACTTGTTCTAGAGTGATAAGAAATGTTAACAAAAAGTAGAAGAAAAGAAGAGTAAAGTATTAATAGGTATGGTATCACTTACCAGCATCCATTCTCTAAATATTGTTCCATAGACAAAAAAGGGGTTTGTGATGAAGTATCACTTTTTTGTCTTCTTTGGGAGTGAAAATTTAGACTACTTGAAGCCCTTTTCTTTTTGTTCAACGTAGCATTTTCCTCCTCATCATTGTCGCTAGCTTCAGACTCAGTTGATTGTGGATCCTGGGCTTGTTCATCAGCCTTTTAAGAAATAAGAAAATCTAAGTAAGTAAAAAAAAGTATTGATAAGATAAAAGAAAAAAAAACAGACCTGAGTTAGATTGGGTTGGGTTAAATCTCCAATAGGATCAATAGCAAAGCTATCTAAATTTGTAGAATTTAGAAGAGGGGAGGCTTGAGTGGAGGAAGAGGATGGGAAAAGATTTGCTTCAACATCATGTTCGGAGATAGGATCTTCACCATCCAGCATGTTTACAGGATTAACATCGGCTCGCTCTCCAAAAATTGCATCCATCTCTTTAAAGTAAGGACATAAAGTTTCAAGTTTATTGTCTATGGATTTTATGCCCTTAGTTATATTGTTGTTGGTAACCCCAAAACCAGTGGAAGATGAAAGAGCCTTTGCCTTCTTGTATTTTACTCGGTAATGCTTGAATAGTTCAGACATATATTTAGGAAAAAGATCAATCCTTCCCTTGGTCTTATTCCGTAATTCATTTGCCATTAGAAGATAGCCATTAACTTTTGATGTGGGGGGCCGTCCTACTTTAGTGGCATACTCAGTACCAAAACAAGAATCATAGTTAGATTTGATTTTCAGCCAGTTGATAAGAATGAGATGGTCATCTTTTTTTAATTGAACAGTCTTAGATTTCTTGGCTGAGCAGGGGAAAGAGGGAGTAGTGGGATTTGAAGAACAACTCAGTGATGGCAGCCTTTGAGAAGATCTAGGACGATGAGGCATGTTAAAATATAAATGAAGATGAAAAGGTGCAGAAACAAGCAGATGAGATGGTGAGGGGTTCTGAGCAGATAGAATGGACAGGATGGGACATGAATGTGAGTGTGCAGCAAGGTAGAAGGCATATCCAGAGAGTAGTTCAAGATGTGGTTACGGCAGAAAGTAGGTCAAGATGTGGTTATGACAGAAGGTTGTACAAGATGTGGTTATGAAAAATTGAGTAAAGAAATGTTGGATAAGAGGTGAACATTGACACGTAAAGTGTATAATAACCCAATTATTAGCAAAAATAATTGCGGTGGATAATTGGGGTATAAGGATTTTTATCTGCAATTAATTTAATTGCGGATCCCTGAACATTGATACCCCCTAATTATTACTCTATTATATGACTTATAGTAGTTTAAATAGCTTATCCATAGCCTAATAATACTCATTAAGGTGTTAATGCAGTCATAATATACTTATATTAAGTGATATTAAGTCATTATAGACATACATAAGCTTATATGTATACATAAACCTCATATTGAGTGAAATATGTAGTTATATTGTGTATATTTAGGTCTGTAAGTGGGTTTTAACCTCTTAATAGCATATAACCTTTATTTTTCTACTTATTTTAGGTCATATGGATTTATTCAGTGGACTCACAACATCTACACAAGCATATACACCTATTTCAGGCACATATATTCAGTTTGGACAACTTAATCTGCTTCCTTGGATGGATTTTCATGGATTTATGTGTTGGGATATTATTACTGGGTTAATCTGGATGCTTGGTGATGTTATTGCGGGCTTGGAAAGTTAATTTGGCTCCTTTATATGCTTTGGGTTTCATTATATACTCTTTGGATGGGTTATTTTACCTGTTTCTTTATGGTATCAGCATTTATCTGTTTATTCTATTTATGGTATGGGTCTGTGGTATCATTAATTGTGATGAAGGGTCCTTACTGGAGGTCTGGGTGTTGAAACTGCTTTAAGTGGACGTCATGGGGAGGTTATGGGCCCTCAAAGTGCTGTAATTGCTGTGGTCTTCCAACATTGGCAGGGGCCTTTGTTGTGTGGTTTGGCGCTGTTTGTGCATGTCTTAATTGACATCTGTTGAAGAATTGGTTATTTTTCTGTTTTTATTCCGTGTATATTGGGACTGCGGGTATGTGGGTACTATCATTAGATAGCCCTGGTTTTTTTATATATTTCATGTCTTGATAATATTTTTCATATTCTAAGTTTTAAGGGGTCATTTCCTCATTCTTCAGTTACAAAAGATAGCTGTTTAATTTTGTTTTTCATGTTTTACGGGCTAACCTTAAGTCTTAGGGTTAAGTAATTAGTACCATCAGATAGGGCTAATTTAGCTCTATATTTCATGTCTCAATGTTGTTATAGTGTAATTCCGTGTTTTGAGGGTTTTAGTAGTTGTAGTTAATTTTTCTAAGTAGATTAGGTGTTTTTATTGGTTTTCTGGCTTCAGGTGGCGCCTCCAACGTCAGGCATCCCGCCCGCCTCTGTTTTAGAAGGTTGGGGAGCACTTCTGGGGGGATTTTATTCAATTTGGCTGGTACAGGCGCCAAATTTGTTGGTGTGCATGGGCTCTTAGATAGTGGTCTGTGTGTACATAGTGAATAAGACAGTTTGGGGCAACTTTAATTATCATACAACCATCCGGAGGTGATATCCTTGTCCCTCACTAAGTTTTCACTGTTTTTTGGCCACAATTGGCTGTGTTTGTTGCAAAGTTAGTTCTTCATTTAACTCAACTTTGGCAACAGGTTCTCTGGTATAGTCTTGCAAGCTATATCAAGTATTATTGCTGTCTCTGGTGTGGATTTGCAGCCTACATCAAGTATCTTTGCTTTCTCTGGTGTGAACATTGGTCTACATTTCAGTTCTTTGGTCTGGTAGTCTGTCTGGGGACTACTTTCTTGGCTCTTCAAGCAGTCAAGTGTGTTGAAAAAGGGGCTTAGCAAACAGGAACCAACTTACTTTAGCAAGTAAATCTCACTCTATTTTTCTAAAGGGACAGGGAATTTTCTCTCTGGTTTTTCTCCAACTCCCTTGGTCAAGGCCTATAGCTAGCACTATAGGATTGTCTACATTTCTGGCGCCCAACATGGGGGTAGAACTTGCTAGTTCTTTTGAATCTCTGTTTTCTTTGGTTGGCTCTTTTTGGTGTTTTAGTCTGGAGGAATGGCTTCTGGTTCTTCTATTCTTCTGGTGACTGTCAGTGGGGGAGATGGTCCTCCTTCTGTGATGGTCAAGGAGTATGTGAGGATTTAAACTTGGGATGGTACCAAGTTTAATGGGGAGGATGTCAAGTGGTTTCTGGAGAAGTATTAAACTGCTGCTGGAGTGGATGGTGCTTCTTACTTGGACATGGTGAAGCAGATTATCTTCTTCATTGGTGATAGGGAAGTGGAGAAGGAGATTGTGGCCATGTCTGGCTACAAGAAGAGGGATTGAAAGTTGTTTTGTAGGGAGATGGTAGATAGATGGGGTGTCAGGTTCACTATGGTGGATCTGAACAAGGTTGTCAGTGAATGACAATCTTATGGTGGTGTTGGTAACTTGCATAGTTACAGAAAGTTTCTGCTACAGTTTGATCCTGTGGTAGAATACTTAGTGGAAGTGGAGTAGCTGGCACATGAAAATGCTTCCAAGCATGTTTTTTGGTCTGCCCTGGCTAGAGATGTCAGGATGGACGTGTTGAAGGAGCTGTCAAGGAAGGACTTAATGAAGACTCTTTCTAATGGGGACCAGAAGTCGCCTGCCTTGGATAAGGTGAAGGAGGCTGTTGAGGCTCATTTGAAGTTATTGGCTGTGGACACTTATCAGGAAGGGTGTGCCAAATATGTCAGCAAAGTCAGTGAGGCTTTGGCTGAAGAAGGAGGAGAAGAATATGGTGCAGGTTCCCAAACAGGAGATGGACCCAGTGGTGGAGCAGTTCGCTGATCTCACAAAGCAGCTGCATATTTTTGTTCAGGAGACTAAGAAGTTCAATATGGCACCTTCTCAGCCTAGAGATTTTGATAGGAGGGCTGGTAGGAGTGATCCTTGGGTCTGCTCTTATTGCAGCAGGCGGGGGCACAGGTCTAATGATTGTTTGGCATTGAACAGGGATGTGTCTGAAGGAAAGTTGGAATTTGATGGCAGGGTTTTTAAGCTCCCTGATGGATCAATTGTGAATCCCAGTGAGGGGCAGGCTCCTGTTGATTTGGTCAGGAGAAGGGGTGGTCTCAATCAAAGAAGGCAAAGGTTTGAGGAGATTCCTGATCAGGGGAAGTCTTCTGGTAAGGAGAATGATGACTTCAAGGGAAAGAGGAAGGAGGTCAATAAGGTCTCTTTTTCTACTTCCTTTGGTGGTTTGGAGTTGTATTCATGTGGTGGACAGTCAAGTGGAGAATGCTTGGCTGGTGTTTATGATGTTGAAGCAGGGAAGCTGGGAAGGCCTAAGAGCAGCTCTCAGGCCCAACCAAAGCCAAAGGCTTCAAAGGTACATCCTAAGCTGAGTGCAGCTAAGAAGAGGTACAGCAAAGAGGAGCTGTACAAGATGCAGAAGGGTATGGCCGACATGGGCCCCCCTAGTTTTGGTGCATTGGACATGAATGGTGAGCCAATGCCAATGGAGGGTGATTCTGACTCTGAGGAGGATATCCCTTTGGCTTCATTGCCAAAGCCTGCTGTAGTTAGAGGTTCTGGTGAGGGATCTGGTTTGGTTCCTGTTAATGGTAAATCTGTTGGTGGTGCTGGTCCTCAAGAAGCTTCTAGGACCAAGGTAGTGAAGCAAAGAGCTTACTTTGAGAGGCCAGTAGTTTTTGGTCAAGTTAATGTTATGGACTCTGTCCTGGAAAGGATGAATCAGGGTCAGGTTTCCCTTTCTTATGGGGAATTATATGCTATCAGTCCAGGGTTGGCTGATAGACAGAAAAAGTTGTTGACCAGGAGAAGAGTTTCTTCTGGGCAGGTGGAATACATCTGTGATTTTTCTGAACGTTTTGGTGAGGGGTTGGAAACTCATTATTCTGCTCCTCTGGGTTATGTCAATGTCACTCTGAATGGCAGGGAGGCAAGGGCATTGGTGGATTCAGGTTCTCAGATAAACCTGATTTCTTTGTTTGAGACAACTCATTTGGGTCTCCCTATCAAAACTTGTATTGGTGGTAATTTGAGAGGAATTGGTGGCCATGTCACTGAATTGGTTGGAACTTCTGAGTTTGTGAAGTTAGATGTTGGTGGAGCCTCAGGGAAGGTTCATTTTTATATTGCTAAGGGAACAGTTAAAGCTGTTTTGGGTGGGCCATTCTTGATGGATTTTCAGGCAAGAATTGGCTATCAATTTGATTTGGGAATCAGTTTGGAGTTGACTGGGGAAGATGAAAGGAGACTTAACAAGAGGTTATCATCCCCTGGAGAGGATGGTTGGGAGACCAGGCCTGGTTTATCTTCAATGTGCCAGTGCATGGATTGCTGGAGGAGAAGGAAGGAAGTGGGTGCCGCCTATTGTTTTTTGGAGTGTGGCTCAGGCTCTATTGAGAGTCTGTCTTTTTTAGAGTAATGAGTGCTGATCACCCTAGTGCTACAACCTCTCACTAAGATGAGGAAATCCCAGGTTGTAGTAGGTCATCTCCCTTGGAGATATACCAAGTGGATTTTCAACTTTCCCTTTTTAATGTTTCTCTTCTCTGCAAGTATTCATAAAGTTTTTTATCAAGTCTCTGTTCTCTCTCAAGATTCTCAATTATTTTTAATTCAAGCTCAAGGATGAAGATTGGTTATATATCTTTATTGAAAGATATGCAGAAAGGTTTTTGGGTTATGAGATTGGGGTCTAAAAGTAAGTTCTCCCAATTGTGCACCGCTATGGTTTCTTTTAAACCTTTCAAAAACATTACCTGGGCCACACCTGTGAGCATTGGGGAAACCCCTGGTTATTTTTGTAGCTCAGAAGAAAACTCAAGAAAAGAAGATAAAAATTTCAAGATAATTCAAGAAAATCAAGAAAAAAATCTGAAGATAATGAAGAAAGAAGATTCAAAATATTTTTGTGAAGATCGTCAAGATCAATTTTTGGGCCTCCAGCATGAGGTTAAACTGCAGAAAATTATGAAGAAAGAAAATCATCAAGATCAATTTTTGGGCCTCCAGCATGAGGTTAAACTGCACAATTTTAAAAGAGTTGATTTTGAAGATGAATCAAGATTTGAAGATTTGGAAGATGGAAGTGAAGATGAAGATTTGGAATTGCGGAAAAGTTTTGGAGTGGTGAGATTGGGGTCTAAAAGTAAGTCCTCCCAATCGTGCACCGCTAGGGTTTCTTCTACACCTTTTAAAAACATTACCTTGGTCACACATGTGAGAAATGGGGAAACCCTTGGTTTTTGTTCCAGGTCTGGTGGTGAATATTTCCTGAAGATCCCTCAAGTTGAAGATGGAGCTGCAAAGTATAAGAAGGTAGCACAGAAGATTAGGCCTGTCAATGAGCCTATGCCTGTGGGTTTGAATCCGCCCTTGAAGAGACCTCCTTTGTCAAGAGATCCATACTGTACTCCTTTGGTGAAGAATCCTCCAGAATTTGTAGAGACAGCTAGGGCGACTGTGGAAAGATTGAAAGTTGTTAATTTTGGTCCTGATGGTGGTTGTCTGAAGAAGAAAAGAAGTTGTTGTTGCACGTTATTGTGCTAAGTGAAAAAGCTGTGGCTTTTTTTGAGGAAGAAAGGGGTGTGTTGAAGCACTCTTATGGGGAACTTTACTTAATTCCTGTGGTTTGTCATGAACCTTGGAAAATTAAACCTATTCCAATTCCAGCTGCTATCAGAGAGGATGTTGTGGAGATTGTTAGGAAAAGATTCAGGACTGGGCTATACGAAAAATTGAAATCCAGTTACTCAAGTCCGTTATTCTGTGTAAAGAAGCAGAATGGAAAGTTGAGGGTGGTTCATGATGTTAGAACCTTGAATAGAGTCACTATCAAGGATTCTGTTATGCCATCAAGTGCAGAGGATTTTGTTGAAGCTTTTGCTGGAAGGGTGTGTTATGGTTTGGGTGATATTATGGGTGGTTATTATGAGAGGGAACTTCATACAGATTCAAGGCCTCTCACAACTTTTGAGACTCCTTTGGGAAGATTTCAGCTCACTAGGTTGCCTCAAGGAGCAACTAATTCAGTGGCAGAATATCAAGCACAGATGGCTTGGATTTTGCATGATGAGGTTCCTACTCATTCTGGTATTTTTATTGATGATGGTGGAATTAAAGGACCATCTACTGATTATGGTAATTAGGTGTTAGCGGAGAACCATGGAATAAGGAGGTTTGTTTGGGAATATGCAATAACTCTAGAGAGTGTGTTGTTTAGGATTTAAGAGGCTGGTTTGACCATTTCAGGGTCAAAATTCTGTTGTTGTGTTCCTGCTTTAGAAATTCTGGGTCATGTGGTATTTAAAGATGGAAGGATTATGGCAAAGAAGAAGATTAATAAAATCCAGTCATGGCCAAGGCCTAAAAATACTACTGAAGTCATGGGATTTTTGGGTGTGTGTGTATATGTCAGGATTTTTATTAAGGATTTTTCTTTGTTGGCTTCACCTTTAAGGAGGTTGACCAGAAAAGATGCAGATTGGGAATGGACTGAAGAGTTCGAAGAGGCTTTTCAGAAGTTGAAAAAGGTTGTTGGGGAAGATATTGTTCTTCACAAGTTGGATTATGGTGTTGGTGCTGGAAAAGTTTATCTGGCGGTGGACTCAAGCTATATTGCTGCTGGTGCTGTTTTGTCTCAGGAGGATAAAACTGGGAGGGTCAGGCCAGTATGATATGAGTCTGTGGTGTTTAATGAGGTGGAATCTAGGTATTCTCAACCTAAGTTGGAATTGTGTGGTGTAGCAAAAATTTTAAAGAAGCTAGAGATGGTTTTGTGGGGGCAGCATTTTGAGCTGCAGGTGGATGCTAAATCTTTGGTTCAGATGCTCAATACACCTAGTCTTCCAAATGCTCCAATGACTAGGTGGGTGGCATTTATTCAACATTTTTCTTTTGACCTGGTACACAAACCACGCAAAACCTTTACAATGCCTGATGGATTATCAAGGAGGCCACCTACAGATGAAGATTCTGAGACTGAAGAGTTTGATGAAGATGTTCCAGTGTTTAGGGCCAGCACAAAGGGTGCTGAAGATTTTTCTGACCTCCCCTAAGAGGCTAAACTGGCTGGATCTGATCTTGATTCTGGTGATCTGGATATTTTGTTGATGAAGATGGAGTTGTTGTTTGGGAAAGCTCAAATTTGGAAAAGGGTGTTTTTGTTAGTGAACTGGATTCCCACAAGGTTCAGTGGAAAGAGAAGGACGTGCCAAAATTTAAGGATTGGTGTCCTGGTTGGGCTGCTCAATTGGCTCATGTTCACACTGGTGATTTTGATGACAGAATTGTGCCCTTAAATGTTGTTTTGTTGGATTTTGAAGATGAGACCTGGGGTCAGTCTGGGTTTTATTTTATTTTGGTGGAATATCTGTTGACCTTGGAGAGGCCAGATAGTTGTGATGATGATACTTGGTTGGCAATTAAGAAGAAGAGTCCTGGATTTTATGTGTCCGGAAGAAGGTTGATGAGGAGGAGACATCCTAATCCTCAAGTTGTAGTGACTCAGAAGAAGGGTCAAGAAGTTGTGTTGAAGTCTTTGCATGAAGACCTTGGTCATAGAGGCTTCGGGGAGACTTATAGAAGAGTAGCTGACAGATTTTGGTGGCCAGGTATGAAGTTGGCTGTGAAGGGTTGGGTTCAATCTTGTGAAGAATGTCAAAGAAGAAGTCACTTGAAACCTAAAGAGGTCAGCCGTGCTACTGGTGAAACAACTGTTTTTGGAAAAGTCAGTCTGGATTCTTTCCATATTAAAGAGGGTAGGTGTAAATACTTAATTGTTGCCATGGATGATTTGTCTGGTTGGGTTGAGGAAGTGCCTCTGGTTAATTTGACTGCCAAGAATGTGGAAGAGTTTTTGAAGAAGGAGTGGATTTATAAGTATAGTTTAATGAAGTTGGTGACTGTTGATGGAGGGCCAGAGTTTGGTGCCAAATTTAAAGAAGCTGTGTCTAGTATTGGTTCTAAAGTTAGAGTGTCTACACCTTATTATGCTGAAGCTGAAGGTATGGTTGAAAGAGGCCAAAAATTTATCAAGAATGCTTTGGTAAAGATGTGTGGGGATAGTGCTGAAAAGTGGAGCCTTTATTTACCCTTGGTTTTATTTGCGGATAGGGTCACTGTGAAGTGGACAACTGGCTATTCTCCTTATTAGTTAATGTTTGGTCAGAAAGCTGTTCTACAAGTGGACTTGGAAGCTTTCTCTTATCTTGGAATTGATTGGGATGAGGTGCACTCAACAGAAGAATTTCTCTGTGCCAGGATGCAACAGTTGGAATGTAGAGTGGAATGTCAGGAGAAGGCATACTCTAGAATGATGAAGATTAGGAATCAATCAGTCAGATACTGGGACAAGAAGTTTTCTCATAGACTTAGGAATCCCTTGAAACCTGGGTGTTTGGTTTTGGTTTATAATAGAAGTTTGGAGAGTCAGTGGGGAAAAATGTTTGCTGACAGATGGAATGGACCTTACAGAGTCAGATCTCAGGCGTCTGGAGGTTCTTATGTTTTGGAAGAGTTGGATGGTGCGGTCTTGAAGAAGAGAGTGACTGCAGACCAGGTGAAGATGTTCTATCCCAGAGGCACTAGACTTGAAGAAGATTGACTCCGCAATGAGGATAAACTATGGAACGTTCTTTAAATTATGGAATTTTTGGTGTTGCAGAGCAACTTTTGTGTTGGAAACCTTTTGTTAGAAGGTACCCATGGGTGGGGCTTCTAGATTTGCTCTTGGAAAGTGTGGGGGTAGCTGATGAGATGGCTGCTCTGTAGAACAGTAACCCCAGATTGTCTGTTTTCAACCCTTTCTCTTAATTTGGTTGAACCCTAGTATTGGTTTATTTTTACAGGTTTTAGTCCTCTATGACTTTAAACTGGATTTTCCTTTGGTTTTTAAGTGCTGGACTCTTCACTCTTATTGGTTTTGGTTTATTGTTTTGGATGTTGTGTTTTTGTTAGAAGGTACCCAGGGGGAGGGCTTCTAGATTTTATTTTGGCAAGTGTGGGGGTAACTGATGAGCTGGCTGCCCTGGAGAACAGTTACCCCAGAATGTCTGTCTCAAGTCTTTTGTTTTTCCTAGTTGAATTCTAGTTCTGTTGTTTATTATTCAGGTTTCAAGTCCACTATGACTTTAAACTGGTTTGGGACTGGCTTCATTGTCTTTGGTTTTTTTTGGGTTGGTGGTGGATCACTGGTGGTCTCCCATCATTTTTACATATTGGAGGGAGCCCACCCAGTGATCATTTCTATGGACTGGACGTTCTCTTACTGGACCTTCTCTTAATCTGGACCATCCATGGAGCTGTACTTTCTTTGATTTTTCAGTTATGATTTTGGTAGATAGTAGTTTCAGATTATTTTCTTTTTTCTCTTTTTTTCTTTTAATTTTTTATGGGGGTTGTTAAAATTATAAAATCAAAAATATAGGGTGTTACCACATCAGGGTCACCTGGATGTGGGCAAGCATTGGTGGGGAAAGGCTCATCAATTGGCCAGGCAATGCTATTTTATCATTTTATTTTATTTTATTTTATTTTTATTTTCATTAATGTCATTTCTTATTTTTTATTCTCATTATTACTCTTAATTTATGTTTCTTATTTCAAATCATTTAAATTAGTTAAGGTGTATCCACATCAAGGTGCACTTGGATGTGGGCAAGGTATCAGGGGATCAGCTCATCAATTGGCTGGGGGATACCATTTGTATTATTTTTTTATCTTTTATTTTATTTCATTTATTTTTATTTTATTTATCAATTTTTAATTTTAGTATGTTAGTAGACTTAAAAAAATAAAATAAAAAATAAAAAAAAATTAGAATTTATATTAATTGTTTTTTATTATTTATTTATTATTATGTTTTTACTCCTTTTGCAGGAGCTCATGGTCTGGATGATGAAGTTTCTGGAGGCTGGTCTGGATTATGATGTCGTTTTTGTTTTTTGTTGGGATTGTGGGAAGCACTGTGTTCTTTGAAGTGCATCCTGCTGGAGAGATTATATGGATTATAATGGGCAGGAATGGGTTTGAATGGAAGTTCAGAAGAGGAAGAAGAAGAGGCAGGAATGGATTTTTGGAAGGTGTGCTTAATGATTATAGACATCTTCCAGTGGTCTTCCAACAGTTGTTTCCTCAAGGTTTTCTCAAAGTCATTTAAAGGGCCATGGAGGGCAAAGGCTTTCAGCATGTTTGAACACATGGTGCTGAGGTGTTGTTTCATATCTCCATAATCCAGGGTCAAAGAAGTTACTAGAGGTTGGCCAACTCCAATAGTAAATTCAGGAGGAGGGATGCCAACTAGACAAGAAGAATTGGATCAGTAATTATTTTTGTTGAAGAAATTTGATGAATTAATGTGGTACTTACAGATTGGAAGCTCATCAAATTTGTAAGCGGCTGGAATTTGGACTTCTGAAGATTTTGGAATGGTGATAGTAGGTGGATCAATCAGGGAAAGATATGGATTCTCTTGGTATTTCTCTGAAAGGTTTTGAGAAGGTGAACTAGGAGGCTGACGTTCCTGGGGCCTAGTTGGAGTAGAAGGCCTGTTTTTGCTGTTGTTAATATTTCTGTTTTATTCAGTTGGATGAGGTGCTGGTGATGGAGTACCAGGGTTGTTATAAGATGGGGCAGGAGAGGGTGATCTGGAAGCAGATCGATCTCTTCTGGATGATGCTTTTGAAGGAATGGAACTGTCAGAAGAATAGTTGGCTGACAGAGGAGAGCTTTAGTTTCATTGCCTTAACTGGGGGCAAAGTTGTTGCTTTGGTGCGGTGTTGGGTGCTCTGGTTTCCTCCTGGGGTCCTCTAGCAGGTCTCGTAGAGCTTTGAGAAATTTTGGAGTTTTTGGACCTTGGAGAAGTTGGCTGCATTGCTCTGGGAGAAGTGGGAGGTGGTTGCGTGAAGTTGTTTTTATTGATTGGAAGAATTTGGCTGTTTTCTGGTTGTTTTGGAGGTTTTGAGCCTGATTTTCACTGTATAGTGAGGCAGGAGGGCCGCCTGGACACGGTCTAGCAGCATAGGAGCTGATTTTGAAGCTTTTGGAGCTAATTTAGCAGAGATAAAAGCTATTTCTTGGGAAGTTAAAGCAGGCCTTTTTGGGAGAGTTCTGGAAACTGAGTTCTGGGATCTTCTGGATGGTGCTGAGGATAAAGATGAAGAGGCTGGACAAAGCTCTGGGGATCTGGTAGGAGATCTGGAGAGGTATTTATGAGAAGGTGAAGGAGGAGGAATAGGGTAGCTGGCATCTCTGTCACATTTCTTCTTTTTGGAATAGCAAGAATCACAGGCCCTGTTGTAAAATTTGGCTTCAGGAGTTGGAAGAGTGAATGTGCAAAGTCTGCACATGTGGATGCACTGTTTGCAGGCATAGCCCTTGAGAGCAGTGAAGCAAGGAAGATTGGAGTGGTCAACATCAGGAGATCCAGCCATGATCTGTGGTGAGAAAAGATGATGGAAAGAGATAAGAAGGAGATTTTCGTCAGTGATGGGTAGATGATGAAGTGAAGGTGGAAGTTCAGCAGGTTGGCTGTAGGTGTATTCTGTATGAAATTGACTGCATCTATTTTATCCAAAATTCCAGCAGTCCTCCAAGACTTTAAACTGGCTGGTTTCAAGAATAGTCCATCAAGACTCTAAACTGAAAAATCTATGGTTTCAAGAATAGTCCCCCAAGACTTTAAACTGAGGATTGTTTGATGGTTTAGTCCCCCAAGACTATAAACTGAGGAATGGGTTTGAAAGATTGGAGGAGGTTATCCACAAGGGGAGCATCTGAATTTAGCAAAGGCAAGTTTGGGGGTAATTGATGGGCTGGAAGCTCTATTCACAATTACCCCAGAATGTTAGTTTTTTCTCTGTGTCTTAATGTGGTTGATCTCTGGTTCTGGGTTTATGATTTAGGTTTTTGAGTCCCCCAAGACTATAAAATGAGGATGGTCCCCCAAGACTTAAAACTGAGGTTTGTTTGTGGTTACATCATATAGAGGGTGTGGTCAATTTTTCTTTTCTGGATCAAACTCAAGTACTAGTGGAATTACAGAGGGAATTAAGAGATGAAATGAAGTGTTCAGAATTAGCCTTGAACTGTTGAATGAGGTGTCTTCTGCTCTCAATGTCCTGTGGATCTCTAGCAGGAGTGGATTGGAAGTAGTTTAGCAGAAGGTGTTTCAGTTGAGACATGTGTTTTTGGAACTTGGCCTTAATTGTGGGCAAGTGGTTTGGTGTTGTTGGTTCAATGGATCCTACATTGTTATCATCACTGTCAGAAGATGAAGGAACTGAGAAGTCATCAGCTTTATAAAGTGGAAAAAAGAAATGGAAGTTTTTACCATCAGATGGACCAGGGATGGTGGAACTTTTTATTTTAGTGGTTTTGGAACTCTTCTGGGAAGGATGTAGTTTTTTGATTAATCTGGGAATTAAGATAGATGGCCCAGATCTTTTGGTGCTTGTAGAAGATAGACCAGGTTGAGGTGGAGGTGAAGCTGTTGCAGAAGATAATGGACCAGGTCTGTAGCAGGTCTTCTTTCTGGATTGGAAGACATCGCAGGATGTTCTGTATGGATGGACAGGAGGTGTGATGGTGCAGATTAGATTATTGTCAATGCAGTATTGGCAAGGACCCATTTCAGAGGTAGATTTGTGAAGAAGGTTGAACATGGTGTTTTGATGAAGAAAGAATGTGGACATTCTGAATTGGAGGGAGGATGTGGTCTTCCAACATTGGCAGGGGCCTTTGTTGTGTGGTTTGGTGCTGTTTGTGCATGTCTTAATTGACATCTGTTGAAGAATTGGTTGCTTTTATGGTTATATCCTTGAATATTGGGACTGCGGGAATGTGTGTACTATCATTGGACAGCCCCAGGTTTTCTATATATTTCATGTCTTGATAATATTTTTCATATTCTAAATTTTAAGGGGTCATTTCCTCATTCTTCAGTTACAAAAGATAGCTGTTTAATTTTGGTTTTCGTGTTTTACGGGCTAACCTTAAGTCTTAAGGTTAAGTACTTAGTACCACTAGATAGGGCTAATGTAGCTCTATATTTCATGTCACAATGTTTTTATAGTGTAATTCTGTGTTTTAAGGGTTTTAGTAGTTTTAGTTAATTTTTCTAAGTAGATTAGGTGTTTTTATTGGTTTTCTGGCTTCAGGCGGCGCCTCTGACATTAGCCGCCCGCCCGTTTCTGTTTTAGAAGGTTGGGGAGCACTTCTGGAGGGTTTTTATTCAATTTGGCTGGTACAGGCGCCAAATTCGTTGGTGTGCATGGGCTCTTAGATAGTGGTCTGTGTGTACATAGTGAATAAGACAGTTTGGGGCAACTTTAATTATCATACAACCATCCGGAGGTGATATCCTTGTTCCTCACTCAGTTTTCACTGTTTTTTGGCCACAATTGGCTGTGTTTGATGCAAAGTTAATTTTCATTTAACTCAACTTTGGCAACAGGTTCTCTGGTATAGTCTTGCAAGCTATATCAAGTATAATTGCTGTCTCTGGTGTGGATTTGCAGCCTACATCAAGTATATTTGCTTTCTCTGATGTGGACATTGGTCTACATTTCAGTTCTTTGGTCTGGTAGTCTGTCTGGGGACTACTTTCTTGGCTCTTCAAGCAGTCAAGTGTGTTGAAAAAGGGGCTTAGCAAACAGGAACCAACTTACTTTAGCAAGTAAATCTCACTCTATTTTTCTAAAGGGACAGGGGATTTTCTCTCTGGTTTTTCTCCAACTCCCGTGGTCAAGGCCTATAGCTAGCACTATAGGATTGTCTACATTTCCAGGGATAGCAGTGACATCACCTGGATTGAAGGTCTGTGCACTCCAGTGGATTTTGGTGTAAGTAAGGGAGGATTTGATGGGCTACTGGACATCACTTACTTACTAAAAATTAAACAAACACTACAACACAATTATTATCATATATAAATATATTATAAAGCATTTATAAATTGATATTATCATTATATAAGCTATAACTATATTTTATTGATCTATTTTCCACCACTAGCATGCATAAAAATCCAAGTATTGTGAGTTTAATTGAGAATAACTATTCTATTAGTCTTCCCCTGAGGTTTAATCACTAAATTATCTATCAATAAGTAGTAGTACCATTAATATTTACTATTAAATCATACTTAGATACTAGCACAAACTGACTATTGGGGGTCTTTCTTTAGTTATTACTTATTATTTAGTATAAGCCTTAGGATGTGATTTTTACTCTAGTATATCTCTAAAAACCAAATATTTTGATCTGAAGCACATTAGTGGGTCATCATAGATTAGTGATTGCAGAAAAGAACCTTTTTAAAAATTGTACTAATTTTTTATAATAAAAATTAGGTTTTTACAGTAGTAACTGTACTCAATATAAACCCAATTTCACTTGGTATTTGGTCACCAATATAACACCCAATTAAATTTGTATTTGGTTAAAGCTTGGTAAGCTAATTATTCACCGTTATAAAGGTCTAGTTAAGTTTATTATTTTATTTTTAACAGATTTTTTTGAATTTTTCTTGTATTTTATTTAAATAAATAAAGATATAAATTCAGGGTTAGCTCCAGTGCTTTTATTAGTAATTGTATTGCTAATATTTTTGTCTACTAATTAACATATGGATTTTCCCTTTTTTAGAGTTGAAAAATTGTTATTTAAGACACAACAAGTGCTCCACAGAAAATGTAAGTGAAAAACCTGCTTATAACACCAGGTCTAAAGCTAAAAACATTGCTCCAGGACATCACCATGGAGGTTCAATCCTACCCACAACCAGTGTCTATGAGTAAAGAGGTAAAGGACGCCCTTCTAAAAAAGATAACAATTAAAAAGACTTCACCTCCTCTGCAGGATCAACTGTTTCATCTGGCCAGGCAGGTTCTGAAACTAGAGTAATCAAAGTCTACCATGCTAAAGAAGGTAGAGCAGTTGCAAAACAACTGCAATGTGGGGTTCCAACAAATAAATCAAACCTTGGAAGAGTTAAAGGAAGGGCAGCTAAGCCAACAACTCCCTACCCAAGGAGGGTCACATCATTCCCAGGAACAAATCTTGGTAGAGAAATGGAAGTGGGATTGGTTCCATCAGCAGTTGTCTAGCCACAATTGCAACAGGGATCCACCCCCTCATCAGACTGCCTCAGCTCACCCTATCAAAGGAAAGCAAAAGCACCAAAAGTCAGGGCTGGCTCCTATCCTGTGGTAAGTAGATTACCCTCTCAGATTGAACACAGTACTGACTATTACAATATAGGTAATGTGATTGATGTAAAATCTGTACAGAAAATTGAGGAGGACTTGAGACAATTAGGTTTTGATGTAGATACACCTGATTTATATTTTGTTAATAACAACAGTACTATTTATAATAATAATACAGTTAACCCTCAGTTGCCAGCACTTATTAGTGAGATGAGAAGTTCACAAAACAGTGAAAACATTGAGAAGGAAAACATGGAGTATTTCAATAATAACCCAACTGTCCAAAGAATTGTTTCAGCATTATGGAATAGAATGACTGAGTGTGAGGAACAGACAATTAATCTCACAAGTGATACAATTTCATCCTTGACATTGAACATTTCTCAACTGGAAACAAGAAATAAAGAATTAGAGAATGAACACCTGGCTCTAACTCTCAAATATAATTCTTTAATTAATAAATATAGTGAACTTTCAAACAAATTCTGTGGGTTAGAAAAACTGCATGAAGCACATTTATTAAAGTCTGAATCAAGAACTAAGTTATCTTTTTCACAGACAAATCAGAGTGTCTCTGATCTGTTACAAAGATTAACTAAAGTTGAGATTGAAACTGCTAATCTACTAATGAATCAGGACAATAATAAGTATAAACAGTATAATAATAATCCTTTCATTGGAAAAAATTAATCTCAATCATTTCCCATACCACCACAAGTAAAAACATCTGGTGGTAGTGTCAAGTCTGAGAAAATTAGTATAAGTCACGAATCTGTGCAAGAGGAGATACAAGACCATTTATCCAGAGTAAATGAGTTATTGAATTTACCTAAGATTAGTGAAACAGAATCCAATCAGAAGAACTGTCCAAGGATTGATCAGTACCCAACTTATGATGGGGAAGCCAGCTCTGATTGGCAAATTTTTATTCAAAGAATTGACAACTTAAAATTCTAATATAAGTTACCAGATGAAGAAATAACATCAAAATTAATTTCTCTATTTAAGGATTTTTCTTTATTATGGTTTGAAGCTGTATTGAGTGAGGGTAATGATTACTCTTGGGCTGAGTGGAAGTAACTAATTGAAAAACAATTTGGAGGTTCTAAATTCAGGCTCACTCAGCAAAGATTATATGAGAAGACAAGATATAATCTGTTGAATGGTTACAAACCTATGGTATTTTTAATGAACTTAAATAAAACAGTAAAAGCCATTGAGCCAAACATGGACTTTAACTTATGGAAAGATAAGATAATATATAAATTACCTATATCTGTCACAGACATTGTTGTAGCTAGAACAATAATGGTTAATGAATATTCTGAATTTATTAATATTTGTAATGAAATATTATTAAACCATAAATATGAAGAAAAGTAAACCACTTATAAAAAAAATGATGAACCTGTGAAAAATCAGAATTCAAAAACACTTCTGGAGAAGCAGAAAAAACCTACTGCACCTGTAGTACCTAAAAAGTATGAAACTGATACTTGTTATGTGTCAGTGTATGTAGTATTCAAGTATAATATAATAGTATTTATTTATGATCCTACAACTTATTGATAAATTATTTAGTGATTAAACCTCAGGGGAAGACTAATAAAATAGTAATACTCAAATAAAACTAACAATACTTGGATTTAAATGCATGCTAGTGGTGGAAAATAGATAAATGTAATATAGTTATAGCTTATATAAAGATAATATCAATTTATAATGGCTTTATAATATATTTCTAAATGCTAATAATTGTATTGTAGTGTTTTTTTGTATGGTAGTAAGTGAATGATGTCTAATAACTGTCAAAATCCTCCCTTACTTATACCAAAATCCACTGGAGTGCACAGACCTTCAATCCAGATGATGTCACTGCTATCCCTGGCAATTACAGAACAGTGAGCGCCCATCACCTCCCCATGGCGTCCACTTCAAGAAGAATCAACACCCAGACCTCCAGTAAGGACCCTCCATCACAATTAATGATAACACAGACCTATATCATAAATAGAAAATCCAGATAAAAGCAGATACCATAAAGAAACAGGTAAAATAACTCATCCAAAGAGAATATAATGAAGCCCAAAGCATATAAAGAAACAAATTAAATTCCCAAGCCCCCAATAACATCCCCAAGCATCCATATTAACCCAGCAATGACCTCCCAACCCATAAATCCGTGAATATCCATCCAAGGAAGCAGATTAAGTTGTCCAGACTGAGTGTATGTATCGGGGCGGTCATCTAGAAGGTGGAAGAAGAAAGAAGAAAAAGTAGAAATAGACACAAGAAGATAAAGAATGGAAAGAGGAAAAGAGGGAAGGACGCAAACAAGGGAAAAAATTTTAATATATAAAGTGAGTAGTCTTAATATTATTGTAATGTAAGTATTTTAATTTCAATGCACAGAAGTCAAGTATTATAGTTTAATGTTCTTACTGCAACCTTAAGATTTTGTATATAGTATTTATTTATTTTATTTCAACTAAATGTACTACTAGTTAAAAGAAAAGGAATCAATACGTTTATTAAAATGTATAAGTGTAAATAAAGTGTAATAATGTAAGTGATGCAGCTGAAGGAGGATCCAAAGGCCCTTATATAGCCATGGGGCCCTCTGAAGTGCCACAAAAGTAAATACAATAATTTATGAGTAAATGTAAGGGGTGAGAAATCAAAAAAATGTACTAAATTGTTAAAATGCAGTAGCCAATATTTCACCAGTATTAATTCCCCCTGGATATTATGCATCAATAAGTACAAGACATATAAAAAATTACTAATGTAATTTAAAATAAGTATTATGCAGTACTATTTTAAAGTGGAATGTAATATATTACTAGTTTAATTCATACAATTAATATAAGTAATTTTTTTAGATTAAAATATGAAATGTAATTAGTTTAAATGGTTTAATAAATTTAATTACATAATTTTGAGCCACAGAAGCGCCCAAAAATCAGGGATAATAATTTATAAATTATTATAAGGGTCTAATAATTAATTAATATTATTATAAGTCAACATTTTTCCTTATAAGTATAATATAATATTATAATTAATTAATTATTATTTTAAAATTATTTAAATACATAAAAATGTGCCCAATTTTTTATAGAATATAATATAATTTATGTTTATTTTAATAGTATATAATTAATAAAATAATAAAATAAATATAACCCTTATTTTAATTTTATTTAATAAGGTAATTTGTACTTAATTTTATTATGCAATATAATATTAATTTATATACATAAAAAGAATAAATTTTTGCCCTCTTTCAGGTCCAATAACTTAACATAAGTTTTACTGGGCTCCTGGTACAGCCTGGCTGACACTCCCTCACTCTAAAAAAACAATAAAAAAATGCTAAGATTTTTTCTTTTTATACTTTTTTAATACAGTGGAAAGGTTAGAAATCTCTTTTCCAGGTATCCATTTATCATGCTCAGATGATTTATTTTTATATCTCAATAAATATTTAATACCTTTTTCAGAGGTGATAACTCTGTCATTAAGAATTTTATCAATTTCTGCAATTTTTGTGACTTCCTGAGGATTTTTCTTGGGTCTTCCCCTTTTCTTAGGAAATAAGTCACTGTTGGAAGTATAAGGTTTAAGGAGGGAAATGGGAAAAACAGGATGTTTTCTGTCATAAGGAGAATAAAATATAACTTCTACTGCATTATCTCCCACCATTCTTTTAAAAACAAATGGTCCTACAAATGGATCCTATAATTTGTTATTGCCTTGTAAATTGAAGTGAACTGTAGATATTAGAAATTTATCACCCTTTTTAAAAGTGTGCTCTTTATGAGATTTATCCCATCTCTTTTTCTCATATTCAAATGCTTTATCAATACAACTTTGTGCATGCTTTCTGCACAGTTGCTGCATTTGGAGAAAAGACTTCACACCAGGATTTAATTCCAACTTTGGTAAATTGTTATTGAGTATTTGAGCAGGAGTACTTGGAACATAACCTAGCCATAGCTCAAAAGGCTTTTTCTCAGTTACAGAATGAACAGTGCTATTATAAGCAAATTCAAGACCTGGAAGAAAGGTTACCCAGTCATGTGTAAATATGTCATTGTCTTTATATTCTAATCCAAAGGCACAATACCTTCTAATCATATCTTCCAAGGTTTGAATCATCCATTCAGCCAGTCCATCAGTTTGGGGATGGTGAGCAGTGGATAATTTCAACTCACAACCACATATATCCATCAAAGACATCCTAAATTCAGAAGTAAACTTTGGGTCTTTATCAGATATGATGGCTTTTGGAAATCCAACAATATTAAACATATGTGACCACCACAAAAAGGCTAAATCTTTGGTGGAAACATGTTTGTGGGTAGGAATGAATTTACACATTTTGGTGAATCTTTCCACTATAACCCAGCAAGAATTATTACTGTCTTTCCCTGCTACAGGAAGACCAGTGACAAAATCCATATTTATGATTTGCCAAGGAGCATCAGGTGCTTCAATATGTTGCATTAATCCTGCTCTTTTAACAGTCAATCTTTTAGTTTTTTGGCAAGAATCACAAGATTCAACATATAATTTTGTGTCTCCAGACATATTAGCCCACCATGCAGTGTTTTTAATCCTGACCATAGTTTTTTCTAGATCAAAATGACCAGCTAATATGTCATCATGACATAATTTTAAGATGATTTCATTCATTGAAGGAGAAATAACAATTACATTAGTAAGTTTTCTCCTGTAATAAATATAACCATCATCAATTGAAAACTTTCCTTTAGTCAAAGCAGTTTGGTATTTTGGTGGGAGAGTTTTTATTAATGCTTGAATTGAAGCATTCTTTGGATCATTCAAGATAGTAACCAATTTTTTCAAATCAGAATCTTTTTCATATGAATCCAGAATTAATTGCAACAATTCTTCCTCCATGTCCACAATATATATATCATAAATGTTAATGTTATCATCCTCAGGACATAGGCAGGATTGGAGTCATTATTAGGTAGGGGTAGTCTTGACAGCATATCACCATTGGAGTGAACATTTCCAGCTCTATGGATAATTGTCATTCTTCCCCTGTACTCTTGAACAGCCAGTTGCCACCTAAACATATGTCTATTTGGTGTCTTCAGGTTTAAGAGGGACTTCACAGCACTACAGTCAGTTACCAGCTCAAACTTCTGGTCATCTAGGTAGTAATGAAGTTTTTCAAGAGCCCAAACAACTGCTAAGCACTCTAATTGAGTGACACCTTATTTCAATTCACTATTTCTTAAGGTTCTTGAAATATAACAAATTACAACCTCTGAGGATTTATCATTAATAATTTGTTTTTGGTGAAGGGCAGCACCCAGACCAACAAAGCTAGCATCTGTGTATAGGAAAAAAGGTTTGTTTAAATCTGGAAGAGCCAATATAGGAGCTGTCATTAAGCAGCATTTTAATGTATCAAAAGCTTTTTGAAAGTCATTATTCCAGAGAAAGGCAACATCTTTTCTGGTCAGTTTTGTAGGAGGCAAGGCTATGACCTGATAATTTTTAATATATTGTCTATAATAGCCACACATACCCAAAAAACTTTGGATTTATCTTACAGAAGGTGGTGCTTTCACATTTTGAATGGCAGCAACTTTGTTTTGGTCTACACAAATTTGTAAGCCTGACACAACATGGCCAAGGACTTTCAAGGATTGAAAACCAAATTTACACTTTTTTAAGGACAAGATCATATTGATTTAATCCATTTTTTGGAAAACCATATTTAAGTGAATCATATGTTCATCAAAAGTTTTAGAAAAAATTATAATGTCATAAATATAAACCATTGTGGTAGCCTAAAGTTTAGTATGGCACCTAAGTACCTAAATGGAGTTATTACGGCATGCAATATTGGTGTTATTATTTTTATATAAAAGGGTTTTATTTAATTTATTTGAGTTTTAAATATGAAGAAATTGGTCACGAGAAAATGCCTACACAAAAACAATTTATTTTACGGAGAAAACTTATTTTTAGGGTCTGAAAAATTTATTAGTATCAAGTCAAGTCACTCAAGAACCTTGGGAAATTTTTCCAGAATTTTTACTATTTTTATTATATTTTTAAATGAATTTTAAAGTTTTATAGAAATATTTACGTTTTCAGAAAATTACTTAACTTTGATGAATTTTCACTGGGTAGTTAGAGCTGCGCAGACTACGAAAATTAGTTTGGAATATAAAGGGGAAGTAGCTGTATCATGTGTAATTTTTCTAGATTTTTTATTATAGTTTTTAAAGTTCTAATTGAGTCCGGAAGTCTGGACGGACTCCGTACGGACTCCGTACGGGCTCCGGATTGACTCTGGGAGAGCTCTGGAGGGAAAAACTTAGGCACGTGACTAGGAATACTTAAGCACCTCTCAAACTCGAAATTGAGGGGGGGGGATACATTATACAGCTTAATCTTTAACCACCACGGTCTCATTTTTTATTACTCAACAAATTAAATAAATTGTAATACCCTTATAACTTTATATTTTATATATAACATTTTAGAAATACTACTCAAAAATTTAAATCACACTTCATACAGGGTATCTTTAGAAAGGTCTTCCTCACTGGGACTTGATTATTGCTGTCTCATAAAAATTTAAATTATTATAAAAACATAAAGTCAATCTTTACAGATCTTTCACTGGTACACCTTAATTGTTGTTATCAGTATTTCTTTTCTCAACAGCCACAATCATTTAATCTCAACAAGTGTTAAATATTTTAGAGTTTCATTATTTTTATCAATCAGATCCAAGTAGACTGGTTAGCTTAGTGATTTAGAATTCCCATTTTGTTATTTTTGTTGGAAGGACGGGGTTTTCAGCTAAATCCACATATCTCCTCCGGATTCTGCTTACAGCAAGGCGACTGTAAGAGTTTACCTTACCATAGTTGGCGCCCAATGTGGGGTTCGATTACTTTAGCTTTCTTTAAAGACTTACTTGGATCAAGAACGTTATTAGCCTGCAAGAGGCTTATTTTCTGAAACTCTAATTGGATTTTTGTTATTGGCCTGCAAGAGGCTTGTTATTTTATCAATTGTTAATGCTTTTCTTTACTTATTGGGATGTCTTCTGCTGTTGCTTCTGGATCTTCTAACCCTGTTTCTCCCTCAGTTAGAATTGTTTCTTGGGATGGCCCAAAGTTTGATGGGGAGGAGGTTAAATGGTTCATTAGCAGGTATGAAGCTGCTGCTGCTGTTGATGGTGCTTCTCATGTGGATATGGTGAAGCAAATTTGGTTTTTTATTGCTGATAGGGAGGTGGAAAAAGAGGTTATTGCTATGCAGGCATTCAAGGACAAGGATTGGGTTAAGCTTTCTAAAGCTATGGTTGATAGATGGGGTGTTAGGTTTACTATGATGGACCTCAATAAAATTGTTGGAGACTGGCAAGAAAAAGGTGGAGTTTCTTCTATGGCTGACTTCAAAAAGCTCTGTGTTCAGTTTGATGAAGTGGTGGAATATCTCATATTGGTGGATGAGTTAGTGCATGAGAATCAAGCAAAAGATTTGTTTTGGACAGCATGCAGCAGGGATATTTGTATGGACGTCTTGAAGGATCTTTCAAGAAAAGATTTGATGAAGGAACTGCCTAATGGTGAGCAGAAACTGCCCGCTCTAGAGTTTATAAAAGAGAACATTCAGGCCCATCTCAAGTTGTTAGCATTGGACAAATATCAAGAGTCCTGCACTCAATATGTTAGCAAGGTTAGCAAAGGTTTGGCCAAAAACAACAATATTATGGTCAAAGCCCAGGAGGCCAAGAAGGCACAAATTGGATTACCTGCTGCTAAAGTGGAGGGCAATGTAGATAATAAGATGGTCGATCATTTGGCCGATTTAACTAAACAGTTAAAATTATTTGTTCAAGAAACCCAGAAGGCTAACAAGGCCCCAATCGCTTCTTCGTCGACGTCGACTTCTTATCAGTCCAGAGGTTATGAACGTCAAAATTATAATGGCAATAATAATGGTAACCGCTTCCCAGGCAATGGGAGAAATGGTGGTAATGGTGGTAATGGATATAGAGGTGGCTACGATGAGCCAAAGGTGTGCTCCTATTGTAATAGGAGGGGGCACAGAGCAACAGTTTGTTTTGCTCTTGATAAGGATATGGATGCTGGGCAAGTTTAATTTGATGGTAAAGTTTATAAATTTCCTGATGGTTCGTTCATCAAGCCCAGTGATGGACAGTCTCCTTCTGATTTGGTCAGAAGATGTTTAACGGCTGAAAGGAGAGCCAGATTTGAAGAGGTGATGGATGAAGATGTTAATGCTAAGAGTGGAAAAAATGGTTATGGTAATGGTGGTAAAGCTGACAAGGGCAAGGAGAAAGAGGTCAGTAAAGCCACATTTTCTACTTCTTTTGTTGGTTTAGAGCTGGCGACGGTTGCCCAGGTGGAGGGTAGCTGTATGGCTTGTGAATATGATGTTAATGCTGTTAGAAGAGCAGCTGCTACTAAGGCGAAGAGTAGCATTCAGAGCCAATTGAGGGCTAATCCTGGCAAGGCAAATAACAAAGTGAACCCTTACTCTAAGGACAAGAATTCTAGTGCTCAAACTGACGCCAACAAAATGAACCCTTACTCTAAGGACGAATTATATAAAATGCAGAAGGGGATTGCTGATATGGGGCCCCCTAGTTATGGAAAGTTTGATTTAAATGGTGAGCCTATGCCAGAGGATGATTTGGATTCTGAGGAGGACGTACAGTTGGCGTCTCTACCCAGACCAAGTTTTAGCAGTCCCATCCCAATGGAGGGTGTAAGAAGGACTAGCAATGGATCAGGATTAGTGCAAGAAGCTGGTGACGGAGTTAGGGTTATAGAAAGTGAAGATGTTATTATGGGGGTGAAGATGGCTCGGTTGGACCTCAAGAGGTACCCAGGGCCAAGTTTGTTAAATCAAAGGTCCAGTATGAGCGGCCAGTAGTTTCTGGTCAAGCTAATGCGATGGACGCAGTTTTGAATAGGGTGAATCAACTGCAGATTCCCTTATCTTTGGGGGAGTTATTTACGATTAGTCCGGCGCTTTCTGAAAAGCAAAAGAAGCATTTGACGAGGCGTCGGGTTTCCACTGGAGAGGTGGAATATATTTGTGAAAATGCTGAAACGTTTGGGGAAGATGTAGATACACATTTTTCCGCTCCCCTGGGTTACCTGGTGGTAACTCTTAATGGTAAAGAAGTAAAGGCTTTGGTCAATTCAGGGTCTCAAATTAATTTAATTTCATTGGAGCAAGCGACGAGTATAGGCTTGCCAATTAAAAGTGGAACTGGGGGAAACCTCAGAGGTATTGGAGGGCATGCAACAGAGCTGATGGGTACAGCTGAGCATGTCAGGTTAGGCATTGGTGGATCTGTTGGTAAGGTTCACTTTTATGTGGCCAGAGGAGCAGTCAAAACTGTTCTTGGGGGTCCTTTTTTGATGGATTTTGAGGCCAGGATAGGGTATCAAGCTGGCATGGGGATTAGTTTGGAAATCACTGGTGAAGATATGCCGAGGTTAAATATGCGGTTAGCCCCTCCTGGAGATGAAGGTTGGGAAACACGGCCAGGGATTACTACTCTGTGCCAGTGTTGTGTTTGCACCAAGAAGCGGCATATTAAACGGACGGCTTCTGGTGAATTATGTTTGTTGGAAAAGGATGAATGCCCTCATTTTATGGGGTAGCTGGGGCTGATCACTCTAATGTTGTAATCTCTCCTCAGGATGAGATCCTGGATTGAAATAGGTCAGCTCACTTAGAGATAATTCAAGTGGATTCTCAATTATTTTCTTTTAATATTACTTTGGAGTGCAAATACGTTTTGGACTTTTCTATATGTTTATTGGATTTACCCGGTTTTTCTATTAAATTTAAAAATGGTGAAAAAGGCAAAATGGGCCAAATTAGGTTGGATAAAAATTGGAAAGGTATGTTTTATGACCTCCAGCGAGAGGTTAAACTGCAATTATCTCCTTCTATTATGGACCTCCAGCAAGAGGGTAAACTGCGAAAATCTTATCAAAACCCAATTAAAAATCTTAGTATAATTAAAACACAAAAAAATAATTTTTGTGAAAATTTTATTCTGGACCTCCAGCAAGAGGTTAAACTGCAATTATCTCCTTCTATTATGGACCTCCAGCAAGAGGGTAAACTGCGAAAATCTTATCAAAACCCGATTAAAAATCTTAGTATAATTAAAACACAAAAAAATAATTTTTGTGAAAATGTTATTCCGGACCTCCAGCAAGAGGTTAAACTGCAAGTATCTCCTTCTATTATGGACCTCCAGCAAGAGGGTAAACTGCAAAAATCACATCATAATCCAATAAAAAATCTCAGTATAATTAAAACACAAAAAAATAATTTTTGTGAAAAATCAATTCCGGTCCTCCAGCAAGAGGTTAAACTGCCAACTTTCTTTACGGGTGATTTATTGTTGGATAAGGGAAGCAAAGGTATTGGAAGATCTGTTTATAAATTAGACGAGGGAAAGGAGAAAAGGGTAAAATTTAAAAATGAAATAAAATATTTTTCTAATTTTTCTTATTCTGATTCTGGCGATGAAGAAGATTAATTTGATGAAATATGTAATGGCGATACAAAAGTAAATGTTTTACCGCAAGTTTATTTAGATGTGGACGCAGCAAAATATAAGAAGGTAGCAAATAAAGTTTGACCTATTAATGAACCGCTACCTGCTGAATTAAATCCACCTTTGAGAAGACCAAGTTTATCAAGAAATCCTCATGAAAGTCCCTTGGTAAAGAATCTGCCTGAATTTTCTGAGACGTCAAGAATCACTTTTGAGAGACTGGGTGTTGTTAATTTTGGACCTGATGGTTGGTTGTCTGGAGAAGAGAAGAAGTTGTTGTTGGATGTGATGGTCAAGCGAGAGAAGGCCATTGCTTTTGTAGAAGAGGAGAGGGGTGTGTTGAAGCATTCCTATGGGGAGCCTTACAAGATTCCTGTGGTATGTCATGAACGTGGCAGCAGAAACCGATTCCTATTCCGGCTGCATTAAAAGAAGCCTATATTGAAGTTGTCAGAGAACGGATACGCACTGGACTGTATGAGCAATCAACATCAAGTTATTCTAGTCCGGTATTTTGTATCAAGAAACCGAATGGCAAGCTTAGAGTTGTTCATGATCTTAGGGAATTAAATAGGGTTACAATAAAGGATGCTGGGATACCACCTAGTGCTGAGGAGTTTGTTGAAGCGTTTTCAGGGAGAATGTGTTATGGTTTGGGAAATATTATGGGTGGATATGATGAGAGAGAGTTACATCCGGACTCAAGGCCTCTCACTACATTCGATACGCCACTAGGACGTTTACAGTTAACAAGATTACCTCAAGGAGCAACAAATTTGGTTGCAGTTTATCAAGCTCAGATGGCTTGGATCCTTCAAGATGAAATTCCACAATATGCTGGAATCTTTATAGATGATGGAGGAATTAAGGGACCAACAACCGACTATGATAACCAGGTGTTGGAAGAGAATCCCGGGATACGCAAATTCATTTGGGAGTTTGCAATTACTTTAGAAAGAATCTTGTTTCGAATTGAAGAGGCTGGTTTAACTATTTCAGGTTCAAAATTTTCATGTTGTGTGCCAGCCTTAGAAATATTAGGCCATGTGGAATGTAGAGAGGGTAGGATTATGTCCAAGAAGAAAGTTAACAAAATTCAGTCCTGGCCAAGACCCAAGAATACGACCAAAGTTAGAGGGTTTTTAGGCGTTTGCATATATGTTAGAATGTTTATTAAGGACTTTTCTTCATTGGCAGCCCCATTGAGACAGTTAACGAGAAAGGATGCAGACTGGGAGTGGGATGAAGAGTGTGAGAAGGCGTTTGTGAAGTTGAAGGAGGTTGTAGGGAAGGATTTAGGCCTGCACAAGTTGGATTATGTAAAAGATGCTGGTAGAATTTATTTAGCATTTGATTCAAGTCAGGTTGCAGCTGGGGCGGTTTTGTCTCAGATGGATAAAGCTGGTTACATCAGGCCAGCTAGGTATGAATCTGTAGTATTTACTGAGGTCGAATCAAGATATTCTCAACCAAAATTGGAATTATGTGCTGTGGCAAAAATACTGAAGAAACTTCAGCATATTTTGTGGGGGCAACATTTTGAGTCGCAAGTGGATGCAAAATTGTTAATCCAGATGATTAATTCCCCAAGTTTACCGAACGCACCCATGACGAGATGGGTAGCTTTTATTCAACATTTTTTGTTCAATTTAGTTCATAAGCCTGGCAAGACTTTTACTATGCCAGATGGTTTATCAAGGAGACCACCCACTGAAGAAGATTCAGACTCAGAAGAGTTCGATGAAGATATACCTATTATCAAAGCCAGCACTAAAAGAGCTGAAGACTTTCCATACCTCCCCCATGAGGTTAAACTGGCAGGACTATTGTGTTTAGATTATGGTGATGATGACCTCCACCAAGAGGATAAACTGGAAAATAGTTTTTATGTTAATAAAGGTGTTGGAAAAGGTGTAGATAAATTTGGTAGAAAGGAGGTAGAAGAAGATGTGGTGTATGTAGAGGAAGATGGATTGGTAGTGTGGGATAGTAGTAAATTAAGGAATGGTGTATATGTTGGAGAATTAGAGAATTTAAATAAAAGGGTGGATAAAGAGAAAGAGGTATTTTCGAATACGGTTTACGAAGGATCCAAAGGTTCAGAAGAAAAACGTTGACATAGCTCAATTAAAGATTTATTTAGGGGTCAACGATTATTGGCTCATTCATGTGCAGGTGATATTGGTGATAGAGAAGTCCCTATTGATGTTATATTAATCTATTTTCAAGATGAAGTCTGGGGTCAGACTGGTTTTTATTTTTTGTTAGTCAAATATTTGTTGACTTTAGAGAGTCCAGAAGATTGTGAAGACGATGAATGGGTGGCTATCAAGAGGAAGTCATCTACGTTTTACCTATCTGGTCGATGTTTAATGAGGAGAAGGTATCCAAATCCTCAAGTATTTATAACTCAACAGAAGGGGCAAGAATTAGTTTTGAAATAACTGCATGAAGATCTTGGGCATAGAGGCGTTGGAGAAACGTTTAGAAGAATTCCTGATCGATTTTGGTGGCCTGGCATGAAGATGACTGTTAAACAGTGGGTTCAGTCATGCGAAGAATGTCAAAGACAAAGTTATTTAAGGCCAAAAGAACCTGGAGGCGCGACCGGTGAATATACGCTCTTTGGGAGAGTTAGTTTAGATGCCGTTCATATAAAAGAGGGACGGTATAAATATTTAATTGTGGCCAGAGATGATTTATCTGGTTGGGTAGAGGCAGCTCTTCTTATTAATTTAACTGCCAAAAATGTGGCAGAATTTTTTTTGAATAATTGGGTATATAGGTATGGGGTGATGAAGTTGGTAACGGTAGATGGAGGTCCTGAATTTGGGACAGAGTTTAAAGAGGCCGTATTGAAAGTTGGATCAAAGGTTAGGGTAGCAACCCCATATTATCCTGAAGCTGAAGGCATGGTTGAAAGAGGGCATCAAGTTATCAAGGATGCTTTAGTTAAAGTGTGTGGGACAAGTGCTGAAAAGTGGAGGCACTATTTACCTTTAGTTTTATTTGCTGATCGAATCACTGCCAAACGGACGACCAGATTTTCACCTTATGAACTTTTTTTTGGACAGAAAGCAGTTTTACTGGTTGATTTAGAAGCTTAATCATATCTTGGAGTTGACTGGGACACGGTCAAAACTACTGAAGAATTATTGTGTGCAAGAATGATGCAGCTAGAAAAGAAAGAAGAATATTTAGAAAAGGCATATTCGCGGATGATGAAGATCAGAAACCAATCAGTTAGATATTGGGATGAGCGATTGGCACATCGATTAAGGAAACCTTTGAACCCAGGAGATATGGTCTTGGTGTATAATAGGAGTTTGGAAAGTCAGTGGGGAAAGATGTTTGCAGATAGGTGGAATGGACCGTATAAAATCAAGGAGCAAGTTTCCGGCGGTTCATATGTGCTAGAAGAGTTGGATGGAGTAGTATTAAAGAGGAGGGTAGCAGCCAATCAAGTGAAACGGTTCTATCCTAGAGGCACCAGGAGTGCCGAAGTCTACCTCCGCAATGAGGATAAACTATGATATCTACGAAATTTTATGGATTCCTCCGCAATGAGGATAAACTATAATACCAACAAAATTTTATGATGACCTCAGCAACAAGGATAAACTATCTTCTTTTTTTTATCAAAAATACTTTACTGTCGTTACACTGCATATGGGCAATGAAACTTAACGAAATGCAAGAAGACTTTCTTTGAAATTTTTGAAAACTTAAAAATCTTAAAATATGGGTGAAGATAGTGTTGGAAAATTTTAAAATTTATTGGAAGAAGTGTTCACAGGGGAACCTTCTTAATTTAATATTGGCAAGTGTGGGGGTAATTGATGGGCTGGCTGCTCTATACACAATTACCCCATAATGTTCGTTTCCAAAATTTTCCCTGTTTCTAGTTGAATCCTGGCTTTGTCTTTTAATTATAGGAAGTCCACTAAGACTATAAACTGGAACGAATCAAGAGACACCTCTCTCAACGCCGTATTCAAGATTCTTTTTATTATATTTTGTTTTTGATTTTTTATGTTAGATTGTGATTTCTTTTCTTTAATATATATTATGAATTATTGTAAAGGTGATGCTCACTGGTGGTCTCTAATCATTTTTATAAATTGGAGGGAGCCCACCCAGTGATCATCATTTTAAAAATTATCTTCTAAAAACTTTCATTTATTTTCTTTCTTTTCAATTTCTCAAAATTGTGTAACCACATCAAGTTGCATTTGGATGTGGGTATGATGTCAAGGGTACGGCTCATCAAATGGCCGGGGGGCATCTTTTAAAATTTTATTTTAAAAAAAAAAATTTTATTACATTTTTTTATCTTTCTTTTCACATTCGTTTATCTTTCTTTAAAAAATTAAATTTTAACTTTTATTTCAAAACTATCTTTTTTTTTTAAAAAAAAAAAAAAATTCTTTTATTTTAAAGGGTAAAAAAAAAAATAAAATAAAATAAATGAAAATAAAATATAATAAAATAAATAAAAAAATAATAAATAAAAATAAAATAAAATAATAATAAAAAAAATTAATTAATTAAATCAAAATTATTATTATATTTCTTAGTTTTATTTTTCAGTCATCATTCTTTTTAGTTTATTCATATAGTTTAGACAGGAAACAGGGCCTAGGGAAACTCAATACCTATGGGATTTTACTTCAAGACATCTGTTAGTCCTTCAAGACTTTAAACTGAATTTCAAGGATGATTAAGATTTTATGGATATTTTCAGAGACGGATTTTTTTTATATAAATCAAATGTTAGGTCCACCAAGACCTTAAACTGGGCTGTTATCAAGCTGTTGGGTCCACCATGACCTTAAACTGGATTTCTTATTGCTTAAATTTTTGGTCCACCATGACTTTAAACTGGTAGTTCATTCATTGTTTAGTCCACTATGACTTTAAACTGGAAAATTAATATCTGCAGGATAATTCAACATTCATTGGTCCACTATGGCCTTATACTGGATTACTTGTCGATCAAATGTTTGGTCCACTATGACATTAAACTGGATTATCAAATTTATTCAATCTTTGGTCAAGCCTAGGCCTTATTTAGGAATTTATCAAGTTATTTATGCACCTAAACAATCTTTGGTCCACCAAGACCATAAACTGGCAATCAATTATATGTTTGGTCCACCAAGACTTTAAACTGGAATGTCAATCTTGTTTGGATAACTCAATTCAATCTTTTAATTTAACACTGTCCACTAAGACTCTAAACTGGTTATTCAATTATTTCTGGAATTGGGTGCTGATAAGCTTTAGGAGGTTAAAATTTTAGGTGGTGATGATGCTAAGGAAAGCATAATGAGTAATTAGGTGAAATTTGTGGCGCTTTAACATGGTCTAAATTTAATATTATTATTGGAAGCCTGGCAAAAGTATTTTATGGGTTTGTTGTATAGCAAAGTTTGAAAATTGTGATGAAGGAATCAGAAGTTAGGATGGTAGTTGGATTTTAGGGAATGATTTTTTTTAGTGCCTCATTGTTAGGCCATTTTTTTGGTGTGAAGCTTGGAGGACCTTATGGCGAGATTGGAATCATAGAATTCGGCTCAGTGGGGGGCCCTATGAGGTTGGAATCAGGAGTATTTCGCTCATAGGAAGATCCACTCTCTCAATGCTGTGACAAGAAGGAAGACTGGTATATGGGAGTCTGAAGGGATTCAAACCTTGCTCTCAGTAGTGGAATCATCACAAGATTTATATTATTTTATTTTATGTTATATCAAGCCAGAGAAGAAGAAACAACGTTTTTATTATAAAGAATTAAAAGAAGACCAGCTAAAACAAATTTATCAAATTATTTTATCAGAAAAGATAATTTCTTTGAAATTGTTCAACATCATTATCAAAGCTTTGCATTAAAATTCTTCTTTTCATGAGGTCTTCATGGTTATTAGCTGGAGTTTCTTGAAAATAGGCCAGCATTTTTCGTTTCAACTCATTAGTAAAGTCAAGAAAAAGATAACGATGAAAATTTGGATAATGATTGATATAGTCCGTCTTCACTCTACCAACATCATCAGTGTTGGTTATTTCGACAGCTAGAAGTTCAAATATGTTATTAAGTCATAGGTTTAGTCAATTTTGATTAAACATTTTTTTTTAAATAATAGGGTCTTACATTTAGAGCCAGGAAACATAGTCTCAGCGAAGTTGGTTGGGGGCACTGGCGTTATAGGATTAGGATCTTGTGAAGGCAAAATTAGGCCGGGATCCGCTGATGAAGATTGAACTTTTGAAGCTGTTTTTGATCTTATTCGTTTTAAGAAGACAGGAATTTTGGATCGCTTTTTAGAAGTTGAGGGATCAGGGAGAGCTGCTAGTCCTAAATATACGTTTGTTTTAGAAGGAACTAATGGCCGGTTACATTTGACTTTTTTCACACGGCATAAGTCGCAAGCTGTCCTGCCAGGAAGATTAGGGTTGGACATTAAACAAGGTACCTGGTATCGAGCTCAGAGTTCACATGGAGCAACAAGTTCTTTGGAAGACATATTGATGAAGATGAATTTTATAGTTGATTAAAGAAGATGATGGTTGAAGGTTAAAGATGAATATTGTGTTCGACCACTTATGCAAAGTTATAAGAATGGGGACATTCTCAATTGGAGGGAGGATGTGGTAGCCTAAAGTTTAGTATGGCACCTAAGTAAGTAAATGGAGTTATTACGGCATGCAAGATTGGTGTTATTATTTTTATATAAAAGGGTTTTATTTAATTTATTTGAGTTTTAAATATGAAGAAATTGGTCACGAGCAAATGCCTACACAAAAACAATTTATTTTACAGAGAAAACTTATTTTTACGGTCTGAAAAATTTATTAGTATCAAGTCGAGTCACTCAAGAACCTTGGGAAATTTTTCCAGAATTTTTACTATTTTTCTTATATTTTTAAATGAATTTTAAAGTTTTATAGAAATATTTACGTTTTCAGAAAATTACTTAACTTTAATGAATTTTCACGGGGTAATTAGAGCTGCGCAAACTACAAAAATTAGTTTGGAATATAAAGGGGAAGTAGCTCTATCATGTGTAATTTTTCTAGATTTTTTATTATAGTTTTTAAGGTTCTAATTGAGTCCGGAAGTCCGGATTGACTCCGTATGGACTCCGCTTCGACTCCGTACGGACTCCGTTCCGACTCCGTACTGACTCCGTACGGGCTCCTGATTGACTCTGGGAGAGCTCTGGAGGGGAAAACTTAGGCACGTGACTAGGAATACTTAAGCCCGTCTCAAACTTGAAATTGAGGGGGGGGATACATTATACAGCTTAATCTTTAACCACCACGGTCTCATTTTTTATTACTCAACAAATTAAATAAATTGTAATACCCTTATAACTTTATATTTTATATATAACATTTTAGAAATACTACTCAAAAATTTAAATCACACTTCATACAGGGTATCTTTAGAAAGGTCTTCCTCACTGGGACTTGATTATTGCTGTCTCATAAAAATTTAAATTATTATAAAAACATAAAGTCAATCTTTACAGATCTTTCACTGGTACACCTTAATTGTTGTTATCAGTATTTCTTTTCTCAACAGCCACGATCATTTAATCTCAACAAGTGTTAAATATTTTAGAGTTTCATTATTTTTATCAATCAGATCCAAGTAGACTGGTTAGCTTAGTGATTTAGAATTCCCATTTTGTTATTTTTGATGGAAGGACGGGGTTTTCAGCTAAATCCACATATCTCCTCCGTATTCTGCTTACAGCAAGGCGACTGTAAGAGTTTACCTTACCATACCATGAGCCATCCTTCAATTATTTCTTGATGGAAAGTGTTATCCATGACTTTTTGAGAAACTGAAGGAGAATTTTTAGGGCCAAATGGCATCCTAACATACTTATATATTCCCATATGAGTAGCAATTAGTAAAAAACTTTGTGGATTTTTCTCAACAGGAATTTGATGATAACCTTTATTGCCATCCAGACAACTAATAAATTTTGCACCCTGTAAGGTAGCATGAATTGAATTAATTCTGGGCAAAGGATAAATATCATCCACAGTATAAGTGTTTAATGCTCTTTAATCTCCACATAATATAGCCTTATCTTTTTCATAAGAAATCAAGACTGGGGATATGACACAATATTTTGGGGTGACATCTACTTTCTCAATTATATTCATTTTTAATAAGGTAGAAATATTATCTTCATTATCCTTTCTTTTTGTTGGAGAAGCAGGATATGGTTTTTTCTTAAGACTAGGAGGAATATCACTCAAGTTAAAGGATAAAGTAATTTTCATTTCATCCTTAACAACTCCTAGGACATGAGAACCATGAGCAAAAGCCATAGGAAAAGAGGTAATTGAGGCAATTATAGAATCCTTCTGCTCACTAGTTAATTGATCACCAAAAAGAAGCAGTATTTATTTCAGTTAATAAACTATCCATTTCATTTGTTGGTCTACCTGTACATTGAATTAATGAGTTACAAGACTTTAAAAAATATGCAGAAGATCTTCTAGGGGAAGAAATTTTGAATTTCTTTTTGCCATTCAATCCCAATGTGAAGCAATTATTGGCAGGGTCCAATTTTACACCAAACATGGTCAGAATGTCATTACCCATAATAAACCAATTGCTCAAATTATCATTTCTCATGACAACAAATTCACAAACAGCTCTGACAAAACCACCATTATATTTGAAGAATACAGTGGCTTTGTATTTGCCAATGGGACACAAAATAGAGCCATAACCTCTCCATTTTTCACATGTCATAGGTAATAATTTATCCATATAATCTTTATCCACTGAAGCCAGTGCCTTTTCAGACACCACACTTCCTCCAGCACCAGAGTCAAGAACAACCTCAACATTTTTACCATTAATGATAACTGGTGCCTTCAAAGGGGATATGGATATAGAGCTGTCAGTAATATCTTTAATGATTTCAGCATTTTCTACTGAAGATAAATCTAAATTAAACTCCTCAGAAATATTGTCTAAATATTGCACATATTGTTCCAACATTAAGACATCCTTAAGGGAGTCATTTTCATAGGAGTTATCACTGTCACAGTCACTGGAAGAATCATTGAGATCAACATCAGCATCCTCAGTGTCTGCAGTTTGTTCAAAAAGATGAATTTTCTTGTCACACACATGGCCCTTCTGCCAAGGTTTGTTACATTTAAAACAAGTATTAGTTGCATATTTTTTGGGTGTAACTGGGGCAGAGGGTTTACCAGTTTTTTCTGGAGGTCTGGTAGAGGGCTTACTCTGATCATGATAAAATTTCATAGGATAATTCTTTGGTTCATATCTATGGTTAAGAAATACTTCATTACAGATATTAATAAAAGAAGAATGTTCCTTTACATGCTCAGTTCTAGCCACAATTAAATCTCTTAGAGAATTTGGTAATTTATAAAGAATTTTATCTCTCCAAATATCATAATTCATTTTTGGATCAATAGCTCTCAGGATTTTTGTTACTTTCATAAGAAAAACAATTGGTTTATCAACAGAGGAAGAGATATATTTAGAGTTCTCATACAATATCTGTTGAGCCAATCTAAATTTTGAACCACCAAACTGATTCTCAATCAAGGTTTTCCATTCATTCCATGTATAATGGATATCATCCAATAAAACAGATTCATATTACATTAAGGCTACATTGGAGAATAAAGAAGTTAACTCAGAAACAATTTCTTCATCTGGTAATTTATATGACTTCTTCAAATTATCAATTCTTTGGATAAAGTGTTGCCAATCAGATGAAGAATCACCATCAAAGGTAGGGTATTGGTCCAGTTTAGGCCAGTTTTTATTACTGCTAGGGTGGTCAGCCTTATGGTTTGAATTATTCAAGGTAATCAATTCTTGAAGTCTTGAAAGGTGTTCAGATATTTCATTACTGACAGAGGCAGATGGCTCATTGTGAGTATCAAAATACTTTTTGTTTGAAGCACCAGACTTCTCAGACAAGTTATCAACTGGTTTAATTGGGGCATTACAAGTGAGAGAAGAAACACCCTTTTCAGGCTGTTTATTTTTATAATTAACAGAAAGTTTAGTATTATTTCTTAACTCATCACAATTGTCATCATGAATAGCTTATAATGTAGAAACCTTTTTCTCAAGATCAGATAATATATTCCTTAATTCAGGGATATAAGATTGTTGATCATTAATTTTAGCAATAGATAGAACATTTCTGTCCTCTTCTACTGAGCATTTATTACTCAAATTCTGGAAATCAATTTTCAATTTTCTTAATTCACTGTGCAGAAGCTTATTGTCATTTTTCAAGGAAGTATTTTTATCCATAAGTGGCTTCATATCATTGATAAGTTTATTAAGATGATTATTTTTATCAGAGAGTGATCTGTGATCATTTCTAATAGACTTTTGCTGAGAAATGATGGTATTTAAAGTATCTTTCAATTTGAAATAAGCTGTGTCTTGGACAGAAGAACTCACCTTGCAGTGTAAATGTAAATTATTTAATCTATCATTCTCATGTTTTAATAAATCTCTTAAAATTTTATCTTTGATAACATTAAAATCAGGAGAGCCTTTCATTATTTCTTCGGAAGTTTTCTCAAGTAAAACATAAATTTCAGGAGCAACAGAATCATTTTTAATTGAAAGAGAAGGATTAACTAAAGAAGTAGAGGTCAAATGTAATGGTTCATCAAAAGAAAGTTTGCTTACAACATCATTAGGGCTACTAATTACAGGAAGTTGTCTTTTAATAGGTTTAACTGTTCTTTCACCATAGTCAATAAGATTACCTGTAGAAGAATTCTTATTAGTATAAATACCAAAATTTTTATCAACCAAATCACTTACCATGGCAGAGGAGGAAACTTCCCCTGTGCCTTCTTTCTTCTGCCTCCCTGATAAGGATGGGGCTGAGGAGTTGGATTGAAGGTTTGTGTCCTGTGTGGGCCAGGGTGTTGAGTTGCTGGCTGCTGAACATTCTGTTGGTAATGGCTCATCAAGTAATCCCATTTCCACTGTTCCACTTGTAGAGTGTTTTGATTTTGGGTGGAGGAGCTGGGGGACTGAGAAGGTTGAGCCTGAAACTGAGGCTGACTGGGAGGCAACTGAGGAGGGGTCTGGGCCTGATTTTGGGTCCTGAGTTCCTGAACTTGATCCCACAAGGTGTCTACTTTTTCCTTGTATTTCATGTTTTCTGTCTTCAGTTCTTTGATGTGACTGGACAGATTGCTTATTTGCTGGGACAGAGGAAGTTTTTTTATTTTGAAGCCTTTTAGAAGACCTTCTTAAGGTACTGGAGGTTTTACTTCCTTCTGTTGTGCTGGGGGAAGGGGGTTTGATTTGTTTACTTCTCCTATCATTTCCACATCCTGAATTATGTGAATTTTTCTTGTTAGCATAAGATTTTTTATGTGCAACTTTAGAAGAACTCACAGTATCAGCATCATAATCAATTTCAATTTCATCCACATTCAAATTTCCCATGGTTTCACTCAATTTGGAAGACATGTTTTATCTGTGGGATAAAAAAAAATCAAGTGGTTAATATAAAATCACTGATTCAAAAGGTAATTAATTATTGTTCTTTATTATACTGTTTTATTTTGAAATCACAACAATAATAATAAAAATAAAAATGATTTAATTTAATAATTTATTATTTCAATTGATTTGGATAATAAAATTTATTTAAAATTTCAAAATCTTTAAACAATAAGGTTTATTTATTATTATTTTAAATTTATCAACAATAAACAATTTATTATTATTAGAAAAAAAAATTCTCAAGTTAATAATAAATATATTTATTATTTAAAATCCTAAAAACAATAAAGAAAAAGTATTATTTTAAAATAATCAAACTTCAATTTATTATTTCAAATTTATTAAAACAATAAAAATTTAAATTTAAAGATTATTATTTATGTTATAAAACAATAATCAATAATAGAATTAAATTTGGGACTAAATACACTGAGTATTATTATTGTCAACCAAAAATAATTAATAATATTTATTGGGACTAAGTATAAAATACTATTTTGGTCAACAAATAATACCAAATATTTAAGATAATTAATTAAATAATTTAAATAAAGTAAATGGCTTCTAGGACTAAGAGATATACTCTATTATGGTCAACTAGGAATAAAAAAAAATATGATCACTTACACTCAGTGTTTCAGCAATTAAGCCAAAAACACTGTTATTTCAATAAAAAATTTTGTATATAGTTGAAAGTGGCAGAGATTGACTTACAGTAGTAATCGTTAAATCACTTACAATATATAGGACTTTTAAAAATATATAAACCTTATATTTAGTTCCCCGGTTCAATTCACGGTCGCGGAAAAAGTTCACCTTTTCGGGCAAGTGGTCCATGCGTTTTGCCGTTCATCCAAAATGGTTGTCAAGCTTCGATTCGTTGTTTGGAAAGGCCCTCAAGTATCGGCGCGGTTGTCTAGAAGATGGAAGAAGAAAGAAGAAAAAGGAGAAAGAGACACAAGAAGACAAATAATGGAAAGAGGAAAAGAGGAAGGATGCAAACAAGGGAAAAAAGTTTAATATATAAAGTGAGTAGTCTTAATAATATTGTAATTTAAGTATTTTAATTTCAATGCGCAGCAGTCAAGTATTATAGTTTAATGTTCTTACCTCAACCTTAAGATTTTGTATATAGTATTTATATATTTTATTTCAACTAAATGTATTACTAGTTAAAAGAAAAGGAATAAATACGTGTATAAAAATGTATAAGTGTAACTAAAGTGTAATAATGTAAGTGATGCAGCTGAAGGGGGTTCCCAAGGCCCTTATATAGCCATGGGGCCCTCTGAAGCGCCACAAAACTAAATACAATAATTTATGAGTAAATGTAAGGGGTGAGAAATCAAAAAAATGTACTAAATTGTTAAAATGCAGTAGCCAATATTTAACCAGTATTAATTCCCCCTGGATATTATGCATCAATAAGTACAAGACATATAAAAAATTACTAATGTAATTTAAAATAAGTATTATGCAGTACTATTTTAAAGTGGAATGTAATATATTACTAGTTTAATTCATACAATTAATATAAGTAATTTTTTTAGATTAAAATATGAAATGTAATTAGTTTAAATGGTTTAATAAATTTAATTACATAATTTTGAGCCACAGAAGCGCCCAAAAATCAGGGATAATAATGTATAAATTATTATAAGGGTCTAATAATTAATTAATATTATTATAAGTCAACATTTTTCCTTAAAAGTATAATATAATATTATAATTAATTAATTATTATTTTATAATTATTTAAATACATAAAAATGCGCCGAATTTTTTATAAAATATAATATAATTTATGTTTATTTTAATAGTATATAATTAATAAAATAATAAAATAAATATAACCCTTATTTTAATTTTATTTAATAAGGTAATTTGTACTTAATTTTATTATGCAATAGAATATTAATTTATATACATAAAAAGCATAAATTTTCTCCCTCTTTCAGGTCCAATAACTTAACATAAGTTTTACTGGGCTCCTGGTACAGCCTGGCTGACAGTATGCGCCTGAAAAAGATGTTTATGCTTCTGTAGGCGTTGTGAGTCCACTGGATACGTTATGGTAAGGTAAACTCTTACAGTCGCCTTGCTGTAAGCAGAATACGGAGGAGATATGTGGATTTAGCTGAAAACCCTGTCCTTCCAATAAAAATAACAAAATGGGTATTCTAAATCACTAAGATAACCAGTCTACTTGGATCTGATTAATAAAAATAATGAAACTCTAAAATATTTAACGCTTATTGAGATTAAATGATCGTGGCCGTTGAGAAAGAAATACTGATTACAACAATTAAGGTGTACCAGTGAAAGATCTGAAAAGATTGACTTTTATTTTTTTATAATATTTTGAATTTTTATGAGACAGCAATAATCAAGTCCCAGTGAAGAAGACCTTTCTAAAGATACCCAGTATGAAGTGTTATTTAAATTGTTGAGTAGTATTTCTAAAATGTTATATATAAGATAAAAGTTATAAGGGTATTACAAATTTATTTAATTTGTTGAGTAATAAAAAATGAGACTGTGGTGGTTAATGATTAAGCTGTATGTTGTATCCCCCCTCCTCAATTTCGAGTTTGAGAGGCTCTTAAGTATACCTAGTCACGTGCCTAAGTTTTCCCTTCCAGAGCTCTCCCAGAGTCATTCCGGAGCCCATACGGAGCTCGTACGGAGTCCAAACGGAGTCGAAGCAGAGTCCGAACGGAGTCCGTCCGGACTCAATTAGAACCTTTAAAACTATGATAAAAAATCTAGAAAAATCACACATGATAGAGCCACTTCCCCTTTACATTCCAAACTAATTTTTGTAGTCTGCGCAGCTCTAATTACCCCGTGAAAATTCATTAAAGTTAAGTAATTCTCTGAAAACGTAAATATTTCTATAAAACTTTAAAATTCATTTAAAAATATAAGAAAAATAGTAAAAATTCTGGAAAAATTTCCCAAGGTTCTTGAGTGACTCGACTTGATACTTATAAGTTTTTCAGACCGTAAAAATAAGTTTTCTCTGTAAAATAAATTGATTTCTTGTAGGAATTTGCTTTTAACCAAATTTCTTTATATTTATGACTCAAATAAATTTAATAAAACCCTTTTATAAAAAAATAATAACGCCAATCTTGCACGCCGTAATAACTCCATTTACGTACTTAGGTGCCATACTAAACTTTAGGCTACCACATCCTCCCTCCAATTGAGAATGTCCCCATTCTTATAACTTTGCATAAGTGGTTGAGCAATTCCAAAAGAATTATCTTTTCTAATAAAATAATTTGATAAATTTGTTTTAGCTGGTCTTCTTTTAATTCTTTATAATAAAAACGTTGTTTCTTCTTCTCTGGCTTGATATAACATAAAATAAAATAATATAAATCTTGTGATGATTCCACTACTGAGAGCAAGGTTTGAATCCCTTCAGACTCCCGTATACCAGTCTTCCTTCTTGTCACAGCATTGAGAGAGTGGATCTTCCTATGAGCCGAATACTCCTGATTCCAACCTCATAGGGCCCCCCACTGAGCCGAATTCTATGATTCCAATCTCACCATAAGGTCCTCCAAGCTTCACACCAAAAAAATGGCCTAACAATGAGGCACTAAAAAAAATCATTCCCTAAAATCCAACTACCATCCTAACTTCTGATTCCTTCATCACAATTTTCAAACTTTGCGATACAGCAAACCCATAAAATACTTTTTCCAGGCTTCCAATAATAATATTAAATTTAGACCATGTTAAAGCGCCACAAATTTCACCTAATTACTCATTATGCTTTCCTTAGCATCATCACCACCTAAAATTTTAACCTCCTAAAGCTTATCAGCACCCAATTCCAGAAATTATTGAATAACCAGTTTAGAGTCTTAGTGGACAGTGATAAATTAAAAGATTGAATTGAGTTATCCAAACAAGATTGACATTCCAGTTTAATGTCTTGGAGGACCAAACATATAATCGATTGCCAGTTTATGGTCTTGGTGGACCAAAGATCGTTTAGGTGCATAAATAACTTGATAAATTCCTAAATAAGGCCTAGGCTTGACCAAAGATTGAATAAATTTGATAATCCAGTTTAATGTCATAGTGGACCAAACATTTGATCGACAAGTAATCCAGTATAAGGCCATAGTGGACCAATGAATGTTGAATTATCCTGCAGATATTAATTTTCCAGTTTAAAGTCATAGTGGACTAAACAATGAATGAACTATCAGTTTAAAGTCATGGTGGACCAAACATTTGATTGATAAGAAATCCAGTTCAAGGTCATGGTGGACCCAACAGCTTGATAACAGCCCAGTTTAAGGTCTTGGTGGACCTAACATTTGATAACACTCCAGTTTAAGGTCTTGGTGGACCTAACATTTGATTGATAAAATAAAAAATAAAAAAGTCCGTCTCCCATAAATATCCATAAAATCTTGAATATTCTTGAAATTCAGTTTAAAGTCTTGAAGGACTAATAGCTCCAATATAAAATCTATAATGACAGTCTTGAAAATTAGCCAGTTTAAAGTCTTGGAGGACTAACAGCTCCAAAATTTGTATAAAACCTTAAGGAAAGTCTTGAACAGTAGCCAGTTTAAAGTATTGGAGGACTAACAGATCCAAAATACGTGTAAAAAAACCTTAAAGAACGTCCTGCACAGTAGCCAGTTTAAAGTCTTGGAGGACTAACAGATCCAAAATATGTATAAAAAACCTTAAAGAACATCTTGAACAGTAGCCAGTTTAAAGTCTTGGAGGACTAACAGATATCTTGAAGTAAAATCCCATTGGTATTGAGTTCTCCTAGACCCTGTTTCCTGTCTAAACTAAATGAATAAAACTAAAAAGAATGAAAACTAAAAAAAATTAAACTAAGAAATATAATAATAATTTTGATTTAATTAATTAATTTTAATTTTTATTTTTATTTTATTTTATTATTATTTTTATTTTATTATTTTTATTATTTTTATTTTATTATTATTATTATTTTTTTTTTTTAAATTTAAAATAAAAGATTTTAGAAAAGATAGTTTTGAAATAAAAGTTAAAATTTAATTTTAAAGAAAGATAAATGAATGTGAAAAGAAAGATAAAAAAATTACTAAATAAAATTTTAAAATAAAATTTTAAAAGATGCCCCCCGGCCATTTGATGAGCCGTACCCTCGACATCATACCCACATCCAAGTGAAACTTGATGTGGTTACACAATTTTGAGAAATTGAAAAGAAAGAAAATAAATGAAAGTTTTTAGAAGATAATTTTTATAATGATGATCACTGGGTGGGCTCCCTCCAATTTATAAAAATGATTAGAGACCACCAGTGAGCATCACCTTTACAATAATTCATAATATATATTAAAGAAAAGAAATCACAATCTAACATAAAAAAATCAAAAGCAAAATAAAATAAAAAGAATCTTGAATCCGGCGTTGAGAGCGGTGTCTCTTGATTCGTTGATAATAGGTATATCTTCATCGAACTCTTCTGAGTCTGAATCTTCTTCAGTGGGTGGTCTCCTTGATAAACCATCTGGCATAGTAAAATTCTTGCCAGGCTTATGAACTAAATCAAACGAAAAATGTTGAATAAAAGCTACCCATCTCATCATGGGTGCGTTCGGTAAACTTGGGGAATTAATCATCTGGATTAACGATTTCGCATCCACTTGCGACTCAAAATGTTGCCCCCACAAAATATGCTGAAGTTTCTTCAGTATTTTTGCCACAGCACATAATTCCAATTTTGGTTGAGAATATCTTGATTCGACCTCAGTAAATACTACAGATTCATACCTAACTGGCCTGATGTAACCAGCTTTATCCATCTGAGACAAAACCGCCCCAGCTGCAACCTGACTTGAATCAACTGCTAAATAAATTCTACTAGCATCTTTTCCATAATCCAACTTGTGCAGGACTAAATCCTTCCCCACAACCTCCTTCAACTTCACAAATGCCTTCTCACACTCTTCATCCCACTCCCAGTCTGCATCCTTTCTCATTAACCGTCTCAATGGAGCTGCCAATGAAGAAAAGTCCTTAATAAACATTCTAACATATATGCAAACGCCTAAAAACCCTCTAACTTTGGTCGTATTCTTGGGTCTTGGCCAGGACTGAATTTTGTTAACTTTCTTCTTGGACATAATCCTACCCTCTCTACATACTACATGGCCTAATATTTCTAAGGCTGGCACACAACATGAAAATTTTGAACCTGAAATAGTTAAACCAGCCTCTTCAATTCGAAACAAGATTCTTTCTAAAGTAATTGAAAACTCCCAAATGAATTTGCGTATCCCGGGATTCTCTTCCAACACCTGGTTATCATAGTCGGTTGTTGGTCCCTTAATTCCTCCATCATCTATAAATATTCCAGCATATTGTGGAATTTCATCTTGAAGGATCCAAGCCATCTGAGCTTGATAAACTGCAACCGAATTTGTTGCTTCTTGAGGTAATCTTGTTAACTGTAAACGTCCTAGTGGCGTATCGAATGTAGTGAGAGGCCTTGAGTATGGATGTAACTCTCTCTCATCATATCCACCCATAATATCTCCCAAACCATAACACACTCTCCCTTCAAATGCTTCATCAAACTCCTCAGCACTAGGCGGTATCCCAGCATCCTTTATTGTAAACCTATTTAATTCCCTAAGATCATGAACAACTCTAAGCTTGCCATTCGGTTTCTTGATACAAAATACCGGACTAGAATAACTTGATGTTGATTGCTCATACAGTCCAGTATGTATCCGTTCTCTGACAACTTCAATATAGGCTTCTTTTAATGCAGCTGGAATAGGAATCGGTTTCTGCTGCCACGGTTCATGACATACCGCAGGAATCTTGTAAGGCTCCCCATAGGAATGCTTCAACACACCCCTCTCCTCTTCTACAAAAGCAATGGCCTTCTCTTGCTTGACCATCACATCCAACAACAACTTCTTCTCTTCTCCAGACAACCAACCATCAGGTCCAAAGTTAACAACACCCAGTCTCTCAAAAGTGATTCTTGACGTCTCAGAAAATTCAGGCGGATTCTTTACCAAGGGACTTTCATAAGGATCTCTTGATAACCTTGGTCTTCTCAAGGGTGGATTTAATTCGGCAGGTAGCGGTTCATTAATAGGTCGAACTTTATTTGCTACTTTCTTATATTTTGCTGCGTCCACATCTAAATAAACTTGAGGTAGAACATTTACTTTTGTTTTGCCATTAAAAATTTCATCAAATGAATCTTCTTCATTGTCAGAATCGGAATAAGAAAAATTAGAAAAATATTTTATTTCATTTTTAAATTTTACCCTTTTCTCCTTTCCCTCGTCTAATTTATAAATAGATTTTCCAACACCTTTGCTTCCCTTATCCAACAATAAATCACCCGTAAAGAAAGTTGGCAGTTTAACCTCTTGCTGGAGGACCGGAATTGAATTTTCACAAAAATTATTTTTTTGTGTTTTAATTATACTGAGATTTTTTATTGGATTTTGATAAGATTTTTGCAGTTTACCCTCTTGCTGGAGGTCCATAATAGAAGGAGATACTTGCAGTTTAACCTCTTGCTGGAGGTCCAGAATAACATTTTCACAAAAATTATTTTTTTGTGTTTTACTTATACTGAGATTTTTAATCGTGTTTTGATGTGATATTTGCAGCTTACCCTCTTGCTGGAGGTCATAAAACATACCCTTCCAACCTTTATCCAACCTAATTTGGCCCATTTTGCCTTTTTCACCATTTTTAAATTTTATAGAAAAACAGGGTAAATCCAATAAACATATAGAAAAGTCCATAACGTATTTGCACTCCAAAGTAATATTAACAGAAAATAATTGAGAATCCACTTGAATTATCTCCAAGTTAGCTGACCTATTGCAATCCGGGATCTCATTATGAGGAGAGATTACAACATTAGAGCGATCAGCCCCTGCTACACCAAAAAATGAGGGCATTCATCCCTTTTCAACAAACATAATTCACCAGAAGCCGTCCGTTTTATATGCCGCTTCTTGGTGAAAACACAACACTGGCACAGAGTAGTAATCCCTGGCCCTGTTTCCCAACCTTCATCTCCAGGAGGCGCTAACCGCATATGTAACCTCCACATTTCTTCACCAGTGATCTCCAAACTAATCCCCATGCCAGCTTGATACCCTATCCTGGCCTCAAAATCCATCAAAAAAGGACCACCAAGAACAGTTTTGACTGCTCCTCGGGCCACATAAAAGTGAACCTTACCAACAGATCTACCAATGCCTAACCTGACATGCTCAGCTGTACCCATCAGCTCGGTTGCATGCCCTCCAATGCCTCTGAGGTTTCCCCCAGTTCCACTTTTAATTGGCAAGCCTATACTCGTCGCTTGCTCCAATGAAATTAAATTAATTTGAGACCCTGAATCGACCAAGGCCTTTACTTCTTTACCATTAAGAGTTACCACCAGGTAACCCAGGGGAGCGGAAAAATGTGTATCTACATCTTCCCCAAACGTTTCAGCATTTTCACAAATATATTCCACCTCTCCAGTGGAAACCCGACGCCTCGTCAAATGCTTCTTTTGCTTTTCAGAAAGCGCCGGACTAATCGTAAATAACTCCCCCAAAGATAAGGGAATCTGCAGTTGATTCACCCTATTCAAAACTGCGTCCATCGCATTAGCTTGACCAGAAACTACTGGCCGCTCATACTGGACCTTTGATTTAACAAACTTGGCCCTGGGTACCTCTTGAGGTCCAACCGAGCCATCTTCACCCCCCATAATAACATCTTCACTTTCTATAACCCTAACTCCGTCACCAGCTTCTTGCACTAATCCTGATCCATTGCTAGTCCTTCTTACACCCTCCATTGGGATGGTACTGCTAAAACTTGGTCTGGGTAGAGACGCCAACTGTACGTCCTCCTCAGAATCCAAATCATCCTCTGGCATAGGCTCACCATTTAAATCAAACTTTCCATAACTAGGGGGCCCCATATCAGCAATCCCCTTCTGCATTTTATATAATTCGTCCTTAGAGTAAGGGTTCATTTTGTTGGCGTCAGTTTGAGCACTAGAATTTTGTCCTTATAGTAAGGGTTCACTTTGTTATTCGCCTTGCCAGGATTAGCCCTCAATTGTCTCTGAATGCTACTCTTTGCCTTAGTAGCAGCTGCTCTTCTAGCAGCATTAACATCATATTCGCCAGCCATACAGCTACCCTCCACCTGGGCAACTGTCGCCAGCTCTAAACCTCCAAAAGAAGTAGAAAATGTGGCTTTACTGACCTCTTTCTCCTTGCCCTTGTCAGCTTTACCACAATTACCATTACCATTTTTGCCACTATTGGCATTAACATCTTCATCCGTCACCTCTTCAAATCTGGCTCTCCTTTCAGCCGTTAAACTTCTTCTGACCAAAATTAGAAGGAGACTGTCCATCACTGGGCTTGATGAACGAACCATCAGGAAATTTATAAACTTTACCATCAAATAAAACTCACCCAGCATCCATATCCTTATCAAGAGCAAAACAAACTGTTGCTCTGTGCCCCCTCCTATTACAATAGGAGCACACCTTTGGCTCATCGTAGCCACCTCTATAACTACTACCACCATTTTCACCATTTCTCCCATTGCCTGGGAAGCGGTTACCATTATTATTGCCATTATAATTTCGATGTTCATAACCTCTGGACTGATAAGAAGTTGACGTCGACAAAGAAGCAATTGGGGCCTTGTTGGCCTTCTGAGTCTCTTGAACAAATATTTTTAATTGTTTCATTAAATCGGCCAAGTGATCGACCATCTTATTATCTACATTGCCCTCAACTTTAGCAGCAGGTAATCCCATTTGTGCCTTCTTGGCCTCCTGGGCTTTGACCATAATATCGTTGTTTTTGGCCAAAACTTCGCTAACCTTGCTAACATATTGAGTGCATGACTCTTGATATTTGTCCAACACCAATAACTTTAGATGGGCTTGAATGTTGTCCTTGATAACCTCCAGAGCCGGAAGTTTCTGCTCACCATTAGGCAGTTCCTTCATCAAATCTTTTCTTGAAAGATCCTTCAAGACGTCCATATGAATATCCCTGCTGCATTCTGACCAAAACAAATCTTTTTCCTGGTTCTCATGCACTAACTCGTCCACCAGTATGAGATATTCAACCACTTCATCAAACTGGACACACATCTTTTTGAAGTCTGCCATAGAAGAAACACCACCCTTTGCTTGCCAGTCTCCAACAATTTTAGTGAGGTCCATCATAGTAAACCTAACACCCCATCTATCAACCATAGCTTTAGAAAGCTTAACCCAATCCTTGTCCTTGAATGCCTGCATAGCAATAACCTCTTTTTCCACCTCCCTATCAGCAATAAAAAACCTAACTTGCTTCACCATATCCACATGAGAAGCACCATCAACAGCAGCAGCAGCTTCATACCTGCTAATGAACCATTCAACCTCCTCCCCATCAAACTTTGGGCCATCCCAAGAAACAATTCTAACTGAGGGAGTAAGAGGGTTAGAAGATCCAGAAGCAACAGCAGAAGAAGACATCCCAATAAGTAATGAAAGCGTTAAAAATTGATAAAATAACAAGCCTCTTGCAGGCCAATAACAAAAATCCAATTAGAGTTCCAGAAAATAAGCCTCTTGCAGGCTAAGAACGTTCTTGATCCAAGTAAGTCTTTAAAGAAAGCTAGAGAAATCAAACCCCACGTTGGGCACCAACTATGGTAAGGTAAACTCTTACAGTTGCCTTGCTGTAAGCAGAATCCGGAGGAGATATGTGGATTTAGCTGAAAAGCCCGTCCTTCCAATAAAAATAACAAAATGGGTATTCTAAATCACTAAGCTAACCAGTCTACTTGGATCTAATTAATAAAAATAATGAAACTCTAAAATATTTAACGCTTATTGAGATTAAATGATCGTGGCCGTTGAGAAAGAAATACTGATTACAACAATTAAGGTGTACCAGTGAAAGATCTGAAAAGATTGACTTTTATGTTTTTATAATATTTTGAATTTTTATGAGACAGCAATAATCAAGTCCCAGTGAAGAAGACCTTTCTAAAGATACCCAGTATGAAGTGTTATTTAAATTGTTGAGTAGTATTTCTAAAATGTTATATATAAGATAAAAGTTATAAGGGTATTACAAATTTATTTAATTTGTTGAGTAATAAAAAATGAGACTGTGGTGGTTAATGATTAAGCTGTATGTTGTATCCCCCCTCCTCAATTTCGAGTTTGAGAGGCTCTTAAGTATACCTAGTCACGTGCCTAAGTTTTCCCCTCCAGAGCTCTCCCAGAGTCAATCCGAGCCCGTACGGAGCTCATACGGAGTCCAAAAGGAGTCGAAGCGGAGTCCGTACGGAGTCCAAACGGAGTCCAAGCAGAGTCCGTCCGGACTCAATTAGAACCTTTAAAACTATAATAAAAAATCTAGAAAAATTACACATGATAGAGACAATTCACCTTTACATTCCAAACTAATTTTCGTAGTCTACGCAGCTCTAATTACCCCGTGAAAATTCATTAAACTTAAGTAATTTCTGAAAACGTAAATATTTCTATAAATCTTTAAAATTCATTTAAAAATATAAGAAAAATAGTAAAAATTCTGGAAAAATTTCCCAAGGTTCTTGAGTGACTTGACTTGATACTAATAAATTTTTCAGACCGTAAAAATAAGTTTTCTCCGTAAAATAAATTGTTTTTGTGTAGGCATTTGCTCGTGACCAATTTCTTCATATTTAAAACTCAAATAAATTAAATAAAACCCTTTTATATAAAAATAATAACACCAATCTTGCATGCCGTAATAACTCCATTTACATACTTAGGTGCCATACTAAACTTTAGGCTACCACAATGTCCATATGACCTAAAATAAGCAGAAAAACAAAGGTTATAGGCTATAAAGAGGCTAAAACCCACTTATATACCTAAATATACATAATATACTGCATATTTCACTGAATATGAAATTTATGTATACATATAAGCTTATGTATGTCAATAATTACTTAGTATCACTTAAGATAAGTATATTATGACTCTATTAACACCTTAATAAATATTATTAGGCTATGGATAAACTATTTAAACTACTATAATTTATATAATAGAGTAATAATTATATATATATGTAATATAATCATATATATTATTATTTTAACCTTATTTTTAAGATATAAGCTTAATGTACTTAAGTTTATCTTATTTTAAGTATAATAAATACTCAGTCCTAAGGATATCTAGGCTGACACTCCCTCACCCAAAAAAACAATAAAAAAAATGTTAAGACATTTTAATTAAAAGTAAGGAGAGAATAGAAAAGTTTTAAAATTTCTACGTTACATATACTTAATAAACAGTATTATTTGATTTAATTTTTTTCAAGAGATTTTCAAGATCAGAGATTTCATTTTCTGGAATCCACTGGTCATATTCTCTTGATTTATTTTTAAATCTTAATAGATACTCAACTCCCTTTTCTTTTGTAAGGTGTCTCTTTTTAAGTATCTTTTCAATTTCTGCCTTTTCAACTATTTCTTCAGGTTGCTTATTATGCCTTCCTGATCTTCTTGGAAATAGAGCAATATCATTAGAATTGTATGGTTTTATAGGAGAAATAGGAAATACTGGATGTTTTCTATCATAAGGTGCATATAGAATAACCTCAATAGCATTATTACCAACCATCTTTTTAACTACAAATGGTCCAATGAATGGATCCTTCAATTTAACATTACCATTTAAATTGAAATGTAGTGTACAAATAAGGACTTCATCACCCTCTTTGAACATTTGTTCTTTATGGGCTTTATCCCATCTTTTCTTTTCATACTCAAACGCCTTATTTATACATTCTTGAGCATGTTTTCTGCATAATTCCTGCATCTGAAGAAAAGATTTAGTACCTGGATGGATATCCAATCTAGGTAATTTATTAAGAGTTTTAGCAGGGGTATTAGGTACATAACCCAACCATAACTCAATTGGCTTTTTGCCAGTGACAGAATGTACTGTACTATTGTATGCAAATTCTAAACTTGGGATAAGGGTTACCCAATCATGTGTGAATTTGTCATTGTCTTTAAAGTTAAGACCAAAAGCACAATATCTTCTTGTCATATCATCTAAAGTTTGTATCATTCTCTCTGCTAGACCATCAGTTTGTGGATGGTGTGCTGTAGAAATTTTTAGTTGACACCCTGAAACATCCATAAGTGACGTCCAGAACTCAGAAGTAAATTTAGGATCTCTGTCAGAAACTATTGCTTTGGGGAAACCTGCTGTATTTAACATTTGTGTCTACCATAAAAAAGCTAAGTCCTTTGCAGAAACCTCTTTGTGGGTAGGAATAACTTTACACATCTTTGTAAATCTATCTACAATTACCCAGCAGGAGTTATAACTCTTATGCCCTGCTATTGGCAAACCTGTTACAAAGTCCATGTTAATTATTTCCCATGGAGCTTTTGGTTGCTCAATTTGTTTTAATAAACCAGCTCTTTTGCCTGTTAATCTTTTAGATTTTTGACAAGAATCACATGTCTCAACATATTTCTGAACATCCTCAGACATGTTAATCCACCAAGCTGTGTTTTTTACTCTGGTTAATGTTTTATGGTAGTCAAAATGACCTGCTAATATATCATCATGACATATACTTAACATTAACTCCTTCATTGAATGGGAAATTACAATTACATTACTTAATTTTTTCTTGTAATATATAAAACCATCCTCAATGGAAAATTTTCCTTTTTCTAATGCCTCTTTATACTTATTTGGTAATGTTTTTATTAAAACATTCATTGAAGCATTAGATGGATCATTTAATATTGTAGTGAGTTTACTCAAGTCAGGATCTGAAGCATACATATTAAGAATTGATTGCATAAATTCATCTTCAAGATCTACAATAAAAATGCCATAAATGTTAATAATCTCTGATTCAGGAACATAAGCAGGATTATCATCATTATTAGGCAGAGGTACTCTAGATAACAGATCTACATTAGAGTGTAAGTTTCCTGCTCTATGTGTAATAGTAATCCATCCTCTGTACTCTTGTACATCTAATTGCCATCTAAACATATGTCTATTAGGAGTATTCATGTTTAAGAGTGACTTAACTGCACTAAAGTCAGTTATTAACTCTAATTTTTGGTCTTCAAGGTAATAATGTAGCTTCTCAAGAGCCCATGCTACTTCCAATGATTCAAGTTGAGTAGCACCATATTTCAATTCATTACTTCTTAGAGTATGTGAAATATAGGAAATTACTACTTCTGACATTTTTCTTTAAACATTTTGTTTTTGATGCAAAGCAGCACTCAGACCAATAAAACTTTCATCTGTATATAATACAAAAGGCAATTGGAAATCTGGTAATCCCAAGATAGTAGCTGTTATCAAACATTCTTTCAACTTATCAAATGCCTGTTGTCTTTTATTATTCCAAATGAAAGCTTCTGATTTCTTTATCAGTGTGGTCAATGGTGCAGCAATTAATTGGTTGTTTTTTATATATTGTCTATAATAACCACATATACCAAGAAAAGATTTTACATCCTTTACATTTTGAGGAATGACAATATTTTTGATTGCAGCCACCTTATTTTGGTTTACACATATTTTTAAGCCAGATACAATATGACCAAGAACTTTAAAGACTCAAACCTAAATTTACATTTTTTCAATGCAAGGGTCATTTTTATTTCATCCATTTTTTGAAATACCTTCTTTAAATGGATTAAGTGTTCATCATAAGTCTTAGAGAACACTATCATGTCATCAATGTATACCATTAAATATCCCTCAATCATTTCATTATGGAATGTTATATCCATTAACTTCTGAAATACTGATGGAGAATTTTTTGGTCCTAATGGAATCTTGACATATTTATAAATTCCCATGTGTGTTGTTATCAACAAAAAGTTCTGTGAATTCTTTTCAACAGGAATTTGATGGTACACTTTATTTCCACCTAGGCAACTTATATACTTAGCACCTTTGAGGGTAGCATGTATAGAGGCAATCCTTGGCAAAGGATAAATACCATCTACTGTAAATGTATTTAATGCTCTATAATCACCGCACAGTCTTGCTTTATCTTGTTCATAAGAAATTAGCACTGGTGATATTACACAATATTTTGGTGTAGTTTCAACCTTTTCAAGAATGTTCATTTTTAATAACATCTTAATATTATCCTCTATGTCATTCCTCTTCATTGGTGAAGCAGGGTATGTTTTCTTTTTGAGAAGAGTAGGAATATTAACCATATCACAGGTTAAACTAATCTTCATTTCATAATCTTTTACAAGGCCAAGTTCGCTTTTACCATGTGCAAAAGACATTGGAAATGCTTTAATTAAGTCAAAAATATTATTTTTCTCAGTTTTCTTTATCTGAGTGCCAAATGATGCTTTTGAAATTTCTTTTTCCAGAAGTTCAATCTCATTGGATTCTCTTCCTTTGCACGGAATATTTGTTACTGACTCAATGTGTAAGACTGTGTTAACAAAATTTATTTTAAATTTCCTTTTACCATTCATGCCATTTGTAAAATTGTTATTAGCAGGGTCTAATTTCACACCAAACATAGTCAGAATATCATTTCCAATGATAAAACAGTTACTACAGTTAGTATTATCTATTACTACAAAGTCACAAGTTATCCTTACATAACCATGTTGATGTTTAAAGAAAAAAGCAGCTTTGTATCTTCCAATGGGATGTAGTACTGATCCAAAACCTCTCCAATTTTTACTTTGAAGGGGTTAAAGCTTAGACTTATATTCACTATCAATTTTCTGCAATGTATTAGTAGAAACAACAGAACCAGCAGCTCCTGTGTCCAATACTATATTAACATTTTCACCAGAAATGATAGCTGGAACCGTGATAGTTGTCATTCTAAAGTTATCAGCTTGTATATCTTTAATGATTTCAGCATCCTCAAAATTTATTAAAGATTCTTTTGAGTCCATATTTAATATTGGATTGTGAAAGATGGACAAATCATCTTCCAACATACAGACTTCATTTTCAACACTATATGAGATATTACTGTCATAATCACTTGAATCTTTACTTTTCTCTGTTTCAATTTCAGATTCATGTTGATTTTCAAAAATATTTATATTCTTCTCACATTTGTGACCTCTAACCCAAGGTTTGTTACACTTATAACAAGTATTTGTCTCATACTTTTTTGGTACTACAGGTGCAGTAGGTTTTTTCTGCTTCTCCTGAAGTGTTTTTGAATTCTGATTTTTAACAGGTTCAATTTTTTGTTTATAAGTGGAATAACTTGCTTCATACTTATGGTTTAATAATATTTCATTGCAAATATTAATAAAGTCAGAAAATTCAGTTACATTAATTGTTCTAGCTACAAAAATGTCTCTGACAGATATAGGTAATTTATATATTATCTTATCTTTCCATAATTTAAAATCCATGTGAGGCTCAATGGCTTTTAATATTTTATTTAAATTCATTAAAAATACCATAGGTTTTTCACCATTCAACGGATTATACCTAGTTTTCTCATAAAGTCTCTGCTGAGTGAGTCTGAATTTAGAACCTTCAAATTGTTTTTCAATTAGTTGTTTCCATTCAGCCCAAGAGTAATCTTTACCCTGATTAAAAACAGCTTCAAACCATAATAAGGCAACATCCTTAAATATAGAAATTAATTTTGATGTTATTTCTTCATCTGGTAACTTATATGAGAATTTTAAATTGTCAATTCTTTGGATAAAATGTTTCCAATCAGAGCTGGCTTCCCTATCATAAGTTGGGTACTGATCTATCTTAGGCCAGTTCTTCTGATTGGATTTTATTTCACTAATCTTATGTAAATTAAACAACTCATTTACTCTTGATAAATGGTCTTGTATTTCCTCCTGTACGGATTTGAGACTTACATTTTCAGATTTGACACTACCACCAGATGGTTTTAGTTGTGGTGGTATAGGAAAGGAATGAGATTCACTTTTTCAAATGAAAGGATTATTATTATATTGAGTATACTTATGATTATCCTGGTTCATTAGTAGATTGGCAGTTTCAATCTCAACTTTAGTTAATCTTTGTAGCAACTCAGAGACACTTTGATTTGTCTGGGCAAAAGATAACTTAGTTCTTGATTCAGTTTTCAATAAATGTGTTTCATACAATTTTTCCAACTCACATAATTTGTTTGAAAGTTAATTATATTTGCTACTCAATGAATCATATTTAAGAGTTAGAGACAAATGTTCATTCTCTAATTCTTTATTACGTGTTGCCAGTTGAGAAATATTTAATGTTAAGGATGAAATTGTATCACTTGTGAGTTAAACTGTCTGTTCCTCACAATCAGTAATTCTATTCCACAATGCTGAAAAAATTCTATGGACAGTTGTTTTATTATTAAAATACTCCATGCCTTCCTTCTCAATTCTTTCACTCTCTTGTGAACTTCTCATCTCACTAGTAAGTGGTGGCAACTGAGGATTAATTGTATTATAAATACTACTGTTGTTATTGACAAAAGAAGTGTCAGGTGTATCTACACTAAAACCTAAATTTCTTAAGTCCTCCTCTATTTTCTGCACAGATTTGACATCAATAATATTACCAACATTGTATTTATCAGTATTGTGTTCAATCTGAGAGGGTAATCTACTTACCACGGGATTTGTGTGAGTCCTGATTATTGGTACCTTTTTTTTCCCTTGTAGGGGTGAAGTGAGGAAGTCTGATGAGGAGGAGGATCATTGTTGCAGTTGTGACTGGCTCATTGTTGATGGAATCAATCCTACTTCCATTTGTCTACCAGTATTTTCTCCTTGGAGTGATGTGATCCTCCTTGGGTAGGGGGTGGCTGACTTGGCTGGCCTCCCTTTAGATCTGCCAATGATTGGTTCATCTGCTGAAATCCTACCTTGCAATTGTTTTGTAATTGCTCTACCTCCTTGAGCATGAGGGATTTTGATTCCTCCAACTTCAATACCTGTTTTTCCAGATGGGATAGTTGATCCTGAAGAGGAGGAGACGTCTTTTTTATAGTAATCTTTTTTAAGAGGGCGTCTTTTTCCTCTATACTCATATGCTCTGGCTGGGGGTATTATTGACCCTCAAGGTTATGTCCTGGAGCAATGTTTTTGTTAGATTTAGACCTGGTGTTATAAGCAGGCTTTTCACTTACATTGTCCTGGGGAGCACTCATATTGATAAAATTAACTATATATTATGTCTACAGAAAGGAAAACCTATTAAAATTAGTAGATTAAAAGTATTAGCAATATTATTACTAATAAAAAAATCACTTGAGCTTACCCTAAATTTAAATCTTTATTTATTTAAATAAAATGTAATTAAAATTTGAAAAAATCTGATTAAAATAAAATAATAAGTTTAACTATACCTTTATAAGGGTGAAAAAATAGCTTACCAAGCTTTAACCAAATACCACTTAAATTAGGTTTATATTGGTGACCAAATACCAAGTGAAATTGGGTTTATATTGGGTACAGTTACTACTGTAAATACCTAATTTTTATTATAAAAATTTAGTAAAATTATTATAAGGTTTCTTTTCCGCAATACCTGAGTTATGATAACCCACTAATATGCAACAGACCCAAATATTTGGTTATTTTGAGCTATACTAAAGTAAAAATAATGTCCCAAGGCTTATACTAAAAAATCAATATTAATCAAGGAAAGACCCCCAATTGTCAGTGTATCTAGTATTTAAGTATGATATAATAGTATTTATTTATGGTTCTACTACTTATTGATAAATGATTTAGTGATTAAACCTCAGGGGAAGACTAATAAAATAGTTATACTCAAATAAAACTCACAATACTTGGATTTATATGCATGCTAGTGGTGGAAAATAGATAAATATTTTCAGCCTAAATATCCTTAGGACTGAGTATTTCTTATGCTTAAAATAAGATAACCTTAAGTAGATTAAGCTTATATCTTAAAAATAAGGTCAAAATAATAATATATATTATTTTATTATATATATATATAATTATTATTCTATTATATAACCTATAGTAGTTTAAATAGCTTATCCATGGCCTAATAATACTTATTAAGGTGTTAATGGAGTCATAATATACTTATCTTAAGTAATATGAAATAATTATTGACATACATAAGCTTATATGTATACATAAATCTCATATTCAGTGAAATATGCAGTATATTATGTATATTTAGGTATATAAGTGGATTCTAGCCCCTTAAAAGCCTATAAACTTTGTTTTTCTGCTTATTTTAGGTCATATGGACGAAATCAGTGGACTCACAACGCCTACAGAAGCATAGACACCTATATCAGGCGCATACACCCAGTTTGGACAACTCAAATTACTTCCTTGGATGGTTATTCACGGATTTATGGGTTGAAAGGTGGTTTTTGGGTTAATATGGATGCTTGGGGATGTTATTGGGGCTTTGAAATTTTATTTGTTTCCTTTATATTCTTTTAGTTTTCATTAAATCTCTTTTTGATTGTTTATTTTACCTGTTTCTTTATGGTATCCGCTTTTATCTGGATTTTCTATTTATGGTATAGATCAGTGTTATTATTAATAGTGATGGAGGGTCCTTACTGGAGGTCTGGGTGTTGAAACTGCTTGAAGTGGACGCCATTGGGAGGTGATGGGCCCTCACAGTGCTGTAATTGCCGGGGATAGTGGTGACATCATCTGGATTGAAGGTCTGTGCACTCCAGTGGATTTGGGTATAAGTAAGGAGGGATTTTGACGGTTATTTATCATCATTCAATTACTTAAACTCCAAAAAACACTATTATACAATTTTTAACCTTTAGAAATATATTTAAAAGCCACTATAAATTGATTTTATCTTTATATAAAGCTATAACTATATTTTATTCATCTATTTTCCACCACTAAGCACGCATTAAAATCCAAGTATTGTGAGTTTTATTTGAGTGTAACTATTCTATTAGTCTTCCCCTGAGGTTTAATCACTAAATCATTTATCAATAAGTAGTAGGACCATAAATAAATACTATTATATCATACTAATATACTAGACTATACTGACAATTGGGGGTCTTTCCTTATATTTTACTTATTATTTAGTATAAGCCTTGGGACGTGATTTTTACCTTAGTACAGCTCAAAATAAACCAAATATTTGGGTCTGCTGCATATTAGTGGGTCATAATAACTCATCGATTGCGGAAAAGAACCCTTAAAATAATTGTACTAATTTTTATCATAAAAATTAGATATTTACAGTAGTAACTGTACCCAATATAAACCCAATTTCACCTGGTATTTGGACACCAATATAACACCCAATTAAATTGGTATTTGGTTAAAGCTTGGTAAGCTAATTATTCACCCTTATAGAGGTCTAGTTAAGCTTATTTTTATATTTTTAACAGATTTTTTCAAATTTTTCCTACATTTTATTTAAATAAATAAAGATATAAATTCAGGGTAAGCTCCATTGCTTTTTTATTAGTAATATAATTGCTAATATTATTTGTCTACTAATTCCATAGAGTTTTTTCCTTTTGTAGACGTAAAATATTGTCATTTTTAACAATATGAGTGCTCCCCAGGACAGTGTAAGTGAAAAGCCTGCTTATAATACCAGGTCTAAAGCTAACAAAAACTTTCCAGGACATCACCATGGAGGGCCAACAGTACCCCCAGCCAGAAAGCATGAGTATAGAGGAAAAGGACGCCCTCTTAAAAAAGATGACTATAAAAAAGACGTCTCCTCCTCTTCAGGATCAACTGTCCCACCTGGCCAAACAGGTTCTGAAGTTGAAGGAATCAAAATCTCCCATGTTCAAAGAGGTAGAGCAGTTGCAAAACAATTGCAAGGTAGGGTTTCAGCAGATGAATCAGGCATTGGCAGAATAAAAGGGAGGCCAGCCCAGTCAATCAAATCAGCAACCCCCTACCCAAGGCGGGTCAACTCACTCCCAGGAGAAAATCCTGGTAGACAAATGGAAATGGGACTGGTTTCACCAACAGTGGACAAGCCACAGTTGCAACAGGGATCCACCCCCTCATCTGACTTCCTCAGCTCACCCTTACAAGGGAAAAAAGCGCCAAAAATCAGGACTGGAAACCATCCCTTGGTAAGTAGATTACCCTCTCAGATTGGACATAATACTGATAATTACAATATAGGTAATTCTATTGATGTTAAATCTGTACAAAAAATAGAGGAGGATTTAAGAAATTTAGGTTTTAGAGTAGATACACCTGACTTGTCTTTTGTCCACAATAACAGTACTATATACAATGATAATACAGTTAATCCTCAGTTGCAACCACCTACTAGTGAGATGAGAAGTTCACAGGAGAGTGAGAGAATTGAAAAGGAGGACATGGAATATTTTAACAATAATCCAACTGTCCATAGAATTGTTTCAGCATTGTGGAATAGAATGACTGATTGTGAGGATCAGACAGTTAAGCTCACTAGTGATACAATTTCATCCTTGACATTAAACATTTCTCAATTAGCAACACGTAACAAAGAATTAGAGAAAGAACATTTGTCTCTAACTCTTAAATATGATTCATTGAGTAATAAATATAATGACCTTTCAAACAAATTTTGTGAGTTAGAAAAATTATATGAAACACATTTATTAAAAACTGAATCAAGAACAAAGTTATCTTTTGCCCAGACAAATCAAAGTGTCTCTGAGTTGCTACAAAGATTAACTAAAGTTGAGATTGAAACTGCCAATCTACTAATGAACCAGGATAATCATAAGTATAATCAATATAATAATAATCCTTTCATTGGCAAAAGTGAATCTCATTCCTTCCCTGTACCACCACAATTAAAACCATCTGGTGGTAGTGTCAAATCTGAAAATGTAAGTCACAAATCCGTGCAGGAAGAAATACAAGACCATTTATCAAAAGTAAATGAGTTGTTGAATTTACCTAAGATTAGTGAGATAAAATCCAATCAGAAAAACTGGCCTAAGATAGATCAGTACCCAACTTATGATGGGGAAGCCAGCTCTGATTGGCAAAATTTTATTCAAAGAATTGACAACTTGAAATTCTCATATAAGTTACCAGATGAAGAGATAACATCAAAATTAATTTCTTTATTTAAGGATGTTGCTTTATTATGTTTTGAAGCTGTCTTAAGTGAGGGTAGAGACTACTCTTGGGCTGAATGGAAACAACTTATTGAAAAACAATTTGGAGGTCCTAAATTCAGGATTACTCAGCAGAGACTTTATGAGAAGACTAGGTATAATCCATTGAATGGTGACAAACCTATGGTATTTTTAATGAATTTAAACAAAATATTAAAAGCCATTGAGCCTCATATGGATTTTAACTTATGGAAAGATAAGATAATATATAAATTAACTATATCTGTCAGAGAAATTGTTGTATCTAGAACATTAAATGTTACTGAATATTCTGACTTTATTAATATTTGCAATGAAATATTATTAAACCATAAGTATGAATCAAGGTATTCCACTTATAAGCAAAATGTTGAACCTGTAAAAACTCAGAATTCAAAAACACTTCACGAGAAGCAGAAAAAACCTACTGCACCTGTAGTACCTAAAAAATATGAAACAAATACTTGTTATAAGTGTAACAAACCTTGGGTCAAAGGTCACAAATGTGAGAAAAACATAAATATTGTTGAAAATCAACGTGAATCTGAAACTGAAACTGAAAAGAGTAAAGAATCAAGTGATTATGACAGCAATATCTCATATAGTGATGAAAATGAAGTCTGTATGTTGGAAGATGATTTGTCCATCTTTGAAAATCCAATATTAAATATGGACTCAAATGAATCTTTAATGAATTTTTAGGATGCTGAAATCATTAAGGATATACAAGCTGATAACTTTAGAATGACACCTATCAGGGTTCCAGCTATCATTTCTGGTGAAAATGTTAATATAGTATTGGACACAGGAGCTTCTGGTTCAGTTGTTTTCACTAATACATTACAGAAAATTGATAGTTAATATAAGGTTAAGCTTGAACCACTTCAAAATAAAAATTGGAGAGGTTTTGGATCAGTACTACACCCCATTGGTAAATACAAAGCTGCTGTTTTCTTTAAACACCAACATGGTTATGTAAGGGTAACTTGTGACTTTGTAGTAATGGATAATACTAATTGTAGTAACTGTTTTATCATTGGAAATGATATTCTGACTAATTTGGTGTAAAATTAGACCCTGCTAATAACAATTTCACAATTGGCATGAATGGTAAGAGGAAATTTAAAATAAATTCTTTTAACACAGTCTTACACATTGAGTCAGTAACAAATTCCCCGTCTCAAGGAAGAGAATCCAATGAGATGGAACTTCTGGAAACAGAAATTTCAAAAGCATCATTTGGCACTCAGATAAGTAAAACTGAGAAAAATAATATTTTGGAATTAATAAAAGCTTTTCCAATGGCTTTTGCACATGGTACAAATGAACTTGGCCTTGTAAAAGATCATGAAATGAAGATTAGTTTAACCTGTGATATGGAATATATTCCTGCTAGTCTTAAAAAGAAACCATACCCTGCTTCACCAATGAAGAGGAAAGACATAGAGGATAATATTAAGATGTTATTAAAAATGAACATTCTTGAGAAGGTTGAAACTACACCAAAATATTGTGTAATATCACCAGTGCTAATTTCTTATGAACAAGATAAAGCAAGACTGTGCGGTGATTATAGAGCATTAAATACATTTACAGTAGATGATATTTATCCCTTGCCAAGGATTGCCTCTATACATGCTACCCTTAAAGGTGCTAAATATATAAGTTGCCTAGATGGAAATAAAGGGTACCATCAAATTCCTGTTGAAAAGAATTCACAGAACTTTTTGTTGATAACAACACACATGGGAATTTATAAGTATGTCAGAATGCCATTTGGACCAAAAAATGCTCCATCAGTATTTCAGAAGTTAATTGATATAACATTCCATAATGAAATGATTGAAGGATGGTTAATGGTATACATTGATGACATCATAGTGTTCTCTAAAACTTTTGATGAACACTTAATCCATTTAAGGAAAGTATTTCAGAAAATGGATGAAATAAAAATGACCCTTGCATTGAAAAAATGTAAATTTAAGTTTGAATCTTTAAAAGTGCTTGGTCATATTGTATCTGGCTTATAAATATGTGTAGACCAAAATAAAGTGGCTGCAATAAAGAATATTTGCATTCCTCAAAATGTGAAGGATGTACAATCTTTTCTCGGAATGTGTGGTTATTATAGACAATATATTAAAAACTACCAATCAATTGCTGCACCACTGACCACACTGATAAAGAAATCAGAAGCTTTCATTTGGAATAATGAAAGACAACAAGCTTTTGATAAGTTGAAAGAATGTTTAATGACAGCTCCTATCTTGGGATTACCAGATTTCCAATTGCCTTTTGTATTATATACAGATGCAAGTTTTATTGGACTAGGTGCTGCTTTGCATCAAAAACAACTTATTGAAGGTAAAATTTCAGAAGTAGTAATCTGCTATATTTCACGTACTCTGAGAAGATGTGAATTGAAATATGGTGCTACTCAACTTGAATGTTTGGCAGTAGTATGGGCTCTTGAGAAGCTACATTATTACCTTGAAGACAAAAAATTTGAGTTAATAACTGACTGTAGTGCAGTTAAGTCACTCTTAAACATGAAAACTCCTAATAGACACATGTTTAGATGGCAATTAGCTGTACAAGAATACAGAGGCCGGATGACTATTACACATAGAGCAGGAACCTTGCACTCTAATGTAGATCTGTTATCTAGAGTACCTCTGCCTAATAATGATGATAATCCTGCTTATGTTCCTGAGTCAGAGGTTATTAACATTTATGGCATTTATATTTTAGATCTTGAGGATGAATTTATGCAATTAATTCTTGATAATTATAATTCAGATCCTGACTTGAGTAAATTAACTACAATATTAAATGATCCATCTAATGCTTCAATGAATGTTTTAATAAAAACATTACAAATTAAGTATAAAGAGGCATTAGAAAAAGGAAAATTTTCCATTGAGAATGGTTTTATATATTACAGGAAAAAATTAAGTAATGTAATTGTAATTCCCCCTTCAATGAAGGAGTTAATTTTAAGTATATGTTATGATGATATATTAGCAGGTCATTTTGACTACCATAAAACATTAACCAGAGTAAAAAACACAGCTTGGTGGATTAACATGTCTGAGGATGTTCAGAAATATGTTGAAACATGTGATTCTTGTCAAAAATCTAAAAGATTAACAGGCAAAAGAGCTGGTTTATTACAACAAATTGAGCAACCAAAAGCTCCATGGAAATAATTAACATGGACTTTGTAACAGGTTTTCCAATAGCAGGGCATAAGAGTTATAACTCCTGCTGGGTAATTGTAGATAGATTTACAAAGATGTGTAAATTTATTCCTACCCACAAAGAGGTTTCTGCAAAGGACTTAGCTTTTTTATGGTGGACACAAATGTTAAATACAGCAGGGTTCCCCAAAGCAATAGTTTCTGACAGAGATCCTAAGTTTACTTCTGAGTTCTGGACATCACTTATGGATGTTTCAAGGTGTCAATTAAAACTTTCTACAGCACACCATCCACAAACTGATGGGCTAGCAGAGAGAATGATACAAACCTTAGAAGATATGATAAGAAGATACTGTGCTTTTGGTCTTAATTTTAAAGACAATGACAAATTCATGCATGATTGGGTAACCCTTATCCCAGGTTTAGAATTTGCATATAATAGTGCAGTACATTCTGTCACTGGCAAGAAGCCATTTGAGTTATGGTCGGGTTATGTACCTAATACCCCTGCTAAAACTCTTAATAAGTTACCTAGATTGGATATCCATCCAGGTACTAAATCTTTTCTTCAGATGCAGGAATTATGCAGAAAACATGCTCAAGAATGTATAAATAAGGCGTTTGAGTATGAAAAGAAAAGATGGGATAAAGCCCATAAAGAACAAATTTTCAAAGAGGGTGATGAAGTCCTTATTTCAACGCTACATTTCAATTTAAATGGTAATGTTAAAATGAAGGATCCATTCATTGGACCATTTGTAGTTAAAAAGATGATTGGTAATAATGCTATTGAGGTTATTCTATATGCACCTTATGATAGAAAACATCCAGTATTTCCTACTTCTCTTATAAAACCATACCATTTTAATGATACTTCTCTATTTCCAAGAAGATCAGGAAGGCATAAATAGCAACCTGAAGAAATAGTTGAAAAGGCAGAAATTGAAAAGATACTTAAAAAGAGACACCTTACTAAAGAAAAGGGAGTTGAGTATCTATTAAGATTTAAAAATAAATCAAGTGAATATGACCAGTGGATTCCAGAAAATGAAATATCTGATCTTAAAAATCTCTTGAAAAAATTTAAATCTAAATAATACTGTTCATTCAGTATATGTATTATAAAAATTATTTTATATTTTATTATTTCACTCCTTAGTTTTAATTAAAATGTCTTAACATTTTTTTTATTCTTTTTTTTGGGGTGAGGGAGTGTCAGCCTAAATATTCTTAGGACTGAGTATTTCTTATGCTTCAAATAAGATAACCTTAAGTAGATTAAGCTTATACCTTAAAAATAAGGTTAAAATAATAATATATATTATTTTATTATATATATATATAATTATTATTCTATTATATAACCTATAGTAGTTTAAATAGCTTATCCATGGCCTAATAATACTTATTAAGGTGTTAATGGAGTCATAATATACTTATCTTAAGTGATATGAAATAATTATTGACATACATAAGCTTATATGTATACATAAATCTCATATTCCGTGAAATATGCAGTATATTATGTATATTTAGGTATATAAGTGGATTTTAGCCCCTTAATAGCCTATAAACTTTGTTTTTCTGCTTATTTTAGGTCATATGGACGAAATCAGTGGACTCACAACGCCTACAGAAGCATAGACACCTATATCAGGTGCATACACCCAGTTTGGACAACTCAAATTACTTCCTTGGATGGTTATTCACGGATTTATGGGTTGAAAGGTGGTTTTTGGGTTAATATGGATGCTTGGGGATGTTATTGGGGCTTGGAAATTTTATTTGTTTCCTTTATATGCTTTTAGTTTTCATTAAATCTCTTTTTGATTGTTTATTTTACCTGTTTCTTTATGGTATCTGCTTTTATCTGGATTTTATATTTATGGTATGGATGAGTGTTATTATTAATAGTGATGGAGGGTCCTTTCTGGAGGTGTGGGTGTTGAAACTGCTTGAAGTGGAAGCCATGGGGAGGTGATGGGCCCTCACAGTGCTGTAATTGCCGGGGATAGCAGTGACATCATCTGGATTGAAGGTCTGTGCACTCCAGTGGATTTGGGTATAAGTAAGGAGGGATTTTGACGGTTATTTATCATCATTCAATTACTAAAACTCCAACAAACACTATTATACAATTATTAACCTTTAGAAATATATTATAAAGCCACTATAAATTGATTTTATCTTTATATAAAGCTATAACTATATTTTATTCATCTATTTTCCACCACTAAGCACGCATTAAAATCCAAGTATTGTGAGTTTTATTTGAGTAAAACTATTCTATTAGTCTTCCCCTGAGGTTTAATCACTAAATTATTTATCAATAAGTAGTAGGATCATAAATAAATACTATTATATCATACTAATATACTAGACTATACTTCAAATATAATATAGTTAAAGCTTATATAAAGATAATATCAATTTATAATGGATTCATAATATATTTCTAAATGCTAATAATTGTATTTTAGTAAGTGAATGATGTCTAATAACCATCAAAATCCTCCCTTACTTATACCAAAATCCACTGGAGTGCACAGACCTTCAATCCAGATGATGTCACTGCTATCCCTGGCAATTACAGCACTGTGAGGGCCCATCACCTCCCCATGGTGCCCACTTCAAGAAGATTCAACACCCAGACCTCCAGTAAGGACCCTCCATCAAAAATAATGATAACACAGACCTATACCATAAATAGAAAATCCAGATAAAAGCGGATACCATAAAGAAACAGGTAAAATAACTCATCCAAAGAGAATATAATGAAGCCCAAAGAATATAAAGAAACAAATGAAATTTCCAAGCCCCCAATAACAATCCCAAACATCCATATTAACCCAGAAATGACCTCCCAACCCATAAATCCGTGAATATTCATCCAAGAAGCAGATTAAGTTGTCTAGACTGAGTGTATGCGCCTGAAATAGATGTTTATGCTTCTGTAGGCTTTTTTAGTCCACTGTATATGTCTATATGACCTAAAATAAGCAGAAAAACAAAGTTTATAGGCTATTGAGAGGCTAAAACCCACTTATATACCTAAATATACATAATATACTGCATATTTCACTGAATATGAGATTTATGTATACATATAAGCTTATGTATGTCAATAATTACTTAGTATCACTTAAGATAAGTATAATATGACTCCATTAACACCTTAATAAGTATTATTAGGCTATGGATAAGCTATTTAAACTACTATAATTTATATAATAGAGTAATAATTATATATATATGTAATATAATCATATATACAATTATTTTAACCTTTTTGTTCTGATATAAGCTTAATGTACTTAAGGTTATCTTATTTTAAGTATAAGAAATACTCAGTCCTAAGGATATCTAGGCTGACATTATAAGTGTAATAAGCCTTTGGTTAAATGTCACAAATGTGAGAAGAATATAAATATTGTTGAAAATCAGCATGAATCTGAAAATGAAACAGAGAAAAGTAAAGATTCAAGTGATTATGACAGTAATATCTCATATAGTGATGAAAATGAAGTCTGTATGTTGGAAGATAATTTTTCCATCTTTGAGAATCCAATATTTAATATGGACTCAAACAAATATTAAATGAATTTTGAGGATGCTGAATTCATTAAAGATATACAAGCTGATAACTTAAGAATGACACCTATCACAATTCCAGCTATCATTTATGGTGAAATAGTTAATATAGTATTTGACACAGGAGCTTCTGGTTCTGTTGTTTCTACTAATACATTACAGAAAATTGATAGTGAATATAAATCTAAGCTTGAACCCCTTCAAAGTAAAAATTGAAGAGTTTTTGGATCAGTACTACACCCTATTGGTAGATACAAAGCTGCTGTTTTCTTTAAACATCAACATGGTTATGTAAGAGTAACTTGTGACTTTATAGAAATGGATAATACCAACTGTAGTGGCTTTTTTATCATTTGAAATGATATTCTGACTAAGTTTTGTGTGAAATTAGACCCTGCTAATGATAATTTTACAATTGGAATGAATGATAAAAGGAAATTTAAAACAAATTCATTTAACACGGTCTTACACATTGATTCAGTGATAAATATTCCATGAAAAGGAAGACAATCCAATGAAATGGAACTTCTGGAAACAGATATTTCAAAAGAATAATCTGGCACTCAGATAAGTGAAGCTGACAAAGGAAATATTTTGGACTTAATTAAAGCATTTCCAATGGCCTTTGCACATGGGACCCATGAAGTTGGCCTTGTAAAAGATCATGAGATGAAAATTAGTTTAACCTGTGATATCGATAAAATCTGCTAGTGTTAAAAAGAAACCATACCCTGCTTCACCAATGAAGAGTAAAGACATAGAGGATAATATTAAGATGTTATTAAAAATGAAAATTCTTGAAAAGATTGAAACTACACCAAAATATTGTGTTATATCACCAGTGCTAATTTCTTATGAACAAGATAAAGTAAGACTTTGCGGTGATTATAGAGCGTTAAATACAATTAAAGTAGATGATATTTATACCTTTAAAAGGATTGCCTCTATACATGCTACCCTCAAAGGTGCTAAGTATATAAGTTGCCTAGGTGGAAATAAAGTGTACCATCAAATTCCTGTTGAAAAGAATTCACAGAACTTTTTGTTGATAACAACACACATGGGAATTTATTAATATGTCAGGATGCCATTTGGACCAAAAAATTCTCCATCAGTATTTCAGAAGTTAATGGATATAACATTCCATAATGAAATGATTGAGGGATAGTTAATGGTATACATTGATGACATCATAGTGTTCTCTAAGACTTATGATGAACACTTAATCCATTTAAAGAAGGTATTTCAAAAAATGGATGAAATATAAATGACCCTTGCATTGAAAAAATGTAAATTTAGGTTTGAGTCTTTAAAGTTCTTTTTCATATTGTATCTGGCTTACAAATATGTGTAGACCAAAATAAGGTGGCTGCAATCAAAAATATTGTCATTCCTCAAAATGTAAAGGATGTAAAATCTTTTCTTGGTATATGTGGTTATTATAGAAAATATATAAAGAACTACCAATTAATTGCTGCGCCAATGACCACACTGATAAAGAAATCAGAAGCTTTCATTTGGAATAATGGAAGGTAACAGGCTTTTGATAAGTTGAAAGAATGTTTGATGAAAGCTACTATCTTGGGATTACCAGATTTCCAATTGCCATTTGTATTTTATACAGATGCAAATTTTATTGGTCTGGGTGCTGCTTTGCATCAAAAACAACTTATTGAAGGGAAAATGTCAGAAGTAGTAATTTGCTATATTTTACATACTCTAAGAAGTAGTGAATTGAAATATTGTGCTACTCAACTTTAATGTTTGGCAGAAGTATGGGATCTTGAGAAGCTACATTATTACCTTTAGGACCAAAAATTTGAGCTAATAACTGCCTGTAGTGCAGTTAAGTCACTCTTAAACTTGAATACTCCTAATAGACATATGTTTAGATGGAAATTAGCTGTACAAGAATACAGAATATGGATGACTATTACACATAGAGCAGGAACCTTACACTCTAATGTAGATCTGTTATCTAGAGTACCTCTACCAAATAATGATGATATTCCTGCTTATGTTCCTGAAACAGAAATTGTGAACATTTATGGCATTTATATTGTAGATCTTGAGGATGAATTTATGCAATCAATTCTTGATAATTATGCTTCATATCCTGACTTGAGTAAACTTACTACAATATTAAATGATCTATCTAATTCTTCAATGATTGTTTTAATAAAAAAAATTCCACATAAGTATAAAGAAGCATTAGAAAAAAAAATTTCCATTGAGGATGGTTTTATATATTACAGAAAGAAATTAAGAAATGTAATTGTAATTCCCTCTTCAATAAAAAAGTTAATTTTAAGAATATTTCATGATGATATATTAGTAAGTCATTGTGACTTCCATAAAACATTAACAAGGGTAAGAAATACATCTTGGTGGATTAACATGTCGGATGATGTTCAAAAATCTGTTGAAACATGTTATTCTTGTCAAAAATATAAAAGATTAACGGAAAAAAGAGCTGGTTTATTACAACAACTTGAGCAACCAAAAGATCCTTGGGAAATAGTTAACATGGACTTTGTAACAGGTTTTCCAATAGCAGGGCATAAGAGTTATAACTCCTGCTGGGCAATTGTAGATAGATTTAAAAAAATGTGTAAATTTATTCCTAACCACAAAGAGGTTTCTGCAAAGGAATTAGCTTTTTTATGGTGGACACAAATGTTAAATATAGCAGGTTTCCCCAAAGCAATAGTTTCAGAAAGAGATCCTAAATTTACTTCTGAGTTCTGGGTATCACTTATGGATGATTCAGGGTGTCAATTAAACTTTCTACAGCACACCATCTCAAAACTGATGCACTAGCAGAAAGAATGATACAAACCTTAGAAGATATGATAAGAAGATATTGTGCTTTTGGTCTTGACTTTAAAGACAATGACAAATTCATGCATGATTGGGTAACCCTAATCCCAGGTTTAGAATTTGTATACAATAGTAAAGTACTCTCTGTCAATGGCAAAAAGCCATTTGAGTTATGGTTGGGTTATTTACCTAATACCCCTGCTAAAACTCTCAATAATTTACCTAGATTGGATATCCATTGAGGTACTAAATCTTACCTTCAGATGCAAGAATTATGCAGAAAGCATGCTCAAGAATGTATAAATAAGGCATTTGAGTATGAGAAGAAAAGAGGGGATAAAGCCCATAAAGAACAAATGTTCAAAGAGGGTGATGAAGTCCTTATTTCTACACTAAATTTCAATTTAAATGGTGATGTTAAATAGAAGGATCGACTCATTGGACCATTTTTAGTAAAAAAGATGGTTGGTAACAATGCAGTTGAAGTTATTCTATATGCACCATATGATAGAAACCATCCAGTATTTCCTACTTCTCTTATAAAACCATACCATTTTAATGATACTTCTCTATTTCCAAGAAGATCAGGAAGGCATAAACAGCAACCTGAAGAAATAGTTGAAAAGATATTTAAAAAGAGACACCTTACTAAAGAAAAGGGAGTTGAGTATCTATTAAGGTTTAAAAATAAATCAAGAGAATATGACCAGTGGATTCCAGAAAATGAAATATCTGATCTTAAAAATCTCTTGAAATAATCTAAATCCAAATAATACTGTTTAATTCAGTATTTGTATCATAAAAATTTAAAAATTCTTTTTCTATTCACTCCTTACTTATTAATTAAAATGTCTTAAAATTTTTTATTGCTATTCTGGGTGAGGAAGCGTCAGCCTTGGTATCTCCAGGACTGAGTAATTCTTATGCTTAAAATAAGATAACCTTAATTACATTAAGCTTTTTTCTTAAAAATAAGGTTAAAATACTTATATATATGGTTATAATATATATTTATATATAATTATTACTCTATTATATGACTTATGGTAGTTTAAATAGCTTATCCATAGCCTAATAATACTCATTAAGGTGTTAATGGAGTGATATTATACTTATCTTAAGTGATACTAAGTAATTATTGAAATACATAAGCTTATATGTATACATAAATCTCATATTCAGTGAAATATGCAGTATATTATGTATATTTAGGTATATAAGTGGGTTTTAGCCTCTTAATAGCCTATAACCTTTGTTTTTCTGCTTATTTTAGGTAATATAGACGTATCCAGTGGACTCAAAATGCCTACAGAAGCATAAATATCTATTTCAGGTGCATATATCCAGTTTGGACAACTTAGTCTGCTTCCTTGGATTGATTTTCATGGATTTATGGGTTGGGATATGATTACCGGGTTAATATGGATGCTTGGGGATGTTATCGGGGGCTTGGACAGTTAATTTGGCTCCTTTATATGCTTTGGGTTTCATTATATACTCTTTGGGTGAGTTGTTTTACCTGTTTCTTTATGGTATCCGCATTTATCTGTTTATTCTATTTATGGTATTGGTCTGTGGTATCATTAATCGTGATTGAGGGTCCTTACTAGAGGTATGGGTGTTGAAACTTCTTGAAGTGGACGCCATGGGGAGGTTATGGGCCCTCAAATTGCGGTAATTTCCGGGGATAGCAGTGACATCATCTGGATTGAAGGTCTGTGCACTCCAGTGGATTTTGTATAATTAAGGGAGGATTTGATGGGTTATTGGACATCACTTACTTACTAAACCTTAAATAAACACTAAAACACAATTATTATCATATACAAATATATTATAAAGCATTTATAAATTGATATTATCTTTATATAAACTATAACTATTTTTATTGATCTATTTTCCACCACTAGCATGCACAAAAATCCAATTATTGTGAGTTTAATTAAAAATAACTATTCTATTAGTCCTCCCCTGAGGGTTAATCACTAAATCATTTATCAATAAGTAGTAGGACCATTAATTTTTACTTTTAAATCATACTTAGATACTAGCACAAACTGACATTTTTTGTTAATTGATTTTTATATAAAATTTAAAATTTTTATTTTTTAAAAAATCATTTGATCATTTTTTTATTTTTTTATTTTGAAAATACTATTTTGAATCATTAAAATCATTTTTATTTTTTGTTCACAGTTTTTATGTCCAGTAGTTTGGAAAACAGCATGGATAAACTGCATGTGGATGAAATTGAAGTGGATGTTGATAATGAATCTGTAGGTTCTTCAAAATGAACTTACAAGAATCCTTCAGCTGACAAACAACCTTCATACCTTTTAGGACGTGAAAAACCCCCCTCACCAAACTACTCTGAAAGAAGTAAAGCCTCAGATAAATCAAGAAAATCCTCTAAAGGGTATAAGAATAAAAAAGATCCCTCTGACACAAAAAATAAACAACCTGTCCAGCCACATAAAAGAACTGAAGCAGAAAGCATAAAATCAAAAACAAGAGTAGACACACTCTAGAAAAAGATGCAGGAGCTATTAAATCACAAGCAGGTTCAACCTCCTCCTTTCCCAGTGTCTCAGTCTCAGTCTCAGCCTCAACCTCAGCCCCATCAGGCACCCAGAACTTTCACTCAAAATCAAATCACACAGCAAATGGAGCAGTTTAAATGGGATTAACTGATGAACCATTACCAACAGAATGTTTTGCAGCCAGCAGCTCAACACCCTGGCCTATCCAGGACACCAACTTACCATCCATCTCCTCAGGCCCATCCTTATCAGGGAGGCAGAAGAAAGAAGGAACAGGGGAAATTTAATCCCTTGCCATGGTAAGTAATTTTTTTGATAAACATGTTGGTATTTAAAATAACAAATCTTCTTCCACAGGTAATATTGTGGATCATGGTGAAAGAACAGTTAAACCCATAAAGAGACAACTTCTTTTGATGAGTAGCCCTAATGATGTAATTAGTAAATTATCATTTGATGAACCTTTACATTTGACTTCTACTTCTTAAATTAATCCTTCTCTTGCAATTAAAAATGATTCTGTTTCCCTTGAAGTCTATACCTTGCTTGAGAAAACTTCTGAGTATATATTGAAAGATATCCTTGATTTTAATCTTGTAAAAGACAAAAATTTGAGAGATGTATTAGTACATGAAAGTGATAGATTGAATAATTTGAACTTACATTGTCAAGTGAGTTCTTCCATGCAAGATACATCTTATTTTAAAATTAAAGAAACTTTGAATATTATTCTTAGCCAACAAAAACAAATAAGAAGTGATCACAGATCTATCTCAGATAAAAATATTCATCTGCATAAAACCTTGAGTGAATTAAAACCTCTTATTGAGGAGAATTATTTATTGAAAAGTAAAATTAAGTCTTTACAAAATGAGTTGAAAAAGCTGAAAAATTATTTCCAAGCTCTGAGTACCAAACACACAGTTTTTGAGGACCGATATGTTTTATCCCTTGCAAAAATAAATGACCAGCTGTCTGAAATTCCAAGGATAAGAAATTATTTGTCTGACCTACAGGAAAAATTTTCAGCCTTAACCATTGATCATTATGGTGTGTATGAAAATGCTGCCCATCAGCTGCATAAAAATAAAGGAAAAGAACCTGAACAAAGAAGCTCTTTTCTTACCCATATTTCAGCCATTAAAAAAACTACCAATGAGTCTGTAAAATCATTTGCTACTAGCAAAAAATCTTTTAATGGTCATGAACCAGCTGTTTCTGTAAATAATGGAATTTCTGGACGTCTGGCTAAAATTCAAGAATCATTAATGTCAAATAATTCAAATCAAAAGATGGAAAATCCCGGTAGCCAGAAAAATTAGCTCAAACTGGATCAATATCCCACTTTTGATGGTGACTCTTCATCTGACTGGCAACACTTTTTTCAGAGCATTGATAATCTGAGAAGCCCTTATAAATTACCAGATGAAGAAATGGTCTCTAAATTAATTTCTTTCTTTTCCAATGTAGCTTTAATGTGGCATGAATCTATCTTACTGGACAATCAACATTATACTTGGAAAGAGTGGAAAACATTGATTGAAAATCAATTGGGTGGTTCCAAATTCAGGCTTTCCCAGCAGAGATTATATGAGAATGCTAAATATGTGTATTCCTCCCCTGAAACACCTATTGTTTTCCTTATGAATATTACAAAAATTCTCAGAGCCATGGATCCTAAAATGGATTATGATGTTTGGAGAGATAAAATTCTCTATAAATTACCAAATTCTCTGAGAGATTTGATTGTTGCAAGTACTGAGCATGTAAGAGTGAATTCTTCCTTTATTTAGGTCTGTAATGAAGTTCTACTAAATCATAGATATGAGCCAAGGAATTATCCTGTTAAATCTTATCATGACCAACAAAAGCCTTCCAAAATACTTCCAGACAAAACTGGTAGAACTTCTGCCCCAGTTGCAACAAAGAAATATGCAACAAAACTTGTTTTAAATGTAACAAACCATTGCAGAAAGGACATATTTGTGACAGGAAAGTTCATCTTGTTGAACCCTCTGAGGAATCTGAAAATACTCAATCTGATATTGATGATTCCTCTAGTGACTGTAATAGCAATATCTTTTATGACCATGAGTCTTCTCAGGAAGTTCTAGTTTCAGAAAAGGATATCCAATAATTAGATAATTGGTCTGATAATTGTGATATTGACTTGTCTTCTGTAGAAAAATGCTGAAGTAATTAAAGATATTACTGAAATTTCCATTTTAATATCACCTTTGAGAGCTCCAGCTATCATAAATGGTAGAAATGTTGATGTTATTCTTGACTCTAGTGCTAGAGGTAGTGTGGTGTCTGAGAAAGCACTAGCTTCTGTGGATAAGGATTATCAATGCAAATTATTACCTATAACATCTGAAAAATGGAGAGGTTATGGTTCTGTTATATGTCCCATTGGCAAATACAAAACCACTGTATTCTTTAAATATAATGGTGGCTTTGTCAGAGCTATTTGTGAATTTGTTGTGATGAGAAATGACAATTTAAGCAATTGGTTCATCATGGGAAATGACATTTTAACTATGTTTGGCATTAAGTTGGATCATTCAAGAAATTATTTTACCATGGGCATTAATGGGAAAAGAAAATTTAAAATTTCTTCTTCTAAAAAGCATTTGGTACCCTTATTAAAATCTTGTCATTCTTTTATCCAATGTAAAGGCAGACAAACAGAGGAAATGGATGTATTATTGTCTGAAATTGAAACAGCTTCATTTGGTGATCAATTAACTGATAATCAAAAATATTCAATAGTAGTCTTAATTACATCTTTCTCAATGGCTTTTGATTATGGTTCTCATGTGTTAGGATTGGTTAAAGAGAAAATGAAAATTTCTTTATCCTGCAATTTGGGTGAAATACCTCCTAGCCTAAAGAAAAAACCTTACCCTGCTTCTCTCACAAAGAGAAAAGATATAGAAGATAATATCTCAACTTTATTAAGTATGAATATTATTGAAAAAGTGGATGTTACACCCAAATATTGTGTCATCTCTCCAGTTTTAATCTCCTATGAGAAAGATAAAGCTAGACTCTGTGGAGATTATAGAGCACTGAATACTTATACTGTTGATGATATTTACCCCTTTCCCAGAATTATCTCTATAAATGCTACCTTGAAAGATGAAAAATTCATAAGCTTTCTGGATGGGAATAAGGGTTATCATCAAATACCTCTTGAAAAGTCTTCCCAAAATTTTTTGCTAATTGCTACCCATATGGGAATTTACAAATACTTTAGGATGCCATTTGGCCATAAAAATTTCCCTTCAGTATTCCAAATAGTAATGGATAATACCTTTCATCAGGAAATAACTGAAAGATGGTTAATGGTTTATATTGATGACATCATAGTTTTTTCTAAAACTTTTGATGAACATATCCAACACTTAAATAGATTCTTCCAGAAAATGGATGATATGAACATGAATTTATCCTTAAAAAAGTGTAAATTTGGGTTTCAATCCTTAAAAGTCCTGGGTCATGTAGTTTCTAGCTTACAGATCTGTGTAGACTAAGGATAAGTTGCTGCTATCCAAAATGTGTCAGCACCAACTTCTGTAAAAGAAATACAGAGTTTCTTGTGAATGAGTGGCTACTATAGACAATATATAAAAAATTATCAAGTCATAGCCTTACCACTGACCAAACTAACCAGAAAAAATGTGGCTTATATATGGAAAGAGGATGCTCAATGAGCTTTTGATACATTAAAAAGGTGTTTAATGTCAGCCCCAATCCTTGCCCTTCCTGATTATAATAAGCCTTTTTCTCTTTATACAGATGCAAGTTCTATTGTACTTGGAGCTGCTCTACATCAAAAACAAATTATTCATGAAAAAGTTTCAGAAGTAGTAATTTGTTATATTTCTTGAACCTTAAGAAAAAGTGAATTGAAGTAAGGTGCCACTCAATTAGAGGGCTTAGAAGTTGTATGAGCTTTAAAAAAGCTTCATTATTATTTAGATGATCAAAAGTTTGAATTAGTTACTGATTGAAGTGCTGTGAAATCCCTCTTAAACTTGAAGACACCAAATAGACATATTTTTAGGTGGAAACTTTCTTTTCAAGAATATAGAGGCAGAATGACTATTATTCACAGTGCTGGAAATGTTCATTCAAATGTTGATATGTTGTCCAAATTACCTCTTCTAAATGATGTTTCCAATCCAGCCTATGTACCTCAACATGATACAGTACATATACATGGTATATACATTGTTGATATGGAAGAGGAACTGTTACAATTAATTCTGGATTCATATGATCAAGACTCTTATTTAAATAAATTAGTTAAAATCTTGAATGATCCAAGAATGCTTCTATTCAAAAATTGATAAAAACTCTTCCTCCAAAATACCAAAGTGCTTTGAGTAAGGGAAAGTTTTCTATTGAAGATGGTTATATTTATTACAGGAGATAGCTGACCAATGATATTGTTATTCCTCCTTAAATGAAAGAAACCATCTTAAAAATTTTTCATGATGACATATTAGCAGGACATTTTGATCTCGAGAAAACCATAATCAGAATTAAAAACACTGCTTGGTGGGCTAATATGTCTGAAGACACTAAATTATATGTTGAATCTTGTGATTCTTGTCAAAAATCTAAAAAATTGACAGGTAAAAGATCAGGATTGTAGCAACATATTGAAGCACCTTATTCTCCTTGGTAAATCATTAACATGGATTTTTTCACTGGTCTTTCTGTAGCAGGTAAAGACAGTTATAACTCTTGTTGGGTAATAGTGGATAGATTCACCAAAATGTGTAAATTTATTCCCACCCACAAAGATTTATCTACAAAAAAATTAGCTTTCATATGGTGGTCTTACATGTTTAATATTGTTGGATTTCCAAAAGCCATTATCTCTTATAGAGACCCAAAATTTACACCTGAATTTTGGACTTCTTTAATGGATATTTGTGGCTGTGAGTTAAAATTGTCTACAGCTCACCATCCTCAGACTGATGGTCTAGATGAAAGAATGATTCAAACCTTGGAAGATATGATTAGAAGGTATTGTGACTTTAGATTAGAATATAAATACAATGACAGATTTACTCATGAGTGGGTCACTCTATTACCTGGTCTTGAACTTGCATATAATAGCACTGTTTATTCTGTCACTGAGAAAAAGCCTTTTGAGCTTTGGTTAGGTTATGTCCAAACACTCCTGCTCAAATTCTCAATAATAAATTACCTAAGTTGGAACTACATCCTGGTGTAAGATCTTTTATGCAAATGCAACAGCTATGCAGAAAAAATTCTCAAAGCTGTATTGATAAGGTATTTGAATATGAGAAGAAAAGATGGGATAAATCCCATAATGAATACACATTTAACAAGGGTGATGAAGTGTTGATATCTACTGTCCATTTCAATCTACAAGGAAACAAAAATTTAAAAGATCCGTTTGTGGGACCATTTGTTGTTAAAAGAATGGTTGGAGATAATGCAGTAGAAGTTGTATTGTGTTCTCCATATGATAGGAAACATCCTGTTTTCCCCATTTCTTTGCTTAAACCTTATACTTCCAACTGTGACTTATTTCCCAAAAGAAGGGGAAGACCTAAGAAAAACCCTCAGGAAGTCACAGAAACTGCAGAAATTGATAGAATTCTCAATGATAGAATTAACACTTCTGAAAGAGGTATTGAATATTTATTGAGATATAATATCAAATAATCTGAACATGATTCTTGGATGCTTGGAAAAGAAATTTCAAATCTTCCTACTCTGTTAAAAAAGTATAAAAAGAAAAAATCTTAGCATTTTTTTTGTTTTTTTTAGAGTGAGGGAGTGTTGGCCAGGCTGTACCAGGAGCCCAGTAAATGTTATTTTAATTTATTGGAACTGAAAGGGGGTGTAAAAATATGCATGTTATGTATATAAATTAATATTTTATTGTGTATTAAAATTATATAAGTATCTTATTAAATATAAGTAAAAAAAGTATTATATTAATTTTATTATTATATAAATTACTTATACATACAAATTAAGCATGATATATTTTATATTCTATAAATTATGGCGCATTTTTATGTATTTAATAAATATAAATTAATAATTAATTAATTATAAACATATATTATAATTATAAGTGTAAAACTAACTTATAATGTAATTAAATTTATATATTAAATAAAGCCTTAAATATCTTATTAAGCAATAATATTTGGCGCTTTTTGGATTCATAATTGTGTCATCAAAGTATTAAACAAGTTAATGTAATGCCCTGTGCACACAAATCCCAAAGCCTCAATGTTAAGCTCACTCACTTCACACCATGTCAGAATGAAGAGAGGGGACTCATGCACACAGTCTACATACATTAAAGGCCGCAGTTGCGGTGTGGTCTTCCAACATTGGCAGGGGCCTTTGTTGTGTGATTTGGCGCTGTTTGTGCATGTCTTAATTGACATCTGTTAAGGAATAGGGTATTTTTCTGGTTTTATTCTGTGGATATTGGGTCTGCGGGTATGTGGGTACTATCATTGGATAGCCCTGGTTTTTCTCTATATTTTATGTCTTGATGACATTTTTCATATTCTGAGTTTTAAGGGGTCATTTCCTCATTTTTCATTTATAAAAGATTGCTGTTTAATTTTGTTTTTTGTGTTTTACGGGCTAACCTTAAGTCTTAGGGTTAAGTTCTTAGTACCATTGGATAGAACTAATTTTTATATATATTTCATGTCCCAATGTTGTTATAGTGAAATTCCGTGTTTTAAAGGTTTTAGTAGTTGTAGCTAATTTTTCTAAGTAGATTAGTGGTTTTTGTTGGTTTTCTGGCTTCAGGGAGGCCGGGCCGCTTCAGGCGGCCTTCCCGCCTCTGTTTTAGGAGGTTGGGGAGCACTTCAGGAGGGTTTTTTATGCAATTTGGCGGGTACAGGCGCCAGATTTGTGGGTGCGCATGGGCTCTTAGTTAGTGGTCTGTGTGTACATAGTGAATAAGACAGTTTGGGGAAACCTTAATCATCATACAGCCATCCGGAGGTGATATCATTGTTCCTCACTCAGTTTTCACTGTTTTCTGGCCACAATTGGCTGTGTTTTTTTCAAGTAAGTTCTTCATTTAACTTAACTTTGGCAACTGTTTTCTCTGTTATAGTCTTGCAAGCTATAGAAAGTATTATTGCTGTCTCTGGTGTGGATTTTCAGCCTACATCAAGTATCTTTGCTGTCTCTGGTGTGGAATTTGTTCTACATTTCAGTTCTTTGGTCTGGTAGTCTATCTGGGGACTACTTTCTTGGCTAATCAAGCAGTCAAGTGTGTTAAACAGAAGCTTTAGCAAAACAGGAACCAACTTACTTTAGCAAGTAAATCTCACTCTATTTTTCTAAAGGGACAGGGGATTTTCTCTCTGGTTTTTCTTCAACTCCCTTGGTCAAGGCCTATAGCTAGCACTATAGGATTGTCTACATTTCTGGCGCCCAACGTGGGGTGGAACTTGCTAGTTCTTTGGAATCTCTGTTTTCTTTGATTGGCTCTTTTTGGTGTTTGGACTGGAGGAATGGCTTCTGGTTCCTCTATTCCTGTGGTGACTGTCAGTGGGGGGGATGATCCTCCTTCTGTGATGGTTAGGGAGTGTGTGAGGATTAAAACTTGGGATGGTACCAAGTTTAATGGGGAGGATTTCAAGTGGTTTCTAGAGAAGTATGAAACTGCTGCTGGAGTGGATGGTGCTTCCTACCTGGACATGGTGAAGCAGATTATCTTCTTCATTGGTGATAGGTCAGTGGAGAAGGAGATTGTGGCCATGTCTGGCTACAAGAAGAGGGATTGGAAATTTTTGTGTAGGGAGATGGTGGATAGATGGGGTGTCAGGTTCATTATGGTGGATCTGAACAAGGTTGTCAGTGAATGGAAATCTTATGGTGGTGTTGGTAACTTAAATAGTTACAGGAAGTTTCTGCTACAGTTTGATCCTGTGGTGGAATATTTGGTGGAAGTGGAGTAGCTGGCACATGAAAATGCTGCCAATGATGTTTTTTGGTCTGCCCTGGCTAGAGATGTCAGGATGGATGTGTTGAAGGAGTTGTCAAGAAAGGAATTAATGAAAACTCTTTCTAATGGGGATCAGAAGTTGCCTGCCTTGGATAAGGTGAAGGAGACTGTTGAGGCCCATTTGAAGTTATTGGCTGTGGACACCTATCAGGAGGGGTGTGCCAAGTATGTCAGCAAAGTCAGTGAGGCTTTGGCTGATGAGGAAGTTAGGGAGAAGAAGGAGGAGAAGAATTTGGTGAAGGTTCCAAAACAGGAGAGGGACCCAATGGTGGAGAAGTTGGCTGATCTCACAAAGCAGCTGCACATTTTTGTTAAGGAGGCTAAGAAGGTTAATAAGGCACCTTCTCAGCCTAGAGAATTCGATAGGAGGGCTGATAGGAGTGATCCTTGGGTTTGCTCTTATTGCAGTAGGAGGGGGCACAGGTCCAATGATTGTTGGGCACTGAACAGAGATGTGTCTGAAGGAAAAGTGGAGTTTGATGGCAGGGTTTTTAAGTTCCCTGACGGTTCTTTTGTGAAGCCCAGTGAGGCGCCGTCTCCTGTGGATTTGGTCAGGAGAAGGGGTGGTCTCAATCAAACGAGGCCAAGGTTTGAGGAGATTCCTGATCAGGGGAAGTCTTCTGTTAAGGTAGATGAGGACGTCAAGGGAAAGGGGAAGGAGGTCAATAAGGTCTCTTTTTCTACTTCCTTTGGTGGTTTGGAGTTGTATTCTTGTGGTGGAAAGTCAAGTGGTGAATGCTTGGCTGGTGTTTATGATGTGGAAGCAGGAAAGGTGGGAAGGCCTAAGAGAAGTTCTCAGGCCCAACCAAAGCCAAATGCTTCAAAGGTGGATCCTAAGCTGAGTGCAGCTAGGAAGAGGTACAGCAAAGAGGAGCTGTACAAGATGCAGAAGGGTATGGCTGATATGGGCCCCCCTAGTTTTTGCGCATTGGATATGAATGGTGAGCTAATGCCAATGGAGGTGGATTCTGACTCTGAGGAGGATGTTTCTTTGGCTTCATTGCCAAAGCCTGCTGGAGTCAGAGGTTCTGGTGAGGGATCTGGTTTGGTTCCTGTTAATGGTAAATCTGTTGGTGGTGCTGGTCCTCAAGAAGCTTCTAGGACCAAGGTGGTGAAGCAAAGAGCTCACTTTGAGAGGCCATTAGTTTCTGGTCAAGTTAATGTTATGGACTCTGTCCTGGAAAGGATGAATCAGGGTCAGGTTTCCCTTTCTTATGGGGAATTATATGCTATCAGTCCAGGGTTGGCTGATAGACAGAAAAAGTTGTTGACCAGGAGAAGAGTTTCTTCTGGTGAGGTAGAATACATTTGTGATTCTGCTGAAAAGTTTGGTGAGGGTTTGGAAACTCATTTTTCTGCTCCTCTGGGATATGTCAATGTTACTCTGAATGGCAGGGAGGCAAGGGCATTGGTGGATTTAGGTTCTCAGATAAACCTGATTTCTTTGTTTGAGGCAACTCATATGGGCCTCCCCATCAAAACTGGTATTGGTGGGAATTTGAGAGGGATCAGTGGCCATGTCACTGAATTGGTTGGAACTTCAGAGTTTGTAAAGTTAGATGTTGGAGGAGCCTCAGGGAAGGTTCATTTTTACATTGCTAAAGGTAATGTAAAAGCAGTTTTGGGTGGGCCATTCTTGATGGATTTTCAGGAAAGAATTGGTTATCAATTTGATTTGGGAATCAGTTTGGAGCTGACTGGTGAAGATGAAAGGAGATTTCACATGAGGTTATCATCCCCTGGAGAGGATGGTTGGTAGACCAGGCCTGGTTTATCTTCAATGTGCCAGTGCATGGAGTGCTGCAGGAGAAGGAAGGAAGTGGGTGCTGCCTCTGGATTTTTGGAGTGCGGCTCAGGCTCTATTGAGAGTCTGTCTTTTTTAGAGTAATAAGGGCTTATCACCCTAGTGCTACAACCTCTCCCCGAGATGAGGAAATCCCAGGTTGTAGTAGGACAGCTCCCTTGGAGATATACCAAGTGGATTTTCAACTTTCTCTTTTTAATGTTTCTCTTCTCTGCAATTATTCATCAAGTTTTTTATCAAGTCTCTGTTCTTTCTCAAGATTCTTAATTATTTTTAATTCAAGTTCAAGGAAGAAGATTGGTTATATATCTTTATTGAAAGATATGCGGAAAAGTTTTGGGGCGGTGAGATTGGGGTCTAAAAGTAAGTCCTCCCAATTGTGCAGCGCTAGGGTTTCTTCTACACCTTTCAAAAACATTACCTGGGTCACAACTGTGAGAATTGGGGAAACACCTGGTTATTTTTGTAGGTCAGAAGAAAACTCAAGAAAAGAAGATAAAAATTTCAAGATAATTCATGAAAATCAAGAAAAAAATCTGAAGATAATGAAGAAAGAAGATGCAAAATATTTTTGTGAAGATCGTCAAGATCTATTTTTGGGCCTCCAGCATTAGGTTAAACTGCAGAAAATTTTGAAGAGAGAAGATCATCAAGATCAATTTTTTGGCCTCCAGCATGAGGGTAAACTGCACAATTTTAGAATATGTGATTCAGAAGATGAATCAAGATTTGAAGATTTGGAAGTTGGAAGTGAGGATGAAGATGTGGAATTGCGGAAAAGTTTTGGAGTGGTGAGATTGGGGTGTAAAAGTAAGTCCTCCCAATTGTGCACCGCTAGGGTTTCTTCTACACCTTTCAAAAACAGTACCTTGGCCACACATGTGAGCAATGGGGAAACCCTTGGTTTTTGTTCCAGGTCTGGTGGTGAAGAATTCCTGAAGATCCCTCAAGTTGAAGGTGGAGCAGCAAAGTATAAGAAGGTAGCGCAGAAGATTAGGCTTGTCAATGAGCCTATGCCTGTGGGTTTGCATCTGCCCTTGAAGAGACCTCCTTTGTCAAGAGATCGGTACTGTACTCCTTTGGTGAAGAATCCTCCAGAATTTGTAGAGACAGCTAGGGTGAGTGTGGAAAGATTGAAAGTTGTTAATTTTGGTCCTGATGGGTGGTTGTCTGAAGAAGAAAAGAAGTTGTTGTTGCATGTTATTGTGCTAAGGGAAAAATCTGTGGCATTTGTTGAAGAGGAAAGGGGTGTGTTGAAGCACTCTTATGGGGAACCTTACTTTATTCTTGTGGTTTGCCATGAACCTTGGCAAATCAAACCTATTCCGATTACAGCCGCTATTAGAGAGGATTCTGTAGAGATTGTTAGAGAAAGAGTCAGGACTGGGTTATACAAACAATTGAATTCCAGCTACTCAAGTCCGGTTTTCTGCGTAAAAAAGCAGAATGGAAAGTTGAGGGTGGTTCATGATCTTAGAGCCTTGAATAAAGTCACTATCAAGGACGCTGGTATGCCACCAAGTGCAGAGGATTTTGTTAAAGCTTTCGCTGGAAGGGTTTGTTATGGTTTTAGTGATATTATGGGTGGTTATGATGAGAGGGAACTCCATACGGATTCAAGGCCTCTCACAACTTTTGAGACTCCTTTGGGAAGATTTCAGCTAACTAGGTTGCCTCAAGGAGTGACTAATTCAGTGGCAGTTTATCAAGCACAGATGGCTTGGATTTGCAGGATGAGGTTCCTACTCATTCTGGTATTTTTATTGATGATGGTGGAATTAAAGGACCATCCACTGATTATGGTAATGAGGCGTTAGCGGAGAACCCTGGAATAAGGAGGTTTATGTGGGAATATGCAATAACTCTAGAGAGAGTGTTGTTCAGGATTGAAGAGGCTGGCTTGACCATTTCAGGGTCAAAATTCTGTTGTTGTGTTCCTGCTTTGGAAATTCTGGGTCATGTGGTATGTAAAGAGGGAAGGATTATGGCGAAGAAGAATATTAATAAAATCCAGTCATGGCCAAGGCCTAAAAATACTACTGAAGTCAGGGGATTTTTGGGTGTATGTGTATATGTCAGGATTTTTATTAAGGATTTTTCTTTGTTGGCTTCACCTTTAAGGAGGTTGACCAGAAAAGATGCAGATTGCGAATGGACTGAAGAGTGTGAAGAGGCTTTTCAGATGTTGAACAAGGTTGTTGGTGAAGATATTGTTCTTCACAAGTTGGATTATGGTTTTGGTGCTGGAAAAATTTATCTGGCAGTGGACTCAAGTTATATTGCTGATGGTGCTGTTTTGTCTCAGGAGGATAAGACTGGGAGGGTCAGGCCAGTAAGATATGAGTCTGTGGTGTTTAGTGAGGTGGAATCTAGGTATTCTCAACCTAAGTTGGAATTGTGTGGCGTAGCTAAAATTTTAAAGAAGCTACAGACGGTTTTGTGGGGGCAGCATTTTGAGCTGCAGGTGGATGCAAAGTCTTTGGTTCAGATGATCAATACACCTAGTCTTCCAAATGCTCCAATGACTAGGTGGGTGGCATTTATTCAACATTTTTCTTTTGACCTGGTACACAAACCAGGTAAAACTTTTACTATGCCTGATGGATTATCAAGGAGGCCACCTACAGATGAAGATTCTGAGGCTAAAGAGTTTGATGAGGATGTTCCAGTGGTTAGGGCAAGCACAAAGGGTGCTGAAGATTTTTCTGACCTCCCCCAAGAGGCTAAACTGGCTGGATCTGATCTTGATTCTGGTGATCAGGATGTTTTTGTTGATGAAGATGGAGTTGTTGTTTGGGACAGCTCAAAATTGGAAAAGGGTATTTTTGTTAGTGAACTGGATTCTCAAAAGGTTCAGTGGAAAGAGAAGGACGTGCCAAAATTTAAGGATTGGTGTCCTGGTTGAGCTGCTCAATTGTCTCATGTTCATACTGGTGATTTTAATGACAGAATTGTACCCTTGGATGTTGTTTTGTTGGATTTTGAAGATGAGACTTGGGGTCAGTCTGGGTTTTATTTTATTTTGGTGGAATATCTGTTGACCTTGGAAAGGCCAGATAGTTGTGATGATGATACTTGGTTGGCAATCAAGAAGAAGAGTCCTGGATTTTATGTGTCAGGAAGGCGGTTGATGAAGAGGAGACATCCAAATCCTCAAGTGGTGGTGACTCAGAAGAAGGGTCAAGAATTGGTTTTGAAGTCTTTACATGAAGACCTTGGTCATAGAGGATTTGGGGAGACTTATAGAAGAGTAGCAGACAGATTTTGGTGGCCAGGTATTAAGTTGGCTGTGCAGGGTTGGGTTCAATCTTGTGAAGAATGCCAAAGAAGAAGTCACTTGGAACCAAAAGAGGTGGGCCGTGCTACTGGTGAATCAACTGTTTTTGGAAGGGTCAGTCTGGATGCTGTCCATATTAAAGAGGGCAGGTATAAATACTTGATTTTTGCTAGGGATGATTTGTCTGGTTGGGTTGAGGCAGTGCCTCTGGTTAATTTGACTGCCAAGAATGTGGAAGAGTTTTTAAAGAAGGAGTGGATTTATAGGTATGGGTTGATGAAGTTGGTCACTGTTGATGGCGGGCCAGAATTTGGTGCCAAATTTAAAGAAGCTGTGGCTAGTGTTCGCTCTAAAGTTAGAGTGGCTACACCTTATTATCCTGAAGCTGAAGGCATGGTTGAAAGAGGCCATCAAGTTATCAAGAATTCTTTGGTGAAGATGTGCGGAGATAGTGCTGAAAAATGGAGGCATCATTTACCCTTGGTGTTATTTGCTGATAGGGTCACTGTGAAGAGGACAACTGGCTATTCTCCTTATGAGTTAATGTTTGGTCAGAAAGCCATTCTACCAGTGGACTTGGAAGCTGTCTCTTATCTTGGAATTGATTGGGATGACGTGCAATCAACAGAAGATTTGCTCTGTGCCAGGATGCAACAGTTTGAATGTAGAGAGGAATGTCAGGAGAAGGCATACTCTAGAATGATGAAGATTAGGAATCAATCAGTCAGGTACTGGGACAAGAAGTTGGCTCATAGACTCAGGAATCTCTTGAAACCTAGTTGTTTGGTTTTGGTGTATAATAGAAGTTTGGAGAGTCAGTGGGGGAAAATGTTTGCTGACAGATGGAATGGACCTTACAGAGTCAGATCTCAGGCGTCTGGAGGTTCTTATGTTCTGGAAGAGTTGGATGGTGCAGTCTTGAAAAAGAGGGTGGCTGCAGACCAAGTGAAAAGGTTTTATCACAGAGGCACTAGGCATGAAGAAGATTGACTCCGCAATGAGGATAAACTATGGACCATTCTTTAATCTTGGTTTTTTTTGTGGTGATTCTTGCATCTGTTTGTTGGAAACTTTTGTTAGAGGGTACCTATGGGTGGGACCTCTAGATTTTGTCTTGACAAGTGTGGGGGTGACTGATGGGCTGGCTGCTCTATCAACAGTTACCCCAGATTGTCTGTTTCCAACCCTTTCTCTTAATTTGGTTGAACCCTAGTATTGGTTTCTTTTCACAGGTTTTAGTCCTCTATGACTTCAAACTGCAATTTCCTCTGGTTTTCAAGTGCTCTACTCTTCACTGTTTATTGGTTTTGGTCTTTTTTTGTGTTGGACGTTGTGTTTTATGTTAGAAGGTACCCAGGGGGGGCTTCTAGATTTTATTTTGGCAAGTGTGGGGTTAACTGATGAGCTGGCTGCTCTGTAGAACAGTTATCCCAGAATGTCTGTTTCAAGTCTTTGTTTTTCCTAGTTGAATTCTAGTTCTGTTGTTTATTATTCAGGTTTCAAGTCCACTATGACTTTAAACTGGTTTGGGACTGGCTTCTTTATCTTTGGTTCTTTCAGATTGGTGGTGGATCACTGGTGGTCTCCCATCATTTTTACTTATTGGAGGGAGCCCACCCAGTGATCATTTCTATGGACCGGGATTTCCCTTATTGGACCATCTATGGAGCTGGACTGTCTTTGATTTTGCAGTTATGTTTTTGCTAGATAGCAGTTTTAGATTATTTTCTTTTTTCTCTTTTTTTCTTTTAATTTTTTATGGGGGTTGTTTAAAATTATAAAATCAAAAAAATATAGGGTGTTACCACATCAGCGTCACCTGGATGTGGGCAAGCATTGGTGGGGAAAGGCTCATCAATTGGCCAGGAAATGCTATTTTCTTTTTATTTATTATTTATTTCATGTGTTTCTGTGTTTCATTATTTTTTATTATCATCAGAATTTCTAAGTTTTTTGAATTTTGTTTTCTGTTAACCATTTAAAAGAGTTAATTGTGTATCCACATAAAGGTGCACTTGGATGTGGGTAAGGTATCAGGGGATCAACTCATCAATTGGCTGGGTGATACCATTTGTATTATCTTTTATATTTTATTTTATTTCATTTATTTTATTTCATTTCATTTTATTTATTAATTTTTTATTTTAGTATATTAGTAAAAAAAAATAAAAAATAAATAAAAAATAAAAAATAAAAATAAAATAAAAAAATAAAAAAAATTCTGAAATTATTTTTATTATTTGTTTTATATTATTATTATGTTTCTAATCTTTTGTATAAGCTCATTGTCTGGATGATGAAGCTTCTTAAGGCTGGTCCGGATTGTGATGACGTTTTTGTTTTTTGTTGGGATTGTGGGAAGCACTGTGTTCTTTGAAGTGCATCCTGCTGGAGAGATTATAGGGATTTTAATGATCAGGAATTGGATTAGAGGGAAGCTCAGAGGAGGAAGAAGAAGAGGCAGGAATGGAGTGCTGGAGGGTGTGCTTAATGATCCTAGACATTTTCCAGTGGTCGTCCAACAGGCGCTTTCTCAGGGATTTTCAAAGTCATTCAAAGGTCCATGGAGGGAAAAGGCTTTAAGCATGTTGGAACACATGGTGCTTAGGTGTTTCCTCATGTATCCATAATCCAGGGTCAAAGAAGTTTCAAGAGGTTGGCCAACTCCAATAATTGATTCAGGAGGAGGGGTACCAACTATACAAGAAGAATTGTATCAGTAATTATTTTTGTTGAAGAAATGGGATAAATTAATTTCTTACTTACAGATTGGAAGCTCATCAAATTTTTAAGCAGCTGGAATTTGGATCTCTGAAGATTTTGTAATGGTCATAGTGGGTGGAGCAACTAGGGAAAGATATGGATTCTCATTGTCAGCCTAAATATCCTTATGACTGAGTATTTCTTATGCTTAAAATAAGATAACCTTAAGTAGATTAAGCTTATATCTTAAAAATAAGGTTAAAATAATAATATATATTATTTTATTATATATATATATAATTATTATTCTATTATATAACTTATAATAATTTAAATAGCTTATCCATGGCCTAATAATATTTTTTAAGGTGTTAATGGAGTCATAATATACTTATCTTAAGTGATATGAAGTAATTATTGACATACATAAGCTTATATGTATACATAAATCTCATATTCACTGAAATATGCAGTATATTATGTATATTTAGGTATATAAGTGGGTTTTAGCCCCTTAATAGCCTATAACCTTTGTTTTTCTGCTTATTTTAGGTCATATGGACGAAATCAGTGGACTCACAACGCCTACAGAAGCATAGACACCTATATCAGGCGCATACACCCAGTTTGGACAACTAAAATTACTTCCTTGGATGGTTATTCACAGATTTATGGGTTGGAAGGATGTTTCTGGGTTAATATGGATGCTTGGGGATGTTATTGGGGGCTTGGACATTTTATTTGTTTCCTTTATATGCTTTTAGTTTCATTAAATCTCTTTTTGATTATTTATTTTACCTGTTTCTTTATGGTATCCGCTTTTATCTGGGTTTTCTATTTATGGTATGGATCTGTGTTATTATTAATAGTGATGGAGGGTCCTTACTGGAGGTCTGGGTGTTAAAACTGCTTGAAGTGGACGCCATGGGGAGGTGATGGGCCCTCACAGTGCTGTAATTGCTGGGGATAGCAGTGACATCATCTGGATTGAAGGTCTGTGCACTCCAGTGGATTTGGGTATAAGTAAGGAGGGATTTTGACGGTTTATTATCATCATTCAATTACTACAATTCAAACAACCACTACAATACAATTATTAGCATTCAGAAATATATTATAAAGCCCTTATAAATTGATATTATCTTTATATAAGCTATAACTATATTTTATTCTTCTATTTTCCACCACTAGCACGCATTTAAATCCAAGTATTGTGAGTTTTATTTGAGTATAACTATTCTAGTAGTCTTCCCCTGAGGTTTAATCACTAAATCATTTATCAATAAGTAGTAGGACCATGAAATAACACTATTATATCATACTTATATACTAGACTATACTGACAATTGGGGTCTTTCCTTATATTTTACTTATTATTTAGTATAAGCCTTGGGACGTGATTTTTACCTTAGTACAGCTCAAAATTAACCAAATATTTGGGTCTGCTGCATATTAGTGGGTAATCATAACTCATTGATTGCGGAAAAGAACCCTCAAAATAATTGTACTAATTTTTTATCATAAAAATTAGATATTTACAGTAGTAACTGTACCCAATATAAACCCAATTTCACTTGGTATTTGGACACCAATATAACACCCAATTAAATTGGTATTTGGCTAAAGCTTGGTAAGCTAATTATTCACCCTTATAGAGGTCTAGTTAAACTTATTATTATATTTTTAACAGATTTTTTTGAATTTTTCTTACATTTTATTTAAATAAATAAAGATATAAATTCAGGGTAAGCTCCATTGCTTTTTTATTAGTAATATAATTGCTAATATTATTTGTCTACTAATTCCATAGAGTTCCCTTTTTTAGATGTAAAATATTGTCATTCTGAACAATATGAGTGCTCCCCAGGACATTGTAAGTGAAAAGCCTGCTTATAATACCAGGTCTAAAGCTAACAAAAACTTTCCAAGACATCACCATGGAGGGACAACAGTACCCCCAGCCAGAAAGCATGAGTATAGAGAAAAAGGACGCCCTCTTAAAAAAGATAACTATAAAAAAGATGTCTCCTCCTCTTCAGGATCAACTGTCCCACCTGGCCAAACAGGTTCTGAAGTTGGAGGAATCAAAATCTCTCATGTTCAAAGAAGTAGAGCAGTTGCAAAACAATTGCAAGGTAGGGTTTCAGCAGATGAATCAGGCAATGGCAGAATTAAAAGGAGGCCAGACCAGTCAATCAAATCAGAAACCCCCTACCCAAGGAGGGTCCACTCACTCCCAGGAGAAAATCCTGGTAGACAAATGGAAATGGGACTGGTTTCACCAACAGTGGACAAGCCACAGTTGCAACAGGAATTCACCCCCTCATCTGACTTCCTCAGCTCACCCTTACAAGGGAAAAAAGCGCCAAAAATCAGGACTGGCAACCATCCCTTGGTAAGTAACTTACCCTCTCAGATTGGACATAATACTGATAATTACAATATAGGTAATTCTATTGATGTCAAATCTGTACAAAAAATAGAGGAGGATTTAAGAAATTTAGGTTTTAGAGTAGATACACCTGACTTGTCTTTTGTCCACAATAACAGTACTATATACAATGATAATACAGTTAATCCTCAGTTGCAACCACCTACTAGTGAGATGAGAAGTTCACAGGAGAGTGAGAGAATTGAAAAGGAGGACATGGAATATTCTAACAATAATCCAACTGTCCATAGAATTGTTTCAGCATTGTGGAATAGAATGACTGATTGTGAGGAACAGACAGTTAAGCTCACTAGTGATACAATTTCATCCTTGACATTAAACATTTCTCAATTAGCAACACGCAAAAAAGAATTAGAGAAAGAACATTTGTCTCTAACTCTTAAATATGATTCATTGAGTAATAAATATAATGACCTTTCAAACAAATTTTGTGAGTTAGAAAAATTATATGAAACACATTTATTAAAAACTGAATCAAGAACTAAGTTATCTTTTGCCCAGACAAATCAAAGTTTCTCTGAGTTGCTACAAAGATTAACTAAAGTTGAGATTGAAACTGCCAATCTACTAATGAACCAGGATAATCATAAGTATAATCAATATAATAATAATACTTTCATTAGCAAAAGTGAATCTCATTCCTTCCCTGTACCACCACAATTAAAACCATCTGGTGGTAGTGTCAAATCTGAAAATTTAAGTCACAAATCCGTGCAGGAAGAAATACAAGACCATTTATCAAAAGTGAATGAGTTGTTGAATTTACCTAAGATTAGTGAGATAAAATCTAATCAGAAAAACTGGCCTAAGATAGATCAGTACCCAACTTATGATGGGGAAGCCAGCTCTGATTGGCAACATTTTATTCAAAGAATTGACAACTTGAAATTCTCATATAAGTTACCAGATGAAGAGATAACATCAAAATTAATTTCTTTATTTAAGGATGTTGCTTTATTATGGTTTGAAGCTGTCTTAAGTGAGGGTAGAGACTACTCTTGGGCTGAATGGAAACAACTTATTGAAAAACAATTTGGAGGTTCTAAATTCAGGGTTACTCAGCAGAGACTTTATGAGAAGACTAGGTATAATCCGTTGAATGGTGACAAACCTATGGTATTTTTAATGAATTTAAACAAAATATTAAAAGCCATTGAGCCTCATATGGATTTTAACTTATGGAAAGATAAGATAATATACAAATTACCTATATCTGTCAGAGACATTGTTGTAGCTAGAACATTAAATGTTACTGAATATTCTGACTTTATTAATATTTGCAATGAAATATTATTAAACCATAAGTATGAATCAAGGTATTCCACTTATAAGCAAAATGTTGAACCTGTAAAAACTCAGAATTCAAAAACACTTCAGGAGAAGCAGAAAAAACCTACTGCACCTGTATTACCTAAAAAGTATGAAACAAATACTTGTTATAAGTGTAACAAACCTTGGGTCAAAGGTCACAAATGTGAGAAAAACATAAATATTGTTGAAAATCAACGTGAATCTGAAACTGAAACTGAAAAAAGTAAAGAATCAAGTGATTATGACAGCAATATCTCATATAGTGATGAAAATGAAGTCTGTATGTTGGAAGATGATTTGTCCATCTTTGAAAATACAATATTAAATATGGACTCAAATGAATCTTTAATGAATTTTGAGGATGCTGAAATCATTAAGGATATACAAGCTGATAACTTTAGAATGACACCTATCATGGTTCCAGCTATCATTTCTGGTGAAAATGTTAATATAGTACTGGACACAGGAGCTGCTGGTTCTGTTGTTTCCACTAATACATTACAGAAAATTGATAGTGAATATAAGTTTAAGCTTGAACCACTTCAAAATAAAAATTGGAGAGGTTTTGGATCAGTACTACACCCCATTGGTAAATACAAAGCTGCTGTTTTCTTTAAACACCAACATGGTTATGTAAGGGTAACTTGTGACTTTGTAGTAATGGATAATACTAATTGTAGTAGCTGTTTTATCATTGGAAATGATATTCTGACTAAATTTGGTGTAAAATTAGACCCTGCTAATAACAATTTTACAATTGGCATGAATGGTAAAAGGAAATTTAAAATAAATTCTTTTAACACAGTCTTACACATTGAGTCAGTAACAAATTCCCCGTCTAAAGGAAGAGAATCCAATGAGATGGAACTTCTGGAAACAGAAATTTCAAAAGCATCATTTGGCACTCAGATAAGTGAAACTGAGAAAGATAATATTTTGGAATTAATTAAAGCTTTTCCAATGGCTTTTGCACATGTTACAAATGAACTTGGCCTTGTAAAAGATCATGAAATGAAGATTAGTTTAACCTGTGATATGGATAATATTCCTGCTAGTCTTAAAAAGAAACCATACCCTGCTTCACCAATGAAGAGGAAAGACATAGAGGATAATATTAAGATGTTATTAAAAATGAACATTCTTGAGAAGGTTGAAACTACACCAAAATATTGTGTAATATCACCAGTGCTAATTTCTTATGAACAAGATAAAGCAAGACTGTGCGGTGATTATAGAGCATTAAATACATTTACAGTAGATGATATTTATCCCTTACCAAGGATTGCCTCTATACATGCTACCCTTAAAGGTGCTAAATATATAAGTTGCCTAGATGGAAATAAAGGGTACCATCAAATTCCTGTTGAAAAGAATTCACAGAACTTTTTGTTGATAACAACACACATGGGAATTTATAAGTATGTCAGAATGCCATTTGGACCAAAAAATTCTCCATCAGTATTTCAGAAGTTAATGGATATAACATTCCATAATGAAATGATTGAGGGATGGTTAATGGTATACATTGATGACATCATAGTGTTTTCTAAATCTTTTGATGAACACTTAATCCATTTAAGGAAAGTATTTCAGAAAATGGATGAAATAAAAATGACCCTTGCATTGAAAAAATGTAAATTTGGGTTTGAATCTTTAAAAGTGCTTGGTCATATTGTATCTGGCTTACAAATACGTGTAGACCAAAATAAAGTGGCTGCAATAAAGAATATTGGCATTCCTCAAAATGTGAAGGATGTACAATCTTTTCTTGGAATGTGTGGTTATTATAGACAATATATAAAAAACTACCAATCAATTGCTGCACCACTGACCACACTGATAAAGAAATCAGAAGCTTTCATTTGGAATAATGAAAGACAACAAGCTTTTGATAAGTTAAAAGAATGTTTAATGACAGCTCCTATCTTGGGTTTACCAGATTTTCAATTACCTTTTGTATTATATACAGATGCAAGTTTTATTGGACTGGGTGCTGCTTTACATCAAAAACAACTTATTGAAGGTAAAATGTCAGAAGTAGTAATCTGCTATATTTCACGTACTCTGAGAAGTGGTGAATTGAAATATGGTGCTACTCAACTTGAATTTTTGGCAGTAGTATGGGCTCTTGAAAAGCTACATTATTACCTTGAAGACCAAAAATTTGAGTTAATAACTGACTGTAGTGCAGTTAAGTCACTCTTAAACATGAAAACTCCTAATAGACACATGTTTAGATGGCAATTAGCTGTACAAGAATACAGAGGCCGGATGACTATTACACATAGAGCAGGAACCTTGCACTCTAATGTAGATCTGTTATCTAGAGTACCTCTGCCTAATAATGATGATAATCCTGCTTATGTTCCTGAGTCAGAGGTTATTAACATTTATGGCATTTATATTTTAGATCTTGAGGATGAATTTATGCAATTAATTCTTGATAATTATAATTCAGATCCTGACTTGAGTAAATTAACTACAATATTAAATGATCCATCTAATGCTTCAATGAATGTTTTAATAAAAACATTACAAATTAAGTATAAAGAGGCATTAGAAAAAGGAAAATTTTCCATTGAGAATGGTTTTATATATTACAGGAAAAAATTAAGTAATGTAATTGTAATTCCCCCTTCAATGAAGGAGTTAATTTTAAGTATATGTTATGATGATATATTAGCAGGTCATTTTGACTACCATAAAACATTAACCAGAGTAAAAAACACAGCTTGGTGGATTAACATGTCTGAGGATGTTCAGAAATATGTTGAAACATGTGATTCTTGTCAAAAATCTAAAAGATTAACAGGAAAAAGAGCTGGTTTATTACAACAAATTGAGCAACCAAAAGCTCCATGGGAAATCATTAACATGGACTTTGTAACAGGTTTGCCAATAGCAGGGCATAAGAGTTATAACTCCTGCTGGGTAATTGTAGATAGATTTACAAAGATGTGTAAATTTATTCCTACCCACAAAGAGGTTTCTGCAAAGGACTTAGCTTTTTTATGGTAGACACAAATGTTAAATACAGCAGGTTTCCCCAAAGCAATAGTTTCTGACAGAGATCCTAAATTTACTTCTGAGTTCTGGACGTCACTTATGGATGTTTCAGGGTGTCAATTAAAACTTTCTACAGCACACCATCCACAAACTGATGGGCTAGCAGAAAGAATGATACAAACCTTAGAAGATATGATAAGAAGATACTGTGCTTTTGGTCTTAATTTTAAAGACAATGACAAATTCACGCATGATTGGGTAACCCTTATCCCAGGTTTAGAATTTGCATATAATAGTACAGTACATTCTGTCACTGGCAAAAAGCCAATTGAGTTATGGTTGGGTTATGTACCTAATACCCCTGCTAAAACTCTTAATAAGTTACCTAGATTGGATATTCATCCAGGTACTAAATCTTTTCTTCAGATGCAGGAATTATGCAGAAAACATGCTCAAGAATGTATAAATAAGGCATTTGAGTATGAAAAGAAAAGATGGGATAAAGCCCATAAAGAACAAATGTTCAAAGAGGGTGATGAAGTCTTTATTTCAACGCTACATTTCAATTTAAATGGTAATGTTAAATTGAAGGATCCATTCATTGGACCATTTGTAGTTAAAAAGATGGTTGGTAATAATGCTGTTGAGGTTATTCTATATGCACCTTATGATAGAAAACATCCAGTATTTCCTATTTATCTTATAAAACCATACCATTCTAATGATACTGCTCTATTTCCAAGAAGATCAGGAAGGCATAAACAGCAACCTGAAGAAATAGTGGAAAAGGCAGAAATTGAAAAGATACTTAAAAAGAGACACCTTACTAAAGAAAAGGGCGTTGAGTATCTATTAAGATTTAAAAATAAATCAAGTGAATATGACCAGTGGATTCAGAAAATGAAATCTCTGATCTTAAAAATCTCTTGAAAAAATTTAAATCTAAATAATACTGTTCATTCAGTATATGTATTATAAAAATTATTTTTTTTATTTTATTATTTCACTCCTTAGTTTTAATTAAAATGTCTTAACATTTTTTTTATTATTGTTTTTTTTTGGGGTGAGGGAGTGTCAGCCTAAATATCCTTAGGACTGAGTATTTCTTATGCTTAAAATAAGATAACCTTAAGTAGATTAAGCTTATATCTTAAAAATAAGGTTAAAATAATAATATATATTATTTTATTATATATATATATAATTATTATTCTATTATATAACTTATAATAGTTTAAATAGCTTATCCATGGCCTAATAATATTTATTAAGGTGTTAATGGAGTCATAATATACTTATCTTAAGTGATATGAAGGAATTATTGACATACATAAGCTTATATGTATACATAAATCTCATATTCAGTGAAATATGCAGTATATTATGTATATTTAGGTATATAAGTGGGTTTTAGCCCCTTAATAGCCTATAACCTTTGTTTTTCTGCTTATTTTAGGTCATATGGACGAAATCAGTGGACTCACAACGCCTACAGAAGCATAGACACCTATATCAGGCGCATACACCCAGTTTGGACAACTAAAATTACTTCCTTGGATGGTTATTCACAGATTTATGGGTTGGAAGTATGTTTCTGGGTTAATATGGATGCTTGGGGATGTTATTGGGGGCTTGGACATTTTATTTGTTTCCTTTATATGCTTTTAGTTTCATTAAATCTCTTTTTGATTATTTATTTTACCTGTTTCTTTATGGTATCCGCTTTTATCTGGGTTTTCTATTTATGGTATGGATCTGTGTTATTATTAATAGTGATGGAGGGTCCTTACTGGAGGTCTGGGTGTTGAAACTGCTTGAAGTGGACGCCATGGGGAGGTGATGGGCCCTCACAGTGCTGTAATTGCCGGGGATAGCAGTGACATCATCTGGATTGAAGGTCTGTGCACTCCAGTGGATTTGGGTATAAGTAAGGAGGGATTTTGACGGTTTATTATCATCATTCAATTACTACAATTCAAACAACCACTACAATACAATTATTAGCATTCAGAAATATATTATAAAGCCCTTATAAATTGATATTATCTTTATATAAGCTATAACTATATTTTATTCTTCTATTTTCCACCACTAGCACGCATTTAAATCCAAGTATTGTGAGTTTTATTTGAGTATAACTATTCTAATAGTCTTCCGCTGAGGTTTAATCACTAAATCATTTATCTATAAGTAGTAGGACCATAAAATAACACTATTATATCATACTTATATACTAGACTATACTGACACTCATGGTCTTCCTCTGAAAGATTTTGAGAAGGTGAACTAGGAGGCTGATGTTCCTGGGGCTTAGTTGGAGCAGTGAGATTTTTGTTGTTGTTGTGGTTGTTATTTCTGTTGGATTAAGCTGGAGGAGGTGCTGGTGATGGAGTACTAGGGTTGTTAAAGGATGGAGCAGGAGAGGGGGATTTGGAAGCAGATTGATCTCTTCTGGATGGAGCTTTTGAAGAGATGGAACTGTCAGAAAAGTAGTTGGCTGACAGAGGAGAGGTATAGTTTCTTTGTCTTAGTTGGGGATGAAGTTGTTGTTGTGGTGCAGTATGTGGTGTTCTGGTTTCTTCTTGGGGTTCTCTGGCAGGTCTCTTTGAAATCTGGGAAATTTTGGTGCTTTTTGACTTTGGAAGGGTGTATTGCATTGCTCTGGGAGCAGTAGGAGGTAGTTGGGTTGAGTTGTTGTTGTTGTCTGGATAAATTTGGCTGTTTTCTGGCCGTTTTTGGAGGTTTTGGCCCTGATTTTCACTGTTTGGTGAGGTTGGCGGGCCGCCTGGACGCGGTCTAGAAGCCTGGGAGTTGATCTTGAAGCTTTTGGAGCTAATTTTGAGGAGATAAAAGTAGTTTCTTGGGAAGCTAAGGCTGCTCTTTTGGGAAGAGTTCTGGAAGCGGATCTTCTGGATCTTCTGGAAGGTGCTGAAGATAAAGAGGAAGAGGAAGGACCAAGCTCTGAAGATCTAGTAGGGGATCTAGAGATGTATTTGTGGGAAGGTGAAGGAGGAGGAATAGGGTAGTTGGCGCCTCTGTCACATCTTTTCTTTTTGGAATAGCAAGAATCACAAGCCCTGTTGTAGAATTTGGATTTAGGAGTTGGAAGAGTGAATGTGCAAGGTCTGCACATGTGGATGCACTGTTTTCAGGCATAGTCCTTGGAAGAAGTGAAGCAAGGGAGAGTAGAAAGGTTAACATCAGGAGATCCAGCCATGATCTGTGGTGAGAAAAGATGATGAAAAGGGATAGGAGGAGATTTTTGTCAGTGAAGGTGGAAGTTCAGCAGGTTGGCTGTAGAGGTGTTCTGCATGAAATTGGCTGCGTCTATTTTATGCAAAATTCCGTCAGTCCATCAAGACTCTAAACTGAAAAGGCTATGGTATCAAGACCAGTCCATCAAGACTTTAAACTGAAATCTGGTTTCTGTTAGTCCTCCAAGACTTTAAACTGGCTAGTTTCAAGATTTTATCAAGACTAGTCCGTCAAGACTTTAAACTGAACACTGTGTTAGTCCCCAAAGACTTTAAACTGAGGGTTTTAAGTCCCCCAAGACTATAAACTGAGGGAGAAGTTTTTGTTGTTGAAATTGGTTTTGAAAGATTGGTGGAGGGTATCCACAGGGGGAGCCTCCGAATTTGGAAAAGCCAAGTTTGGGGGTAATTGATGGGCTGGCAGCTCTATTTACAATTACCCCAGAATGTTAGTTTTTTCTCTGTGTCTTAATGTGGTTGATCTCTGGTTCTGGGTTTATGATTTAGGTTTTTTGAGTCCCCCAAGACTTTAAACTGAGGGTTTTTGAGTCCCCCAAGACTATAAAATGAGGATGGTCCCCCAAGACTTAAAACTGAGGGTTGTTTGTGGTTACATCCTATAGAGGGTGTGGTCAATTTTTCTTTCTGAATCAAACTCAAGTACTAGTGGAATTACAGAGGGAATCAAGAGATGAAATGAAGTGTTCAGAATTAGCCTTGAACTGGTGAATGAGGTGTCTTCTGTTCTCAATGTCCTGTGGATCTCTAGCAGGAGTGGATTGGAAGTAGTGAAGCAGAAGCTGTTTCTGTTGAGATGTGTGTTGTTGGAACTTGGCCTTGATAGTGGGCAAGTGGTTTTGTGTTGGTGGTGCAATGGATCCTACATTGTTATCATCACTATCAGAAGATGGAGGAACTGAGAAGTCATCAGTTTTAAAGTTGAAGGAAGAAGTGAATGTTCTTTACCATCAGATGGACCAGGGATGGTGGAACTAGTTGTTTTATGGGTTGTGGCACTCTTCTGGGAAGGGTGGAGCTTTTTGATTAATCTGGGTATCAGGATGGATGGCCTAGATCTTTTGGTGCTGGCAGAAGATGGGCCAGGTTGAGGTGGAGGTGAATCTGTTGCAGAAGGAAGTGGACCAGGTCTGTGGCAGGTCTTCTTTCTAGATTGGCAGACATCGCAGGACGTTCTGTATGGATGTACAGGTGGTGTCATGGTGCAGATTAAATTATTGTCGATGCAGTATTGGCAGGGACCCATTTCAGAGGCAGATTTGGGAAGAAGGTTGAACATGGTGGTTGGATGAAGAAAGAATGTGGAAATTCTCAATTGGAGGGAGGATGTGGTCTTCCAACATTGGCAGGGGCCTTTTTTGTGTGATTTGGCGCTGTTTGTGCATGTCTTAATTGACATCTGTTAAGGAATCGGGTATTTTTCTGGTTTTATTCTGTGGGTATGTGGGTACTATCATTGGATAGCCCTGGTTTTTCTCTATATTTTATGTCTTGAAGACATTTTTCATATTCTGAGTTTTAAGGGGTCATTTCCTCATTTTTCATTTATAAAAGATTGCTGTTTAATTTTGTTTTTTGTGTTTTACGGGCTAACCTTAAGTCTTAGGGTTAAGTTCTTAGTACCATTAGATAGAGCTAATTTTTCTCTATATTTCATGTCTCAATGTTGTTATAGTGAAATTCCGTGTTTTAAAGGTTTTAGTAGTTGTAGCTAATTTTTCTAAGTAGATTAGTGGTTTTTGTTGGTTTTCTGGCTTCAGGGAGGCCGGGGCGCTTCAGGCGGCATCTCCGACGTCGGACGGCCCGCCTGCCTCTGTTTTAGGAGGTTGGGGAGTGCTTCAGGAGGGTTTTTTATGCAATTTGGCGGGTACAGGCGCCAGATTGGTGGGTGCGCATGGGCTCTTAGTTAGTGGTCTGTGTGTACATAGTGAATAAGACAGTTTGGGGCAACCTTAATCATCATACAACCATCCGGAGGTGATATCATTGTTCCTCACTCAGTTTTCACTGTTTTCTGGCCACAATTGGCTGTGTTTGTTGCAAGTAAGTTCTTCATTTAACTTAACTTTGGCAACTGTTTTCTCTGTTATAGTCTTGCAAGCTATAACAAGTATTATTGCTGTCTCTGGTGTGGATTCGCAGCCTACATAAAGTATCTTTGCTGTCTCTGGTGTGGACTTTGTTCTACATTTCAGTTCTTTGGTCTGGTATTCTATCTGGGGACTACTTTCTTGGCTCATCAAGCAGTCAAGTGTGTTAAACAGAAGCTTTAGCAAAACAGGAACCAACTTAATTTAGCAAGTAAATCTCACTCTATTTTTCTAAAAGGACAGGGGATTTTCTCTCTGGTTTTTCTCCAACTCCCTTGGTCAAGGCCTATAGCTAGCACTATAGGATTGTCTACAGCGGTTCTCAATAATCAAACCTAACACCCCCCCTTGCAACAAGGCCTCTACCACCAATAGCCTAGTAGTAAAATATTATGAATTAAAGAAAGAAAAAGATAAATATGAAGGAAAAATAAAATAAAATAAAAAACTAAGTTCCAACTGAAAGATAAGACAAACAATGTTGAATATTCAAACCACCCAATGACTTTGTCATACAGTCTGCCTTTTGATCTCTACTAGGCACCCAAGTAAGAAGTACTTCTTTGTTGAAAATTAGCTGATTGACAAATTAGAAATCTCTCTTTGAATGTCTGGTATCCTTATTTGATGAATGGTCTTTTCCTGTCCTCACTGCTGTCTGATTATCACAATAAAGATGAACTGCCTCTTGATAGTTAAAAAAGTCCTCAAGAAAGTTCTTGACCCATAAGCCAGTCCTGACACCTGATGAAAAAGCCATGTATTCTGCTGTTGAAGTAGATATTTCCACTATCCGTTTCCGTTTTGAACTCCAGCTAATAGGTACCTTGCAGAAATATATGATATGGCCTTGAGAAGCTCTATCACCTTTATGCCCACTCCAGCTTGAATCAGCATAGACTTCAACTTTTGCAACCAAATCTAAATGAGAAGGAAATATCTTGAATTTTAAATGAGCTGTTGCTGAAACATAAGCCACAAGATGGTTTAAAGCTTTCCAATGATCTTCTGATGGATGTCTGGCAAAGCTAGCTAATAGGTTGACAGCATAAGCAATATCTGGCCTAGTACCTTGTACCAGGTAGCTTAAAGAACAAACAATTGACAAGAAACCCAGGGGATTAATTGGAGAAGATGATGGATCTGCTGAAAGCAGGTTACACTTACTTGGAAGGGGAGCCTTAGTATGCAATTGAGAAGGATTATGAAGTTTGCTGATCTTCTGAGCAAGAGGAGCTTGAGACAAAATAAACCCATTCCTGACTCTTTCCACATCTAAACCCACTATCTGATCCACCTTTTCCTTCCACTTAATTTCCAAAACTACAGCCAAATCTTTTTCCAACTTCTTCAAAGTTTCTTGAGAATCACATGCCACAACTCCATCATCCACATGAAGCCAGATAACTGATGAACCCAGATTCTTCTTTAAAATATAGACAGAATTATAAAAAAGACTCGGTTCATATTCCAAATTCTTCAACTTTTCTGCAATGAACTTCCACCAACATCTTGCTGCTTGCTTTGTACCATAAAGAGCTTTGTGCAACCAGCATACTAAAGTGCCATCATTTACTTCAAGTCCTTCAGGTGGGAGAACATAAACTTCCTCTTCAATAGGACTATTCAAATAAGCTGCAACCACATCAAAAGAATGAAAAAACCAGTTAAACTTTGCTGCTAGAGTAAAAATAAGTCGTAGAGATGTGAAGGTAGCAGTAGGAGAAAAAGTTTCTTGAAAATCATGGCCATATTGCTGAAAAAAACCTTGATCTACGTAACGTGCCTTAAAACGCTTAGGGTCATCAGCTGAAAGTCCTGGTTTAATAGCAAAAATCCATTGTGCTCCAAGAAGTTTGATTCCAGGTGGAGGTTTAACAAGCGACCAAACTTTCTTCCTGGAAAGATTTTCAAGTTCATTTTTTCAAGCCAAAGACCACTGATTACTGTCTTCACTTTTCATAGCTTGCTTATATGTTTTTGGTGCTTCAGGGAACAATTCTAAGCAAGTATTTTGAATTTCAGTTCCAACAGCATCTTGATCCAGTAGTCTTTTATCAAGTTCAAAATCACCAAGAGTTAACAAATTCACAATAAACAGAAAACCATGCTTTTCTGAAGATGAGATCACATCACTTTTATCTTGAGGCAGCTGTCCTTCTGCAATATCAGGTGATTTAGAGTTATTTCACTTTTCAGAAACTTTTTGAGTTGTTTCATGTGAAGGGAATTCAGCAAAAGTAAATTGAATAAGCCTGTTGTTTGTTTGATCCCAGAAAAGCCAACCTTTACCACCCTCCACATACCCAACCACACAACATTTCACTACCCTCACATCAAGTTTCAACTGTTGAGATTTTGCAACATGAATAAAAGCCACTTCTCCAAAAGTCTGTAACAAATCAAGTTCAGGTTTTCTCTTGAACATTGCTTCATAGGGAGTTTTTGAAATAGAAACTGAATTGGGAAGTTGGTTATGAAGATAAGCTGCCCACAAAAATTCTGCACCCCAAATGAACTTTGACAAACCACTGTCATAAAGCATGGTCCTACCCATATCAGAAATAGTCCTGTTGTAGTGTTCAGCAACTCCATTTTGTTCAGAATGATAAGGCATAGAATGTTCCCACTGAATTCCATGTTGTGATAGATATTTTTGCATCTTCTGATTAAGATAATCTCCACCATTATCTGAACCAAGAATCTTCAGTTTGAAACTAGTCAACCACTCCATTTTTAAATTAAATTGTATAAAAGCATTGAAGACTTCATTTTTTGATTGAATGATTTCAATATCAGAGTAGCTAGTCTTCACATCTCAAAAGGAAACAATATAGCGTGCTCCATTAAATGTTGCCACTTCAAAGGGACCCAAAACATCTGAGACAATAATTTACAAAGGTTCAGGATCACATTCAGTAGGAAGTAGTGTGTGTCTTTGGACATTCTTGCAAAGATGACATTCTTTACCATCAATAATACCAGCGGGAAGAGAGGAGGGAAGACCAAGGGCAACCCCAGAAGCAAAAAACCTTTTCATAACTTGCAAGCTGACATGTCCAAGCATCCGATGCCACTTCATGAGTTCACTTTCAGGCTGTCGAGTTGAATTAGGTTGCTGCTGAATTGGGGGGTCAAGTGACAAACATGGAACTGGTGGCTTGGAAGACAGAGAGGAGGAAATAGAGGTAGCATTACATTGATGAAAAGGGCCATACCACATTCTGAGAAACCACTTGTTTCCACCAGACCACTTTGCTTTAGCTAATTCAGTATCACCTTTTTTTATATCAAAATGATTTGCTGCATTGGCATAGAATGAAACCCCAGACTTTAATAATGCAGATCCAGAAATTAAGGTACTGCTAGCAGTTGGGCAGAAAAAAACTCTGTTGATGGTGAAGTTGGAGTTGTCAAAGCCTTTCAGGATGATGGAGCCAATGCCTGTTACAAACTTTTGAGATTCAGGATCATCCTTGACAATAAGAGGGATCTTTTGAAGTAAGTATTGCAATTCAGAAAATATAGATAAATCCCCACTCATATGATCAGTTGCATAGGGGTCAAACAAAGCTAGTTTTTGTGGAGATGGGGGAGTAGTGGAATGAGAATTGTATTGATGATGAGAGCAGAAAGGAGTAGTCCCATAGGAGTGAAAAAATGTAGTGGTAGGGCCAGATGAATGGTAACAAGACCTCCAATTTGAGTAAGAAAGAGATGACATTTTGATTCTATTAAAGAAGACAAAAAATAGAGAAGAAGAGAAAAATTAAACTGTTTTTATATTTTATATTTTTTTATCTATTTTATTTTTATGTTTATGTTTATATATTTATTTATATTTCTTGATTCTAATATCTATAATATCTAAACAACTTGATGACTCTTGTATTTTTCTTTCTTTACTGGCTTGTTCTTTGTCTGCAACTGGTAATGCACTAAATGCCCATAACCTGTAATGCCCTGTGCACCCGAATCCCAAAACCCCAATGGTAAGCTCGCTCTCTTCACCCTGTGTCAGAATAAAATTGCAGGATTACTAACCTGTGCACCCAAATCCCAAAGCCCCAATGGTAAGCTCGCTCTCTTCACCCTGTTTCAGAATGAAGAGAGGGGAATCACGCACACAGTCTACATACATTAAAGGCTGCAGATGAGGTTCTCACTAATCTAAACCTAACAGTTAAAACACTTTATTGAATAAATTATTAATGTTTTATTCTAAAAATTAGTAATTTTGTTATAATAAGTATTTGTTTTAACTTAAAATAATTGTTACACTAATAAAAGTAGTTAAAATAATTAATTATTCATGTTTTATACTAAATTAATTAATTACACTGTTTTTATGTGTTAAAATAAGTTCCTTTTTATGTTTCACTTAAAATTGGTTTCTTTAAAATAGTTATCAGACATGTTTTAAATTAAAATAATTGTTTTATTGCGTCTCAAACTTATTTAATTACTTCCTAACTTTAATGTAAAGGTTTGAGATTAATTTGGGGAATTTTATGCTCTAACTCATGTGTGTTAGTTAATTGTTTCACATGTTCCCTTGCACTTGCTCATATTTTGTTACATGTTATTTTTAACTCTATATACATTAATGTGGCGCTTCAGAGGGCCCCTTGCCTATATAAAGGTCTTGGGTAACCCCCTGTAGCCTGATCACTTATTACTCACATTCTAAACATATTTTACAATATATACAAAACCCATTATTAGTTATTTTATTATTATTACAATTCTAATTTAAATATTAAATAATTAATTAAAGGTTGCCTTAAGTCTATTACTAATAATAATTGCTAGCCGCACAGAAAAATTTGACTTACTTAAAAATAAATATTTTATAAATAAATAAAACCTCTTTATTGTGTCTCCCCTCAGAAAGTGTCGTTGCATTTCTCTATTTTTTTTATTATTATTTTTCTTAAATTTATAAATTTTACCTATTATTATTTCCCTTTATAATCCCTACTTCCTATTTCCTGCTACCCCTTTCTATTTTCTTCTCCTTCTTCTCCTTCTTCTAGACAACCCGCCGACAGATGGTGTGTGTAGGGAAAAGCACGCTGTTGAAGTATAACAGTTAATGGGGTATGTAATTTGAATTAAAATGACTTACTTGGTACCTTTTTTGAGGCTTGCTTGAATGGTGTATATTGTAATGTTGGACACCCCCTATTATGTATCTCATACGTTGGGCTTAGTGTGAAGGAGCTGGGATATATGATATATATTGGTTTTGTTTGGTCAATTTTTATTTCTATGAAAATAAAAATTAGTAAAAAAAAAAGATAATCCTGATTCCTTCCAACATTCCTGCTAGGTGCATCGCACTTTGATCGCAGTGAAAGATGACGATTCAGGGAAGTCACAGCTGGATAATTTTGTTGGATCTCCACAGTTTATAATTTTGTCTGTGTAAAAGTGGGACATCTGATCTCGCCATGTCACGCGTGTTGCTTGTAGAGGGCGCGTGATTGAGTCGCGCGGAATGTGTCAGGCAGTGTCACGTTTCATCGCGGGACATATGCACCCGACATGGAAACGTGACACACTTATTGCAGTTGTCTTGGAGAAATTAATTTTTTTTGTTAACTGACTTCAATTTTCTTTCTAAGCTTAATTTGGCACTGATTATCATCTTTGAAGTATCTGTTGGTCTATTCCAATTCATACAGTCACTGATTAGGAAAGCAGGTTCTTGTTGGTTCATTCTTTCTATTAGTGTCTTGCAACACTGATATGTACGAGTGATATTTGCGGGGTTGGTTTGTGATTGTAGGGAATATATATATATATATATAATTTGATTAGCTAAGAAGGAGTGGCCAGTGAATCGGCTGATTTGTATGTGAAGAGTGAAAAAAAAGATTTTCTGTTTCTACTACTGGCTGATCCAATTGGCTGACTGCAGGATTTCGAGTGCAATGATGAGTGAATATGTCGGTGTGGAAGAGCTTACACTAGCAAGCCACCTCATCCTTCAACTCTACGGCCATGGATGTTCGGTGAGTGGTTGAGGTTTTCATTTCTCATCCTTAAATCTGTTTTTGTTGATGGGTTTATGTTTTTATTTGCCTCTAGGAAGTCGTCTCTCTCTTACTCAACAGAGGGCGTATGCCTTTTCGTCTTATCGTGGGGATGTCGTCTCTTAGCCCTTCTTCAACTAGACTCGCACTTATTACCCTCATTCAACACAAGTATGTTCATCTTATCGTTGTTCTTTTTTTTCTTTTGTATTATGACATGCAGACCGTTTTCACTAACTTATCATCCCCATTATTCCTCAATCCACTATCTCTTTCGTTTTTCTGTTGAAAAAAAATAAATTAATTAAATGGCGGCATCATTAGCTGTGTATATCATTCTCAACTAGACCCTTCATCGTCGGGTCAGATTTTTTACGAAGCTAATTTAAAAGAAATCCTCGCTCGTGTGCGATTTGGCCACTATATAGCTATTGTTGAAGAGCTTTACGGTCATGAATCAATGATTATCTTTAAGACTCTCCTTGAAAACGGAAAACTGTCTGTTTTTCAACTCGTCAACATTCTGAACTCTGGTTCCGCACTTTCCAACTCCAAATCGGATAAAAACTCAGCACATGTAAAAAGTATGACTTTGTCCATTGTATGGTTGCATATATTTCATCATCTGACTCATTTTAATTACGTTCTCTCATTGGCTTGATAATCAGAAAACAAAATGATCCGCTCCAATCTTTACTATTTACTGTCTGAACAAATCGTTAAACCTGTTCATCCATATCAAACTGTCTCTCCGACCGATCGTTTAATGGCTCTAGAAAAACGTACATTCTTATCTTAACTATTTCTATTGATGGTGAAGGAGATAGGCCCAAGATTAAGCTAATAATGTTCTTCCCATTCATCCCCCTCCATTAAATATATCGTTTTCTAGAATATATCTCCGAGATCACTGGAGTACCTACACCAAAAGATATTAACAATGCTAAACTTCGTGCAGAAGAATATAGAAACGCTGAAAAAGAAAGAGAAAATGCTGAAATGATGGAATTCACTGAAGTAGGCTGTCCTCTTTTTATTTTTTAGTGTCTATTTAATCATTTTGTCGGCTATTGTTATCTTTTTGGTGACTATCCAGCGGAAACGAAAAGCAAATTCTTCTTTGGATGATAAGGGGTTAAAGAAACAGATAGTAGAGGAATATGTCCTAGACGTATGTCATTTGATAATTCATTTGAGAAACCTTGAACATTCACTTAGCAATTGTGCTAACTATTATTATTATTGATGTTGTTACTGGTTGATCTGTATCCTCTGTTGGTTTGGTATAATGGATGGGAAACTCGAACAGGACTCAATGCAAGTGCGAATAAACTACGACAAATTAGATATCAAGATTCGGAACTCGGTTAGTGTGTGATGTTGCACTTGCTTGGTTTTCTATTTGAACTTTCATATATCTTCATTAATAATGATAAATACACATCCGATATGGCATGTGTACTCTTGACATAGAGTTGGTGAAATGACTAAAGCTAATAGATATAACTCATTAACAGATACTGGTTCAAGAATGTCTAAAACGGTTCAATCACGAAGTGGCCTATGTGGTCAGAGCCATGTTAAGTGTAGCTGAGTGCAAAGAACAGAATTGCTCAGAACTTATTTCGGGCAAGTGATTGCTCTAGATCAAGAAAAGAAGTTTGAAGCCTAACTTTTGTGCAGACGATCTTCCTCTCTGGCGTTGAAAACAGGTGCAGTTTCAGTTCAGACAATCCTTATTCGGCTAGGAGAAGAAGCCAAGAAATTGAAAACCTGCTTTCCAGACAAAGCGGCAGATGGGATGTTTAAATTGAAGTTGAAAAACACTGGTGATCTTGTAGGCGAAATCCTTGCCATTGTTGCGCGACAAGATGATTTAGGGGCCCCATCGGGTTCAGTTTACGTGGCTGGGACATTAAAAAAGTCAATTGAACAGCTTAATCCGATCGCCATGCTATCAGAATTGAAAAAAAACAGCGGTGGGTCAGGAAGCGGTGGGTTACGAGAATTCAAAATTGAATATGGACGGTTCGGAGTTGAATTACGGAAGTCGTTGGTTGGAAAGATGGTGAAGGAAAGATTTGGAGTGGGAGCAACCAGAATTGTTCGGATTTTGATGCACAAAGGACGATTAGAGGAAGCACATGTAGGCCAACAAATATATATAATTTGGGAAGGGTTTTCATGATTTGGGAGCTGATTTAAAAGTTTACATTGACGATTTTGTAGATTGCGAAATTCGCAATGATGACAATGAATGAAGTGCGCGAGACCTGCATCAAATTGTTTGCAGCAGGACTAGTTGAAATGCAAGAAGTACCAAAAACACAAGAACGAATACCATCTAGGATGTTTCATTTATATTTTATAGATTTTCGTAAACTGATCAATCAACTGAAGATGGATGTTCGAAAAGCGCAAAACAATACGGAATCACGAAAAGAAAGCGAATGTGCTAGGGAAGCTACGTTGATTCAAAAGTTGTCTAGAAGTGATGTGAAAAGTGAGCCGAGTCGATTTTTGTCGGTGGTTGAGAAAGGGAAGATGGATGGATTGATGAGAAGACTTGAAGCTTTAGAAGTGGGAGCAATGAGATTGGAAAAAGACATGTTTATTTTAGAAGAGTTTCCTTGGATTGATTGATTGATTGATTTATTCTAAAAAAAAATGAAGACAATCATCTTGTGAGGGTAATACAAAAGTAAAAAAATAAAAAAAAAAATAGAAATAAAAAGATAATTTCCAATCAATTTATTAATATTCACATTTCTTCTTTATGAAAAGAAAATGATACTGTTGAAGGTGGCTACGATTTATCTAAAAAAGTGAAGTCATGATTGACAAAAAGAATAATAGTGGGAAGTATATGGAGTTGGGTCCTTAAATGTATAGTATATAGTAAAATAATAATAGTCAAAAAATAATAATAACAATAATAAGAATAACAATAATAACAATAACAATAATAGGGGGTATCAATGTTCAGGGATCTGCAATTAGGGATCAGGAATTTTTTTTTCCGGGATCAGACATTATTAATTGCGGAAGATTCTTATCCACTAGCCCCGGGGCTAGTGGATAAGGAATCCACGATAATGCATTATCCCGCCTCTTATACCCCAATTTCCATTCCTAATTCCTGATCCCAAACTCATCTCATCCATGATGGATTTGCAAGAAAGTCACATGACTCATAATGGCTGATGCCATCCTTGAGTCTTTCCTCACTCTATGCTACTTAATTTTGGTGGCGAACACTTAAGTTTTTTTTCTATCTACACACCCCAACTGCACATTTGGCGGTGAATTCCCACTTCCCTCATCACATAACCCTTCCACCGGCAACAATGAAACACCTCTCTACTAGGAAGCTACTTCACTCAACAATGAATGCTATTACTTTTCTTTTAGTTCTTTACTATAAATCTGACTCTGATTTTGAAGATGCTTTAGCTTATATGTGTTTTCTTTCCAAAAAGTGTTACATCATCACCAGGGGGCCAAATCTTTATCATGATCCCCAATATGATCTGGCCTCTATTCTCAACATTCCTCATTTAAACTTCACGCAACTTTTTAGAACTTCTCCTGATTCTTTCTTCAAACTTTATCAACTCATCTCCAATCATCCTATCTTTCATAACAATTCCCATAACAAACAGCGTAATCCTGCCATCCAACTTGCTGTTGCACTATGTCGCTTTGGCTCAAATGGAAACAGTGCTGCTGTAAGACGTTTAGATAAGCTCTTTAACATAGGATATGGTACCGTGATATTATACACCAAGCGTTGTATGATTGCTATCCTTTCCCTCAAGTCTCAAACACTTGCTTGGCCAACTCCAGAACAGTGACTTGAATCCTCTCAAGTAATGCAAGCTGAAGGTTTCCCTGGCTGTGTAGGATTTGTTGATGGCACAACTATACCTTTGAGTCAAAAGCCTGCTCATGATGGCAACCATTATTTTGATCACAAAAAAAGGTTTCTTCAAAATCTTCTCCAATTTCTCATCCTTCATAAACTAACTTTTTATCTTCTTTCTAGATACTCTATTGCTGTTCAACTTGTATGCAATGTCAATAAAAAATTTATTGCTTTTCATAGTGGCTGCCCTGGCTCATGTCATGACTCTCCCGTCTTCCAAAGAATGAGGATTTCTCAAACCCCTCACTCTTACTTTGACAAATCTCAGTACCTCCTTGCAGACTCAGCATATGCAAGTGGGAAGTACATTATACCTGCTTTCCATGGTGCAACTTCAGAAAATGACCCCAAAACTAAATTTAATTATCACCTTGCACAATCAAGAGTACAAATTGAACATGCTATAGGTATTTTAAAGGGACGATTTTCTAGTCTTCGGGAGCTCAGAATCCAATTTCAAAAAAAATTGGAGATCAAAACTGCAAATCATTGGATCATGACTTGCATTATACTCCACAATATCCTAGCTGATTTAAAGGATGAGTGGAATGATCTTTATGAAGAAGAGGATCCTGAACCAGCACCGGCTCTACCCTCCCTTGAATCACAAAACATTCATTCAACCAGCATACACTCTGTCATTATGCCTATTACTCTCCAACATTTCTCTTCACCACCCTTTTAAATTATTATATTTTTTACTCTCCAAATGTCCTCTTAGTGTACTTCATTCACTTGGTTTGTTATTTTGGTTTGTTGCATATTCATTTTTTTTTTTTTTTTTTTTTTTGGAATTTACAGTGAATATCTTTTTTTTGGATGGCTCATTGGTTTTCTTTCACCAGCTCAACATAAAATCACATATTTTGTCAGTGATTTTTTTTTTTTTTTCATCCTCTCCTCAAACATCACTCAAATATTTTCATTACTTTTATTTTCTCAACTCATCTCAACAGGTAAGTATTTTTTTTTTTTTTTTTTTTTTCATGTTTTTTATTTGCTAATCATGAATTTTTTTTTTTTTGATTTATTTTTTTTTTTTTTGATTTATTTTGTTTTTTTTTTGTTGTTTTGTTGTTGTTTTTTTTTTTTTTTTTTTTTGTAAGTCCTTTTTTTTTTATTTTCAATGTTAGACTAAATTTTTTTTTCTCTCTTTTTTCTCTTTTTTTTTTCTTTTTTTTTCTCTCCTTCACCCCTTTTCTTCTCTCTTTACCTGCCTCAAGTCACTCCTTCTCCCCTCTCTTTACCTTCCTCAAGTCCCGCTTATTTCACCCTCCTTGCCTGTCCCAAATCCCCCCTTTCCCCCCTCTTTAGGTGTCTCATGACCCCCCCCTTCCCCTCTCTTTAGGCGCCTCATGACCCCCCCTTCCCCTCTCTTTAGGTGCCTCAACTCTCCCCCCTTCTCCTCTCTTTACCCGTCTCAAAACCCCCCTTCTCCCCTTCCACTCCCCTTTAGCCACCTCTACCCCCCCCTCCTTCTTAACGAACGATCACTAACGATTGTTTGTTAAGGAGTAGGGGCTAGAGAAGGCTTAAGGGGAGTGGAAGGGGGGGGTTTGGGACATATAAAGAGGGGTAAAAGGGGAGGGTTTTGTGGCAATTAAGGAGGGGGATTCAGGGGGATTTTGAGACAGGCAAGGAGGGGATTTGAGGGTGGTTTTGAGGCAAGGAGGGAGGGATTTTAGAGGAGATTTCAGAGAAAGAAAGGGGGGGGGAAAGGGGACTTTTATGGGACTTAAAGAGGGGTTACCTATTTTTTAAAAAACATACTAAAATGTACTTTTTTTTTGGCAGAGTTTTAGAAAAAAATAACTATTACATTCTGTTAAGGTCTTTCCCTGTAAATTACAAAACAAAAAAGGTTTAGATATTAATTTTTAATTTTTCTTACAAATAATTTTAATGAATTAATTTTTTTTATAATTTTATTTGTTCTGATTTTTCTTTTACAGATTGTTTTTTTATATTATATATATTTTTTTTTATTATTTTGACAGGATTTTCTGTGAAGGTTTTTTAAAACCAAACTTCAGGTTTTCTTTTGTATTTTTTTTTTTTTTTTTTGAAATAATTTTTACTGAAAATTTTTAAAATTTTTTTTTGTTTTAAAATTTTTTTTTATTTTTTTTAAAAGGATATTGCTTTAAATTTTATTTTAAAAGTTATTATTATGTGAGTTTTTTTTTTAAAAAAATATGTGTTGAATTGTTTTTTGACATTTAAATTTTTTTCAGATCAAAAAAATGTCTTCTTCTTCAGATTCACCCCTTACTTCTCTATCATCTTCATCTTTATGCTCTTTATCATCTTCATCTTTATCATCTCTATCATCTTCTTCAAAATCAACTTCAATACAATCATCATCTAAAACATCAAAAAAAATTAATGATAATCAGTCTCCTCAGAATAAAAGATATCTGAAAAAAAAAATTTTTCTTCTAAATCATCAAAAAAAAAAATAGAGATAATCAGTTTCCTCAGATGAAAAGATATCTGAAAAAAAAATTCATCATCTAAATCATCAAAAAAAATAAAGATAATCAGTCTCATCAGAAGAAAAGATATCTTAAAAAAAATTCTCTGTGAAAGATTTTTTCATCATATCCCAAACATTTTTTTTCATAAAACTAAAGTAGATAAAAAAAATAAATATCCGAAAAAATTACCAGAAGATATCAAATATCTAACCAAATTTGGAGATTATCAAGTTGTTGCAGTTATCACTAATACTTATAAGGCTTAAATCATTTTAGAAGTTCATTCATTTGATGGTGTAAAAGATGAATCTTTTAATCAACTATTGGATCTTATCATAACTCTTTATCAAATGGCTTTGGTTCGATTACCTAAAAGGAATACGAATTTGTTGGGTGGTATCATGATTGGATTTGGTTGGAGACCAGGTTTTGTTAAAGGATATTCTCTTGGTATGTCTAATAATTTTTTTTCTATTATTAATATCATTTCACTTATTTCATTTATATAGGCATATATTCATTGCTCAAGAATATCACTAAAGCTCAAAAAGATGAAGATTTTTGCTTATGGGACACTCTACCTTCCTTTAACTCTTTTCTTGCTCTTTAACTCAAAAAGCTCTGTAATAAAGCATTTGAAAAAAATCATGAACTTGCAACCAAAGTTGGAATACCGAATTGGTGTGACTCCGAATGGGAAGATATCAGCCATGAATATCTTTTGTTTTCTAATGTTATTATCACTCATTCTGGATTCCACAATAGGATTCATATCGATAGGAATTACACCAATTTTCTTACTTTTGGTATATTCTCATATATAAATCCAATAACTGGCCAACCAATACCATCTCCAGCTAAAATCAAAGGACATGGTTTATATTTTCAAGACCACAGGTGCATCATTGATTTTGGTTTGGGAAATGGTATCATCAAAACTATTTGGAATTCTTCTAAGGATAATCATCAAACAACCAAAGCTCCTCCTGGTTTGGAATCCTGTCAAGATTTAACACATTTTGGTGGCTCATTTCAAATCAGTCATAAGTTGATTCTTTGAATCAACAAGGTAATGAAAGAAGGTAAAGTTAATCGATTTAAAAAAACTTTATCTAGATCCAAAAAGTATGGGGATTAGAGTTTTCATCAAAAATTTTATATTTTTTCATAAATTTTTAATAAATATTTTTATATATCAATTTGCTCAAGTAAAGTGTTGAGCCAATGAACTTTGGTTGTATAACAGGTAATCATGATAACATTTATAATATGAAACCAGGTATAATAATTATTAGAAAAATGTTGAGGTAGTAAAACCTACTTAAAATATGTTACCAGAAAAGAAGAAAAAACCTTCAGCTCCCCTTCTCCCTAAGAGACAAGAAAGTAACGCTTGCTACAAATGTAATGAGACTTGGGTTAAAAGTCATATAAGTAAGAAGAGAATAAATTTTATTGAAAATCCACAAGAATTTTAACCAAGGAATAATAAAGATGAAAAGGAGGAGTCTAGTGAAGATTGTAAAAGTAAATTTTCTTACAGTGATGATTAAAATTAGATATATGTATTAGAACAGGATATTATATTACTGAATTATGCAATAACTCAAACAGATACATCTTTAACTCCCATTGAGGAAGCAGAAATAATCAAAGATTTAAATCATGATACTTACAAAATCACACTTATTAGAGAGCCTTTTATTATATGTGGAAAAGAAATTATCGCAATACTTGACACTGGGGCTTCTGGTAGTGTAGTTTCTGTTAATACTTTAATGAAACTTGATAGTAAGTACAAAGAAAAACTGGAACCTGTACAGACAATGAAATATTTGGGTTTTGGTTCAGTATTACATCTGATTGGCAAATACAAAACTGCTGTATTATTTAAATATAATAATAGATAAGTAAGAGAATTATGTGAATTTGTAGTAATGGATGTTAATAATTGTAGTGATTGGTTTATTATTGGCAATGACTTATCAACCAAATTTAGCATCAAACTGGTTCCTGAAAATATTTGCTTCACTATAGGCATGAATGGAAAAAGAAAATTCAAGATTTTATCTGAAAATTCAGTTTATTCAATTGCTCCTAAAGAAGAACAACTCCAAGGTGGAAGAACCACCTCTGAAGTGGTAGAATTAAAAAATGAAATCCAAATAGCCTCTATCAGTCCTCAACTCTCAAAAATTGAAGCAAACAATATTTTGAGATTGATAAAATCTTATCCTATGGCATTTTCTCATAGCTCAAATGAACTAGGATTGGTAAAATACCATGAGATGAATATCTCTTTAAGTTGTAATTTAGATAATATTCTTGGCAGCTTGAAAAAGAAACCTTAACAAGCTTCTCCTGAAAAAAGGAAAGAAATTTAAGACAACATTAAAATGTTGATAGAAATGGGTTTTGTTGAAAAAGTAGACAAAATAATGAAAAAGAAAAGGCAAGATTATATGGTGATCAAAGAGCTCTAAATAAATTCACTGTAGATGATATTTACCCTCTACCAAGGAGTATTTCTATTCATGCTACCTTAAAAGTTGCAAAATACATTTCCTGTCTGGATGGAAATAAAGAGAACCACCAGATTACTGTGTAAAATAATTATCAGAATTTCTTACACATAACCACACACATGGGGATATATAAATATGTAAGAATGCCCCTTCAGTATTCAAAAAAATAATGCAGAATGTTTTTCATCGGGAAATGGTTGAAGGATGGCTTTTAGTCAATATTTATGACATCATAGTGTTTTCAAAAACATATGATGAGTATATTAATTACCTAAGTAGAGTATTTTAAAAAATGGATGAAATATATATGACAATTGCATTGAAGAAATTTAAGTTTGGGTTTTAATCCTTATAAGTACTTGGACATGTTGTATCTGTATTAAAAACTTTTGTTGACCAGATTAAAGTGGCAGTAATAAAAAACATTAGTATACCTAAAAATGTGAAAGATGCTCAAAGTTTTCTAGTTTTTTGTGGATAATATAGGCATTATATAAAAAACCACCAATCTATTGCAGCTCCTTTATAACATTAATCAGGAAAAATGGGGCTTCCATTTGGAATAATTCAAGACAACATGCCTTTGACAAATTAAAGGAATGTTTAATGTCAGCTACAATCTTGGGACTTCCAGAGTTTAACCTTCCTTTTATCTTGTATACTGATGCCAAATCTACAGGGTTAGGTGCTGCTTTACAGCAAAAACAGATAATTAATGGGAAATTATCTGAAGTAGTTATCTGTTATATATCCAGAGACTTAAGAATGACAGAAATGAAATAGGGTGCCACCCAACTGGAATGTTTAGCCATTGTATGGGCCCTGAAGAAACTTCATTACTATCTGGAATACCAGAAGTTTGAATTAATAACAGATTGCAGTGCAGTAAAATCATTACTAAACATTAAAACACCTAATAGGTACATGTTTATATGCAACAAGCTGTACAAGAGTACAGAGGTAGAATGAAAATGACTTATAGAGCAGGAACATTGCATTCTAATGTGGATTTATTATCCAGAAGCCCTTTGCCAAATGATACTGACAATCCAGCTGATGTGCCTGAAAATGAGGTAATACATATATTTGAGATTTATATAGTGGATTCAGAAGAATAATATATGCAAAATATATTAGAAAGTTATTCATCTGATAAATATTTGTCTAAATTATTTGCCATCTTGAATGATCCCAAAAATGCCACTATGAATGCATTTATTAAAACCTTAACTACAAAGTATAAGGATTCATTGTAAAAAGGGAAACTTTCAATTGAAGAAGGAAATATATATTACAGAATAAGCTAAGTAATGTAATAGTTATACTGCCATCTATGAAAGAGTTAATATTAAGTACTTTTCATGATGACATCTTAGCTGGTCATTTTGATTTTAACAAAAAAATAACTAGAGTTAAGAATACAGCCTGGTGTATAAGCATGAAATAAGATGTACAAAATTACATTTTAACATTTTACTCTTGTCAAAAATTAAAAAAATGACTAGGAAGAGAGCTGGGTTGTTACAACAAATATAGCAGCCAAAATGTCCATGGAAATAATAAACATGGACTTTGTGTCAGGCTGAGATCAAGTACAGAGACGTGAACTAGCTTGGTTGGTCAGTTTTCTAGAGATTTTAATATTCTTATATTAATACTGTAGTACAAATCCAATAATTATTAAAATATAATTCAATATAAGGGTCTCAGTAATTTTAATCTCACTAATTATATATGGCTTACAATCTTATACTTGGTAGACAAATAGATTTAATAATTCAGATACTATTCAAAGACTTTCTAAGTAAAATTGATATTTATTGTAATTTTATTGGTTATATTTTTGATTGTAATGATAAAGAAAGTAAAAAACAAGACCAAAAACACCCTCCTTTTATACCCAATAACTTCCCCAATGAGCCCCTTTATTACCCAGCTCTATACACAATTAATGACACCTCTTTCAAACTAATAGACCTGTTCAAAAACAATAAGAGTGACCAATAACATAATCAGAATGATATCACCCTCCATAATCCTGTAATAATAGGGATAATCAATCAAAAAAAGAATAAGCAAAAAAGAGAGTGTATGTGTCAGCCAGGCTGTCTCAGGAGCCCAGTAAAATGTTATAATACTTTATTGGAACCATAAGAGGGAATAAATTTATATATTTAATGTATTTAAAATAAAATATTTTATTGTATAATGAAATTTTATAAATATTTTATTAATAAGCAAAATAATTATTATATTAATTTTATTATTAAGTAAATTATTTACATACTTACATGAAATATGATATATATTATATTCTATAAATCATGGTGCATCTTTATGTATTTAATATTTATAAGTTAATAATTAATTATTTATAAACATATATTATAAGTGTAATAGTAAAATTAACTTATAATGTAATTAAAACTTAATTAATAAAATTTATATATTAAATAAAACTTTTCATATGTTATTATCCATAAATATTGGGCGCCTTTTTGACCCTTAATTGTGTCAAAAAATTAATTAAATAAGTTAAACACTTATTTAATAAAAGGGTATTAAAACTCTCACTTTAAATTAGCAATATCATTAAATTAATTACTTGTTTCATTAAAACTAGTTATTGCATTAATTAAATAGTTAAAAAAAATTAATTATTTCTGCTTTATACTAGTTTAAATTGATTACATAAATTTTTGTGTCAAAATAATTATATTTGTTTCAATTAAAACACTTAAATCTTACTGTAATGCCTGTTTTGTATTATTTTACTCACAGTTCTTATGTTTCAAACTTACTTAGTTACTCATTACTTTAATTAACTGGTTTGGGAAACTATGGTGTGAAAATTAGTCTCATAATCATGGGTTTAATTATTTGTTTCATGTTTTTCTCTTAATATCCATGTTTTACTTACATTCTTTTTTTTTCTTGTTTCTCTTTATTACTATTTTGTATATACTCATTTGTGGCGCTTCAGAGGTCCCCTTGCTTATATAAAGGCCTTGGGTAGTTCCCTTTAGCCCCATCACTTACATTAATTATTACAATTTAAATATATTTTATTATTATTTTGTGTGATGCTTCAGTCCTCATAAAATATTATATAAATACATTGGTTTCTTTAATATTTTTAATAGTTAGTAACTGGTATTTAAGCAGAGAGTAATAAAATACTTACTGAATCATAATCCCTATTAAACCACTGCCATCTGTCCTGTCAAAGTTTCTAATTTTTCATTAAACTCCCTTTAACATTTTCCCTTATTCTTTTTTTTTATTTTTTCCCTAATATTTTATTTAAGTTCTTTCCCCCGTTTCCTTTCATCTCTTTTCCTCTCTTCTTCTTCTCCTTTTTCTAGACAACCGGCCAAAAATTGAGGGCCTTTCCAAAAGGCAACAACAATTTTATTGGAAAATTGACTTGACCCACAAACCACCTCACGTGAAAACCCAATTTTTGCCACGACTGTGTTTTGAACTTGGGTTTGACAGTTTTGGTTTATATAATAGTAAATATTCATATATCTTAAGGTGATTTTTAGATCACTATAGTAAGCTAACCTTTGCACCTATCAACTCTATTATTACATTTCTATTGCAATAACAGTGCCTTGGCTATTTTGCTGAGTCACTGAGTGTAAGTGATCAATTCTTTTTAAATAATTTTTTTTCCTATTTGACCATAATAGAGTTATTCTCTTAGTCCTAGAAGATCATTATTTTTTAAAAGAATTATTAAACTATTTTTTAATTAAAATTTTGATATTATTGGTTGACCATAATAGTACTCAATGTGTCAAGGGGTGTTTTGTGTCTAGAAGGTTTTTAACAGTGGTCCAATGGCAGTAACAGGGGAATTTTTAAATCTAAAAGTTTAGGGTACGTATTTATATCTTTTTATTGGTTTTACTCAAATATATGAGGTAGAAAATTTTATTATTATTATGAATTAAAGAGATAGAACTATGAGAATGTAATTACTAAAACTAATAATTAATAGCAATAAGTATTTAATAAAATAAATGTTTGTTAAATGTGAATAAGCTATGGAATGATCAAAAACAACCAAAAAGAGAGGCCTTATATAGGCAAATAAGAGACAAAGCACGGCAATAAAATTCTAAAGACAGTAGTATGAGAGAGAGAAAAAATAAATATTCCAAAAGGAATATTTTCAAATAATAAAGTTGTTCTAAAAAGAAGGCGTCAAAAAGATGTATTTACGGAATATGACAGAATTGAATTAAATTATTTAATATTTACTGTAAAGGTCGATTCTAAATAAGAAATTTGAATTTTTCATATATATTTATTTTTATTTGAATATTAAATTTTTATTTTAATTAAAAATCTATTTTTTAATATAAATTATTATTTCTTTCAACCTGTCAATGAGCACGGTGTTTGAAAATAAAAATATAAGGAACACTTTTATATTTAATTTTAATTATTCATTAACTTTACCATTCTGCAATTAGTTAATTTTCTATAGGTAATTTTAATGTAATTAATTTATAATTAAAATAATAAGGTGTGGCTTCATCCAGTAAATAATTAATTTTTTTACTGGGTAAGTCTAGCAGCCTGGATGACACAATAGTGGGTATTAATGTTGACCAATCCGCAATTAAATTAATTGTGGAAAATAATCTGCATACCCCAATTATCTTACGCAATTATTTTTGCTAATAATTGGGTTATTAGACACTTTACATGTCAATGTTCACCTCTTATCCAACATTTTTTTACTCAATTTTTCATAACCACATCTTGACCTACTTTCTGCCATAACCACATCTTGGACTACTCTCTGGATATGCCTTCTAACTTTCTGCACACTCACATTCTCATCCCATCCTGTCCATTCTATCCGCTCAAAACCCCTCACCATCTCATCTGCTTGTTTCTGCTCCTTTTCATCTTGCTATCTCATCTGCTTGTTTTTGCTCCTTTTCATCTTCATTTATATTTTAACATGCCTCGTTGTCCTATATCTTCTCAAAGGCAGCCATCACCTGGTTGTTCTTCAAATCCCACTATTCTCTCTTTCCCCCGCTCAGCCGAGAAATCTAAGACCGTTCAATTAAAAAAAGATGATAATCTCATTCTTATCAACTGGATGAAAACCAAATCCAACTATGATTCTTGTATTGGTACTGAGTATGAAACTAAAGTAGGACGGCCCCCAGCATCAAAAGTTAATGGCTATCTTCTAATGGCAAATGAATTACGGAATAAGACCAAGGGAAGGATTGATCTTTTGCCTAAACAGATGTCTGAACGCTTCAAGCATTACCGAGCCAAATACAAGAAGGCAAAGGCTCTTTCATCTTCTACTGGTTTTGGGGTTACCAACATTGATATAACTAAGGGTATCAAATCCATAGAAGATAAACTTGAATCTTTTTGTCCTTACTTTAAAGAGATGGATGAAATTTTTGGAGAGCAAGCCGTTTTTAATCCTGTAAACATGTTGGATGGAGAATATCCTATCTCGGAACATGATGTTGAAGCAAATCCTTTCCCATCCTCTTCCTCCACTCAAGCCTCCCCTCATTTGAATGAGACAAATCTAGATAGCTTTTCTGTAGATCCTATTGGTGATTTAACCCAACCAAATCTAACTCAGGTCTATTTCTTTTTTTATTTTATCTTATCAATTCTATTTTTAATTTACTTATATTTTTCTTATTTCTTAAAAGGCTGATGAACAAACCCAGGATCCTCATTTAACTGAGTCTGAAGGTAGTGACAATGATGAGGAGGAAAATATGAACTTGAACAAGAAGCGTAGAGCTTAAAGTAGTCTAAATTTCCACTCCCAAAGAAGACAAAAAAGTGATACTTCATCACAAACCCCTTTTTTATCTATGGAACAATTTTTGGAGAAACGTGATTCTGTTAAGTGATACCATACCTCTTATTACTTTACTCTGCTTTTCTTCTACTTTATGTTAATTTTTATTATCACTCTAGAACAAGTGAAAATTGCTAAAGAGACTCTAAGCTTTGAAAAGAAGAAATACAAGCTCTCTTTAAGGAGGAATGATAGGCTACAAGATTTGGAAGAGTGAAAGTACGAGCTCTCTTTACAGAAGGATGATCGGGCCCAAGATTTGGAGGAGAGGAAGTACGAGCTCTCTTTACGGAAGGATGGTCGGGCCCAAGATTTGGAGGAGAAGAAGTTTGAGTTAACTATAAGTATTGAAAAATTAAAAAAGAGGAGAAAACACTCAAAAATCAAAACCTATTAGAGCAGATGAAATATAAGTTTGATCATGAAGAAAATTCCAAAAAGAAAGATTTCTTGATAGAATGAGTTAAAGCTAATAAATCTGTTGAGGAAATTGAATGTTTAAAGAAATTGTTGGATGACTAGTCTGTTTTATTTCTCTCACACTTCAACTTTTCATATTTATTTGTACATAAAATTTACAATAATTTCATGTATTTCATTACTCTATGAATAATTACTTGAATTTTTGTATTTTAATGTTAAATATTCTTTTTATAAATAAAATTTTCATGTCTCCTTTGAAAATTTGACGATCCCCCACCCCTGGATTTTTTGAAGTAAGGGGTGGGTATCATGAAAATTCTTTCATCTCATGAATCTTGAAAGTCTTATGTGAAACTTTGGCTTTACTACCCCCTGAATTTTACCAGTATCCCCAAAATTATTACAAGTCTTATAAGAAAATTTGGCAATAACCCCCCTGTATTTTATTGAAGTAAGGGATGGGTATCACCAAAAAATTTTCACCAAAATATTTACAAGTCAAAAATTTTACATGTTACATTTGAAAATTTGGCAATACCCCCCCCCCCCTACATTTTATTGAAGCAAGGGGTGGGTATCACCAAAATTTTTACAAGTCTTCAATTTTGAATGTCAGATTTGAAAATTTGGCAATACCCTTCCCTGCATTTTATTGAAGTAAGGGGTGGAAGTCATCTAAATTTAATATAATTACATAAATTATTATATAAATATCTAATATATATCAATTTCCCTAGTTTAAAGTAATGACAATTCCTTAAGCCAAAATGCAGATCAAATCTAGAAACAAAAGCTTGGGACTTTCCACAGGTATAGGCTAGAGGAACCCCATGAGACAAATAAATGTTATCATGATTACCTGTTATACAACCAAAGGTCGTTGGCTCATCACTTTACTTGAGCAAATTGATATATAAAAAATATTTATTAAAAATTTATGAAAAAATATAAAATTTTTGATGACAACTCTAATCCCCATACTTTTTGGATCTAGATAAAGGTTTTTTAAATCTATTAACTTTACCTTCTTTCTCTACCTTGATGATTCTTTGAATCAAATTTTGACTGATTTGAAATGAGCAACCAAAATGTGTTAAATCTTGACAAGATTCCAAACCAGGAGGAGCTTTGGTCATTTGATGATTATTCTTAGAAGAATTCCAAATAGTTTTGATGATACCATTTCCCAAACCAAAATCAATGATGCACTGGTGGTCTGGAAAATATAAACCATGTCCTTTGATTTTAGCTGGAGATGGTATTGGTTGGCCAGTTATTGGATTGATATATGAGAATATACCAAAAGTAAGAAAATTGGTGTAATTCCTATCAATATGAATCATATTGTGGAATCCAGAATGAGTGATAATAAGATTAGAAAATAAAAATATTCGTGGGTGATATCTTCCCATTTGTAGTCACAGCAATTTGGTATTCCAACTTTGGTTTCAAGTTCATGATTTTTTTCAAATGCTTTATTACAGAGCTTTTTGAGTCAAAGAGCAAGAAAAGAGTTAAAGGAAGGTAGAGTGTCCCATAAGCAAAAATCTTCATCTTTTTGAGCTTTAGTGATATTCTTGAGCAATGAATATATGTCTATTTAAATGAAATAAATGAAACAATATTAAGAATGGAAATAAAATTATTAGACATACAAAGAGAATATCATTTAACAAAAACTGATCTCCAACCAAATACAATCATGATACCACCCAACAAATTTGTATTCCTTATAGGTAATTGAACCAAAGCCATTTGATAAAGAGTTATGATAAGATCCAATAGTTGATTAAAAGATTCATCTTTTACACCATCAAATGAATGAACTTCCAAAATGAATTGAGCCTTATAAGTATTACTGATAACTGCAACAACTTGATCATCTCCGAATTTGGTTAGATATTTGATATCTTCTGGTACTTTTTTTGGATATTTATTTTTTTATCTACTTTAGTTTTATAAAAAAAAATGTTTAGGATATGACGAAAATAACTTTCACAGAGAATTTTTTTTCAGATATCTTTTCTTCTGATGAGACTGATTATCTTTAATTTTTTTTGATGATTTAGATGATGAATTTTTTTTTCAGATATCTTTTCTTCTGATGAGACTGATAATCTTGAATATTTTTGGATGATTTAGAAGAAGAATTTTTTTTTTCAGATATCTTTTATTCTGATAAGACTGATTATCGTTAATTTTTTTTGATGTTTTAGAGGATGATTGTATTGAAGTTGATTTTGAAGAAGATGATAGAGATGATAAAGATGAAGATGATAGAGAAGTAAGGGGTGAATCTGAAGAAGAAGACATTTTTTGATCTGAACAAATTTCAAATTTAAAAAAAAAATTCAACACATATTTTTTTAAAAAAAACTCACGTAATAATATCTTTTAAAATAAAATTTAAAGCAATATCCTTTTAAAAAAAATAAAAATTTAAATTTAAAACAAAAAAAAAATTAAAAATTTTCAGTAAAAATTGTTTCAAAAATAAAAAATACAAAAGAAAACTTGAAGTTTGGTTATAAAAAACATTCACAGAAAATCCTGTCAAAATAATTTTAAAAAAAAATTTAAAAAATTAAAAAAAAAATCAGTAAAAGAAAAATCAAAACAAATAAATTAAAAAAAAATTAATTTAGTAAAATTACTTGTAAGAAAAATTAAAATCTAAACCTTTTTTGTATTGTAATTTACAGGGAAAGACCTTAACAGAATGTAAAAGTTTTTTTTTTCTAAAATTCTGCCAAAAAAAAAATTACATTTTAGTATGTTTTTTTAAAAATAGGTAACCCCTCTTTAACTCCCATAACAGTATCCTTTCCCCCCCTTTATTTCTCTGAAATCACCTCTAAAATCCCTTCCTCCTTGCCTCAAAACCACCCTCAAATCCCCTCCTTGCCTTTCTGAAAATCCCCCTGAAACCCCCTCCTTAATTGCCACAAATCCCCCAAAATCCCCCCCTCACCCCTCTTTATATGTTCCAAAACCCCCCCCTTCCCCCCCTCTTTAGCCACTTCAAACCCCCCCTTCCACTCCCCTTAAGCCTCCTCTAGCCCCTCCTTCTCCTTAACAAAAAATCACTAGCAATTGTTCGTTAAGTAATCAAATCGGAAGAGATTTTTTTACTTAACAACAATCATTGGCAGTTGTTTGTTAAGTAAACAAATCACTATTGATTTATTTACTTAATGAACAATCATTAGCAATCGTTTGTTAAGAAGGAGGGGGGGGTAGAGGTGGCTAAAGGGGAGTGGAAGGGGGAAAGGGGGGGTTTGAGACGGTTAAAGAGAGGAGAAGTGGGGAGATTTGAGGCACCTTAAGAGAGAGGAAGGGGGGGTGATGAGGCACCTAAAGAGAGGGGAAGGAGGGGTCATGAGGCACCTAAAGAGGGGGGAAAGGGGGATTTTGGACAGGCAAGGAGGGTGAAATAAGGGGGACTTGAGGAAGGTAAAGAGAGGAGAGAAGGAGTGACTTGAGGCAGGTAAAGAGAGATGAAAAGGGGTGAAATGAGGCAGCTAAAGAGGGTGAAGGAGAGAAAAAAAAGAAAAAAAAAGTCTAACCTTGAAAATAAAAAAAAGGACTTACAAAAAAAAAAAAAAAAAAAAAAAAAAAAAAAAAAAAAAAAAAAAAAAAAAAAAAAAAAAAAAAAAAAAAAAAAAAAAAAAAAAAAAAAGCAAAAAAAAATTCATGATTAGCAAATAAAAAACAAGAAAAAAGAAATAAAAGACTTACCTGGTGAGATGAGTTGATAAAATAAAAGTAACAAAAATATTTGAGTGATGTTTGAGGAGAGGATGAAAAGGATATGAGTGATGAATGAAAAAAAAAAATCACTGACAAAATATGTGATTTCAGAAAATATGTGATTTTATGCTGAACTGGTGAAAGAAAACCAATGAGCCATTGAAAAAAAAGATATTCACCGTAAATTCCAAAAAAAAAAAAAATGAATATGCAACAAACCAAAATACCAAACCAAGTGAATAAAGTACACAAAGAGGACATTTTGAGAGTACAAAAAAATAATTTAAAAGGGTGGTGAAGAGAAATGTTGGAGAGTAATAGGCATAATGACAGAGCGTATGCTGGCTGAATGAATGTTTTGTGATTCCAGGGAGGGGAGAGCCGGTGCTTGTTCAGGATCCTCTTCTTTATAAAGATCATTCCACTCATCCTTTAAATCAGCTGGGATATTGTGGAGTAGAACACAAGTCATGATCCAATGATTTTCAGTTTTGATCTCCAATTTTTTTTGAAATTGGATTCTGAGCTCTCGAAGACTAGAAAATTGTCCCTTTAAAATACCTATAGCATGTTCAATTTGTAATCTTGATTGGGCAAGGTGATAATTAAATTTAGTTTTGGGGTCATTTTCTAAGGTTGCACCACAAAAAGCAGGTATAATGTACTTCCCACTTGCATATGCTGAGTCTGCAAGGAGGTACTGAGATTTTTCAAAGTATGTGTCAGGGTTTTGAGAAATCCTCATTCTTTGGAAGACAGAAGATTCATGACATGAGCTAGGGCAGCCACTATGAAAAGCAATAAATTTTTTATTGACATTGCATACAAGTTGAACGGCAATAGAGTATCTAGAAAGAAGATAAAAAGTTAGTTTATGAAGGATGAGAAATTGGAGAAGATTTTGAAGAAACCTTTTTTTGCAATCAAAATAATGGTTGCCATCATGAGCAGGCTTTTGACTCAAAGGTATAGTTGTACTGTCAAAAAAACCTACACATCCAGGGAAACCTTTGGCTTGAATTACTTGAGAGGATTCAAGTTGCTGTTCTGGAGTTGGCAAGGCAAGAGTTTGAGACTTGAGGGAAAGGATAGCAATCATACAGCGCTTGGTGTATAATATCACGGTACCATATCCTATGTTAAAGAGATTATCCAAACGTCTTACCGCAGCACCATTTCCATTTGAGCCAAAGCGACATAAAGCAACAGCAAGTTGGATGGCAGGATTACGCTGTTTGTTATGGGAATTGTTATGAAAGATAGGATGATTGGAGATGAGTTGAGAAAGTTTGAAAAAGTTGTGTAAAGTTTAAATGAGGAATTTCAGAAATTGAGGCTAGATCATATCAGGAATCATGATTAAGATTTGGCCCCCTTGGGATGACATAACACTTTTTGTAAAGAAAATACATATAAGCTAAAGTGTCTTCCAGCCCAGAGTCAGAGTCAGAGTCAGCAGCTAAAACTAAAGTGATGGCATTCATAGCTGTGTGGAGTTTCTTCCTAGTAGAGAGGTGCTTCATTTTTGTTGGTAGAAAAGGTTGTCAGTAGAAGGTTTAGGTGGTGAGTGGGTAGTGGGAATTCACCACCAAATGAGCAGATGGGGTGTGTAGATAGAAAAAAATGTTATGTGTTGGCCACTAAAATTAAGTATTATAGAGTGAAGAGACACATAAAGATGAGAAAGAATGTTATATTTTTGCCACCAAAATTAAGTAGCATAGAGTGAAGAGACACACAAGAATGGCATCCACAATTATATGTCATGTGACTTGCTTAATAATCAATCATGGATGTGATGAGTTTGGGATCAGGAATCAGGAACGGAAATAGGGGTACAAGAGGTGGGATAATGCATTATTGTGGATTCCTTATCCACTAGCCCTGGGGCTAGTGAATAAGAATCTTCTGCAATTAATAATGTCTGATCCTGGGAAAAAAAATTCCTGATCCCTAATTGCAGATCGCTGAACATTGATACACCCTAATAATTCTTAGAGACAGTTAATTGGCAAAAAAAAAAAAAAAGGGGTCCAAAAATGATTGAGTGAAAAAATGAAGAATATACTGAGTTAATGCAAAGACATGTGCGAAAATAAATTAAAAGTTACTGAATTCAAGCAAAAACATGAGTGTTGAATATTTTGTGCAAAGTCGTACTAACGCCAAACGAGAAATGAATGGCATGATTAATTAGTGCAACTCAGAAGTAATGTGCACGTAAGCGGGAGCTACACACCAGCACGCGTGTGGATGCTTCCTCTAACTAACTATATAACTATAACTAACTATAACTATAACTACACAGACAAAAAAATATGCATAAAAATATATGTAGATCGATACATGGATATAAACAAGCGACACACGCACAAGCAAGAGGGTTTTCAGTAACCGATAGTGACGAACTGGGTTTACCTTTATATATTTATATTTCACTTTACTTTATTTTTCGGGTTTCCTAACATTATTGATCTTATATATACATAGATTATTATTATTATTATTATTTTATTTTATTTTTGTAAAGATTATGAAAATGAAAATGGAAGTGGAAGTTGATCAAGTGAAGAAAATAAAAGAAATTGGGAATGAAAATGGTTTCGAAAAGAATTGCAAGGAGGATCAGATAAAGAAAGTGAAAGACAAAGAGAAGGGGAAGGGGAATATGAAAGTGAAAGTAAAAGTCGTGATATTCGATATTGGTACGACTTTTTTTAAAAAAAATAAATAAAATTATCTTTAATATTTAATATTTTTTAATTTACTCGATTTGATTTGCTGACTGATGATTGATGATTTTGTTATTATTATTTCGTGACTCAATTTTTCGTTTTTTTTTTCGGGGTTTTTTTTCTCATTTTCTTTTATGATGAATGGATGGATAAAGGAGGCGTGGTGGTTGAGTCTCCCATGTAAGCATTATATATTATATATTGTTATTGTTATTTATTTTCCAACATGATTGTCATGATTATTATTATTAAAAAAAATCAAAAACTAATTAATTAATTAATTAAAATTAAATGTCAATCCCAAATTCTTAAACTAATTTCTTTTCTTCTAAAACATTATTTTCATTCTCATAAAAAAAAAAAAAAAAAAAAAAAAAACATCAACAACAACAAAAACCAAAAAATAAAAATAAAAAAAAACCATGATAATTATATAAAGGATAGGAATATCAAAATACGAAACCTTACATAACTTACCTAAACATTACGTCAATGTAACGATTAGTTCAAAAGGACATCAAGGAGCTTTTCAGAAATATGAAATGGGTCAAATTGGAAGTCAAGAATTTTTTTCGTTGGTTCGTTATTTACTTATTTTTCCTTGTCTCCTTCTTATGATCTATTTATTTATTTGTATGTCTCTTTCTCTCTCTTTATATATATATATATATATATATATATATATGTGCAAAAAAACAAATAAAAAAAAGTTTGATGAACAGTTGAATGACGTTTCATTAAATAACGAGGAATACGAAAAGTATTGTCAAAGAATAGGGAAAGGTGAGTCATACATTTACATAACATGCCAAAATAAAAATACTGATTATTATTATCGTTATTATCATCATCATATTCTTATTATTATTATTGGTTGAAATGGTTTAGAATGTATTAAAGAGAAGTTACCTCAAGTTTTAAGCATCAACGCTAAAGAAGTATGTTTACTATATATATCTATTAATGTCAAAGTAAACTGATGGGAATATATGCTTGTGTGGATGACAGTTATGGAACATGATGAATGAAGAAACTAAGAAGATAAGGAAACCTATTATTGATGTGATTTTGGCGTTACGTCGTAGGTCATTATTTATTCATGATTTTTTTCATCTTTTTTTTTTTTTTTTTTTTTTTTTTTTTTGCGAAATGTTTTTAATGTTTTTCATTTTTTTGCATCTTTGACTTGACTATATATATTTGTCAATCAAAATGAATGGGGTGGATCGATCGATCGATGGACTATCTAACAGAAACAAAAAAGTACACCATAGCAGCGTTGACGAATAATTTTATTCCAGATCAAGAAGAAGGAGATAAGATGTTAATAGGTAGTGATAATGATGATGGATTAGGAGAAAAAGAAATCAAAGACTTGTTTGATTATTTTATTGAAAGTAGTGTTGTTGGGTTAAGGTACGGGTTTATTTGTTATTTATTTATTTTTTCTAATTGATTGATTTACATTATTTTTTTTATTTTTTTACAAACTAAATTGTATTATAAATGGATATGAAATCAGAAAACCGGATGCGAGATTCTACGAATACGCTTTAAGAGTTGTTGAAGCAAAACCTGAAGAAGTGATATTTTTGGATGATATTGGGTTCGTTGTTCAATTAAAGTAAAATCAAATTAAATTATGTGCTACTGATGATGTGTATTTGTTTGGGGTGCTGGAATGTATATATATATATTTTATATTATATATTAGGATGAATGTTAAAGCAGCATCGAAATTGGGGATGAAGACTATTCGTAAGTGTTAATCCATGCTGCGCTTTCTCTCTGTATGAGTGTGTGTGTCTTTAAGGGTGTTTTATTGATTCATGATTTATATTTCTTTTGTGTTTGTGGATGGATGGATGAATGGGATGAAGGCGTTGATATTTTAGATCCTTTCCCAGCCATCAAAGAGCTTGTGAGATGGATACCTGAACTGAGTGATTATTTAAATGGGAAAACAAAGCTATGAAGTGATGAATGAATGTTTAAATAAGTAACTAAATATAAAACAGAAAGGGGATAATGGAGATGAGTTCAGGCATAGACATGATGTGATGTTGTAGTTTTAATGGTAGGAATTGAATGTGTTGTGAATGACACATGTTTCTCTGATGTGGTGATGTTTATTTTAGATCTGCGCCAGGAAGGAAGACTTATGGGTATATGCATATACTATACAAGCTATTCATTTTTTAGAAAGTGTTTGGCACAGATGGGAGGGGACATGTTGAATTGATTGATGCGCAGTTGTTGCTGCTGAAGAAGAAGAAGAAGAAGAAGAAGAAGAAGAAGAAGAAGAAAAAAAAAAGATGGAGATAGATTTATTTGAAGCAACGGAACGAGATGTGATTTTTGTGCGAGGATTATCAGTAGAAGCGCCTATAAAATTTGGGCGATGTGATGGATGGCTAGGCCGGAAGACAGAAGAGGAGGAAGAAGAAGGAGAGAAGGAAGGAGTGAATCTAGTTCCGGTGATGATTGATGTGCGAGTGTTTCTGGTGGGCGGATTTGAAGTCAGTGGACGACAAGACTCGTTGGAAGCAGACACGGTGTCATATGGAAAGGTGAGTGAGATTGCTCGACGGATCGTGAAGAAAGGCGAAGGAGGAGGCGAATGGCAGACCGAATGGAGGATGGCGAGTGCAATAAAGGCGTGTGTTGAGAGCGCAGGCGGCGTGGGAGTTGACTGGGCAGAAGTGAGTGTGAGTGTGAGCAGGGTCGGATTTCCTGGGCGGGAAGAGCGAGTGAGCGTCATCGAAACACGCCACACACGCAAGATTGGCGTCGTTGGCCTGCAGGTGGCGTGTGTGGTAGGCGTGTTTGGCTACGAAAGGCGTGTGGCACAGCCGGTGGACGTGTCTTGCGTTGGTTGGCTCGACGCCAACGCCGACGAAGTCTTGCTGCCTTCGCCTGTCATGGTCCGTGCGTCGGTGGCCAGCGTCGTCTGTCTTGCTGCTCACCATCGCACTCTCGAGTCTCTCGCTCGCTCGTCGGTCAGCGCCCTCTTCTCAAACACGCCTTTTCTGATAAAGGCGTCTTTGCATCTCTCCAAACCGGCCGCCGTTCCGTTTGCTGCACGTCCTGGCGTATCGATTTCTCGGTCGATCGCTCATTTTCCTTCGTCTCCTAGAAATCACATCGTCTATTTATCGCTGGGATCCAATCAAGGAAACTCCATCAGAAATCTATCTGCTGCTATCCACAAGTTATCCCTTCCCTCCACGCAAGGCGGTGCAGACGCTACTCTCCTCGATTCTAGCTTTCTTTACCAAACCGCGCCTCTTTATCGATCAGATCAGCCTTGGTTTTTAAATGCTGTTTGCAAAATCGCCACTCCACTCGATCCTAATCGTCTTTTACTTGCTCTTAAATCCATCGAAGCAGAGCTAGGTCGTCAACCGTCTTTGGCTCCCAATTCTCCTAGACCTATCGACTTGGATATTCTTCTTTATAATCATCATGCTCTTCATCTCGATCATCTCAAAATCCCTCATCCTTCTATGGCTGAACGGAGATTTGTTTTAGAACCTCTTCATGAGTAGGTCTTCTTTCTTTTCTTTTTTTTTTTTCTGTGTGTGTTTTGATAGATATGTACATACATGCAACATAACATATTTGTTATCCTCATCTTCTTTGCTTTCTCTCCAGCATTGCACCTCATCTTCTTCATCCTGTCATCAATCAATCCATCGCGGCTTTACTTAAATGTCTTCCTCCCCAATCAGCTGATCGTATACACCCTATTCATTCTCTCACTCATCCAGACCTTCCAACCCTTCAACTCACCTCTCGTACTCATATCATGTCCATCATCAATTGTACTCCAGATTCTTTTTCTGACGCCAATTCATCTTTTAAATTGGACGATGCTATTCAAAACTCATTACATCACATTGAACAAGGTGCTGATATATTAGATATCGGTGGTATGTCCACTCGTCCAGGGGCAGATGATGTTTCTGTGGAAGAAGAATTGAGAAGAACTATTCCTCTGATCCGTACCTTGCGACATCAATTAAAGGTCAAAGTTCATATCAGTATTGATACATTTCGTTCTCAAGTAGCTCGTGAAGCTATCAATGCCGGGGCTACGATCATTAATGATATCACTGGAGGTCAAGGTGATCCTCTCATGCTTTCGACTGCAGCTGAATTAAATGTTCCTATCGTTTTAATGCATCATCGTGGAACTCCTAAAACAATGATGGGTCCTCATCATTCTCATTATCCAAAAGATCATCATCATCAATTAATTCAAACCATCCAACATGAATTAATGGATAGAGTTGAAAAAGCAATACTAGCTGGGATTTTGAGGTGGAATATATTAGTTGATCCAGGATTTGGATTTGCTAAACATACAGATTCAAATTGTATTTTGTTAAAGAATTTAGGAACGTTGACTCAATTTGATGAGGAGGATTTATTGTATAAAACACATAAGAAAGCCGATGAAAGAGTTAAAAGTTCTTTAATTGTTCAACAGAAGCAGATGGAGAAGAATTATAATGGGTTAAGAAATTTACCGGTGGTGGTAGGGGTTTCTAGGAAGAAGTTTTTGGGTGATTTGGTGATGGGGTCTACAACTGATTCTGGAGATCTAGGATCTAAGCAGTCGCCATCATCAACATCATCATCAGTAGTAGCAGCAGCACCGTCGTCAGAAGAGTTAATAGCGCCACCATCAACAGGTTCACCTGATGCTTCAGCACCGTCACCACCACCACCACCACCACCACCACCAAATCAAAGAATCTTTGCAACTGCAGCAGCTTGTACAATTAGTATTATGAATGGAGCTAAGATTTTAAGAGTTCATGACACTGGGTATATGAAGGATGTGGTAAAGGTTGTGGATGGGATTTTTAAAGAGTGAGTGAAAGAAGGAGAAAGGAAGGAGAAAGGGGAGAAGGGTGAGGGTGAGGAAAAGGGAGAAGAATTTTATATTAACATGGTGCCCTGATAAATGTTTTTGGTCCCTTCATGAACTTTAATTATTTGCCAACCAGCCAGTCAGCAAATAAATGAAATGAAACAAAAATAGACAAATACAAAAAAAAAAAAAATCTTGACAAATAAATGAATGAGTGAATGAATGAATGAAGATATTAGGGGGTATCACCACACAATATTTGGGGGGGACTTACTAGCAAGTCCTCAACTTGAATATAGATGGAACACAGATGGAACTCAGACTGAACCTATAATGAACTGATACTTAACTTTACTTTGAACTCATCTTGAGCTCTTAACCAAGGATGAATGATACTGTGCTGAAATAATATTGAGAGTTTAATGAATAATTAATAGAAATACAAAGTTGGGGAGCTTAAGAATCTGATAAATCCACAGTATTTTTTAATAAAACCCAATTTAATTCTATTTTTGAATCTCACTTTATCAGTAAAAAGACTGAAAATCATAGTACTTATTAAAAAGTTATTACTTCTAAGCTTTCTAATGAGTTGATTAACTTTTTGAGAAAAAATATAAAATTATATATGTGGCTCTTTTTGTTGAAAACTCTTTTAAACCCAGAATTTGAAGATTTGGCTTTTAATTTTAATCCATATGTCCTGATTCTTTATTTCATGTATTTTTATATTTTTTTGTTCATTCAATATAACTATTTTCAATTCAGTTGAGTTATCAAAAAAATATTGAACCATCAAATCTCTTATATTTTTACTTCTAGAATACCGTTAAACCACTTATAACTAAACAAAAAGACTTATCAATTTGTTTTCTCAATCTCTGGCTAAATGAAGTACTCTAATAAATTCCTTATACTCAACACTAATATTTGAGAAATTATTTGATTATAGTTCTGAAAAAATGTATATCTCTTATAATAGTAGATTTTAATCCCACTTTTGAAATTTTCAAATGCAATTCAATGATTAAAATCAAAAGGAAATTCATTTTTGAACTTTTATTTGTTCTGTTTATTCTTCAAATATTAAGTAGTTTTGCAATCAGCATTTAGTTAACATAATAGGGGGTATCAATGTTCAGGGATCCGCAATTAGGGATCAGGAATTTTTTTTCCCGGGATCAGACATTATTAATTGCGGAAGATTCTTACCCACTAGCCCCGGGGCTAGTGGATAAGGAATCCACGATAATGCATTATCCCGCCTCTTATACCCCAATTTCCATTCCTAATTCCTGATCCCAAACTCATCACATCCATGAGGCATATCCAGAGAGTAGTCCAAGATGTGGTTATGGCAGAAAGTTGTGCAACATGTGGTTATGACAGAAAGTTGTCCAAGATGTGGTTATGAAAAATTGAGTAGAAAAATGTTGGATAAGAGGTGAACATTGACATGTAAAGTGTCTAATAACCCAATTATTAGCAAAAATAATTGCAGAAGATAACTGGGGTATAAGGATTTTTATCTGCAATTAATTTAATTGCAGATCCCTGTACATTGATACCCCCTAATAAATATATGAGATTCCAGAACTTTTCATGATTTAGTTCATTAAAATTCTATGAAAATATTGTCAGTTGGTGAGTGATTTCATGAGTGAAAACAATTAATCACTACTCAATGAATTTTCCATATGAAATACTGAAATTCAAACTAGGAGTAAAATTTTAAAGATAAAATACAACAAAAAAGCATTAAATTCTTTAAATTTAATATTAATGTTTAAGTGCTCTTCCATGCTATATGGTGGGATAATTGCTATTTCCACCTAGGAATAAGCACCATAGATTTTCAAAAGTGGTCTCATGTCAAAAAATGTGGTTCAGGTCAAATTTCAGAGTAAATTATTGTGCAAGAGCTGAACTTAATAGGTAGAAGTGGTAATTTTTCATCATTATATTAGTTTCTCATTGAATAACTACCATATTATAACTATTATGTTAAAAAGACACAATAAGTATTTTGAGTTATACTCATATAAAAAAGCTAGTTTTAAAAAGATTATATTTTAATTGAAATAAATAATGATGCATATTTTAAATGAATAGACAGAATATTTCAATTCTATGTTGTTGATGAACAAATTAAGTAAAAAGTTTCAGGTTTCTTTTTTAGTCTTTGGAAATTTTTTTTTGACAGGATTGATTCAAAACTGAACATTTAAACATACTTCTTAAATAGAATATATGAGTTAACAATTTATCAATCATTTATTAGAAAAATGATGTTCACACTGATAGGTAAAAATTATGTTATTCTGCTATTAAATTTCTAATTTTTTAAAGTAAAATTCCTGTGAAATTATATGCAAACAAAAGATTTTATAAATTTTCTTGTAATTTGCCTTATAAATAAGAAATACTAGAATGAATATATTTAAAAAAATGAATTTGGATAGAGAATATTTCAACTCATCAGTACACATTTAAAACAGAAACTTAAGTTTAAACTTTGATTTTTTGCAACAATATATATTTATTTGAAATATATTAATTTAAATATTTAAAAAGATACTATTTTTACCCTATGAGATTTCCCTTTAATTTACACATGAAAATCAAGAAAAAAAATGTGAGGCTTTGAAGGATCTATATAATTTGTACTTAAAATGAACAAATTGTTTTTTTGAGTTAGTATGAATCTAAAAAGAAGATCTGATACCTTCTTTATATGTTATAGTTGTATTAAAATAATTTTTAGTTATCTTCTTAATCTTTAATGAAGAAAAAAGATTAATTTCATAATATTAGAAAATCAACATCCAAATATTTTTAATAAAAAATTTCTCCGAAATGATTCATCATTTGTATTTGTTTCCAGAAATTTAAAGTATTTAATATAAATCATTTTGAGATAAGAATATACTTATGTTTACATTTAAATATATTTGATAAAATTTTAAAAAATTATAAATTTTCTCACAGTTTTACTTAGCTTGAACCGCAGTCCGAAACAGGATCTCATTGTGAGTTCAATCTAAGTTCCACCAAAATTAAGATATATTATTTTTGGAAAATGTAGATAGTCATTGAAATGAAAAAACTTTTGTAAAAAAAGGACTCAAAAAGTTATTTCTTTTATTTAATAGATTATAGAAAAGATATTGAGGAAGCTAAAATTCTCATTTAATTAAATTTTTGGTTATCATGACTAATTATTATTTCATGTACAGTAATTATAGAACATAAAATAAAGCAAAAGGTTTACTATATATATCAATGTGTTTCATTTTAAATATTTATTTAAATTTTATTTTTGAATTTAAAAATATTATACATCTCACTAAAATTGTTCTGAACTAAATTAAAAGCTCTATACATTCATCTAATAAAAGAAAAAAATTGCATTAGCTCAAAATTTAAATATGGGCTTTTCTACTTTTTCCAACTTGTTTCAAAACTTTACCCACTTTATTGGTTTTCTATTGTATGTAAATTCTTAATAAACATTCTGTAAAAGACTTTGTAAAAAGTTGAAATAGTATTTAATGGCTAGTTTTTACACTCCTGTAGATCTTCAGTCTCAATTTTTGGTACTTATTACAAACATTGAATAAACCAATAGCTTGTGTGTGTTGAGGGGTATGAATAGATATTAACCACTTTTACATGTTGTTTTTGATTGTGAAAAATGAGTTCTGAAATCAGATAGGGTGAAATCTGTTCTTTGGCCAAAAGATAGAGTCCACATTCATTTTTTTCCACCTTGTTTCACATCCATTTGAGCTTTATACATTCCTTTCTCTGTCTTTGTATTCCTTCTGAATTCATTCCCATATCTCTTCTTTTGATAAACATCCCAAGGCATTTACTGTAGTATCAAACATTCATGAGTAAATTTTCATACTCCTCACTACTCCCCTCTCCTCGTCTTTTACTTTTCACCCCACAACATTACTCTTCCTTCCCTCCTCATCTATACTCACCCCTTTCTCACTCATCCCTACCCCACCCCACCTCTTTCACCTCCCACCTCGACCTTTCCTTACCACCCTTTAGCCCACCAAGCCCTTTTTAAGATATCCTAAACATCTCGCTTCCAAATCCAACCTTCTTCTTCCCCATCCCAACCATTTAACCTCAAAACCATCTTGATCCTTTTTCTGCTCACCCAACCTCTTTGGCTTGTCAATTCACCCCTTTTTTTTCAAATAGAGGAAGAGGGGTGAGAAGGAGATCAGTTAATGTTATTCATAAAGATATGAGATATATAAGGGTGAATAAGGGATCAAAAGGGGTGATATGTGTAACAAATTGATTTAGGTGAGGTGAGGTGGTAGGGAGAGGGGTAGAGAAGGGGGATACAAGGGGAGGTGAGGGGATAGGACTGGGGAGAGTAGTACTAAATTTAAGAGAGTGAGAGAATGTGTGAGGCAAACCATATGTGAAGCACAAAAGAGGGGAGGGAAGTATTAGGAAGGATAATTTTTAAAGAGAATAAATAATATAAATATATAATAAATTATAGAGATTTGAAAATGAAATGGCACAAAACAAAAAAAAACTTATAACTATTATGCAAAACTTTTTAGCCATATATTTTATTCTTGTAGAAATTTGACACATATTTTTTTTCTATAATGAAGGTAATGGTAAATTATTTTTTTTTGAAAAAATAGTGACAATAAAATATTTTTAAATCTAAAGTTATGGTATAAATATTAATTTTTTGAATTGTACAATTAACTAAATTATTTTTACCATCAATTTTGAACTTTATGTAGCTTCTACTAATACTTTAAAGCTTTAGAAATACTTAAGAATATATACTCGTACAATGAGAGCAAATATATACTTCAGGAAATTTTTAATAATAAAATTTTGATGAAAAGTATCATTTTAATAATTTTTTTTCTTAAATAACTTTTTATAGTATTGGGAACTTCCTTTATAAATTTATTAGTAAAAAATCTTGTAAAAGCATGCAAAGGGGATTTAGTTCAATTTATACAACAATTTTTATATTTTTAAACAAAAAACAAGATTTTTCACAATTATATTGATGTGCCCACTTTTTTTGGTATTGGGGTTCACTTACTTCAATATTCCTACAAAAATTCTAGTAAGTCAAGCATCAGGATTTGTTTTTCTAATGATCAACTGTGCTTCACTAAATGTTTGAATTAATTTCAAGTTGTGTTCAAATTAAAATCAATATTTCCTCATGATTGTTTCAACACCACCTCAATGTGTGCTCAATTAGATATGAATTTGGGTTCAAGGTTGAGGACTTGCTAGCAAGTCTGCCTCCCATATTGCGTGGTGTATCAAAGTTGGAAATTTTTAATTATTTAAAAGGTATTTCACAACACAAAAAGAAATTCACAACATTGAAATTAATTCACAGTAAAGTGGTGCTATGGGGGCACAATATGGCATATTAAAAAAATCATGGTTGATTTGGTGTAAAAAGATGTATTTTGAAATGGAAGATTTCTAACTTTGATACCCCCTATTAAGTGTATGTAGGTATGTGTCAGCCAGTAACTTATTTAACATACTTAAACTGGTCTGATTAAAATGATTACTCAAATATTAAATTACTTAATTATTAAAATATTATGATGTTAATATTTCTATTTCTTTAAGTATAATATTGTGTGTAAATAATATTAAATATATTACAATAAAAGTTATAGTTCTTAAAGTTGTTTTAATTACGCAAACATTTTTATTTTAATTTATTTATATTTCATTTCATTTTTATAAAAACTAATTAAATCAATAAAAACATACAATTAAATTAAATAAATTTCAGCCAGGATCTTCTCAGGATTGAGTGAGAAGTACTTATAAATCATGTAAACCACATATAGTATACATGGTGTAGGTAGACTCTTACAGTTGCCTTGCTGTAAGCAGAATCCAAAGGAGTTGGATAAACCATAGAAAACCCTGTCCTTCTAAGTAAAATAAGGGTTGCTCAAATAACTAAGCTTACTAATATACTTGAATTTATTTCAAATATATATGAAACTCTGATTTTATGAACACTTATTGAGATTTAGAAATAGCAGCTGTTGGAAAAGAAATAATGATGACAACAATTAAGGTGTACCAGTGAAAGATCTGAAAAGATAGACTTATATATTTGTATAAAGATTTTATTTTAATGAGTTAACAGTAAAAACAAGTCCCTGAGATGGAGACTTTTCCAATGATATCCTATATGTGATGAAAATATAATTGTTGTATTGTATTTCAACAGTGTTATGAAAAATATAAATGTTATAAGGGTATTATAATTTTATTTAATTTTGTTGAGTAATGAAAAATATGAAGGTGGTTGTAAATTATCCAAAAAGAATCTCAATATCAAAACTAAAAGACAAAAAACATGTAGCAGACTATAATTCCCCCCCTTCTATCTGATTCTCCTACTCCAGACCTTTCCAACAATACCCTACATGCATAGGATCTACAATAAACTATTGATCTAACAAGCATAATAAATTCTAACCAAATATTGCCACAATAGCCAAACTTTTCTGCAGTGACCAAACTTTGCACTGGTGATCAGACTTTTCTACAGTGACCAAACTTTGCACTGGTGATCAAACTTTTCTACAGTGACCAAACTTTACCACAGTTCCCAGACTTTTCTGCAGTGACCAAACTTTGCCACAGTGCCCAGACTTTTCTGCAGTGACCAAACTTTGCACTGGTGATCAGACTTTCCCATCGTGAGCAAAATTTGCCACAATGAACTATTTTTGCCATAATGAGCTAATTTGGCCAGAGTGAGCTAAATTTTCCACAGTGACTTAATTTTGTAACCATGACCAAACTTGGCCACAATGACAGAATTTTTCCAGTACACTTTGCTTTTGCACCGGAAAATCACTGGAGCAAACTGGAGCGCACCAGAGAGCACCAGAGCACACCAGAAAAAAAGTGGCCATTCCAAGAGCACACTTCATTCACCAAAAATACAAATCCATAAAACCATCAAATCACAAAAGAAATACCACATATAACCATTCCAAAACACCAAAAATCAACCCAAAAAATCCAGTTAACTCCCTTCAACCAAATTAACACCTGGTAACACCATGATCTTCTTCCAACCAAGTTCCAATCAAATTTTCATCTAAGTGGCCTACCCAGATTTGGAATGCCACAATGGGAACAATGAATAAAGATACACAAGTTGTATACATAAGTCAAATTTATGATAAAATACAACATATGCCATTATAACACCTTATATACATGCATATATCCACCTTTTATAAGTCTTATGTACTTAATATTAAGCTTTAGTACGCCAGGGTAACCTTAAGAACCTTAAACATAAGTCTTCATAGTTTTTAAGTTGACTTAAAGCTGTTGTTTTCATTGTTTTATTTGAAAAACAAGAAATGTGCTTTAAATCAGTTAAAAGTTGATTTTATGCGCTATAAATTTAATTATATTAAAAAGCGCCTTGACAGCTCAATATGTCTTAATTAGGACTATAGATTTGACCACTCAAATGCATAAAAACAACACTTTTCAAATTTGGTGATTTTTATGCCAGAAATGGCTTCTGTGTACTTGTCGGTCAGTCGTCTAGAAGAGGTAAGAAAAATAGGAGAAAAAGGAGGAGAGAAGGAGGATGACAAGGGAAAATAAGAGGTATAATTTGTAATAGTATTTTAATTTTATTTAAGAGGGAAAACAACGGCGAGCAACTTTGAGAGATGACAAAAGCTTAGTATTTATTAATAATAATATTATTTAATGTAAGGGTTCTGCGCGGCAAACACTTTTAATTACTATCAGACTTAAAGCAACCTTCAATTTGTTATATAGACTTTTAATTAGATTTGTATTACTAATAAAAAAATATAAACGTAATAAAATAGTTGTTTAATTTGTTGAGTGTTTAATAAGTGATGATGCTACAGGGGATTATCCAAGGCCCTTTTATAGGCAATGGGTCCTCTGAAGCGCTACTATATTTGTAAATACAATGATTAGAATAGAATAAAACAAATATATCAAAGAGTAAATGAAACATAACAATATAGAGAAAAACATGAAACAATTAATTAAAACCCCAATTAAGAATCCAATTTTCCCGTCATTAATTCCCAAATCAGTAAGTGAAAATAGTGAATAACTAAACAAGATTGGAACATAGGAACTATGAGAAAAATAATTTCAAACAGATGGTACAGTCTGATTAAAGGATATTTTAAGTGAAACAAAAAATACTTTGACGCAACAAAACATGTAATTAATCTCAATTTAGTATAAATTAATTTATTTATTTTTTCTAACACAATTAAGGGTCAAAAGAAGCGTCATTAATTATTGTTTAGTATTATATGAGAGGTATTATTTAATATATAAATTTAAGTAATTAATTTAAATATATTATAAGTCAATTTTACACTTATAATTATAATATATGTTTTTCAATTAATTAAATATAAATTTATAATTATTAAATACATAAAAATGCGCCATTATTTGTAGAATATATTATATTATGTTCAATTTAACTGTATATAAAAATTTATATAACCAATAAATTTTATGTAACACTTGTATATAATAAAATACTTATATAATTTCATTATGCAATAAAATATTAAGTTATATTCATTAAATACAATTCTTACCCACTTTTTAAGGTTTTATAAGTTATATATCATTTACTGGACTCCTGGAATAGCCTGGCTGACACTCCCTCACTCTAAAAAAACAATAAAAAAAATGCTAAGATTTTTTCTTTTTGTATTTTTTCAACAGAGCAGGCAGATTTGAAATTTCCTTGCCAGGTATCCATGCATCATTTTCAGATGATTTGCTCTTATATCTCAATAAATATTCAGTACCTCTTTCAGAAGTGATAATTCTATCATTGAGAATTTTATCAATTTCTGCTGTTTCTGTGACTTCCTGAGGGTTCTTCTTAGGTCTTCCTCTTCTTTTTGGAAATAAGTCACTGTTGGAAGTATAAGGTTTAAGCAAAGAAATGGGAAAGACAGGATGTTTCCTATCATATGGAGAATACAATACAACTTCTACTGCATTATCACCAACCATTCTTTTAACAACAAATGGTCCTACAAAAGGATCTTTTAATTTGTGGTTACCTTGTAAATTGAAATGTACAGTAGAGATCAACACTTCATCACCCTTGTTAAATGTGTATTCTTTATGGGATTTATCCCATCGTTTCTTTTCATATTCAAATGCTTTATCAATACAACTCTGAGCATGTTTCCTGCATAGCTGTTGCATTTGCATAAAAGATTTAACACCAGGGTGTAGTTCCAACTTAGGCAATTTATTATTGAGAATCTGAGCAGGAGTGTTTGGGACATAACCTAACCAAAGCTCAAAAGGCTTTTTCTCAGTGACAGAATGAACAGTGCTATTATATGCAAATTCAAGACCAGGCAAAAGAGTGACCCAATCATGAGTAAATCTGTCATTGTCTTTATATTCTAAACCAAAGGCACAATACCTTCTAATCATATCTTCTAGAGTTTGAATCATTCTTTCAGCTAGACCATCAGTCTGAGGATGGTGAGCTGTAGACAATTTTAACTCACAGCCACAAATATCCATCAAAGAGGTCAAAAACTCAGAAGTGAATTTTGGATCCCTATCAGAGATAATGGCTTTTTGAAAACCAATAATATTAAACATGTAAGACCACCATAAGAAAGCTAATTCTTTGGTGGATACATCTTTGTGGGTTGGAATAAATTTGCACATTTTTGTGAATCTATCCACTATTACCCAACAAGAGTTAAAGCTGTCTTTACCTGCAACAGGAAGACCAGTGACAAATTCCATATTAATGATTTGCCAGGGAGCACTAGGTGCTTCAATATGTTGTAATAACCCTGCTCTCTTACCTGTTAACCTTTTAGATTTTTGGCAGGAATCACAAGATTCAACATATAATTTTGTGTCTTCAGACATATTAGCCCACCATGCAGTGTTTTTGATTCTAATAAATGTTTTTTCAAGATCAAAATGTCCAGCTAATATGTCATCATGACAAAGTTTGAGGATAGTTTCTTTCATTGAAGGAGGAATAACAATTACATTGGTAAGCTTCCTTCTATAATATATATAACCATCTTCAATAGAAAACTTTCCTTTATTTACAGCATTTTGGTACTTTGCAGGAAGAGTTTTTATTAATGCTTGAATTGAAGCATTCTTAGGATCATTCAAAATAGTAACTAATTTATTTAAATCAGAATCTTTATCATATGAATCCAGTATTAACTGTAATAACTCTTCTTCCATATCAACTATAAATATACCATGTATATGAACAGTATCATCTTCAGGTACATAAGCAGGATTGGAGTCATTATTTGGCAGAGGCAATCTGGAGAGCATATCAACATTAGAGTGAACATTTCCAGCTCTATGGATAATAGTCATCCTTCCTCTGTATTCTTGAACAGCAAGTTGCCACCTGAACATATGTCTGTTAGGTGTTTTGAGGTTTAAGAGAGATTTCACAGCACTACAGTCAGTTACCAACTCAAATTTTTGGTCATCCAAGTAGTAATGAAGTTTCTCAAGAGCCCAAACAACTGCTAAGCACTCCAATTGAGTGGCACCATATTTCAATTCACTATTTCTTAAGGTTCTTGAAATATAACAAATTACAACCTCTGAGGATTTATCATTAATAATTTGCTTTTGGTGAAGGGCAGCACCCAGACCAATAAAGCTAGCATCTGTATAAAGGACAAATGGCTTGTTAAAATCTGGAAGAGCCAATATAGGGGCTGTCATTAAGCAACTTTTCAATGTATCAAAAGCTTTCTGACAGTCATTATTCCAGAGAAAAGCAACATCTTTTCTGGTCAGTTTTGTAAGAGGCAAGGCTATGACCTGATAATTTTTAATATATTGTCTATAATAGCCACACATACCCAAAAAACTTTGGATTTCTCTTACAGAAGTTGGTGCTTTCACATTTTGAATGGCAGCAACTTTATTATGGTCTACACAAATTTGTAAGCCTGACACAACATGGCCAAGGACTTTCAAAGATTGAAAACCAAATTTACACTTTTTTAAAGATAAGGTCATATTGATTTCATCCATTTTTTGGAAAACTCTATTCAAGTGAATCATATGTTCATCAAAAGTTTTAGAAAAAACAATAATATCATCAATATAAACCGTGAGCCAACCCTCAATAATTTCTTGATGGAAAGTGTTATCCATGACTTTCTGGAAAACTGAAGGAGCATTTTTAGGGCCAAATGGCATCCTAACATACTTATATATTCCCATATGAGTAGCAATAAGCAAAAAATTTTGAGAATTTTTCTCAACTGGAACTTGATTATAACCTTTATTACCATCCAGACAACTAATAAATTTTGCACCTTGCAAGGTAGCATGTATTGAATTAATTCTGGGTAAAGGATAAATATCATCAACAGTATAAGTATTTAAAGCTCTGTAATCTCCACATAATCTAGCTTTATCTTTTTCATATGAAATCAAGACTGGGGAGATGACACAATATTTGGGGGTGACATCCACTTTCTCAATGATATTCATTTTCAATAATGTTTCAATATTATCTTCAATATCTTTTCTTTTTGATGGAGAAGCAGGATATGGTTTTTTCTTAAGGGAAGGAGGTTATCACTCAAATTACAGGATAAGGTAATTTTCATCTCTTCCTGAACAATTCCCAAGACATGAGAACCATGAGCAAAAGCCATAGGGAAAGAGGTAATAGAGGCAACAATAGAATCCTTTTGTTCACTAGTCAAATGATCACCAAAAGAAGCGGTATTTATTTCATGTAATAAATCATCCATTTCAGTTGTTGTTCTACCTTTACATTGGGTCAGTGAGTTACAAGATTTCAACAAATGCCCAGAAGGTCTAGGAGAAGAAATTTTGAATTTTCTTTTCCCATTCATTCCTAAGGTAAAGCAATTATTTGCTGGGTCCAGTTTCACACCAAACATGGTTAAAATATCATTTCCCATAATAAACCAATTGCTCAAATTATCATTTTTCATGACAACAAACTCACAAATAGCTCTGACAAAACCACCATTATATTTGAAGAATACAGAGGTTTTGTATTTTCCAATAGGAAATAAGGTAGAACCATACCCTCTCCATTTTTCAGAAGTTATAGGCAATAATTTACTCAAATATTCCTTATCCACTGAAGCCAAAGCTTTTTCAGATACTACACTTCCTCCAGCACCAGAGTCAAGAACTACATCAACAGTTTTACCATTAATGATAACAGGTGCCTTTAAAGGGAATATAGGAATAGAATTGTTAGTAATATCTTTAATTATTTCAGCATTTTCTACTGAAGATAAATTCAATACACAATCTTCAGATATATTATTTAAATAATGGACATCATGTTCCAACATTAAAACATCTTTAACAGATTCATTGTCATAGGAGATATTACTTTCACAGTCACTGGAAGAATTATTGACATCAAGTTCAACTTCATCAGTGTCTTCATTTTGTTCAACAAGATGAATTTTCTTGTCAAAAACATGACCCTTCTGCCACGGTTTGTTACATTTATAACAAGTATTTGTTGCATATTTTTTAGGTGCAATTGGGGCAGAGGGTTTACCAGATTTTTCTGGGAGCTTCATAGAAGGTTTATTCTGATCATTATAAGATTTACTAAGGTAATTCTTTGGTTCATATCTATGGTTGAGTAGTACTTCATTACAGATATTAATGAAAGAAGAATTTTCCCTTACATGCTCAGTTCTAGAAACAATCAAATCCCTAAGAGAATTTGGTAATTTATACAAGATTTTATCTCTCCAAATATCATAATCCATCTTTGGATCAATTGCTCTAAGGATTTTAGTTATTTTCATCAGAAAAACAATGGGCTTTTCAACAGAGGAGGATACATATCTAGTATTCTCATACAGTCTCTGCTGAGCTAACCTGAATTTTGAACCACCAAACTGATTCTCAATCAAGGATTTCCAATCATTCCATGTATAATGATTGTTATCTAAGAGGACAGATTCATACCACATCAAGGATACATTGGAAAATAAAGAAATTAGCTTAGAAACAATTTCCTCATCAGGTAGTTTATAAGATCTCTTTAAATTATCAATTCTCTGGATAAAGTGTTGCCAATCAGAGGAAGAATCACCATCAAAGGTAGGATATTGGTCTAACTTAGGCCAATTTTTCTGACTACTGGGATGGTCCACTTTTTGGTTTGAATTATTCATTATTAATAATTCCTGAAGTTTAGCCAGGTGTTCAGAAATTTCATTATTTACAGAAACAGCTGGTGCATGACCATCACAAGATTTTTTGCTAGCAGCAAAAGATTTTACAGACTCATTGTCAGTTTGTTTAATGGTTGAAATATGAGGAAGAAAGGATGAACTTTGTTCAGGTTTTTTCCCTTTATTTTTATGCAGCTTATTTACAGAAATCTCATTTAATTCATTATTGATGGTTAAGGTTGAGAACTTTTCCTGTAGGTCAGACACATAGTTTCTTATTCTTGGAATTTCAGACATCTGGTCATTTACTTTTGCAAGAGATAGAACATTTCTGTCCTCAGAAACTGAGTGTTTGGTACTTAGTGCATGGAAATCATTTTTTAGCTTCTTAAACTCATTTTGCAGAGATTTTATTTCATTCTTGAATGAATAATTTTCCTCAATACGGGGTTTCAATTCACTCAAGGTCTTATGTAGACTGATATTTCTATCTGAGATAGCTCTATGGTCACTTCTTATTTGTTTTTGTTGACTAAGAACAATATTCAAGGTTTCTTTGATTTTTAAATAAGCTGTATCTTGTACAGAAGAACTCACTTTACATTGCAAGTGTAAATTATTTAATCTATCATTTTCATGGATTAACACATCTCTCACATGTTTGTCTTTCACAATATTAAAATCAAGGGTATCTTTCAATATTTCCTCAGAAGTTTTTTCAATTAAGGTATAGATTTCAGGGGGAACAGAATCATTTTTAATTGCAAGAGAAGGATTAATTAAAGATGTAGAAGTTAAATGTAAAGGTTTATCAAATGACAATTTGCTAATTACATCAATAGGGCTACTAGTTACAGGAAGCTGTCTTTTAACAGGTTTAACTGTTCTTTCACCATGTTCAATAATATTACCTGCAGAAGAAGATTTATTAGAAAACATACCCAAGTGACTATCAACCAAATTACTTACCATGGCAGAGGAGGAAACTTCCCCTGGGACTGGGTTTGTGATTGTGCTTGGGCCTTCTTTCTCCTGCCTTGTTGGTAGGGATGAGGAGGTGGATGGAAATTGGGTGTTCTGGATGGGCCAGGCTGATGATGAGGAGGGTGTTGCACATTCTGTTGGTAGTGACTCATTATATAATCCCATTTCCATTGCTCTACTTCCATAGTATTTGGATTTTGGATGGTTGAGCTGGGTGGCTGTGAAGGTTGAGCCTGAAACTGAGGCTGATTGGGAGGCAACTGAGGAGGGGCCTGGGCCTGAATCTGGTTCCTGAGTTCTTGGACCTGATCCCACAATGTGTCTACCTTTACTTTGTACGTCATATTTTCTGTCTTCAACTCTTTTATATGACTGGATAGGTTGCTGATTTGTTGTGGCAGAGAAAGCTTTTTTATTTTGAAGCCTTTTGGAAGACCTTCTTGAGGCACTAGAGGCTTTACTTCCTTCTGTGGTACTGGGGGAAGGGGGTTTGGTTTGTTTGCATTTCCTGTCATTTCCACATCCTGCAGTATGTGAATTCTTTGTGTTAGTATAAGATTTTTTATGACCCACTTTAGAAGAACTTACAGTGTCAGCATCATAGTCAATTTCTATTTCATCCACTTGCATGTTATCCATTTTTTCTGCCAAATTGTTGGACATACTAGTGGGAAGATTTATAATTTACTTTTTATTTTATAAAAAAATAATAAAAGTTAGTCAATAACTGCTCCAAAAAAAAATTTTTTTTAATTAATTAAATTATAGAAAAAATAATTTTCAATATAAAGTAATAATTAAAAAAATTAACTTTTATTTAAAAAAAATAGATTGCAAGGTTAAATTGGGAATAACAATTAAGTTAATTTCAACCAATTAATTACCAATATTAAATATGGCAATATATTTGGGACCAAGCACAATGTACTTTTAAGTCAACCAAAATTAACAATAATTAATAATAATAAAAAATTAAATTAATAATTCAATTTGTATTAATAAAAAAATTTCAATTCTTCTAGGACTAAGAGGATTTAACACTCTATAATGGTCAACTAGGAAAAAAATTTTTTTTTTAAATTGAACACTTACACTCAGTGAATCAGCAATTAAGCCACAATCACTGTTATTGCAATAAAAATATAGTAATATGAGTGAGAGGCGCAAAGGTGAACTTACTATAGTGATCGAAAAATCACTTCAAAATAATATAAAAATTAATATTATATAAACCTAAGATGTCGAACCCAAGTTCGAAACACAGTCGCGGCAAAAGTTTTGTTTTTGCTAGGTGGTCCGTGCGTTTTGTTGTTCGTCACCAGGCTCGATCGTCGTCGTCGTTTGGAAAGGCCCTCAGTTGTCGGTCAGTCGTCTAGAAGAGGTAAGAAAAATAGGAGAAAAAGGAGGAGAGAAGGAGGATGACAAGGGAAAATAAGAGGTATAATTTGTAATAGTATTTTAATTTTATTTAAGAGGGAAAACAACGGCGAGCAACTTTGAGAGATGACAAAAGCTTAGTATTTATTAATGATAATATTATTTAATGTAAGGGTTCTGCGCGGCAAACACTTTTAATTACTATCAGACTTAAAGCAACCTTCAATTTGTTATATAGACTTTTAATTAGATTTGTATTACTAATAAAAAAAATATAAACGTAATAAAATAGTTGTTTAATTTGTTGAGTGTTTAATAAGTGATGAGGCTACAGGGGATTATCCAAGGCCCTTTTATAGGCAATGGGTCCTCTGAAGCGCTACTATATTTGTAAATACAATGATTAGAATAGAATAAAACAAATATATCAAAGAGTAAATGAAACATAACAATATAGAGAAAAACATGAAACAATTAATTAAAACCCCAATTAAGAATCCAATTTTCCCATCATTAATTCCCAAATTAGTAAGTGAAAATAGTGAATAACTAAACAAGATTGGAACATAGGAACTATAAGAAAAATAATTCCAAACAGATGGTACAGTCTGATTAAAGGATATTTTAAGTGAAACAAAAAATACTTTGACGCAACAAAACATGTAATTAATCTCAATTTAGTATAAATTAATTTATTTGTTTTTTCTAACACAATTAAGGGTCAAAAGAAGCGTCATTAATTATTGTTTAGTATTATATGAGAGGTATTATTTAATATATAAATTTAAGTAATTAATTTAAATATATTATAAGTCAATTTTACACTTATAATTATAATATATGTTTTTCAATTAATTAAATATAAATTTATAATTATTAAATACATAAAAATGCGCCATTATTTGTAGAATATATTATATTATGTTCAATTTAACTGTATATAAAAATTTATATAACCAATAAATTTTATGTAACACTTGTATATAATAAAATACTTATATAATTTCATTATGCAATAAAATATTAAGTTATATTCATTAAATACAATTCTTACCCACTTTTTAAGGTTTTATAAGTTATATATCATTTACTGGACTCCTGGAATAGCCTTGCTGACAGTACTGGCCACATACTGCCTGCATTTTTCAAACATGAATAGCTTCATTTTAAGCAAAGTTAGCTTTTTCACACTATAACACCAGAAAAAAAACATGGGCGCCTAATATAAGGTGCCAATCCCTATCTTTGACTTAACTCAATTTCAGCTCAGTTGCAAATCTTCTGGAAAGACTGCGCACTGAACAATGAGCACACTAGCTTGCAGAACATCAAATCAAATTTACTCTTAAATCAAAACTGAATATAGGGATATGCACCTGCTAGCAGGTGCCATTTTATATTTTGCAGTGTAATTACCCCACATTATATGCCCACTATGGGGAAACACACTAAAATAGCCAACAGGCACTTATTTAGTGTCCTAATTTAATTATAAGTGCATTTACCTCATTATATGCACTAATTTCATTAACAGCCTCAATATTGGCACCATAAAATCACTACCATGCTTAAATTTACCTAAATTAGTTAAGGATTTATCCGTGCAAGCACCTGCAAACAACTGCATTCAGTTACCCCACATCTCACATTCTTTTTTGGGTTTCTCAGTGATTTCTCAGCCAATTTTGGTTATTTTTGAATGGGGATTTCATGTATTAATTTGGTATAATTAGCCCCATAATTTCTACTGTTAATCCCCTTTAATATTGTGTAATATTTAGTTTTATTCTTTCTTTTTTTTAGTCTTTTATTTTAAGGTATTACAAGCATAAAATCTCTTTTTTGCTTATTCTCTTATTTTAATGGATTATCCCTATTACTGCAGGATTTTGGCGGGTAATAGCTTTCTAATTATGTTATTGATCATTCCTCATGTTGTTGCACAGGTGTATTATCTTGAATGAGGCATCATTAGCCATGTATAGGACTGGTAAATCAAGGGGGATACATTGGAGAATTATTGGGTATAAATGGGGGGGATTTTGGTCTTATTTTCCATATTCTTTATCATTTAAGTTAAAATATATAACCAATAAAATTACAATACATATAAATATTAATTTTAAAGTCTTTGAATAGTATCTGAAATAAGACATCTATTTTTCTACCAACTATAAGATTGTAACCCATTTATAAATAGTGAGATAAAAATTACTGTGATACTTATTTTGAGTATATTTTAATACTTATTGTATTTGTGCTAAAGTATTTTATATAGGACCATTAAAATCTTCTAGAAAAATGACTATTTAAGCTGTTCACGTCTCTGTACCTAAACTCAGCCTGACAAATGAGGACCTTTGCTCAAGAATTCTGTTGGTTATCTTCCAGTAAGTAAAAAATTCAAAAGAGGCTACAAGTGAATAAAATCCCTATAGAAATATTTGGATAGTTACCAAATTTTGGGGTCACTTATGTAGTGACTTCAGAAAAAGAAGACCTGTTTTATAATAAAATTGTGATATTGAATCAACAATCTTACCACTAATTTAACATTAAATTGTTCTTAGTGGGAGTCTGTCAATAGACCAATTAATTTTGTGATCTTTGCAGATGATAAACCAGATAATAAAAAATGATTAATTGTTTCTTTTAGAAGGACTTTTAATCCCTTTTTATTGGTTTGTAAAGCTCATTTAATATTTAAAAAGAATATTACTGACAAATTTCTTTTTTTAAATATAAAATCACCACTACATATTATAGGCCAGTTAAATCAAGTAGCCACATAAAAGCATATTTGACTTTTGGAACTTATAAATTTACTTAAGACTTACAATTAAGCAACTAAATTTTCTTCAGGAGTGTTTAATAATACTGATAAAACTCCTTTTTGAAGTTCTAGTGACTCATATTTCAATATTTTTGATCTAAATTCCATGTAAAGATGTGTGACAATGTAGACATTGTGAGTAATATGGTAAAACTTTATAATCTAAGATCTAGTGCTGAAATACCTGTTACAGAAAATTCAAATGGCAAAAGTATCTCCAAAAAACAGCTAATTCCAACAGATGTCTCTGAAGGAAAGGGAAAAACTTCTTAAGAAATTATCAATAAAGAAAAAAAGAGTTACAAGAACAAATTCACTCCCTTTCAACTCTTCTACATACCCTCACCATAAAAGTCAACAACATGGTAGACCAGATGAACAATTTGGAAAAAAGAGCATCACAGGGATTTATAGAAGTCTATCAAGCTCTAGTAGGATTAAAAGCTCAGAAAATAACAGTATTATCAAACCCTTCCTCAGTTGCAACAGCAGCACCTCCAGCCCAAGAGGAGGACTAAAAGATTACAGTGAGAAAATGGAAATGGGCCTTGTACACCCAGAACCACAACCACCCTCCAAAGCAGGGTTCCAGCAGTCACCCTTACAGGGGATCGGTAAGGAGATGCAGGGGAAATGGAATAAGACCTTGGTAAGTCATCCATCTGCTCAAGATCAATTTTATGATACTAAAAATGAATTACTCATAGGTAATGATATTGATAGGGATCTAATAAATATAATTGATAATGATATAAAGGATTATTCTTTTGAAAATCTAATTTTAAATTTTTCTTTAAATTATAACAATGTACATAGTTTTATTGATAAAAAAGATAATAATAGGAATATAAAAATTGAAACAAATAAATTAAATCTTGAGCCAGATAATAATGATGAGTCTTCTGAGTTGGAAATGGATAAAATTGAATATTTCTTGAAAGAAAATCTAATGGAATCAAAAATCATAAGCAAATTTTTATTAAGAATTAAAAAATTAGAAGAATTCTCTAAAGAGTCTAACAGTAATACAGAAAGTGTATTTTTAAACCTTACACAATAATTGAATGCTACAACCAATAAATTAAAGGTCATTTAAAATTCAAATAATGAATTTACAAATGAAAATAAAAAATTAACCTATGAGATAAAGAATTTACATAATGAATTAGAACACTGTCAGAATATAATGGCTACAATTGAGGTATGGGCAAGATTGTCTTTTTCAAATATAAATGATACTTTATCTCATGTACCTGTAATAAAAGATTGGTTGAAAATATTTGAAATTGAAGTAGCTAATATTTTGTAAAATATTGACAAAAGAAATGAAAACACCCCTTATTTGGAAAATATACCACTTTATATGAAAAATTCATATGAAAAGCCAATGATTGAAAAAAAATAGTGTCATAGGCTCTGAGAGTAAAAAATCATTAAAAAATGAAATACATGATCATCTATTGAAAGTAAGTGAATTTATAAATATTCCTCAGGTTAAGGAAGTCAGAACTAACCAAAAAAACTAGCCTAAGCTATATCAGTACCCTTCCTTTGATGGCGATTTAAAATTTGATTGGCAACAATTAATTCAGAGAATTGATAACTTAAAACTCTCATACAAATTACCTGATGAAGAAACTACATCAAAATTGGTATATTTATCTAAAGATGTGGCCTTATTATGGCTTGAATCTGTATTGAGGTAATTAACTACTCCTGGATTGAATGGAAGGCACTAATTGAAAGAAAATTTGGTGGCCCAAAATTTAGAATCACTTAACAAAGATTGTATGAAAAAACCAGTTATAATCTAAATGCTGGGGATAAACCAATGGTATTTTTGATGAATTTAGAAAAAATCATGAAAGCCATGGATCCAAAAATGGATTATGATGAGTGGAAAGAAAAAGTATTATATAAATTGCCAATATCAGTCAGAGACACTATTGTAGCTAGAACTGAAACCATCAGAGATACTTCTGGTTTTACTAATATATGCAATGAAATATTATTGAACCACAAATATGAAACAAGGTATAATCATTATAAGCAAAAAGTTGAGGTATTAAGATCTTCTACAAATAAGTTACCAATGGAGAAAAAAAATCTTCTGCTCCTCTTGTACCTAAAAAACAAGAATATAGCCCTTGCTATAAATGTAATAAGCCTTGGGTTAAAGATCATACTTGTAAGAAGAGAATAAATGTTACTGGAAATTCACAAAATTCTGAAACCAGTAATCATGAAGATGAAAAGGAGGAGTCTAGTGAGGATTGTAAAAGTAAAATTTCTTACAGTGATGATAAAAATGAGACATTTGTGTTAGAACAGGATATTATGTTCCTGAATGATGCAATATTTCCCAAAGATACATCTTTAACTTCCATTGAGGAAGCTGAAATAATAAATGATGTAAATCTTGATACTTACAAAATCTCACTTAAAAGAGCACCTGTTATTATATGTGTAAAAGAGATGAATGCCATTCTTGACACTGGGGCTTCTGGTAGTGTAGTTTCAGTTAATACTTAGATGGACTTTGATAGTAAGTACAAAGAAAAACTGGAACTTGTAGAGACAAAGAACTGGAGGGTTTTTGGTATAGTATTACCTCCAATTGGTAAATACAAAACTGCTATATTTTTTAAATATAATAATAGATATGTAAGAGCAGCATAAGATTTTTCAGTAATGGATAATAATGACTGAATTGATTAGTCTATTATTAGAAATGACTTATTTATTAAATATGGCCTTAAACTAGATCCTTAAAATATTTTCTTGACTATAGAAGTAAATGGAAATAGAAAATTCAAGATTTGCTCTGAAAATTCAATTTATGTCATGGCCCCTAAAGAAGAACAACTCCAAGGTAGGAGACCCACCTATGAAGTTGTTGAGTTGGAAAATGAAATTCAAAAAGCCTTTTTCAGTCCCCAACTCTCAAAAATTGAAGAAAACAATATTTTAAAATTGATAAAATCTTTTCCTATGGCGTTTGCTCATAGTTCAAATGAATTAGGATTGGTCAAAGATCATGAGATGAGGATCTCTTTAAGTTTTGATTTTGATAATATTTCTGGAAGCTTAAAAAAGAAACCTTAGCCAGCTTCTCCTTCAAAAAGGAAAGACATTCAGGACAACATTAAGATGTTGTTAGAAATGGGTATTGTTGAAAAAGTAGACACAACACCTAATTATTGTGTTATTTCAACAGTTTTAATATCTTATGAAAAAGATATATCAAGATTTGTGGTGATTATAGAGCTCTAAATACATTCACTGTGGATGATATTTACCCTCTACCAAAGATAGCCTCTATCCATGCTACCTTATAAGGAGGAAAAAATATTTCCTTTCTGGATGGAAGCAAATTTTACCACCAGATTCCTGTAGAAGATAATTCCCAGAATTCCTTAATCATAACCACACACATGGGGATATATAAAAATGTTAGAATGCCTTTTGGCCCAAAAAATGCCCCTTCAGTCCTCCAAAAATTGATGAATAGTGTTTGTCATCAGGAAATTGTTGAAGGATGGCTTTTATTTTATATTGATGACATCATAGTGTTCTCAAAAACATATGATGAGTATTTAAAACACCTGAGAAGAGTATTTCAAAAAATGGATGAAATAAATATGTCTATTGCACTAAAGAAATGTAAGTTTGGGTTTCAATGCTTGAAAGTACTTGGACATGTTGTATCTGGATTAGAAATTTAGGTTGACCAGAATAAAGTGGAAACAATAAAAAACATTAATATACCTGAAAATTTGAAAGATGTTCGAAGCTTTCTAGGTATGTGTAGATATTATTAAAAGTATATAAAAAAATAACAATTGATTGAAGCCCCTTTAACAAAATTAATCAGGAAAAATGAGGCTTATATTTGTAATAATGAATTTCAACATGAATTTGATAAATTAAATGAATGTATGATGTCAGCTTTAATATTGGGACTGCCAGATTTTAACCTCCCTTTTACCTTGTATGCTGATGCAAGCTTTACAGGGTTAGGTGCTTCTTTACAGAAAAAACATATTATAAATGGTAAATTATCTGAAATAGTTATCTGTTATATATCCAGAACGTTAAGGAAGACAGAATTAAGGTATGGTGACACCCAACTGGAATGTTTAGCCATTGTGTGGGCCCTGGAGAAACTTCATTACTATCTGGAAGACCAGAAGTTTGAATTAATAACAGATTTCAGTGCATTAAAATAATTACTAAACATAAAAACACCTAAAAGACCCATTTTTAGATGGCAATTAGCTGTACAAGAGTACAAAGGAAGAATGAAAATCACTCACAGAGCAGAAAAATTGCATTCTAATCACTACGCAATATAGGGGGTGGACTTGCTAGCAACTCCTCAACCTGAACTCAGATGGAACTCAGATGGAACTCAGACTGAACTCATACTGAACCCATACTGAACTCTACTTGAACACTCACCTAAAACTGTTCTGCTGAGTGGTGTTCATCCCTGATTGTATGGTTCCTTTATTAATAGCTCAATGTGTGTTCAATCTGTGGTGAGTTTGGGTCCAAGGTTGCGGACTCGCTAGCAAGTCCGCCCCCCATATTGTGTGGTGAATGAGGATCTATTTTCCAGAAGTCCTTAGGAAAATAATAATGAACACCCAGCTTAATGTGTAGTAAGTAAGTGATGTCTAATAACCTGTCAAATCCTCCCTTACATATACCGAAATCTACTGGAGTGCACAGACCTTCAATCCAGATGTTGTCACTTCTATCCCCGGAAATTACAGCACTGTTAGGGCCCATCACCTCCCCATGGCATCCAATTCAATAAGTTTCAACACCAAGACCTCCAGTAAGGACCCTCCATCACAATTAATGATACCACAGACCCATATCATAAATAGAATAAACAGATAAAAGCGGATAACATAAAGAAACCGGTAAAATAACTCATCCAAAGAGTATATAATGAACCCCAAAGCATATAAAGGAACCAAATTGACTGTCCAAGCCGCCAATAACATCCTCAAGCATCAATATTAACCCATTAATCATATCCCAACTCATAAATCTGTGAAAATCCATCCAAGGAAGCAGATTAAGTTGACCGAATTGGATATATGCGCCTGAAATAGGTGTATATGCTTGTGTAGGTGTTGTGAGTCCACTGGATACGTCCATATGACCTAAAATAAGCAGAAAAATAAAGGTTATAGGCTTTTAATAGGTTAAAAGCCAATTATAGACCTAAGTATACATAATATAACTACATATTTCACTGAATATGAGGTTTATGTATACATATAAGCTTATTTATGTCTATAATTACTTAATATCACTTAAGATAAGTATATTATGACTCCATTAACACTTTAATAAGTATTATTAGGCTATGGATAAGCTATTTAAACTACTATAAGTGTCAGCCTAGATATCTCCAGGACTGAGTAATTCTTTGGTTTATTATAAGATAACATTTATTACATTAAGCTTATTACTTAAAAATAAGGTTAAAATACTTAAATATATGGTTATAATACATATATATATAATTATTACACTATTATATGACTTATAGTAGTTTAAATAGCTTATACATAGCCTAATAATACTTATTAAGGCGTTAATGGAGTCATAATATACTTATCTTAAGTGATATTAAGTAATTATAGAGATAAATAAGCTTATATGTATACATAAACCTCATATTCAGTGAAATATGTAGTTATATTATGTATACTTAGGTCTATAAGTGGGTTTTAACCTCTTAATAGCCTATAAACTTTATTTTTCTGCTTATTTTAGGCCATATAGACGTATCCAGTGGACTCACGACGCCTACACAAGCATATACACCTATTTCAGGTACATATATCCAGTTTGGACAACTTAATCTGCTTCCTTGGATGGATTTTCACGGATTTATGGGTTGGGATATGATTACTGGGTTAATATGGATGCTTGGGGATCTTATTGGTATCTTGGACAGTTAATTTGGTTCCTTTATATGCTTTGGGGTTCATTATATACTCTTTGGATGAGTTATTTTACTGGTTTCTTTATGTTATCTGCTTTTATCTGTTTATTCTATTTATGATATGGGTCTGTGGTATCATTAATTGTCATGGAGGGTCCTTACTGAAGGTCTGGGTGTTGAAACTGCTTTAAGTAGACGCCATGGGGAGGTGATGGGCCCTCACAGTGCTGTAATTTCCAGGGATAGCAGTGACATCATCTGGATTGAAGGTCTGTGCTCTCCAGCAGATTTTGGTATAATTAAGGAAGTATTTTGATGGTAATTAGACATCACTTACTTACTAAAAATCAAATAAACACTATAACACAATTATTATCATATAAAAATATATTATAAAGCATTTATAAATTAATATTATCTTTATATAAGCTATAACTATATTTTATTATTCTATTTTCTACCACTAGCACGCATAACATCCAAGTATTGTGAGTTTAAATTGAGAATAACTATTTTATTAGTCTTCCCCTGAGGTTTAATCACTAAATCATTTATTAATAAGTAATTGGACCATTAATATTTACTATTAAGTCATACTTAGATACTAGCATAAACTGACAATAAGTCATATAATAGTGTAATAATTATATATATATGTATTATAGCCATATATATAAGTATTTTAACCTTATTTTTAAGTAATAAGCTTAATGTAATTAAGGTTATCTTATTTTGACCATAAGAACTACTCAGTCCTGGGGATACCTAGACTGACAATGTTTATTTGCTTTAATTGGAAAGCATAAGTGTGTAATTGAAATCAATTGACTAATTTAGATTTATCATTTAGACCAAGCACAGTAAAATAAGTTGTTCTGGATTTAGAAAACAAGGGAAACACAGTTGCTAAGCAAATTTTGCTTCTGTGCTTTTCATATGGATTTAGTTGAGACAATTGTGCCCTGGATTATTGACTTAGTGAGCTGCTTTTGCTTTAAGTGTTACCCATCACATGAAAAAATTACTAGCATACTGTTACCTGGTTTCAACCTAAATATCTAATTATAGTAAACACCTGTAAATTATAACCCTGTGACACAGTTTAGACATACATAAAATACATATTTTATTCAGCACCAACCTGTATTACGTAAAATGTGCCATATGAAACCATCTATTTACCCTAAACCTAGTACTAATATTTAAGGTTTACAATTAAAATTATGCCATTCTAAACCTTACTTTAAAGAATAATGAGAATGAGCAAGTGATACTGCTAACTTGATTGAGGGCATGATACTTCTAACATTTCTGAGGGAACCATACTGCTAACATATCTGAGGGAAAGATACTTCCAATGTCATAGGTTGTATACTATGCATGACTAAATAAATATTAGGCTTTTCATGGCCAAAGTTCGTATTATTTTTAGGTAATTATGATATTTATAAATGTAGGTTGTTTCTGGATAACTGCCCATATTATATTAACAGAATTGAAAGAAGAGGATATTCAATATTGAAATGCATATTGCATAATTAGGACTGAAAAGCAAAATCATTCATTCTCCTTCACAAATTTTCACCTTTTAGTATATTATTGGAGAAAAAAATTTGGACCAGTAGGGAGAAAAATACTGTGTATAGCTTTTACCACTTAGCTAACACAGTAGAGTCTCTAGTGAAGCTGATTTTTTTCAAGTCATACGCTCCTTTACACCAGCTTCAACTTCAGTTGTCTTTCAACATCATAATGGTGAGTGACTGTCACTGCGTTAATTTCTGGGCCACTTAGATCTAGTAATTTTTTCCTATTCTTCAATAAATGGGGGAGGGGGTTTTGTTTTTACACATTTTTCTTTGAGTAGGGATCTCCTGAAAAAAAAATCAATACATCACATGTTGTCCTGTAAAAGTTTAAATCTTATTGTGGTAGTTTATCTTAAATAAACAATTGTTACAGAGGAGATTAAACTATTTTACATTTTTTGTAGGGCATTGCAACATGTGATGCATACATGACAGAATTTTCCCCCTAGTACACATGATAAAAAACTGTGGGGTAATCTGCCTTTCTTTCTTTTTTTAACTTTTTATTTTTACAATTTCATTATTGATCATCCTTTATTTACATAAATTCAAATGCAAATCTAGTTCAAAAAATGTATCAAATTATTATCTAGAAAGAAATGATATTCTAGTTGCATTTCAATTTTTCTATTGATTTCTTGAATGCTACAAAAAGTACCAAAAAATGTGTATATTGTAAAAAATCATGAAGCCTATAGACAATTCAAAAAAATTTATTGATAGAAAAATTAATAGATATAATTTTATTTTCTTATCTTGTGTGAATTAATAGGGGAGGTTACATGATGAATACATCAGGGCATATAAAGAAGTTGATAAAGAACTAAACATAGATGAAAATGAAAATCAATGTGTGAGATTTCTGGGAGGATTGGTGAGCATCAAAAACATGAAGGAAGCTTAGAAAAGGGAGAAAAAGAGTGGATGGAGTAAAAAAATCTAATTATGAAGGGGATTGAAGTAGAAAGGGTTCAGACATGGCTTAAAAGGAATTTGTACAGGGTCACAAACAGAAATCAAAAAAACAACTAGACATCTAGTTGATGATTTTTTTCTCCTGTGTGTCCTCTCACTGGAGGAAAAACTCTTTCACACTTTTATTTCAGGTGGAAATATCCTGCACAAAAAACAAGACATGATGTCTTGTAATAAAATGGGACATCTGAACTTGCACATGTCAATCATGTTGCTTGTAGGGGAATGTAAAACTACACGTAGTTATTTTGAGAGTAACCCACTACTTTGAAATTAATTGCACAATTTTCAAGTTTTTTTTGTATTTCTTTATGAACATGGACATAAGTTGTTTTTCTGAAAGTCTGCATATTGGTGAAGTTAGGGCATGTACCGTAAACAATTTGCAGAGGGATGAATTTAGTGACTTTGCTGTTTGGGATACAATGATGAACAAACAATTCCTATTTGTAAGTAAGGACCCAGAAATTTTCATGTAAACAACTGGCTAATAAAGATGTTTGAGCAATGTCACCCATAGTATGATTAAATTGTTCTGCATGATATGGAATTTTTACTTCATGTAGAGCACCTATGGAGGAGATATATGATTTCATAGCATTGCTATGAAATTTGCCATCATCAGTCCTAAGTACCAGTAGTCTTTTTTCCAGTAACAGTTGAAGGTCTATCATGAAAAGTTTAAAAGGCATTCATAGCATCACTTTGATTTTTTAATAGGAATTTTTCACCGTAAATTGAGAAAGAGTCACAAAATAAAGCTGCACATTTACAATTGAAATTGATGGTAGCATCCTTTATTAAACCAGTAAGATCTCCTACAGCCAAATATAATAATGATTTGGGTGAGATTTCTCTTTGGGCCGTAGTTTTCCATGTACACTTGACAATTGCACAGTCAGTGCAATCAATTTTTCCTTTAGGGTACTCAGAAGGTAAACCTAGGCCAAGATTGAGTTTAATAATCTTACACAAGACTCTATTACTGCTATGGGCCATTAGCCTATTCCAGTCCAGTAGTAAACCAGGAGAAGCATAGGGGCAGTGAATATTAGCTGAGTTGACATCATTAAGAAACAGATTAAAAGCATCAAGAGAAGAGGGCACAGGGGGAAAATTAAGAGGATAGTGAGAAAGAACATTTATATTCAATATTGAGGCAGGATTATCACTTTTAATTTTATTTACAACCCATCTTCTGCCAGACAAATCAATGTGGTGGCATAGAATTCTGGTACCATCATGTTTAAGTACAAATTCTTTATCAGATGACATGGAGAGATCCATTCCTGCTTTCACCAAGTCAAAAAGAGAAATTAGAGTTGTCCAATCTTGTGGACAGAAAAAATACATTCATTAAAATGACAGTACACCCTAATCCTACAAGTTTTATATCACCAGTACCAGTGATAAAAGACAGTGATCCGTTAGTGTCCACTTTAACTGGGATATGAGGTGAGATGGGTTTAAAGTTGGACAGTATACTTACATCACCTGTAATGTGATGAGTAGCACCAGAATCCACAATAGAATCAGTACCAAGGAGGGGCATTTTTGCTTGCCATTCAAAACTTCTCAAATCAATTTGATTTATGGCAGTTGATATTTCATCAATTGAGTGAGTGTTGACTTCAATAATGTGATCGTCCATTTCTGCCATTTGCACTTTTACATTACCATTACTTTCATTGAAAATTTTGGGGGTTTTACCTAATTCTGAAAAATTTTGATGGAGATCATAATATAGTTTCAGAGTAGGAGAGTAGAAAGATGATTGACTGTTATATGGGAAATCATTTTGGAGATGTTTGAAAGTTCCACAATTGTGACATCTGTGTTGAGAGTTTTGCAGTTGATATGAGTCAACTGGTCAGTGTCAATTGGGGCAAGGATGGAAAGCATTGAGAGAGATGGCTGAAACACTATGTGAGTCATTGGCTTGTTTTAGAAGTGTAATGTTTGTCTCAGCATTCATCATTTCTGTGAGATAGTCATTGGCAGACAAGTTGAGCAAAGATCCTTTGGACTCAATAGCACAACTGACATCAGCAGAATGTTCTGCTTGAGATAAAGGAAGTAAGACCTGCCACATAATTTCTTTGAATGAAGCATTGGTGAAGGCAAAACCTATGTGAATAATAGCTTCAATAGCTTCTTCAACTTGTTCATGGTGTGTTGTAACCAAGATAAAAGGTTGAATGGGAATGGAGATGAGTGTTTTAAAGTAAGAGAGATGTGAGGTGTGAGTTGCTTGATTGAACTTCTTGAATAGAGTCACATAAGTGACATGACAAGTGCTTTCAGTGGATAGTAGATGCTGAAGTGAAACATCAACAGTGTTGAAGATGATTTTACATGCAAGTCAGTCAATAAAATCATCCCCTGTCGGAACAGTATTAGAAGTGGCATAAGAGGACATGCCAACATAGTTGGTCATAACAATTTTCATTTGCCAATCCCAATCATGCCAGTTGGAGCCTTTGGCAAGAAGTTTCAAAACACCAATTGTGGCCTTAGCAATGTTGTTCAATTCCTTATGCCTGCTTTGGACTTCATCTAGGGATAAAGGAGGAGAAGACAAAGAGGAAGAAGAAGGGGCTTGGGAGGGTTCTCTGGAATTTATATTGTGGAAATGATGGGGTGGATTGTGGGGTGAAGGAACATGGGAAGTTGTGGCATGAGGGTTAGGTGTGGGAGTATCCTTTTGGGGTTGTTCAACAGATTCTCTATGCAAGCAAGTAGTTGGCATATAATAATGGAAAGAAAGAAGGCCTAATTGGTGTATAGGCAAAAACAATTTTACGTAGAGCAATGTGCCAGATGGGATTTGAGTCTCCGTAGTATATGCTAACACCACGTGCAAACAGCCAACGAAACCAGCCTCACGTCGCACAGACGATGAGGTGATGTTGGGGAAGGGTGCCACATTGACTAAAACATGGGCGGCCGCCACATCAGCTAAAACCAAGCTCATATGTTGCTATGTGGGCTCACTTCATCTCATGGTAACTAAGATGACATCTTATGCTCAATTCATTGCCTGCATAAATAAAAAATGTTATCAAACTTCAATAGGACTAATTACGTCTTTGAGAGAAACAATATGGCATCAAAAAAAAGTGCACCGCTTTATCATGTTAATGACAAAACTAAACTACTTGTTTAACATCTATTGAGTATGAAATTTGCAGAATTTAACCCTACTAAGATAAGTAACACTTAAGAAAAATATTAGGGTTTTTTTTCAGGTTTAAGCTGCACTATAATTCTTGAAATCTTGCCATTATCTATCTTATAACTACTCAGTCACCTCTCGACAGTAAAAAAACTTGTTACTAGAATGAATGATACTAGCAAAGAACCAAAAATTTCTTCATTATTTTTTCAGTGTCAAAAATGCAGTAACTTCACAACACTAAATTCGGCTGGTGAGGAAGTTAAGGGATGCTATGTACATCAAACCACTTGGAGGAAACACCAACTAGTAGAAAGCACCCTTATCAAATCTTTCCAAAATCTCAATCTTTTGGAATCCAAGAGTGCGGTTGATTTTCCCAAGGCTTCAACATCAGACCATGCACATAGGGTTTCGACTCCTGATGAAGATATCAATATTAACAATGAAAAATTAATCTCACCACGTATGGTACCTTTAACTTCCAACTTATATAAACGGGCTAATTTTTATTGTTTTTCTTAGGCCATATCTATGGATTCATTGCCTGGCTAAATCTAGTTTGTGGTATCAGTAGCAAGAAGATGAATTATATTATTTAGTGCATGTCCTACATTGTCAGAAATTGCTGCCGCCTGCCACCCGAAGTTGACTTCATATCCCAGATCCCAAAAGACATCCACAAGGTTACTACTAGACTAAAAATAAATCCCAAAACACAAAAATTTGTTTGTTTCCCAAAATGTTATTGCTTGTACCATCCTGATATTTCTCCCGATAAGTGTGGCTACCGACCAACACAACGATCCGCTGTTTGCAATGAATACCTCTTTCAAGAAATCACCCCACCTGATGAATTGCTGCTTGATACTGAAAATGAAAATCTTCAAAGTTTCAGAAAACCTAAAAGTTTCTTTGTTCTTCAAAGCTTTAGTGACTGGCTTGGCTGGCTTCTTGGCTTATCAAATGTGGAGAATGAAATTGAAAAGTGGGCTACCCATTCGGGAGAAACAACTGATGGAAAAATACATGATTATCTTCAATCAAATGCGTACAAGGAGCTGTCGATTGATATGCCTGCTAATAACAAGAAAATTACTGACCTCAACTTAGATTTTTCATTGTTTGTGGATTGGTACAACCCCTACGGAAACAAAATTTCAGGAAAAATAGTATCCATAGGTGTTGTCGCAATGTATTGTCTAAATCTACCACCATGGATGCGCCATAAGAGTCAATATACCTTTCTTGCAGCTATTATTCCAGCTCCTAATCAACCTGATATGGCGACTATCAGTAACATTCTTCATCCTTTAGTAGATATGTTACTTGAAATCGAAAAAGGTATTCATATTGAAACTCACCTGTCCCCAAATGGACGAACTGTGACAGCTAAATTGGTAGCTTTAATTGGTGACATAGTGGCAACACATAAAGTTGGTGGATTTTCATCTCATTCCTCTGCAAAGCCCTGCTTGAGGTGTCATATAGATAAATCAGATATTAGTAAATTAAGTCTTGGTGAAAAGAGAGAAAGGGAAGATACTCTTTTTACTTCTCATCAATGGAAAGATGCACGTACTTTGGCTGATCAGTCAAGGTTAACTCAGGCAACTGGAGTGAGGTGGTCCAAGCTTAGTCAACTCAGTTACTGGGATCCTGTTAATTCGATTGTTCTGGGAATACTTCACAATTGGTATGAAGGTGTACTCAGTCATCACTTTCGAGATTGTTGGAATTACAAACCTAAAAACAAAAACAAAAAGTCTCATAATAGCACATTAGATGGATCAGCTACTGAGTATGAATCAAGTGAGAGTGAAGCTAATAGGTCAAGTGTAATAAGGAATAGAAATTACGATAAATTGCAACAGGAAAAACTTCTTGAAGCAATCGGACAAGTTATAGTGCCTACTGGTATAGTCCCCTTGCCTAAGGGGGTCGGAACAGCAAAGAATTGAAAATTGAAAGCTTGTGAATGGATGACTTTGTTTTCCGTTCATCTACCGTTAGCCTGGCTAGATACAATACTAGATGGAATTGATTTTGTGGGTCAGTTAAGAGAAGAGAAATTTAGCATTCAAAACTTTTGTGCAATTTTTCAATGCACAAAAATTGTTAGTTTGAAAGAAGTAACAGCCAATATGCCCAATCAATTTGCAGATAGATATGCCGAATACATGAGAACATCAAAAATTCTATGGGAGGGGCTATGCCAGCGTCCTAATAATCACTACGCCTGGCACATTCCAGAACAACTTAGCTGGTGGGGGCCTTTGGTAAGTATGTCAGAATTCTATGGTGAGTGATTGATTGGCATACTTCAAAAAATAAAAAAAAATAAAAAAAAATGTTAGTACTTATTTTTCTAATATAAAAAAAAACTTAAAACTTATGTTCTGTTTTTAATAAAAAGCTGAGATGTCAACAACAGTAATGAGTCGGTTTTGTCAACTTCAAAGACTGATGGGGAAGAATTTGCTAAATGATATGGATGATCAATCAAGAAGTCATAAACCTATCAGTAAAAAAATAGAATTGACTGGTCAGCTCTACAATAATATACTAGATTTTTATAGACAAGATGAACCCAACCTTTGTCATTATTCTGAGTTCCCACACCCAGAAGGATCAAAAATTCTAAATCAGTGGGGGAAGGAGCTTCAAAGTCTGAAATTAGATAACGGCAGCAATATTTCAAAGAATAAACCAAATAACTATTGCAAAGTTTTTGTTAATGGAGAACAAGAATTCGCAAAGGTATTAAAAGTGGTAAACGTGTTTGGTGAAGAAGAAAGAATAGTAGTTTGCATCAATGTCTTGGATGAAGTACGAGAAAATAATGAAATTAGTGAAATATTCAAATCATTAGGAGTGTATTGAAGGGCTATCACAGGGGCTGGAAATATCAAGGTTGTAAGCAAAAGAATGATAGCTGGCCCAGTGGCCTATAGAACACTTGGTCAATATGTTTTGGGGGTTAAAAGACGTTCAATACTATTGAGCCCATTACAAAAATTTATATCGACTACTGCATATGTCATGGATAAAGACAACATGGAAATGGAAATAGATGATTAAATTTTTATTTCATTAAATTTTGTCTTACAGTTGAAAGTTGAGTAGCCAACAAATTCAATTAAGTGTAATATTTATAACATTCAGACGTAGAATAAAGTGCTGTAGCAACATATATAATGAAAAACTACATATCAATTGCTAAATTTAAATCAAACTAGGAGATCAAATACATCAGTAACGGAAACAATTGGTGCTTTTAAGATAATCAAATTTAATTAGTGGACACGCTGTAGGTTTATCAAAATGGCAAGGAAATTTTCCTTAAACAATATGCAGATCTTGCAAATAAACTTAAAATAGTATGTATATCATCATTTTATACCTACAATGAGAACTAAAAATTAGGATTTTCTACTTTTTCATGCTCATAAGGCTCTCTGGCTCCTGAATCATTTTCTAGTCTAATTTTTTATACCTACAATGAGAACTACAAATTAGGATTTTCTACTTTTTCATGCTCATAAGGCTCTCTGGCTCCTGAATCATTTTCTAGTCAAATTTTTTATACCTACAATGAGAACTAAAAATTAGGATTTTCTACTTTTTCACGCTCATAAGGCTCTCTGGCTCCTGAATCATTTTCTAGTCTAATTTTTTTTATACCTACAACGAGAACTACAAATTAGGATTTTCTACTTTTTCACGCTCATAAGGCTCTCTGGCTCCTGAATCATATTCTAGTTTATTTTATATTAAACTTTAAAACAATAAAATATGTTTTTAGTTGCTTTTGGACATTTGAGCTTCATGAGCAAGCCATTTTTCTACTATTTACCCCATCCTCAAGCTCATAAAATTAAAAATATAATCTGTTTATCAGTATCTTCAAACTAGTTGCCGTGAAAATTTTTGATTGTAATTATTTTTTTAATTATTTATTTGAAAATTTCTGAACTTAAAAATAATAAACAACTTAATTTAAATCCTTAAAAAACTCCACTCATTTTTCCAAAATTCTATTTACCCCATCTCCCATCTAATTTTTTTAGCCAAATGAGATCACTTATCATGCTCTTTGTATTCACCTCCTGATGCGTTTTTTTCTCTTTAAGCGAACCAACTTCCTGTTTTTATCAAAATCAGCTTTTAATAACTTTCTGCTCTTAAACTGCCCCAACATATATGATCGGATGTTACCTAAAATATCAATTTAAAATTAGGATTTTCTGCTTTTTCACATTTATAAGTTGCTCCAGCCCCTTGTTTGCGTTTCTTTCATATTTCTACATATTGTTTTTGACATTGACTGTCTTATGCTCCTGCTATATATAAGCTTATACCTCTTCCATCTCAATTATTGATCGTTTTTCAGGTGTTTGAGAATAAGTATATAATTTTTTAAATTATTTTCAATTTTGTTAAAAAATTTCATTTTTATTACAATTCTTGCACATTATCATATGAGGAGGAGACAAAATATAAGCAGGATATACTTCTGATTCATAACTCCCTCTATTAATCACATTATCACTGTCTTTCTTGACGTTATCCATGTATATTCCGATTTTAATTCACCTGTTTATTTTAGATAATTGATTCTATACTCAAAAAATACCTTATTACTAAACATATCATTACGCTAGATACCACTACATTTATCACTTGACCACTTATTCAAGACCAATTATCAGAAAATACGCCATGTAAACCCATTCTAAAGTTATTTTCATCCTCTGGCTCTTTCTTTATTGCTCTTGGATTGAACATTTCCACATCTTCCACTCCGTTTGAGGTAAGTTGATTTTCATCATTGTCTTCATAACTTTCTGATTCTTCTTCACTTAAATCCTCCTCTTCACTATATGTACAATCATCCTCACTCAACTCTGAGCTACTATGAAGACTGACACTTCCACCATAATCACTTTGATTTTCATTATCATCATCAACTTCTTCCTCAAAGTCATCTTCATTTACTTCTTTGTGATCAAAATTATAATCTTTTGTAGCAGTGTCCCAGTGTTTTTCAGTGAACTTCTTATCATTTAACTTTTCATTGAGATGTTGATTTCCTTGAATGGATTTGAGTGGATCAGGCAAAAATGCTATCTTGTCAATGTTAGCTAAATTTTCCCTCGGGGCCAGAAGTAAATTGTTATACCATTCAGCGTCATAAAAGTCAATTGGCAATCCTTTTGGGGCTTTTGGGAATTCAGTTTCTTCAGGATTTTTTACTCAAATGTGTGTACAATGTTGTGGGCGTTTTCCTTCCATCTTTTCGTTCCTCTTCATTTCAGAATCCAACCGGCGAAAGAAAATATTGGCCGCTTCAGAACAGTAAGGCAAGTATTTGACTAAATAGACATTTTTTTTGGACAATACTCGTCGTCACTATGAGCTTGAAGGCAGTCTATTATTTCTCTATAACATAGAGGAAATTTATTATTAATTGCAAACTTGAATTGTGCATCACGAAGCTGTATGATAACATTAAAGTAAGTGTTTTTTTCCATAGATTTCAAGGTGAATGCTTACCCTTTGACAAGCCTTTTGTATAACTTTTCTTTCCTCGTCTTGATTGTGCTTTCCTTTATTTTTAGATTCAGTCACATAATGCTTAGCCATCATGAAGTGAACGTAATGATTGTAGGCCTGTTGAAGAAGGCCATAGTTGTCCATGTGGGATTTATTGATGTTCATATACTTGTAAGCATTTTAAATTAATGCTTGTCAAAAGGTCATTAGCGCACTAATTCTGCAAGCCTCATTATAGATTTAATCAGGCTGTTCATTAAAGTCGTGTGCCCAATGATGAATGCCAAGTTTTGCCAGAGAAGAGCGCATATATATCAAGAAAAACTCGGATAGATACACAATACATTTGCCAATTTTCTTATTGCCAGTCCTCAAGTCTCTCAGGACTTCAATTTCTTCCTTTGAAATCAGCTCGGCAGATTTATTGTTTGAAAGGGTATTTTTAATTTCATCGGTGGATGTAAATCGCTGATAAAATTCTATTCGCTTGTCTGGGTTTGATGGTGGTGGAACAGCACAAGTTTCAAAAAGACCCCACAAAAGTCTAATATGGAAAAAAAGTGCATCCTTAAAAACAATGAAGGTAAGTTTATGAGTAAAGGATTCAAACTGATTATAATGAAAAAACTTACTTTTGTTTTTTCAAACCCATCAGGTTGCTCACGCATAATCATTTGCATTGGGTTCTTTTTTGAAGACGAGGCAGAAGAGTTGGGTTTGATTGATTCATTATTGTTCCTGGGAGTCTTTGGTGAGTGGGTCGGTCTTTCCAAAGTTTCTGGCCTCCGTGGTATACTTGGAACTGGAGTAGAGGTAGAAGCTGCAGCTTGTTTGTTTTTACCTTTTCTACTTTCTTGATTTTTAGAAGCTGATTTTGGTGTGGATGCCTTTTTCTTTCCTTTTAACTCCCCCTGTGCTGATGTAGATTGTTGAAGCTCTAAATTTTTAGCCTTTTCCATCAGTTGTGCAATAACTTGGTCTCGATGATTTAAACTTGCTTGTAGTGAAAAAAGTTGTGCTTGAACGTCATTAGCTAGTTGGATATTATAGGTGTTGTTGTAGCCATAAGGTTCTCCCATCTCAAGTGAAACGATTATATTATTTTAGAAGGGATTTTTTAGTTTTTTATGATGAAGTATAAGAAAAATGAGGATTGAAGGATAAATTTTGTTGTTTAGATCAATTTCTCACTCAGTGGATGTTAAACAGGTAGTTTAGTTTTGTCATTAGCATGATAAAGCGGTGCACTTTTTTTGATGCCATATTGTTTCTCTCAAAGACGTAATTAGTCCTATTGAAGTTTGATAACATTTTCTATTTATGCAGGCAATGAATTGAGCAATAGATGTCATCTTAGTTACCATGAGATGAAGTGAGCCCACATAGCAACATATGAGCTTGGCTTTAGCTGACGTGGCGGCCGCCCATGTTTTAGTCAACGTTGTAGATGTTTAACATCATAGAGTTAACTAAGTACTCAACTACTAGACCTAATGTGTGTATATATGTGTGATGGGAACATAAGTAATATATAAGATTATTAGAATAAACCACCATCTCAGGTTATGGGCATTTCCCGCCTACATTTAAAAAAAAATCATTATTTTTTTTCCTTTTTTAAATCGCTTTCTTTCAAAGCCGGGTGTCCTTACCTTAGGGGATTTGTCTTTTATTTTCTTTAATTTTTTTTCTATTTTTTTCTTGCTCTCGCTCTTGCTCTCAGCTTCTTTTTTCTTCTTGCTCTCTTTCTCTTCTTTTTTTTCTTCCTTTATTCTTTTACTTTTTTTCTTTCTTCTTATATCATTTTTCCCCAATAAACATATATAGAAATAAACAAATCAAATTCATAAAAATAAAACATAACAATAAATAACTGAAATAAAATATAATACATAAAAGATAAAACATAACAATAAATAAATAAAACAAAATATAACAATAAATAAATTACAAAAAGAGGCTTTGCCCAACATCATCAATAGATTAGGTTGATTTTAGTAGCCTGAAATCAAGAGTGATAAACCCAATTGCTGTGGACGCACACGATTGCCAAAAATATTGATTGTGTAAAAAAAATAATAATAATAATAATAATAATAATAATAATAATAATAATAAATTTAAAAATAAATAAATTTTTTCTTCTTTTCCTTTTTTCTCTTCCGTTTTAATTTTTAATATTTTTTCTTTCTTTCCTTTTATCTTATTCTATATTTTTTCTTTTCATATTTTTTTTCTATTATTATTATTCATCTCATCTCTATATCTTCTTATGTCTCGTCCATCATCGTCATCCAGACATAATAATAGAAGATCGACAGAAGCCATGCCAAATCCACCAGATGACCCTACGGCCAACGATAACAAGACTCGTGAACCACGTAGGATATCGACGTACACAGAAACTGGATGGGACGAGGATTATGCATTTGCTAAACTAACAAAGGCTAAATCATGGATCGATGCTACTCCAAAATTAAATTCGACTGGGGACAACTTTCAATTGTGGATAATGAAGATACGAAAATTACTCAGAAAAGTAATTAGAGACGAATACTATGCTGACAACCGAAAATGGAGAATAAATTTGCACAAAGATTATCTAGTTCGCAAAATATTAACTGAATGTGTCGACGATTCTGTTCAAGAACTAATTTCTAATGGAAATTACCCGACAGCTTTTGACTTATTGGCCTTTTTGGTTACTCATTTTAATCAGAGAACTCGAATTCATCACATGAATTTATGGCAAGACACCTTATCTCTACAATTGGCTGATTTTCCCTCGGGCGTGGAACTTACACAAGCTATATACAAAAAATTTAGGACTATGCGGGCTTCAGGACTGGAATTGACAGTAGACAACATCATAGGTTTAATGCTTCAAAATCAAGCAAAGGGCGATCCCAGATTAGAAGATGACATTATGGATCAAATTAGTACGCTGTATCGAGTCAATGAAATACCGTCGTCAAAAGAAATTTCAAGAGTAATTATTGACTCACAAAGACAAGAATCATTGAAGATCAAAACAGAAAAAGAAAAAGTTATAACTATCAACAAATCTACATTACAAAAAATTGAAGAACCGGATTTAATTGAAGTTGATGCAATAAAACAAACACAACAATCAGTTTGCTATTGATGTAACAGATCTGGACATTTTGCAGCTGACTGTTGATCTTCACAAAAACAATCGTCCTCATCTCATTCTCAACATACACCTTTGTATACAGCTCATTATCCAATGCCTTTTTACCCCACACTCACACCAAACAATCCTTATCCCATATTTCCAAATTTTCCCTACCCACCTCCATTTCCGTGGCAACAACCACCACCACCTCAGAAACAACAACAAACTGATGAACGTAAAGCAGACTACTATAGACCTAATTACAACAAAGATAACAAAAATATAAAAACACGACTATTGGAAATTGACGATTCCAAGGAACCATCCGAGATTCATATTGAAAAGCTTTCAATTTCAGATGATGGACCTCTCCCAATCCTAGATAGTGGCGCTACTCATCATGTCACAGGCGATATGTCCAACTTTTCCTCGTATGTTCCTCTAAAATTACATGTACCCCTCAAAGTAGCAACTAATGGGAACAAATATTTCATCACAGGAAAAGGTTCTTTGATCTTCCCCGCGCCAAATAGGAATAGTGTTGAATTAAAAAATGTTTATTACTGTGAAAAAGCGAGTGGCACCCTTATTTCACAAGCTTCACTTATATTGGCTGGGTGTAGGATATCTTTTTCTTCAAGAGACATGGATATATTTTCTAACGATAACATTCTAATGTTTACTGCAAAATTCAACAACAGGAGCTGGACACTACCACGACCATTCCCAAGACATGTACTTGAAATAGTAATTGATAAAAGTCAACTTGTAGATAGCTGTTCTTCCAAAATGAAATTAAAATATTATCCACCTTATAAAGCTGAAAAAGTGAAACTTGACATAGATAAAGAAGAGTGTTTGAAATATTGGCATAGGATATTTGGACATCAAAGTTTGAGGAATATCAGAAAACTTTTCAAAGGGAAGTTTGGTGAAGGTATCCTAGAAGATTTACCAACAGGCATGGTAGATTGTGAAGACTGTAAATTAGCTAAATCAAAACGTTCTGATCCCATAAATCCCTCAAATAGATTCCATCCTATTAGTGAAACTTTGGCGGTTGACCTAATGGGTCCTTTTGAAGTAACGACAACAAATAAAGGTAAGTATCTCTTAACTATGTTAGATATTGGTTCAAGCTATGGTAACGTAGAAATAATTGAAACAAAAGATGAGGCTAATGATATAATTAAGAATTACATTACATGGTTACAAAAAAGAACAAATCTGACTGTAAAAACTCTAAAGAGCGATAACGGTGGTGAGTTTGTTAATAAATGTCTACAAGAATGGTTATATCTCCATGGTACAGAACATGAATATTCCTTACCTTATTATCACGAGCAGAATGAGGACATTGAACGTTTTAACCAGACTATTTTTGATATGGGCAGAACAATTCTATTAGACAGTGGCTTACACAAATCTTTTTGGGGACCAGCTTTCAAATGGGCAGTGTATACACACAATCGCTTACCAAATACATGCAGCAGTGACATGACTCCTTATGAAAAACTCTTGAAATCAAAGCCGAGACTCGATCATTTGCGTATTTTTGGTTCAATAGCATATGTACATCTACCAAAGGAAACAAGAAAAAAGCTGGATAATAGAAGCAAGAAATGTCGAGTAATTGGTTATTTGGAACACTCAAAAGGTTGGTTATTTATAGAAATAGACACAGGCAAACTAATTTCTTCATCTTGGGCAACTTTTTCAGAAACTGCGCCTAAACCAAAAAATTACAAATTAGACAACACTAATAATGAAAACAAAATGGGTTTAGATTTTATTACTAACACACTGACTTTTAACGATTTCAGCACTGAAGAAGAAATAATTGAACAAGATCAACTAGTAGATAACATAGAAATAAGCTGTAAAGCTATAGCAAATAACTTACCAAACACTTTTTTACAGGCAATGAAGTCAAGTAACAAAAAGGAGTGGCTAGAAGCTTGCGAAGATGAAATGAAAAATCTATCAAGAATGGATGTTTGGGTGGAAAGTTTACTTCCGGATGGGAAAAGAGTTACTGATGCTAAATGGGTTTTTGCTGAAAAATTAGACAACGATGGAAAACTGATAAAGAGAAAAGCCAGGTATGTCACCAAGGGGTTTTCCCAAAAAGAGGGTATAGATTATGCAGAAACTTTTGCACCAACAGCTACTTTTACTTCCTTACGAATCTTACTAACAATGGCTGCAGCTCACAACTGGCCAGTTCACAGTTTTGATGTAGTTGCAGCATATCTAAATTCACCAATAGATGAAGATTTATGGGTGAAAGCACCACCGGGTTTTGGAAGAGAGGAAGGCAAAGTTTTCAAATTAAAAAAAGCTTTGTATGGCACAAAGCAAGCGGCAAGGTGTTGGTGGAAACATTTAGAGTCAAAATTATGTTCAATGAATTATATTCCAAGCTACTACGACAGCTCTTTATACATACTTCAAGATCAAGCAAATGATGGCATCTTATGGATTCATGTAGATGATGGAGTTATAACAGGTTCAAGCAAGGAAATATTGAAAAGTTTTTAAAAACAACTATCGGAATTAGTTACAATAAAATTGGAAGAAGAATTAAATAACATTGTTGGGGTTAAAGTAGTACGTAAACAAAGTGGTTTCATTCTTTCACAACAATTACTGATTAACAAGATTGCTGACCGTTTCGAAGGAGAACCAATTAGAAAATCAACAGTATTACCTAAAGATTGTAAGCTATCGAAAGGTACTGGAGAAAAATTAAAGAATACTGAATTTTTAAGTTTGATAGGCTCATTGAACTATTTAGCTGTTGCAACTAGGCCTGACATTTCTTTTGCAGTAAACTACCTAGCAAGATATGCTAATCATCCAAATGAGCAACATTGGGAGGCATTAACGCATTTAATTTAATATGTACTCACAACTAAAGACTGTATGTTCCATATTTTTCCAGACAAAAGAAAAGAACTAGACGCATATGGCGATGCGAACTGGAATGATGATCTAGCCAGATGTACAAATGGAGGACTTATATGCTACATGGGAGTACCTGTAAATTGGACATCTAAATGACAACAATTAGTGGCCTTGTCTACTTGTGAATCTGAACTAGCGGCTTTAGCAGCAATAACAAAAACAGCAATGTGGATAAAGAATATGCTAGAGGACATGACAGGTAATGAAATTATAACAACACTACATTGTGATAATGAATCTACTATTAAAGTAGCAGCTGATCAACCATTGAACAAGAGAATTCGGCACATGGAAAGGAATTTTTTCTATGTTAATTCCCAACTACATAAGAAGAGGGCTGTAATAAAATGGATTGGAACAAAAGAACAAAAGGCTGATATATTGACAAAAAACCTAGGTCCTAATTTAGTAGAAAAATCTAGACAACTAATCAATGTTTACAGTAGTTTTTTAGGATGGCAGAATGTAGTTGAGCAGGGGGGTGTAGATGTTTAACATCATAGACTTAACTAAGTACTCAACTACTAGACCTAACGTGTGTATATATGTGTGATGGGAACATAAGTAATATATAAGATTATTAGAATAAACCACCATCTCAAACGTGGCACCCTTCCCCAACGTCTGCGAGACGTGGGGGCAGTTTCGTCAGCTGTTTGCGCGTGGTGTAACTTGTTTAATGACGAGCACAAAAGGGTACCATAACCTGTAGAATCGCGTCAGTGGCAGAACTCCGAGAAGAATCGGAGTTAGTCAAACGTGCGAATTCTGCAGTCTATATACATGGATCACGTGATTGATAAGTATACATATATCTACGTACATAACACTGCGAGACAGTTGCCTGATGTTATGTTGCGTAATTTGTGCGTGACATGGGCTCCCGCAATAGGTCACGTTTCATTGCGGAACATTGCCACCCAAAAGGCAAACGTGACACAGTTTTGCCCGCAGTGTCTGTTTGATAAGCTGAAAACCTTGGATTGTTTGTTGACTGCGATTGAAAAAGAAAAAAAGTCCTTTTTGTGAGAGCGCTTTTTCTTTGATTCTGTGGACTTCAATGGATGAAGTTGTGGAGATAGTATTATAGTTTTTAGTTGTGAGGTGTATTGAGAAGTTTTATAAGCCAGCTAAAATTAGAGTGAGATGAAGTAAATGATGTGGTGTATAATGAGAAAGAAGAAATTATGGATGAGTATGAAAATGGTGGTAAGTCTTAGCCAGTTTTTTATTTTTATTTTTATTGTTTATTTTTTACAATCTCACCCCACATGGGATATAAAAGAGAAATATAATATAAAGTCAATACAGTCTGGGGAAAGGAAATGTGTGTATTTTACTGTGTAATGGTTTCAACAAGTTGTGTATGTACTTTGATAACAATAGTTTGAACTCACTAATCGATCATGACTTTACTGACCAGGATCAAATGACTACCCAAAACGATTGTTACTGAAGGAGTTTAATGAAGCGAGGAAGGGACAAGGGCTCAGAATTCGGTCATTTATGCATACCGGAGGAAATGACTGACACTGGGCGTAGATGTGGCTATTCATCTGGTCGTCACTTTTTGTTTATTACTCTTTGATCCATTTCAAGTCACATTTATTATTGAAAAGTATCATCTCTTCATTTTCATCTTCACCTATGGTCAGCTTTTATTTTTTTTTTAATTTTATGAAAAGTTATAGGAAAATCGAATGAGAGCATTATTAACATGACTTGAACCACAAAATAGCATGGAGTTAGACGTCCCAAACGAGATTTGAATTCCACTCTTCCTGATAAAAAGGCGTTAGAACTTGAAAGAAAAGAGGAACAAGAAAGACTTGATAAATATGTCACACTTAATACTGAACTTTTGAAACGGGTGTGTTTGTGTGTGTTTATACTTCTCGGCTGGCATCGTTTCTTCACTAAATGTATTTTATTTATTTATTATCTTTTTCACAATGGATGATAATATGATTTCAAAATCATGTTTGTTATTGTAATAATAATTGGAAACTCTCAGAATACGGAACGTGATTATTCTTCTGATGGACTTTCATTGAGTGCTGAGGTACTAACCAAGAATCCTGAATATCCTACTGCTTGGGCATTTCGTCGAAGATGTCTTCTTTCGTTAATTCCAAGTTCTACAAACGATATTGCCAGCATATCTGATAATTCAACCAACTCTTCTGCATCTTCAAACTTGCTCATGGTAGAGCTAACTCTTACTTTGGAGGCATTAGAGAAAAATCCAAAAGCTTATCCCATATGGGAACATCGTAAATGGGTACTTGATCAATTAGGAGGATCGAATAGTCGTAATTGGTCAAATGAACTGATCCTGATCAATCGTTTTTTAGATCTTGATGGTCGAAATTGTGAGAACCTTTAATATCCTACATGTTTGAGCTTCAACTACCATCATATATATATATATATATTCTTACAATCGGGAAGAAAATACTTTTTTTTTTTTTTTTTTTTCATGAATCCACAGTTCATGCTTGGGATTATAGACGTCATATTGTCTCTCGAATTTCAAAACATTGTCCAAGTATTATGAATACTTCCAAAGAACTAGCATTTACTACTCATCATATCACAGCCAATTTTTCAAATTTTTCTGCTTGGCATTATCGAACAAAATTATTAGAACGAGAATTTGAAAAGCTGGAATTGGAAGAACAACAAATTAAAGTTGCATCAGAATTAGCTTGGGCGAGAGAAGCATTATGGGTTGAACCAGGTGATCAAAGTGCTTGGCTTTATCATTGGTGGTTAATGAATCAAAGTGAGTCAAGTCTATCTTACACCTTATCTTTTTCATTTTCAGTATGTATATTAGTTTGATGAATAACTGATTGCGTTTCTATTTGTTTGTTCGATTTAGCTGGTCAAAGTTGTATTCATTTTAGAGAAATAGAGTCTTTAAATGAACTTTTGCAACTTGAACCTGATTCCAAGTGGGCGTTGATAGCTCTTATTCGTTATCAATGTTATCTCCCATCATCTTTGAGACGAAGTGCTGAAGAGATTCAAGATATGATTGCTAAATTGATTTTTGTGGATCCATTGAGACGTGAACGGTATAAAGAATTAGAAAAAGGAGCTGTTCAGTTAACTTAATTTTCCCAATAATATGGGTTAGATTTATTTAAATTGTAATTGATTATCCATTCATAGTGTATCCTTATAACAGCATGATGAAGTCATAGTGTTCTAACAATATCAAGGATTGAAAATCCTACTTCAGGAATAATATCTCATTATTTTCTTTATTTACTTATAAGTCAAATTCCCTTTAGAATGAGAGTGATTGTAAATGAAGATCTTCTTTTTTGACAGTTGCATGCCAGGTTTGCAGGGTTACACTAGTTTTCACCCATTTCCTCCCATTTTTCCTCCCCTTTCCACCTCCCAGATACTTGGAATTGACAGACAACAGGTAAGTCTTCCCTACCATCTTCAATCCCTTACTCTTGTTTTTTCTGACTCATATTTTGGAATTATGAAGACATTTTTGATCTTCATAATGTGTTAAATTCCCCCTGTCTCCTTTGCGACCCAATTTTGATGATGTACTACTATCCAATACTTTTTTTATTTCATTTTCCTCAGCAAAGTCAAAGCCAAGAGTTTGTTCCAAATCTTTCTGAAAAATTTTCCTACATTCTCCAGATATTAGCAACAATCAATTTTTTTATTTTTTTTATTTTTTTATTTCTTTTATTTATTTATTTATTTATTTTTTTTCTTTTCTCTTTTTTAAAATTCTCTCCAACCAACATCAAGTGTTTTTCCAACAAAAAAATTTTTTTTTTTTTTGGAATTAAATTTAGAAGCTAGAGCTCCTTCTATGCTTACCTCAACTTCTGAAAATACCAGCTTTTCTTTCAACTGTACATTCCTTCAAGCCACTCCATTCTTTAGTGGAGATTTACCCTCAATATATATAATTAGGGGGTATCAAAGTTAGACATTTGTAATTATTTAAAAGGTATTTCATAATACAAAAAGAAAGCCACAAAATTGACATTCATTCTTAGTAAAAAAGTATTTTCAGGGCACAGTATAGCATATTTTAAAAACTAATCAAGATTGATTTTGGTGGAAAAAAAATAATTGTGTTTTTGGATGGAAGATTTTTAACTTTAGTACCCCTCCCCCCTCCCCCCCTATTACAGGTAGAAGTAAAATAAAACCAAGGTAAAGTCAGCTCTCAAAAGAAAAAAAAAAAGTCAAAAGGTCCAACACTGATGCGCACTTCAAGACTCACCACTTCACCCCAGTCAAAATTTATGTTTTGATTGGGAGCTTGAAAAAAAAAAAATGTCAATCTTCTTGTAGACTTCAACAAACAAACAAACAAACAAACATACAAAATTTTAAAAAAAATTTTAAAAAAAATTTTTTTTTTTTTAATTTAAAAAAAAAAAAAATTTTTAAAAAATTTAAAAAAAAAACTTTAAAAAAAAAATTAAAAAAAAAAATTTAAAATTTAAAAATTTAAAATTAAAAAAAAAAAATTTTAAAAAAATTTAAAAAAAATTTTTTTTTTAAATTTTAAAAAAATTTAAAATTTAAAAATTTAAAAATAAAATTTAAAATTTAAAAAAAATTTAAAAATTTAAAAATTTAAAATTTAAAAAAAAATTTAAAAAAAATTTAAAAAAAATTTAAAAATTTAAAAATTTAAAATTTAAAAAAAAATTTAAAAAAAATTTAAAAAAAATTTAAAAAAAATTAAAAAAAATTTTAAAAAAAAAAAAAAAAAAAAAAAAAAAAAAAAAAAAACAGACAGACAGACAGACAGACAGACAGACAAAGAACACTTAGCAAAATTGATGAGGAGATCATCAAATGATGGTGATATTGTTTGGAACATAACAAATAGATAGAGGAACAGGGTTTATGTCAGGCTAAGATCAAGTACATAGACATGAAATAGCTTGAAAAGTCTTTGTCTAGAAGATTTAAATGGTCCTATATGAATACTGTAGTATAAATCCAACAAATAATAAAATATAATTCAGAATAAAGGTCTCAGTAATATAATTCTCACTAATTTTACATGTGGCTTACAATCTTTTTAGTTGGTAGAAAAATAGATTATAATAATTCAGATACTATTCAAAAGTCTTATAAAAGTACTAATTGAAGTGTATTGTAATTGATTTGGTTATATGATGTAAATTGTAATGATGAAGAATGTAGAAACAAGACCCAAAAACCTCCTCCTTTTATACACACTGAGTTCCCCAATAAATCCCTTGATATACCATCCAATACACAGTTAAAGACGCCTCAAATCCACTAATAGACCTGCCCATCAACATCCCTAGTGATCCATGACATAATTAGACAAGTAACAACCACCAAAATCCTGTAATAATAAGGGAAATCCATCAAAATTGAAGAAAAAGACAAAAAGAGAGTATATGCGTATAAAACAATAATATAAAAGACTAAAGGTGTCAGCCAGGCTACTAGACTTACCCAGTGAAAAAATTAATTATTTAATGGATGAAGCCGCACCTTATCATTTTAATTATTATTTAATTATAATTTAGTTACATTAAAATTAGTTATAATAAATTAACTAATTACAGAATGATAAAATTAAAAAATTAAATAAATAATTAAAATTAAAAATATAAAATTGTCCCTTATATTTTTCTCTAACACCATGCTCATTTGAAAGGTTGGAAAAAATAAAATTTTTATATTAAAAAATAGATATTAAGATAAAATAAGATTTTAATATTCAAATAATATTAAATATATCCAAAAAATTCAAATTTCTTATTTAGAATTGACTTCTACAGTAAATATTAAATAAATTAATGTATTTCTGACATACTCTGTAAATACATCTTTTTGACGCCTTCTTTTTAGAATAACTTTATTATTTGAAATACTCCTTCTGGAATATTCTTTTCTCTCTCTCATACTACTGTTTTAAGAATTTGATTGCCATGCTTTGTCTCTCCTTTGCCTATAAAAGGCCTCTCTTTTTGTTGTCTTTTAATCATTCTTTTTACCAACTTACTTATTACTACAACTACAAAATTAACACTTATTTCTTATATTTTATATCTTTAGTATTTACAAGGACGTAATTCTAATCTATAACTTATATAAATATTTTAAATCTACCTCTTATTATTGAGTAAAACATCATCTTTGATTGAGAAATACGTACAAAATTATTGAGAGTCCAATAAATCCTTAAACTCTTCATACAAACTCTGTACCAAAGCTTCTAGACCAAAAGTGGACCTTGACAAAAGGAGACTTTTTAAGGTTAATAATAGCTTAAGAATAAGGGGGATTTACTGTAGAAATGGAGGGGCTAATCCTGACATTATACTACATGAAATTCCCATCCAAAAATAACCAAAATTGACTGAGAAACCACCAAAAAACTTAAAACAGAGCATGAGATGTGGGGGTAACTACATGCAGTCCTTGGCAGGCGCTTGTACGGGTAAATCCTTGACTAAAATTAGGCCAATTTTAAGCGTGGTGATAAAATAAAATGCCAAGAATGAGGTTATTAATGAAATTAGTGCATATAAACAAGGTCAATGCACTATTAATTAAGCTAGGACACTAAATAAGCGCCTGTTGCCTATTTTAGTGTGTTTCCCCACAGTGGGCGTAGAATGTGGGGTAATTATAGTGTGAAAAAGCTAACTTTGCTAAAAATGAAGCTATTCACACGGGAAAAAAGCAGGTAGTATGTAGCCAGTACACAGAAGCCATTTCTGGCATAAAAAACACCAAATTTGAAAAGTGTTATTTTTATGCTTTCGAATAGCCAAATCAATAGTCCTAAATGAGCTCAATTGATCTGTCAAAGTGCATTTCTTGTTTTTTGCGTAAAACAATGAATATAACAGCTTTAAGTGTACTTAAAAATTATGTAGCCTTATACTTAAGGTTCTTAAGATTACCCTAACATAAGACCTATAAAAGGTGGATATATGCGTGTATATAAGGTGTTATAATGGCATTTTTTGTGTATTATCATAATTTTACTTATGTATACTGTTTGTGTACTCTCATTTATTGTTCCCATGTATAGTTCATGTGTTTAACATAACTTATAAGCACTTTTTACTCAGTTATGGGGATATACAGGCTGACACTCGCCCACCCAAAAAAAACAATAAAAAAATTATAAGTTATACATTTTATTTATTTATTTGTAATTTTCAGGTATTCAGATTAAATCTGTAGCATTAAAGAGTGTACTCTAAAGAAATAAAACATAATAAAATATTATGAGTACTGGTTTTCTAACCCCTCAGCTGGTTGGACAGAAATTTATTTCTGTTTAAATTTTTTAAGAAGGGTGGATAAATTAGAAATTTTTTTTTTCAGGTATCCATTTATCAAATTCATTTGATTTCCCTTTAAATCTCAGTAAATACTCAGTTCCTTTTTCTTTAGTAAGGATTCTTTTCTTGAGTATTTTTTCAATATCTTCTTTTTCCACAATTTCTTCAGGTTGCTTTTTAGGCCTTCCCCTTCTTTTTGGAAATAAGTCAGGATCATTTGCATGGTAAGGTTTCAATAATGAGATAGGGAAAACTGGATGTTTCCTATCATATGGAGCATATAATATGACTACCACTGCATTATTACCAAACATTTTATTTACTACAAAAGGTCCTACAAAGGGATCCTTTAATTTAACATTACCTTGTAAGTTAAAATGTAGTGTTGATATAAGGACTTCATCTCCCTTTTTGAATTCAAATTCTTTATGAGATTTGTCCCACCTTTTCTTTTCATATTCAAATGCTTTTTGTATGCATTCTTCTGCATGCTTTCTACACATTTGTTGCATATGAATAAAGGATTTAGTACCAGGGTGTATATCTAACCTTGGTAATTTATTTAAATGATTTACTGGGGTATTTGGTACGTATCCCAGCCAGAGTTCAAATGGTTTCTTCTCTGTTACTGAATGATTTGTGCTGTTATAAGCAAATTCAAGGCCAGGAATTAATGTTACCCAGTCATGTGTGAATTTCTCATTGTCTTTGTATTCTAATCCAAAGGCACAATATCTTCTGATCATGTCTTCTAGAGTTTGTATCATTCTCTTAGCTAGCCCATCAGTTTGTGGATGGTGTGCTGTAGACAATTTCAATTGACAACCTGATACTTCCATCAAAGATGTCCAGAACTCTGAAGTAAGTTTAGGATCTCTGTCAGAGATTATGGCTTTGGGGAACCCAGCAGTATTCATCATCTGAGTCCACCATAATAATGCCAAGTCTTTTGCAGATACCTCTTTATGGGTAGGGATAAACTTACACATTTTTGTTAATCTATCCACAATTACCTAGCAAGAATTCAAACTTTCTTTTCCTGCTAATGGAAAGCCAGTTACAAAATCCATGTTTATTATTTCCCATGGAGCTTTTGGCTGCTCTATTTGTTGTAACAACCCAGCTCTCTTACCAGTTAATCTTTTAGATTTCTGACAAGAGTCACATGTTTCAATGTATTTTTGTACATCTTCTTTCATGTTTATCCACCAGGCTGTATTTTTAACTCTGGTTAATGTTTTGTTAAAGTCAAAATGACCAGCTAAGATGTCATCATGACAAGTACTCAACATTAACTCTTTCATAGAAGGTGGTATTACTATAAAATTACTTAACTTTTTTCTGTAATATATATATCCATCTTCAATTGATAATTTACCTTTTTCCAATGCATTTTTATACTTTGGAGGCAAGGTTTTAATTAATGCACTCATGGAGGCATTTGTTGGATCATTAAGAATGGTAGATAGTCTAGACAAATCTTTATCAGATGAATAATTTTCTAATATATTTTGCATAAATTCTTCTTCTAAATCCACTATATAAATCCCAAATATATGTATAACCTCATTTTCAGGTACATAAGCTGGGTTGTCAGCATCATTTGGCAAAGGACTTCTAGATAATAAATCCACATTAGAATGTAATGTTCCTGCTCTGTGAGTGATTATCATTCTTCCTCTGTACTCTTGTACAGCTAGTTGCCATCTAAACATGTGCCTATTAGGTGTTTTCATGTTTAGCAATGATTTTACTGCACTGCAATCTGTTATAAGTTCAAACTTCTGGTCTTCCAGATAGTAATGAAGTTTCTCCAAAGCCCACACCACGGCTAAGCATTCTAACTGTGTGGCACCATACCTTAATTCAGTTTTTCTTAAGGTTCTGGATATATAACAGATAACTACTTCAGATAATTTTCCATTTATTATCTGTTTTTGCTGTAAAGCAGCACCTAAACCTATGAAGCTTGCATCAGTGTACAAGATAAAAGGTAAGGTTAAATCAGGCAGTCCCAAAATTGGAGCTGAAATTAAACATTCCTTTAATTTATTAAAGGCGTGCTGTCTTTCATTATTCCAAATGAAAGCTTCATTCTTCCTGATTAATGTTGTTAAAGGGGCTGCAATGGATTGGTAATTTTTAATATATTGTCTATAATATCCACACATACCCAAAAAACTTTGAACCTCTTTTACATTTTTAGGTATCCCAATGTTTTTAATTGCTGCCACTTTATTCTGGTCAACACAAATTTGTAATCCAGATACAACATGTCCAAGTACTTTCAAGGATTGAAATCCAAACTTACATTTCTTTAATGCAATAGTCATATTAATTTCATCCATTTTTTGAAAGACTCTTTTCAGGTGATTTAAATGTTCATCATATGTTTTTGAAAACACTATGATGTCATCAATATAGACCAAAAGCCATCCTTCAACCATTTCCTGATGGAAAACACTATCCATCAATTTTTGGAAGACTGAAGGCGCATTCTTTGGGCCAAATGGCATTCTCACATACTTATATATACCCATATGTGTGGTTATTAATAAGTAATTTTGAGAATTTCTTTCCACAGGAATCTGGTGGTAACCTTTGTTTCCATCCAGACAGGAAATATATTTTGCTCCTTGTAAAGTAGCATGGATAGAAGCTATCCTTGGTAGAGGGTAAATATCATCTACTGTGTATGTATTCAGAGCTCTATAATCACCACCTAATCTTGCCTTATCTTTTTCATATGAGATCAATACTGGTGAAATAACACAATACTTAGGTGTTGTGTCCACTTTTTCAACAATACCCATTTCCAACAACATTTTTATATCGTCTTCAATATCTTTCCTTTTTGCAGGAGATGCTGGGTAAGGTTTCTTTTTTAGGCTGCCAGGAATATTATCCAAATCACAGCTCAGAGAGATTTTCATCTCATGGTCTTTGACCAATCCTAGTTCATTTGAACCATGAGCAAATGCCATAGGATATGATTTAATCAATCTCAAAATATTTTCTTCTTCAATTTTTGAGAGTTGAGGGCTGAAAGAGGCCTTTTGGATTTCATTTTCCAATTCAACCACTTCATTGGTGGTTCTTCCACCTTTCAGTTGTCCTTCCCTAGGAGAAATGTCATACACTGAATCTTCAGAACATATCTTGAATTTTCTCTTACCATTCACTCCTATGGAGAAAAAACTGTTTGCAGGATCTAGTTTAATTCCAAATTTTGTCAATAAATCATTGCCAATAATAAACCAATCACTACAATTATTATTATCCATTACTACAAATTCACAAACTGTTCTTACATATCCATTATTATATTTAAAGAATACAGCAGTTTTGTATTTGCCAATTGGATTTAATATTGAACCAAAACCCCTCCAGTTCTTTGTCTGAACAGGTTCTAGTTTTTCCTTATACTTACTGTCAAGTTTCACTAATGTATTAATAGAAACTACACTACCTGCAGCCCCAGTGTCAAGAATGGCATTCATTTCTCTTCCACATATAATAACAGGTGCTCTGATAGTTGTTATTTTGTAAGTATCATGAGATACATCTTTAATTATTTCAGCTTCTTCAATGGAAGTTAAAGATGTATCTGTATGAGGTATAGCATCATTCAGGAACATTATATCCTGTTCTAATACAAATATCTCATTTTCATCATCACTGTATGATATGTTACTTTTAAAATCCTCACTGGATTCCACATTTTCATCTTCATGATTACTTGGTTCAGAATTCTGGGAGGTTTCAATAACATTTATTCTCTTCTTACACGTGTGACCCTTAACCCAAGGTTCATTACATTTATAACAAGTGTTATTCTCTTGTCTTTTAGGGACAAGGGGAGCTGAAGGTTTTTTCTTCTCCACTGGTAATTTACTTGTAGTAGGTTTTACCACATCAACACTCTGTCTGTAATTAATATACTTGGTTTCATATTTGTGGTTTAATAATATCTCATTACATATATTAATGAACCCAGAGGTATCTCTGATGGTTTCATTTATAGCTACAATAATGTCTCTAACTGATATAGGTAACTTGTATATTATCTTTTCTTTCCACTCTTCATAATCCATTTTTGGATCCATGGCTTTCATGATTTTAATTAAATTCATTAAGAAGTCCATGGGTTTATCTCCAGCATTTGGATTATATCTGGCCTTTTCATACAATCTTTGTTGAGTGATTCTAAATTTTGGGCCACCAAATTGCCTTTCAATTAGTGCCTTCCATTCATTCCAGGAGTAATTAATTCCCTCACTTAATACAGATTCAAACCATAATAAGGCCACATCTGTAAATAAAGATATTAACTTTGAAGTAATTTCTTCATCAGGTAACTTGTATGAACATTTTAAGTTATCAATTCTTTGTATGAATTGCTGCCAATCAGATTTTGAATCCCTGTCAAAAGAAGGGTACTGATCTAACTTAGGCCAGTTCTTTTGGCTAGTTTTTGCTTCCTTAACCTGAGGAATATTGATTAATTCACTTACTTTAGAAAAATGATCATGTATTTCATCTTTTACTGATTTATTATTCTCAGAGCCCATGACACTATGTTCATGTTCAATCATTGGTTTATCATCAGAGTGTTTCATAAAAACTGGTACTCTTTCTACATAAGAGGTATTATCTTTTATTTTTTCAGTATTTTTCAAAATGTTAACTACTTCAATTTCTACTCTTTGTAACCTATCTTTTATTACAGGTACATGAGTTAAGGTATCATTTACATTTGAAAAAGACAATTTTACACGTCCCTCTATGGTGGCCATAATATTCTGAGAATGTTCTAATTTAATTTCTAAATTTTTAATCTCAGAATTTAATCTTTTGTTTTAATTTATCAATTCATTATTTGAATTCTCAATAACTTTTAACTTATTGGCTGTTGTACTCAATGATTGTGTGATGTTTAATAATACACTTTCCGTATTATTGTTGGACTCTCTAGAGAATTCTTCCAATTTTTCAATTCTTAATAATAATTTACTAATTATTTTTGATTCCATTGGATTTTCTTTCAGAAAATATTCAATTTTGTCTGTGTCCAATTCAGAAGACTCATCATCAGGGTCAAGATTTAATTCATTTGATCCCATTTTTGTATTAATAGTATTTTCCTGGTGATCAATAAAACTATGTACATTGTCCTCATTGAAAGACAAGTCTAACATGTTATTTTCAAATGAATAATTTTTTAAATCCTTATCAATTATATCCAATAACTCTCTATCAATTTCATTACATATAAGTAATTCATTGTTAGGATTATATAATTGATTTTGAGAAGATGGATGACTTACCACGGTCTTATTCCATTTCCCCTGCTTCTCCTTGGCTTTCTTCTGTAAGGGTGACTGCTGGATCCCTGTTGAGGAGGACTGTTGTAGTTTTGGGCATACCAATCCCACTTCCATTTGCTTACAGTTATCTTTTGGTCCTCTTCTGGGGCTGGAGGTGTTGCTGTGGTATTTGGTGCCACTTGTTGTTGATGAGACCTTATATCCACTAGAGCCTGGCTGACTTCTATAAAGCCCTGTGCCGCCCTTTTCTCCAGATTGTTGATCTGGTCTACCATATTGTTTACTCTTATTGTTAGTGTATTCAATAGGGTTGAGAGGGAGTGAATTTGCTCTTGTAACCTGTTTTTGGACTTCTTTATTGACATTTGTTTTAAGAGCTTTTCCTTTTCCTCCATGGACATTGGTGGGGTGTTGTTTATTATTATTGGTGATTCTTGGCCCTCCATTTGGATTTCCTGTAACAGGTCTTTCATTTTTAGTTCTTAAGTTATAAGGTTTTGCCTTATTACTTACAATGTCATTGTTGTCACACATTTTTACGTGGAATTTAAAGAATTGAAAGTTTAGATATGAAAACTTCAAAAAAGGAGTTTTATCAGTATTTATCAATACCACTGAAGACAATTTTATTGCTTACTTATTGGTATTAATTGAATTTATAAGTGCCAAAAGTCAAATATGCTTTTTATGTGGTCACTTGATATAACTGGTCTACAATATGTAGCCGTGTGTTTTTATATTTAAAAGAAAACAACTGTCAGTAAGATTCTTTCTAAATATTGAATGAATGTTACAAACCAAGAAAAAGAAAAGATTAAGAGTCCTGTCAAAAGAAAACAATTAATCAGTTTAATTGGTTTATTATCTGAAAAGATCACAAATTTAATTGGTCTATTGACAGACTCCCACTAATAACAATTTTTATGTTAAATTAGGGGTAAAAATTGTTGATTCAATATCACAATTTTATGATATAACAGGGCTTCTTTTCCTGAAATCACTATATAAGTGACCCCAACCTGTTGTAATTATCCAAATATTTCTATAGGGATATTATTTACGTGCACCTTCTTTTGAAAATTTCTTTTACTGGATTATTACAGAATTCTTGAGGAAAGGTCCCCAATTGTCAGGCTAAGATCAACTAAATGGACATGAACTAGCTTGAAAAGTCTTTGTCTAGAAGATTTAAATGGTCCTATATGAATACTGTAGTATAAATCCAACAAATAATAAAATATAATTCAGAATAAAGGTCTCAGTAATATAATTCTCACTAATTTTATATGTGGCTTACAATCTTTTTAGTTGGTAGAAAAATAGATTATAATAATTCAGATACTATTCAAAAAGTCTTATAAAAGTACTAATTGAGTTGTATTGTAATTTATTTGGTTATATTGGATAAATTGTAAATGATAAAGAATGTAGAAACAAGACCCAAAAACCTCCTCCTTTTATACACACTGAGTTCCCCAATAAATCCCTTGATATACCATCCAGTACACAGTTAAAGACGCCTAATATCCACTAATAGACCTTCCCATCAACATCCCTAGTGATCCATGACATAATTAGACAAGTAACAACCACCAAAATCCTATTAATAATAAGGTAAATCCATCAAAATTAAAGAAAAAGACAAAAAGAGAGTATATGCATATAAAACAATAATATAAAAGACTAAAGGAGACTTTTTAAGGTTAATAATAGCTTAATAATAAGGGGGATTGACTGTAGAAATAATGGGGCTAATCCTGACATTATACTACGTGAAATTCCCATCCAAAAATAACCAATATTGACTGAGAAACCACCAAAAAACTTAAAACAGAGCGTGAGATGTGGGGGTAACTACATGCAGTCCTTGGCAGGCGCTTGCACAGGTAAATCCTTGACTAAAATTAGGCCAATTTGAAGTGTGGTGAAGAAATAAGATGCCAAGAATGAGGTTATTAATGAAATTAGTGCATATAAACAAGGTCAATGCACTATTAATTCAGCTAGGACACTAAATAAGCGCCTGTTGCCTATTTTAGTGTGTTTCCCCACAGTGGGCGTAGAATGTGGGGTAATTATAGTGTGAAAATACTAACTTTGCTAGAAATGAAGCTATTCACACGGGAAAAAAGCAGGCAGTATGTGGCCAGGACACAGAAGCCATTTCTGGCATAAAAAAACACCAATTTTGAAAAGTGTTATTTTTATGCATTTAAATAGCCAAATCAATAGTCCTAAATGAGCTCAATTGATCTGTCAAAGTGCATTTCTTGTTTTTTGCGTAAAACAATGAATATAACAGCTTTAAGTGTACTTAAAAATTATGTAGCCTTATACTTAAGGTTCTTAAGATTACCCTAACATATTCCAACTTAATATTAAGTACATAAGACCTATAAAAGGGGGATATATGCGTGTATATAAGGTGTTATAATGGCATTTTTTGTGTATTATCATAATTTTACTTATGTATACTGTTTGTGTACTCTCATTTATTGTTCCCATGTATAGTTCATGTGTTTAACTTAACTTATAAGCACTTTTCACTCAGTCCTGGGGATATACAGGCTGACAAGGTGATACTGAAGAAACTTCACTTGGGGAAGTCTCATCTGTCCAATATGTTGATCTACAATCCAAATCAATATATCCACCTAGACTATGATCTTACTGACCAATGTGCCTGTGTGATTGTACATCTTTCTTAATTTCTTACTCCATAATTTACTAATAATTTTTTTTTTTTTATAAAAAAAAAACAGAGGCAAAAACAACAGAAGTGATAGGGGTTTGTCCACCCAAAACTACTCTTTTTGCATCACAAGGGGAAGGCTGTAAAATCAGTAAAACTTTAGAACTTGCTCTTGCATCTGATGATATGTTCACAGAGCCCTATCCCAAAAAAAAAAAAAAAAAAAAATATCATGACTCTTCTTATTATTATTGTAACTCTAAGCAGAATTCATCTTAAAGCTCAGAATACTCATCCTATTCAGAGTCAATCAAGATAATCAAGAACCACAAGAAACAAAGAATGAAAAATCAGTCAAATAAAAAAAAAAAATCATGAAGACTTTCAACATCACAGGGGGCTTCCTGATGCAACCTGTTTTGGTAAGTCAGTTTGGATCATAATACAACCCTTTCTGATTATTTTTATCTTTTATTTTTTTTTATTTTTTTTTATTTATTTACTTTTTTTTTTTAAAAAAAAAAGGAAATATATAAAAGAAATAGAGCTGTTTTGTGATGGTGTGAAAAGTCCAAGTATAGAGACTTGATGATGATGATGATGATGATGATTTTTTTTTTTTTTTTTTTTTTTTTTTTTTTTGAGAATGACCTTATAGAAGAGATGTTTGAAGCAGGAGTCCTGCCAGCCCGGATATTCCCAGGACTGAGTCAAAAGTTACTTATAAAATGATGTTAAACACATGTAGTATCCATGGGAACAATAAATAAAGGTAGACAAGATGTATATACATAGGTGAAATTAATAATGAAACACAATCTATTATCCACCTTTTTTATAACTCTCATGTACTTAATATTAAGTTGGAATACGCTAGGGTAATCTTAAGAACCTTAAACATAAAGCTACATAATTTGTAAGTAGACTTAAAGCTGTTCTTTTCATTATTTTATGGAAAAAAAAAAATAAAATAAAATAAGAAATGGGCTTTAAATCACTTAAAAGTTGAATACATGTGCTATAAATTGAATAATAATATTAAAAATGTGGCTTGGCAGATCAAGTTGTCTTAATTTGGACTATTGATTTGGCAACTCAAATGCATAAAAATAACACTTTTTACAAATTTTGGTGTTTTTTATGCCAGAAATGGCTTCTTGTGTACTGGCCACATACTGCCTGCATTTATCTGACATGAATAGCTTCATTTTTAGTACCTGACACACACACACACACACACACTCATTACATCTTCACATCCTCACCTTCTCCCCTATCCGCACATCTACTCACGTTCTCCAATTTTACATTCTGTTTTTCATTTCTTCATTTCCCATTCATTATTCACATTGTTCACCACCCAACCCTAACCCTTTCCCACTTAACCCCCCCCCCCCCCCCCCCCTCCCCCAAACACGTACACATTTACTAATTCACACCACCACCACCAATAACAACAACAAAAAGAAAACTCTACACCTCACCCAATCTCCTTCTCTCAGTTAATAAAGCCAAAAATAAAATAAATAAAAAACCCATAAACCATCAACCAAATCTCAATTTTCAAAAAGAAAAATGTTTTTTTAAAAAAAGAAAACCAAATAAATAAACCAGTATATAAAAAAAAAAAAAAAAAAAAAAAAAAAAAAAAAAAAAAAAAAAAAGAGGTCATCATCACATTGCTATCATAGTTAGTCAGTTAGTTAGTCTATCTTTATCTCTTCTCCACCTCCCGCCCTTCCCTACATGCTTTCTCTCTTCACCCCACTCGCGCATTGCTGACAGTCCCGCCGCCACCACCGGTACTGTTACTGATAGCTGTACCAGGTGCAAGTCTACCAGCCCACATCTTACTACCAAACCCTTTTCCTGAATCGGTTTCAGGACCTCTAGGTTGACGGACCAAATTATTTCCATTCCCACCACCACCATTAGCACTTATCATTGTATTGTTATTCATTTGAACAGCAGGAGAAGCTGGTGAATCAGTTGTCATAGCGGGTGAAATAGAAGAAATCGAACCATCATGTCCTGGAGAAGAAGGAGCAAAAGCCATTTGATGAGGCTGAGTACTATGACCCGTATTAGTCGAAGAAGGAGAAGTGGAAGCCATCATTCTCGGATTATGATGATTAGATGACGATGCTGACGCCGAAACTGAAGCGGATGATTTTTTATTACCAAGTGATTGTTGATTCGTTAAGGCATTAGATGATCGAAAGTCATAAAATGATTGAGGAATAGGTGGATGACTTGAGGGAAGAGGTGGAACAGCATATTGACTATGTAATGTATGAAAAGAATTACTCGAGCTATAATTTGAAGGACGCATATCAGGCATCGATTTCTTGCCCTTTAACGGGTTATTATTTAAATTGGCAGAATGAGCGCCGACTAATTCGCTCGTCACACGACTCATAGCAGTAGTAGTAGCAGCAGCAGCAGCATGATGATGATGTTGACTACCAGTGCTTCCAGGGATCATACGCTTGCGAAAAGTATTACTATTAGGAAGTCCACCATTTTGATTGATAGAGTTTGATTGTTTAGAAACGACCACAAAACGCTCTTCAGCCAAACCTTCACTCCGATGGTGCAAACCCAATTTTTTAGCAATTTGATGAACTGCTCTTCTTTGAGTAGAACTGAGTGTTTTAGAAAAAGCCAATTCATCTCTCAGGATATCATCTTTGAAAGACACGATACGAGAATAAATTTCAAGGGTTTGAGGATCATTCAAATCTAAATCTTTCGTAGTAGTCGTAGTGGTTGATGATGATGATGATGATGTTGTTGTTGTTGCTGCTGCTGCTGCTGCTGCTGCTGCTGCTGCTGCTGCTGCTGCTGCTGCTGCTGTTGTTGTTGTTGTTGTTGCAGCTAGATTACTACCACTACTATTACTGGTCATTAATTCATTAGGAGACATGTAATTGCTAAGCACAGTAGAAGAAGGAAGTGAAGGAGAGTTAGAGTCAAACCATAGTGATTGTTGACGGGAAGGTTGAGCATGAAACGAGCGAGCCAATGAACGGGGAGGATGGGATCCAATGGGACCTGGATTATCCAAGAGGGAACCAGAGAGGGGAAAGTTGATGAGAGAGCTATTATTCATCGTATTGGAGGATCTACTCGCAAGTGGATGATTAAAATTGTCTTCTTCTCCGTTATAAGATAAAAGACATGATGGTAAGATGATTAGTATTATATCTGATTTAATGATAGGAACCAGGACCAAAAGAATCAAACCATACCGGCATTGGAACCATAATGAGATTGGAATTGTAATTGAAGAAATTGTTGTTGTTGTTGTTGTTGTTGTTGTTGTTGTTGTAATTCGACAGCGGACTCTTTTTGGAGTTGCATACTTCTCATTCGCTTGATAGCCTTTTCTTTTTCAATTCTTTCCTTTTCACCAGCTTGAAGGACCTTTTTATATTCTACACGAAGTTTTCGGCCCGAGATGTCAAAACCATTTAATCCCGCAACGGCAGCATCGGTTTCAGAAGAAGAGCGAAAATTAGCAAAGGCTAGACCTCTAAAAACACCGTTATCAAAATGGTAATCTGGATGAGAGAGAGAGAGAGAGAGAGGGAGAAATTAGAATGTATATGAATGAGAAGATATGAAAGAAGAATGGGAAAAGTGCAAACTAAAGGCATAAGGAGGAGGGATCATTAAATCATCGATGATAGCCAACAATTGTTCACGTTTAACACTAAAAGGGACTGAAGGGAAAGAGAAAGATGAGTGCAAGAGAAGAAAGGAACGAGAAAAGAGGAGACAGGTTACTATTTTTGATGACGATAGCAGTGGGGATGATATCATCTTCTTGAGAGTCAGAGGGAAGAGATTGATTGATAGAAGGTCTGCTTGAAGGATTGGGTTTAGTGTGAGAAGGATTATTATTATTGTTGTTGTTAGAAGAAAAAGAGGGAGGAAGACGAATGTTGTTGTTGTTGTTGTTGTTGATTAAGATATCGGAATCAGTTTGAGAGGGAGAAGAATAAGAAGAAGGAGACTTGGGTCTGATGGAAGGGGGAGAAGGCAAGAGATGATTGAAATTGAAGGGAGAAGAGGAGTTAGATTGGATAGATTGGACAGAGGGATTAGTTGGGAGAGGAGGAGGATCGTTCTGATGAGCAGGGACGGAGAATCTCTGAGATCGTTTAGGACGTAAAGAGGGAGGACGTAGATGATCGTTGTTGTGAGATGAGGAAGAAAGACGGAGATCAAGAGAGGCGATATCGGGGAGATGGTCGGAGGAAGACATGAAGGAAGAATGAAAGGAAGAAAAGTAAAGAGTATTTATGTTGAAGTAGACGATTCACACGCTGGCAGAGAGTCTCACAGGCTCACAAGCTCACAGGCTCACAGGCTCACAGTCTCAAAGTTTTCGGTTCACAAGATCATTTGAATGTTTAAATAATCCATCCTTTACAATATATAATAATATATAATATATAATATATAATATATAATATATAATATACAATATACAATATATAATATATAATATACAATATACAATATCAGTGTCACTTATCTCTTTGCTCCTCTATATTCACACACATCACTCACATCACTCACATCATCATCGTCATGGCACTTGCTCCTCTATCCATCTACGCCTCCGAGTCGACGACCGTCGATCATCATCCACTCCACTCGACCCCACCAACACACACGCACATGCACTCGAAAACGCTGCGAGAAAGACTTCAATCCAAACACATCATATCATCACCCACATCCTTCGCTTTCTTTCTCTCTACTCTAATCTCTCTTCACAAGTGTCAAACAGTCCATACCATAGTTGGTCATCTTCACTCTCAGTCCCGGTCGAAGAACTCTTTTCGCCACCCACAATCCTGCCGCTCGGAGCGTCATCTTGTTGTGTTGTGTTTGGTTTTCCTCTTTCCCTCTCTTCTTTTATCCATCCCTTCCATATCATATGCATACCCTTCCCTCTCCTTCCTTCTCCCTCTCTTCCTCTCTCTTATGTCTCCTCTTCCTCTTTCTCTTCTTCTTCTTCTTTCTCTCATCTCTTCTACTCTTCTCTCCTCTCCTCAACACTCCTCTTCTTTCTCTCTTTCTCATGCTCTCTCCAATCACCACTCACTTCCTTCCTCATGGCTTCCTCTCGCTTCCTTCTCCCTCCCCACTCACTCCCCCATCTTTCCTCCTCTCCATCTATCCCCTATCTCCCCACTCTCTCCCTCTCAACTCTCTCCCTTCAACTCTTTGATTTATCATCTACAACTCTCTTATAAATCTACTTCCTATTCTATTCATCTTCCTCTTGTAAATCGTCCACCTTTGATCTCTCTCTCTCTCTCTTCTTCTTCCTTTCTGATCCTTCTTTTCTCTCCAATAGTCTCATCTCATCCCTCTTCCCTCTAACCATTCCATCGCTATCTCAATCTCTAAGTCACACGCTCTCTTGGGTTTCAATCTCATCTCCTCTCACTCTAAACAACAACTCTCTTCTCCCATCTCCCTTCCTTTAAACCATTTCATCAATCAACTCAATGCTCAACGTATCGTGATCCAGTTTATCTTGCCGGAAACCCTCCCTGAGTACTTGTCACACATTCTTCTTTTTCTTCCTTCTCACTCATACATACGCTGACTTGCTCTTTCAACAACAACAAAAGGCCATTAGAAGTTCCTCAATTCACATCTCCATCTTCTGATCGTCCTTTAGAACCAACAGATCCAGTAGTTGAAAAATCGTTCTTTCAAAAATATTGGATGTATATCTTACCTCTCGTTGTCTTGACTTTGCTGGGAAGTGCAGCTCCTCCAGAAGAATCTACTACTACTACTACTACTACCACTTCCTCTGATTCTGAAAATCCTTCCTTTAATTCATAAAAGAAATTACTGTTGGTCATTTAGTCTCTTTTCGTCTTGACTCATTTCAAAATAAAGTAATCATGTCACTTTCATAGTGTAAAGTCTTTCCATGTAAAGGCAGGTGCATACATCAATTAGGTTGTATGTATGTATGTTGTTTTCTTTTTTTTTTTTTTTTTTTTTTTTTTTTTTTTTTTCTTGTCATGTATTTGATTGAGAATATATACATAAAAGGAATTCATGTTTGTCATCAAAAGAAATTTGGAATGAGCTTGGTTGATAATTCCTCAATTTTTTAATAATAATGATAATAATAAGAAAATTAGGAATTAGAAATAAAAAGAGTGATCTCTCATCTTTAATCTATCAGATTGGAATGAGTTTATTTATCTTTTACTTAATTAATGCGGTCGCCCGCCCATTTGGGTGTGAAATCACTACAGGTGTGTATGACTATATATTACATTTCGCGGTAAACAAGGCCGGTGTTTATTTTATTTTATTTATTTATTTTATAAGTTAGGTTTTCTCTGTCTTTATATTTTGGGTTTTTAGGGCATTTACATGCCTCAGTGTCGGTAAAAAATAAGTATATAATTATATGTTACTTGGATTATTTCATAAACGAATTTCCGTATTCAACTACCCTATGCAGTAGTAGTATCTTTTACTATTCACCGCATTTAGTTAATCTTTAACCCTGGAACTTTTGGTAGTCATTAGGTAAACCTTGACTACTCAGTTTTGATACATGTCATTCAATGTGTACAGTGCCCTACCAATAGGTCTGTGAAGGGTCTTTTTTTGATGTCACTCACTCCATATTGCTCAGAAAAACTTCTAGTTTTGCATTCTGGTTCAAATGCATGTTTCTAATCAATATAATCATATATATATATATATATACAAAAACAGTATGATAACATTTAAAAAAAAATAAAAATAAAAAAATAAAAAATAAAAAAAATTGAAATCCAAAATCCAAAATCCAAATTTTTCAGCTACTACTGTTAAATAATTTTTTTTTTTTTTTTTTTTTTTTTTTTTTTTTTTTTTTTTTTTAGCCAGATGAAAATACATACCATGAGATAGCCCGGACATGATAGAATGTCTCCTCAAAAAGGAAATTTCAAAAAAAAAAAAAAAAAAAATAAATAAATATAAAATTTTCAAAAAGAAAATATGTCTCCTCCCCTCTCCTCCACTCCTGTAAGCTACGAATGAGTTGATCCTCCATGGTTATCAATGACCATTTTCATCCTTGAAGGCATTGAGTTATTGGGTAGTTGTCCCAAGCTTGTTTTAATGCTTGTTGCATTTCACTTACATTTTTAGGCTGGTATTTATCTTGCACATCACATTTGAGCACTTTCAAGACATTCTCAATAGGATTGAGGTCTGATCACAAAAAAATCCAAGAGGAACATAAAACTATCTTCATCATTTTATGTTCTTCTTGGATTGTTTTTGTGATGTGAGGGCTTTGTGCACAGGGGCATGGTGTTCCATTAGACTTAGGATATGTTTTGGGGGTCTTTTTTCTTATGAAAAGGAACAAGATTGTTCTTGTATACATTGTTGATGACATCAACTGATGTTCTCTGTTTAGGAGGTAGAAAGATGTAAGGAAAGTTTGGTTTGGTTGAAAAATGTACCCCAACCCATTGTTGATGGTTGTGCACTCTTGAATGTGGGTTGAAGACATTGATCAATCTAATTTTTTTTTTTTTTTTTTTTTTTTTTTTTTTTTTTTTTTTTTTTAATTCTTTTCTGTGCCAAACTAGAATTTTGGAAGAACTTTTCCTTATCTCAAATTGAAGATTCATCTGACCAAATGATCTTTCTCCAATCTTTAACAGTCCAGTGAACATGATCTTTAGCCAATTTCATTTGTTTCACTTTATGGGGATTTGGTGAGAAAAGGCTTCTTTACTGTCACACGTTTATTGAAACCAAGTGAGTGATTTCTTTTTTGGACAGTGCTAGATGAAACAGGAGTCACTAGTGAGAATCTGTAATTTCTGAGAGTTTTTGTTTGTGTTCACTTGAGACAATATCTGCAAGTTGACAGAGGTTGCAACTCTGAAGCTTTTGAGGACATCCAGATCAAGGAGCTTTTTTCAACAGTTCCTCCTTCCTTCCAACATTTGAAAAGGTTAGATACAGTCAAAGGCCTCAAATCAAACATTTCACAGATTCTCCAATTTGGCACAATCCCCCTTGAATAAACCAACAAGTTACCACTTTGTCTCAGATGAAAGCTCAGTATTTTTTTCACAACCTCTTGACATCTAAATAAAATATATATATATATATATATAAAAGTGATAAAGGAGGGAAGAAACAATAAAAAACAAGATACATTAGCTGTGTTAATAAAGCTAAAAAAGTGTTTATGATTGTTGTGTGGTTGTTGAAATGACTGAGTGAGCACAGTTGGCACATACAATATGCAAATTTCAAAAATGGAACTTACAGGTTTGGAGGAGAGAGGGGGGAACCCATTTTTCTTTTTTCAAATTTTATATCAAATTTTTTTTTTTTTTTTTTTTTTTTTTTTGAAATATCCTTTTAAGGAGACATTCTATCATGTCTGGGCTATCTCATGATATGTATTTCATCTGGCTATAAAAAAAAAAAAAAAAAAAAAAAATATATATATATATATATATTATTATTTATTATTTAATAGTTGTAGCTGAAAAATTTGGATTTTGGATTTCAAATTTTTTTTTTTTATGTTATCATAGTGTTTTTGTATATATATATATATGATTATATATGATTAGAAACATGCTTTTGAACAAGAATACAAAACTAGAAGTTTTTCTGAGCAAGATGGAGTGAGTGACATCAAAAAAAGACCCTTCACAGACTTTTGGTAGGGCGCTGTACACTGAATAACTTGATATATGGAAGAATAAGAGTATATTATTTCCTATGTATGTTGACAGTGCATGTTTTCTTATGTGTGGTTGGATTGGCATGTTTTAGTTATTGAGGTTTGTCATGTGGAAGCCTGTTAGTTAGTTAGTTTAACATAGTGAATGTGTTTTTTTTTTTTGTTTTTTTTTGGTGATGAATAGTGGAGTCTAAGTAGTAGTAGTAGTAGTAGTAGTAGTAGGAGTAGGAGTAGTGCATAGGAGTGGTATGATTTTAAAAATGTAAGAAATGGGTGGTGGAAGGAATGAAGGGCATAATCATTATGTAAGTATCTTGATGAACAATTAAAAAAAAAAAAAAAAAAAAAAAAAAAAAAAAAAAAAAAAAAAAAGGGTAAGGAGAGGTGAGTGAGTGAGTTAATGATGAAAAAAAGTAAGTATCTGAAATGAAAGTATGGTATATGTCAAGGGGTGCTTTTGGTTTAGAAGATTTTACAGTGGTCCAACAGCAATGAAAGGTGAGGAAAACTCAAGATTTCAAAATAGGTATGTATTTATTTCTTTCTATTTTAATACTCAATGAAAAGGTAAAAAGTTTATTATTATTATTACTTAAGAGACTGATATAGTCTTGCAAGCTATATCAAGTATTATTGCTGTCTCTGGTGTGGATTTGCAGCCTACATCAAGTATCTTTGCTTTCTCTGGTGTGGACATTGGTCTACATTTCAGTTCTTTGGTTTGGTAGTCTGTCTGGGGACTACTTTCTTGGCTCATCAAGCAGTCAAGTGTGTTGAAAAGGGGATTTAGCAAACAGGAACCAACTTACTTTAGCAAGTAAATCTCACTCTATTTTTCTAAAGGGACAGGGGATTTTCTCTCTGGTTTTTCTCTAACTCCCTTGGTCAAGGCCTATAGCTAGTACTATAGGATTGTCTACAACGTCTCACTTATATTATTAAATTTTTATTGCAATAACAGTGATTGTGGCTTGATTTCTGATTCACTGAGTGTAAGTGTTCAAATTTTTATTGATATTTTTATTCCTAGTTGACCATAATAGAGTTATACTCTTAGTCCTAGAAGATCATTAAATTTTTTAATAAATTATTAAATTAATTTTTATTAAATTATTTTTTTGATTTATTGGTTGACCATAATAGTACTAAGTGCTTAGTCCCAATATTGCCAATATATATTTGTTGGTATTAATTATTTTTGGTTGAATTAGTAAGCCTTTGTTGGTTGGTCCCATTATAATTAATGGTATTTCTTAATAAACAATTGTAATTACATATATTTTGTTTTACATTTTTTGTTAATTAATTGATTTTTGAATAAAAAGTTAAATTTTTTTGTTTTGTTAAAAAAATAAATAAATTTTGTTTTATTTTGAAAATAAAAATTTGAATCATTAGAATAATTTTGATTCTTTGTTCCCAGTTTTAATGTCCAGTAGTTTGGCTAACAGCATGGATAACCTACATGTGGATTAAATTAAAGTGGATGTTGACACTGAATCTTTAGGTTCTTCTAAATTAACTTGCAAAAATTATTCAGCTGACAAAAAACCTTCAGGACGTGGAAATGGCAGGAGAAGTGGCAAACCCTCCTCACCAAACATGTCAGTATAGTCTAGTATATAAGTATGATATAATAGTGTTTATTTATGGTCCTACTACTTATTGATAAATGATTTAGTGATTAAACCTCAGGGGAAGACTAATAAAATAGATATACTCAATTTAAACTCACAATACTTGGATTGAAATGTGTGCTTAGTGGTGGAAAATAGATAAATAGAATATAATTATAGCTTATATAATGATAATATCAACTTATAAAAGGCTTTATAATATATTTCTAAATTTTAATAATTGTATTGAAGTGTTTTATTGAATTTTAGTAAGTAATTGATGATAAATAACCATCAAAATCCCTCCTTACTTATACCCAAATCCCCTGGAGTGCACAGACCTTCAATCCAGATGATGTCACTGCTATCCCCGGCAATTACAGCACTGTGAGGGCCCATCACCTCCCCATGGCATCCACTTCAAGCAGATTCAACACCCAGACCTCCAGTAAGGACCCTCCATCACAATTAATGATAACACAGATCTATACCACAAATAGAAAATCCAGATAAAAGCAGATACCATAAAGAAACAGGTAAAATAAGCAATCAAAAAGAGATTGAATGAAACCCAAAGCATGTAAAGGAAACAAATGAAATGTCCAAGCCCCCAATAAAATCCCCAAGCATCCACATTAACCCAGAAATGACCTCCCAACCCATAAATCCGTGAATAACCATCCAAGGAAGCAGATTAAGTTGTCCAAACTGAGTGTATGCACCTGATATAGATGTCTATGCTTCTGTAGGCATTGTGAGTCCACTGATTTCGTCCATATGACCTAAAATAAGCAGAAAAACAAAGGTTATAGGCTGTTGTCAGGCTAAGTCCAAGTCCAGAGACGTGAATAGCTTGCTGGTCTAGTGTCTAGAAGATTTACAAAAGGTCCCAAATGAATACAATGGTATAAGACAAGCAAGTAGTAGAATAAAATCAATTATAAGGCTCAGTAATTTACTCTCACTTATTATAATTGGTATTACAAGGCTTATTGTTGTGCAGAAAAATAGATGTAATATATTTAAAATACTATTCAAAGACTCTCTAAAGTACTAATGAAATGTAAGATAAATTGTATTGGTTATATTGTAATTGTAATTGTAAAGATGATGAATTGAATGTAGAAAATATGACCAAAAACCCCCTCCTTTTATACCCAATAAATCCCCAATGATGCCCCTTGATGATTCCAATCCTATACACGGCCAAATGCGCCTCAAACTAACTAATAGACCTGTCCAACAACATAAGGAATGACCAATGACAACCAAAGAATAATATCACATGCCAAAATCCTGAAATAATAGGGATAATCCATCACAAATAAAGAATAACCCAAAAAAGAGTGTATATGCGTGTAATATCTATTTTTAATAGACTAAAAATAAAGAAAAGGTACTAAATATAACACAGTATTAAGGTGGATTAACAGTAGAAATGTTAGAGTGAATTATTACAAATTTATACGTGAAATCCCTGTCCAAAGATAAGCATTATTGACTGAGAAACCACTGAAAAACCCAATTTAATGCGTGTAAGGGCTGATCCCTGTATGCAGACTCTTGGAAGGCGTAACCACGGGTAAATCCTTGACTAAATAGGCGATTTTTAAGCGTGGTAGCATAATTGGGCGCCAAGACTGATGTAACTAATGTAATTAGTGCATTTAATAAGGTTAATTCACATTGAAACTAAATTAAGACACTAAATAAGCGTCCCTCACCTATTTTAGTGTGTTTCCACATATAGTGCATGTATGTGGGGTAAATTTAGCGTGAACAATACTAACTTTGCTAAAAATGAAGCTATTCACACGGGAAAAATGCAGGCAGTATGTAGCCACTGCACAGAGGCCATTTCTGGCATAAAAAACACCAAATTTGAAAAGTGTTATTTTTACACTTTTAAATAGCCAGATCAATTTTTCCAAATAAGGAAAATTGATCTGTCAAGGCTCATTTTTATTATCTTAACATTTATAGCGCATATATCCAGCTTTTAGTGATAATAAGCGCATTTATCAATTATTTCAATAAAATAATAGAAAAATTAGCTTTATGTGTACTTAAAAATTTTGTAGGCTTATGTCTAAGGTTCTTAAGGTTACCCTAACATATTCTAACTTAATATTAAGTACATAAGACTTAAATAAGGTGGATATATGCATGTATATAATGCATTATAATGGCATATATTTGTATTAAATCAATTTTTTTTACAATTATTTATTGTTCCCATGTATGCTACATATGTTTAAAATAATTTGTTAGTAATTTTACTCAGTGCTGAGAATATCCAGGCTGACAGCTATTAAGAGGCTAAAACCCACTTATAGACCTAAATATACATAATATACTGCATATTTCACTGAATATGAGATTTATGTATACATATAAGCTTATGTATGTCAATAATTACTTCATATCACTTAAGATAAGTATATTATGACTACATTAACACCTTAATAAGTATTATTAGGCTATGGATAAGCTATTTAAACTACTATAATTTATATTATATAGTAATAATTATATATATATGTAATACAATCATATATATTATTATTTTAACCTTATTTTTAAGATATAAGCTTAATTTACTTAAGGTTATCTTATTTTAAGTATAAGAAATACTCAGTCCTAGGGATATCTAGGCTGACACTCCCTCACCCAAAAAAACAATAAAAAAATGTTAAGACATTTTAATTAAAAGTAAGGAGTGAAATAGAAAAATAATTTTAAAAATTTTTCATAATACATATACTGAATAAACAGTATTATTTTGATTTAAATTTTTTTCAAGAGATTTTTAAGATCAGAGATTTCATTTTCTGGAATCCACTGGTCATATTCACTTGATTTATTTTTAAATCTTAATAGATACTCAACTCCCTTTTCTTTAGTAAGGTGTCTCTTTTTAAGTATCTTTTCAATTTCTGCCTTTTCAACTATTTCTTCAGGTTGCTTTTTATGCCTTCCTGATCATCTTGGAAATAGAGCAGTATCATTAGAATGGTATGGTTTTATAAGAGAAATAGGAAATACTGGATGTTTTCTATCATATGGTGCATATAGAATAACCTCAACAGCATTATTACCAACCATCTTTTTAACTACAAATGGTCCAATGAATGGATCCTTCAATTTAACATTACCACTTAAATTGAAATGTAGTGTGGAAATAAGGACTTCATCACCCTCTTTGAACATTTGTTCTTTATGGGCTTTATCCCATCTTTTCTTTTTATACTCAAACGCCTTATTTATACATTCTTGAGCATGTTTTCTGCATAATTCCTGCATCTGAAGAAAACATATAGTACCTGGATGGATATCCAATCTAGGTAATTTATTAAGAATTTTAGAAGGGGTATTAGGTACATAACCCAACCATAACTCAAATGGCTTTTTGCCAGTGACAGAATGTACTGTACTATTGTATGCAAATTCTAAACCTGGGATAAGGGTTACCCAATCATGTGTGAATTTGTCATTGTCTTTAAAATTAAGACCAAAAGCACAATATCTTCTTATCATATCTTCTAAAGTTTGTATCATTCTTTCTGCTAGCCCATCTGTTTGTGGATGGTGTGCTGTAGAAAGTTTTAATTGACACCCTGAAACATCCATAAGTGATGTCCAGAACACAGAAGTAAATTTAGGATCTCTGTCAGAAACTATTGCTTTGGGGAAACCTGCTATATTTAACATTTGTTTCCACCATAAAAAAGCTAAGTCCTTTTCAGAAACCTCATTATGAGTAGGAATAAATTTACACATTTTTGTAAATCTATCAACAACTACCAAGCAGGAGTTATAACTCTTATGCCCTGCTATTGGCAAACCTGTTACAAAGTCCATGTTAATAATTTCCCATGGAGCTTTTGGTTGCTCAATTTGTTGTAATAAACCAGCTCATTTGCCTGTTAATCTTTTAGATTTTTGACAAGAATCACATGTTTCAACGTATTTCTGAACATCCTCAGACATGTTAATCCACCAAGCTGTGTTTTTTACTCTGGTTAATGTTTTATGGTAGTCAAAATGTCCTGCCATTATATCATCATGAAATATACTTAACATTAACTCCTTCATTGAAGGGGGAATCACAATTACATTTCTTAATTTTTTCCTGTAATATATAAAACCATCCTCAATGGAAAATTTTCCTTTTTCTAGTACCTCTTTATACTTATTTGGTAATGTTTTTATTAAAACATTCATCGAAGCATTAGATGGATCATTTAATATTGTAGTGAGTTTACTCAAGTCAGGATCTGAATCATAATTATCAAGAATTGATTGCATAAATTCATCCTCAAGATCTACAATATAAATGCCATAAATGTTAATAATCTCTGACTCAGGAACATAAGCAGGATTATCATAATTATTAGGCAGAGGTACTCTAGATAACAGATCTACATTAGAGTGCAAGTTTCCTGCTCTATGTGTAATAGTCATCCGTCCTCTGTATTCTTGTACAGCTAATTGCCATCTAAACATGTGTCTATTAGGAGTTTTCATGTCTAAGAGTGACTTAAATGCACTACAGTCAGTTATTAACTCAAATTTTTGGTCTTCAAGGTAATAATGTAGCTTCTCAAGAGCCCATACTACTGCCAAACATTCAAGTTGAGTAGCACCATATTTCAATTCACTACTTCTCAGAGTACGTGAAATATAGCAGATTACTACTTCTGACATTTTTCATTCAATAAGTTGTTTTTGATGCAAAGCAGCACCCAGACCAATAAAACTTGCATCTGTATATAATGCAAAAGGTAATTGGAAATCTGGTAATCCCAAGATAGGAGCTGTCATTAACCATTCTTTCAACTTATCAAAAGCCTGTTGTCTTTCATTATTCCAAATGAAAGCTTCTGATTTCTTTATCAGTGTGGTAAATGGTGCAGCAATTGATTGGTAGTTTTTTATATATTGTCTATAATAACCACAAATTCCAAGAAAAGATTGTACATCCTTTACATTTTTAGGAATGCCAATATTCTTTATTGCATCCACTTTATTTTGGTCTACACATATTTGTAAGCCAGATACAATATGACCAAGCACTTTTAAAGATTCAAACCCAAATTTACATTTTTTCAATGCAAGGGTCATTTTTATTTCATCCATTTTCTGAAATACCTTCTTTAAATGGATTAAGTGTTCATCATAAGTTTTAGAGAACACTATGATGTCATCAATGTATACCATTAACCATCCCTCAATCATTTCATTATGGAATGTTATATCCATTAAATTCTGAAATACTGATGGAGCATTTTTTGGTCCAAATGGCATTCTGACATATTTATAAATTCCCATGTGTGTTGTTATCAACAAAAAGTTCTGTGAGTTCTTTTCAACAGGAATTTGATGGTACCCTTTATTTCCATCTAGGCAACTTATATACTTAGCACCTTTAAGGGTAGCATGTATAGACGCAATCCTTGGCAAGGGATAAATATCATCTACTGTAAATGTATTTAATGCTCTATAATCACCGCACAGTCTTGCTTTATCTTGTTCATAAGAAATTAGCACTGGTGATATTACACAATATTTTGGTGTAGTTTCAACCTTCTCAAGAATGTTCATTTTCAATAACATCTTAATATTATCCTCTATGTCTTTCCTCTTCATTGGTGAAGCAGGGTATGGTTTCTTTTTAAGACTAGCAGGAATATTATCCATATCACAGGTTAAACTAATCTTCATTTCATGATCTTTTACAAGGAAAAGTTCATTTGTACCATGTGCAAAAGCCATTGGAAATATCTTAATTAAGTTCAAAATATTATTTTTCTCAGCTTTACTTATCTGAGTGCCAAATGATGCTTTTGAAATTTCTGTTTCCAGAAGTTCCATCTCATTGGATTCTCTTCCTTTACACGGGGAATTTGTGACTGACTCAATGTTTAAGACTGTGTTAAAAGAATTTATTTTAAATTTCCTTTTTATATTCATGCCAATTGTAAAGTGTTATTAGCAGGGTCTAATTTCACACCAAATTTAGTCCGAATATCATTTCAAATGATAAAAAAGTTACTACAGTTAGTATTATCCATTACTACAAAGTCACAAGTTACCCTTACATAACCATGTTGGTGTTTAAAGAAAAAAGAAGCTTTGTATTTAACAATGGGGTGTAGCACTGATCCAAAACCTCTCCAATTTTTACTTTGAAATGGCTCAAGCTTAGACTTATATTCACTATCAATTTTGTGTAATGTATTAGTGGAAACAACAGAACCAGCAGCTCCTGTGTCCAGTACTATATTAACATTTTCACCAGAAATGATAGCTGGAACCGTGATAGGTGTCATTCTAAAGTTATCAGCTTGTATATCCTTAATGATTTCAGCATCCCCAAAATTCATTAAAGATTCATTTGAGTCCATATTTAATATTGGATTTTCAAAGATGGACAAATCATCTTCCAACATACAGACTACATTTTCATCACTATATGAGATATTGCTGTCATAATCACTTGATTCTTTACTTTTTTCAGTTTCAGTTTCAGATTCACGTTGATTTTCAACAATATTTATATTTTTCTCACATTTGTGTCCTTTAAACCAAGGTTTGTTACACTTATAACAAGTATTTGTTTCATACTTTTTAGGTACTTCAGGTGCAGTAGGTTTTTTCTGCTTCTCCTGAAGTGTTTTTGAATTCTGAATTTTTACAGGTTCAACATTTTGTTTATAAGTGGAATACCTTGATTCATACTTATGGTTTAATAATATTTCATTGCAAATATTAATAAAGTCAGAATATTCAGTAAAATTTAATGTTCTAGCTACAACAATGTCTCTGACAGATATAGGTAATTTATATATTATCTTATCTTTCCATAAGTTAAAATCCATATGAGGCTCAATGGCTTTTAATATTTTATTTAAATTCTTTAAAAATACCATAGGTTTGTCACCATTCAACGGATTATACCTAGTCTTCTCATAAAGCCTCTTCTGAGTAAGCCTGAATTTAGAACCTCCAAATTGTTTTTCAATAAGTTGTTTCCATTCAGCCCAAGAGTAGTCTTTACCCTCACTCAATAAAGCTTCAAACCATATTAAAGCAACATCCTTAAATAAAGAAATTAATTTAGATGTTATTTCTTCATCTGGTAACTTATATGAGAATTTCAAGTTGTCAATTCTTTGAATAAAATGTTGCCAATCAGAGCTGGCTTCCCCATAATAAGTTGGGTACTGATCTATCTTAGGCCAGTTCTTCTGATTGGATTTTATTTCACTAATCTTGGGTAAATTCAACAACTCATTCACTCTTGATAAATAGTCTTGTATCTTCTCTTGTACAGATTTGTGACTTAAATTTTCAGATTTGACACTACCACCTGATGGTTTAAATTGTGGTGGTATAGGGAAGGAATGAGATTCACTTTTGCTAATGAAAGTATTATTATTATATTGATTATACTTATGATTATCCTGGTTCATTAGTAGATTGGCAGTTTCAATCTCAACTTTAGTTAATCTTTGTAGCAACTCAGAGACACTTTGATTTGTCTGGGCAAAAGATAACTTAGTTCTTGATCCAGTTTTCAATAAATGTGTTTAATACAATTTTTCTAACTCACAGAATTTGTTTGAAAGTTTATTATATTTACTACTCAATGAATCATATTTAAGAGTTAGAGACAAATGTTCATTCTCTAATTCTTTATTACGTGTTGCCAGTTGAGAAATATTTAATGTCAAGGATGAAATTGTATCACTAGTGAGCTTAACTGTTTGTTCCTCACAATCAGTCATTCTATTCCACAATGCTGAAACAATTCTATGGACAGTTGGATTATTGTTAAAATATTCCATGTCTTCCTTTTCAATTCTCTCACTCTCCTGTGAACTTCTCATCTCACTAGTAGGTGGTGGCAACTGAGGATTAACTGTATTATCATTATAAATAGTACTGTTATTGTGGACAAAAGACAAATCAGGTGTATCTACTCTAAAACCTAAATTTCTTAAATCCTCCTCTATTTTCTGCACAGATTTAACATCAATAGGATTACCTATATTGTAATTATCAGTATTGTGTTCAATCTGAGAGGGTAATCTACTTACCATGGGATAGATTCCAGTCCTGATTTTTGGCGCTTTTTTCCTTTGTAAGGGTGAACTGAAGAAGTCAGATGAGGTGGTGGATCCCTGTTGCAGCTGTGGCTGGTCCATTGTTGATGGAACCAGTCCCACTTCCATTTGTCTACCAGGATTTTCTCCTGGGAGTGAGTTGACCCTCCTGGGATAGGGGGTTGCTGACTTGGTTGACTTGCCTGGCCTCCCTTTAGCTCTGCCAGTGTCTGATTCATTTGTTGAAACCCTACCTTGCAATTTTTTGGTAATTGCTCTACCTCTTTGAACATGAGTGCCTTGGTTTCTTCCAACTTCAAAACCTGTTTGGCCAAGTGGGATAGCTGATCCTGAAGAGGAGGAGACATTTTTTTTATGGTTATCTTTTTTAAAAGGGCGTCTTTTTCCTCTATGCTCATGTTCTCTGCCTGGGGATATTGCTGACCCTCCTGTCACATGCCACGTGACACTCAAGGCAAAAGAAGCTCATTAAATCAATAATAAGAGGTTTTAAATCCATACTCAAAGCGCAGAAAGCAATTCTCCATAGCAACTGCAACGTTCCTTTGTGTACTTGCTATTCAACCGCACTAGTCTAAACTCTAAATCTAAATTAGTCAATCTCTCAAAAGTGTGTCTTAGTCTTTTTCTCAATAAGCGACGCACAGCGCAATAGTCAATGTAATAGTACATTAAAAAGGTTTTATGAAATGTCTGTGGATTATTAAAAGGGGTAGTGAGCATGGACGGAATGGTTAGTGGAGGACTAAGGGGTTAACGGATTATAGTGAGGAGGGTCCAGGTGTAACGGGTGTATTTTAATGGTCTGTGATGTGCAGAATAGTGGATGGGTATGAGGTCAATGCGAGGAGGAGTAAAGGATATATAAGGGGTTGGGTTTTTGGTTTGATACTCTTTAGAATTAATTTATAAAACGTATTTATAGTTAATAGTGGTAAAAGCTTTAAGTTAAATCATTATTATCGTATCTTTCCTTATTTTCCCAGTAATCATTTCTAAATCCTAAAACCTTTTATTATTGAGTTTCCAACCCTTTGTGAGATTTTAAGAATTTTAATATTACCTTTAAATTATATTAGAATTCTTCTCAAACATATCTCAAAGCAGTAGCTCTTCCTTCAAGTCATCTTTGAATCACTTCCTCAAACATTTCCTCTGTGCATCAAAGAAGTTTCTAAACTCCTCCCTCCATCTCACTTCCAGGAACACCCTCGACTTTGTGCGCAGGTTGTCCGGTGACAGTATAATTTAATTCTCTGTAGTTCTCATTCTTTGCACTACTACGTCCCTTTTCAGGTGTTTTCTCTAAATTCTTAAAATGGCACCTGTTCAACGCACTCCTCCTACGGGCGCTACTACTAGAGATCGCGCCAGAGGCAGGCCAACAGCCACACGGCCTGTTTCCCGCACTCACTTCTTGGAGCCACTTGACCTTAGGGAACGGCAACATTCAGTCCAATCTGTAGAAGACATCCCACAAGATTTTGATGACTCTAGTGATGAGGAAGAAGGGGAGGATACAATGCACGAGGCACCATCCGCCCCTGCTAATCACCCTTCTGGTCAACCTTCAGAACCTGGACCATCTAATTCTCTGGAAGATTTCATGAGACTTTTCATGAAGACCCTTTCAAATTCAACGTCTTCAGAGGGATCTAAATTCAAAACTCCTTCTATGAAATCTCCTGATAAATTCAATGGAGAACATCCAGACAGATTGCAGCCCTTCTTGCAAGCCTGTAAGCTCCTGTTCCATAATGACCCTCGAACCTTCAATAACGACAGATCAAAGGTTGTTTACGCTTCTTCATTCCTAGCCTGAAAAGCAGCAAGATGGCTCAAACCTTATCTTCTCATTCTCTCTTTGACTGAAACCCACTTACTTATTAATAACTGGGAAAAGTTTGAAGACCAACTCTTCACATTGTTTGGTGACCTCAACAAAACTGACAACGCAGAAATTGAACTTGACTTCCTTTGCATGAGTGACAATGGTAAAGCTTCTGAATATATCTCAAACTTCAGAGCACTTCAAACTCAAGTAGGTTGGAATGATGCTGCCCTCAAGTATCATTTCAAAAAGGGACTTCCTTCGAGGATTCTGGATCAATTAAATCTTCACGATCAGAAGATGACTACTTTAACAGATTTAATGGATCGAACCCTCGAACTCGACGGCGTTTACCAAGGACGACTTCAACATCGTCGATACGCCAACAAATCTCAAGGCCTAAATTTTAAATTGGGACCTTCTTCACACCCACGGACAACTCAATCCTCCTTGACTCAATCCAAACCCAATAAGGGAAAGGACAAACCTCGACCAAAAAGCTCGACCCCAGGCAATATCAGTAAAGTACTGGATTCTAAAGGGGAACTTAAAGAAGCTGAGAGGAAGAGGCGAGCAGATAATGGGTTATGTATGTATTGTGGGGGTAAGCACAAGCTGGAAGATTGTGTAAAATTGAAGGAAAGAGAAGGTACTAGTTTGAAGTCAAAAAAATAGTAGATAGTTTACTTGTGTGCAAAGCAAACTATCTTATCTCTCCCAGTGCACAAAACTTCCATGTCTTAAGGACTGGAGTTGCCTTAAAACGCTTGAGATTCATTCTTTTTAAGGAGGATACCCCCTTCAGTTGTCTTATAGACTCTGGAGCTTCAATTTCTTTTGTCAGCTTATCTTTTGCGGAGAAGTTACAACTAACATTTACAGATATTGATTGAACTCCAATTTACTTGGTCAAATCAGAGGAACCCAAATATTGGGTCAGTAAGAAAGTTTTATGGGTTTTCAACTTTCCAAACTTTCCCCCCTTCAAGTGGGAATTATCAGTCTTGGACACCCCAAGGATGGACGATACCATTCTTGGCCATGACTTTTTAACGCATTGGAATCCTGAAATTGATTGGGCACGGGGATTGATCACCCCACGTACTAATTATATTTCTGATTCTTCAATGCAGGTCAATAGGGAGTTAAACAACACGCCTGACAATGTCCTGCTAGAGGACAAATCTCTGCCAGATGACTTGCAAGCATCTGATTCTTCTTTAAATGAGCAATTGGCTAACCCTTCTAGCTTGATGACTTCACTCGAAGAGGATTTAAATTGCCTCGAAGTAATCGAATTATGCTCTCTCAATTCTGGTCTTCCCTCGACATATTCTCTCGAAGATGATAAGGACAACCAAATCAACGTTGAAGCCATTAAATCAACCCTACCAGAAATCTATCATGATTTCCTTGATGTTTTCTCAATCCGCAAGGCCGATACGTTACCACCTCATCGACCCTACGACCATCAGATAGAGTTAATAGGTCTAGTACCTCCGGCAGCTTGTGTCTATTCTTTGTCGAAGGACAAATCTCAAGTTCTTCGAGACTACATTGCAGAGAATGTAGCCAAAGGTTTCATCAGAGCCAGTAAATCTCCAACCGGCTCCCCTGTTCTCTTTGTAAAAAAGAAGGATGGTAGTCTAAGGTTGTGTGTTGACTATAGAAAGCTCAACACAGTCACTAAGAAGAATGCATATCCTGTTCCTCCTATTTCATTTCTTCTTACCCTTTTCAATGGTGCTAATTTCTTTTCTAAAATTGATCTTAGAGGCGCTTACAATCTTATCCACATTGCGGAAGGTCATGAACCACTGACTGCAATGTGCACTAGATTTGGTAGTTTTGAATATTTAGTTATGCCTTTTGGATTGTGTAACGCACCATCTACTTTTCAAACTTTTGTCAATGACATCTTTCAAGATGTTGTCAAAAAATTTGTTGTCGTCTATTTAGATGATATTTTAATTTTCTCAAAGACACTAGATGAACATATTCATCATGTTTGACAGGTTCTAAATCGACTTCAAGATCATGGTCTCTACGCCAAGCATAATAAATGCAAATTCCACCTTAAATCTATTGATTTTTTGGGTTTTACGTTATCCACTGATGGGTTAGTCATGGACGACAAAATGATCCAAAAGGTCCTGGAATGGCCTGAGCCCAAAAACGTTAAATCCCTCCTGGGATTTTTGGGTTTTGCAAATTTCTATAGAAGATTTATTAAAGATTACTCTAAAACTATTTCCAATCTTACTTCTCTTCTTAGAAAATATATTCCTTTTGTTTTTACTCCCACAGCACAAAAGGAGTTTGAAGCATTGAAGACGGCGTTCACCACAGCTCCAATTCTTTGACACTTTGATCCTTCTGCTTCAACAATAGTCGAGACAGATGCGAGCGATTATGCTATCGCAGGGGTCATTTCTCAATTAAATCCTGAAAAAAAATTGTTTCATCCTGTTTCTTTTGAATCACGCAAACTCATTGCAGCAGAATTAAATTATGAAATTCATGATAAAGAGCTTTTAGCTATTATTCATTGTCTTAAAAAATGGCGCTCTTTTCTTCTCAGCTTAGATAGTCCTTTTCAAATATTAACAGACCATAATGCTTTGAAATACTTTATGTCTTCCAAAGTGTTAACTAGGTTTCAAGCCAGGTGGGCTGAATTTCTGTCTGAATTTCTTTTTCTACTTCCTATTGCCCAGGTAAGAACTGCATTGTCCCAGATATCTTGTCACGTCGGGACAACGTTTACCCACAGCGGGGGGACGCATTTTCTGACAAGAACCCAGCAAATGTGAAATCAATCTTCAACAAATCAATGTTAACAACTCATCAACTTAATTTGATAAAAATTCAATCCTTTCAAAATCCACTATCCAACATCCTTGAAGCTCAGTCAAAGGACAATTATTGTTTAGGGTTAAAAGACAAAATACTCTCGAAGCAAGGGGCCAAAAGATTTAGTATTGAATCAGGTCTATTAGTTTTCGAGAGTAGAGTAGTCATACCCGACAACAATGAAATAAAATTATGGATTTTCAATAGTCAACATGATTCTCCATTAGCTGGTCATTTTGAGGTTGATAAAACCTACCAGTTAATAGCGAGGGATTTCTTCTGGCCAGGTATGACCAGGGAAATCAAGGCCTATATAAAAGCTTGTTATGAATGTAATAGGAATAAGGCTCCCCGTCACCGGAAGTATGGGTTGCTTCAACCACTTCCTATTCCCTCTAAACCTTGGGAATCTTTATTGATGGATTTTATTTCTCTAATTCCTCTTTCTAATAATTTTGATGCTATATTAGTAATATTAGATAGATTTTCAAAAAAGTCTATTTTTATTAAAACCACTACTACTGCTACAGCAGAAGATTTGTCAAAATTGTTTCTAGAATATGTATTTTCCAAACACGGCTTACCTAATGATATTATTTCAGATAGAGGCTCATTGTTTGTATCCACATTCTGGACTCAACTGTGTCAACAACTCAATATCACGAGGAACCTCTCCACAGCCTATGATCCTGAAACTGATGGGCAAACGGAAAGGGTTAACAAAATCCTCAAACAATAACTTTGAATGTATGTCAGTTACCAACAAGACAATTGGACCACATAGTTACCGTTGGCCGAATTTGCTTATAATAATTTGACTCATTCTTCGACACAGCAATCTCCATTCAAAACTGTTTATGGAAGACATCCTTGATTCAACTCAATCCATGTAGGAACTAATCATCCTGCGGAACATTATATTTGAACCATATCACAACTCCAAGAGGAACTTAAATCAAATTTGGAATTAGAGATTCGAAGGTACAAGGAACAGGCCAACAAACATAAACAAACTTCTCCTTCTTTTAAACCAGGCAACAAAGTATGGCTCGACGCACGAAACATTTAAACGACTCGACCATCAAAGAAACTGGCTGAAAAATGCTTGGGACCATTTGAAATTGACTCTGAAGTCTCTAAAACAGCATTTCAACTCAAGCTACCTCCTAAATGGCAGGCTATTCACCCTGTTTTCCATGTATCTCTCCTGGAACTGGCTGGAGAAACATACCCGGGCAAGAACCGACCTCCTCCAGAACCGGTCGAAGTAGAAGACCATCTAGAGTGGGAAGTAAGCCATATCCTTGATTCAAGAATGCGCAAGGGGAAACTTCAATACCTCATGGAATGGGAAGGTTTCCTTGATGACTCAGACAAAACATCCTGGGAACCATCCATCAATGTTTCTAACGCCCCTGAACTCCTAAAATCTTTGTATCTTAAATATCCTTTAAAACCAAAACCTTAAAAACTCTCTTTTATTTTTTCTTTCTCTTTTCTTTTCTTCTCTTTAAAATCTAAAACATCTTTACTTCTAAAAAATTCCTTAATTTTGTTTTCTTCTTTATTCTTTTTTCTTTTCAAAATTTTTTTAACCTTCTTTAAAATAAATTAAATTAAATTAAAATAAAATAAAATTCAAATTAAAATAAATAAATAAAATTTAAATTAAATTAAAAAAAATAAAATAAAATAAAACAAATAAAATTAAAATCTTTTTCCTTAAAAATTTTTTCTTTTTCTTTTTTCCTTTTCAATTTTCTATATACATTCTTTCTTTAAAAATTTCTTTTCCTCAAACTATCAAAATTTTTCATGAATGCAACACGACCATCTTCTCGAACTTCACCTCAACCTCTAAATCTCTCTTTTAAAATTCTTCAAACAAATTACTTCTTTTCTTTCTTTTCTTTTTCAAACAACTAAAATTCCTCAAATAAACTTTCATAAATAACAAATTTTTTCTTTTCATTAAATTTTATTTTCAGCAAAATTATTTCAATCAACTATTTCTTTCTTCTTTCTTTCTTTCTTCTTGCTTAATTCTTTTTTCTTTTCGAAATTTAAAACTAAAACTCCTCCAATCAAATATTCTTTCTTTTCTTCTTTCAAAATTCAAAACAAAAATTTATATAATCTTTTTCTTTTTTTCTCAAAATCTTATAAAAAAATAAAATATTAAAATTTTTAATAAAACAATAAAAAATAAAAATAACTAAATACAAATTGTTTCTACTTTTCTTCTCTCTTTCCATTTTAAATTCTCTCCTTTATTTTCTCCCGAACCAATCCCTTCATCTTCTCCAAAATTTCCCTTATTTCCTTCCTACATTTCTCAAAGACTTCCCCCTCTCCTACCGGAACCACTTCTCCAATTTCCAGTAGTTCCTCGGCCACGTCAAAGGAGGCGGCATCAACAATCTTATCAATTTCGCCACTTAAATCTTCAATAAACCTCACTCGCCAAACCTGGTGAGGCTTTTTTGACCATACCTGATCGAGGGTTTCGTCAATTTCCTCCCTCGATGCAACCACCGGTAACTTTTCTTTGGTAGGGATCGACAATGCCACTTCCACAGCAGTGGGTTCCACAATGGTTGCTTCCACATTCAAAGCTTCCGCCCTAGGGACTTCTGCAATGACGTCTGAATCCTAAAACAAGATTATCAGTAACTAAATTTATAAAATATCAGGAGAATGGACTTACTTCGAATATGGGGTCTGCTTCTAAGAATAATCTTGGAGTGACATACACCGCCACTTCCTTCTCCTCTTCTACATCCTCGATGACCACCCGTCGCTTTTTTGGGGTCCGTCTCGAGATGAAGACTTCCTCCTCCTCTTCAACTAACTCGTCTACTTCTTCTTCGACCACTAGTTTCTTGCTCATGGCCCGAGTCACCCAGGTTGCTACATCATCTTCAGCCTCCTCCTCATCCTCTCCCACCGATTGATTGTCCCAAATTGAAACGTCCCAAATATCCTCGACTACCACTTTTGTCTTAGGGATCACCCAATATTTGGTCTTCGTGAACCGATTCTTGATGCCGGCATTCTTCAATAAGGCATCGCACGCCACCCATCTCCAGCAGCAAAATTCGCACTTCTGGCAAGGACCTTGTGTCTCCGTGCTTTCAACGCAAAAATACTCCATTGATTCGCAGGCCGTGCAAGCCTTGGAATATTGACGGGTAACAATTCCCCCATCCGCTTCAGGGTGTGGAGGTGTGGGAGTTGGGGTAGGGAAATCCGTCATAGTAAATTATAGAATAATTAAATAAAGAGAGAAGGGAAACTAGTGTGGGAAGTATGTCTTACGCTCAATGGAGCTTGCGTTTTTATACCCGGGCATCTTTCATGCGCCACATGACACTCAAGGCAAAAGCAGCTCATTAAATCAATAATAAGATGTTTTAAATCCATACTCAAAGCGCAGAAAGCAATTCTCCATAGCAACTGCGACTTTCCTTTGTGTACTCGCTATTCAACCACGCTAGTCTAAAATCTAAATCTAAATTAGTCAATCTCTCAATAGTGTGTCTTAGTCTTTTTCTCAATAAGCGACGCACAGCGCAATAGTCAATGTAATAGTACATTAAAAAGGTTTTATGAAATGTCTGTGGATTATTAAAAGGGGTAGTGAGCATGGACGGAATGGTTAGTGGAGGACTAAGGGGTTAACGGATTATAGTGAGGAGGGTCCAGGTGTAACGGGTGTATTTTAATGGTCTGTGATGTGCGGAATAGTGGATGGGTATGAGGTCAATGCAAGGAGGAGTAAAGGATATATAAGGGGTTGGGTTTTTGGTTTGATACTCTTTAGAATTAATTTATAAAACGTATTTATAGTTAATAGTGGTAAAAGCTTTAAGTTAAATCATTATTATCGTATCTTTCCTTATTTTCACAGTAATAATTTCTAAATCCTAAAACCTTTGATTCTTGAGTTTCCAACCCTTCGTGAGATCTTAAGAATTTTAATATTACCTTTAAATTATATTAGAATTCTTCTCGAACATAATTCGAAGCAGTAGTTCTTCCTTCGAGTCATCTTCAAATCACTTCCTCGAATCATTCCTCTGTGCTTCGAAGAAGTCTCTAAACTCCTCATCTCACTTACAGGAACATCCTCAACCTTGTGCGTAGGTCATCCGGTGACACCTCCATGGTTATGTCCTGGATAGTTTTTGTTAGCTTTAGACCTGGTATTATAAGCAGACTTTTCACTTACACTGTCCTGAGGAGCACTCATATTGTTAATAATGAGAATATATCATGTCTACAGAAAGGAAAAACTCTATGGAATTAGTAGACAAAAGTTATTAGCAATGTTATTACTAATAAAAAAGCACTGGAGCTTACCCTTAATTTATATATTTATTTATCTAAATAAAATATAAGAGAATTTTGAAAAAATCTGTTAAAAATAAAACAATAAGTTTAAATAGACCTTTATAAGGGTGAATTATTAGCTTACCAAGCTTTAACCAAATACCAATTTAATTGGGTGTTATATTGGTGACCAAATACCAAGTGAAATTGGGTTTATATTGGGTACAGTTACTACTGTAAATACCTAATTTTTATTACAAAAAATTAGTACAATTATTATAAGGGTTCTTTTCCGCAATCACTGAGCTATGATGATCCACTAATATTCAGCAGACCCAAATATTTGGTTATTTTGAGCTATACTAGAGTAAAAATCACGTCCCAAGGCTTATACTAAATAATAATAAAAAAATAAGGAAAGACCCCAAATTGTCAGTATAGTCTAGTATATAAGTATGATATAATAGTGTTTATTTATGGTCCTACTACTTATTGATATATTATTTAGTGATTAAACCTCAGGGGAAGACTAATAAAATAGATATACTCAATTTAAACTCACAATACTTGGATTGAAATGCGTGCTTAGTGGTGGAAAATAGATAAATAGAATATAATTATAGCTTATATAATGATAATATCAACTTATAAAAGGCTTTATAATATATTTCTAAATTTTAATAATTGTGTTGAAGTGTTTTATTGAATGTAGTAAGTAATTGATGATAAATAACCATCAAAATCCCTCCTTACTTATACCCAAATCCCCTGGAGTGCACAGACCTTCAATCCAGATGATGTCACTGCTATCCCCGGAAATTACAGCACTGTGAGGGCCTATCACCTCCCCATGGCGTCCACTTCAAGCAGATTCAACACCCAGACCTCCAGTAAGGACCCTCCATCACAATTAATGACAACACAGATCTATACCACAAATAGAAAATCCATATAAAAGCAGATACCATAAAGAAACAGGTAAAATAAGCAATCAAAAAGAGATTTAATGAAACCCAAAGCATATAAAGGAAAAAAATGAAATTTCCAAGCCCCCAATAAAATCCCCAAGCATCCACATTAACCCAGAAATGACCTCCCAACCCATAAATCCGTGAATAACCATCCAAGGAAGCAGATTAAGTTGTCCAAACTGAGTGTATGCGCCTGATATAGATGTCTATGCTTCTGTAGGCATTGTGAGTCCACTGATTTCGTCCATATGACCTAAAATAAGCAGAAAAACAAAGGTTATAGGCTATTAAGAGGCTAAAACCCACTTATAGACCTAAATATACATAATATACTGCATATTTCACTGAATATGAGATTTATGTATACATATAAGCTTATGTATGTCAATAATTACTTCATATCACTTAAGATAAGTATATTATGACTACATTAACACCTTAATAAGTATTATTAGGCTATGGATAAGCTATTTAAACTACTATAATTTATATTATATAGTAATAATTATATATATATGTAATACAATCATATATATTATTATTTTAACCTTATTTTTAAGATATAAGCTTAATTTACTTAAGGTTATCTTATTTTAAGTATATGAAATACTCAGTCCTAGGGATATCTAGGCTGACAAAACACCTCTGAAAGAAGCAAAACCTCTGATAAATCAGGAAAATCCACTAAAGGGTATAAAAATAAAAAAGATACCTCTGAATCAACAAGTAAAAAACCTTTTCAGTCACATAAAAGAACTAAAGGCAGAAAGTATGAGGTACAAGGCCAGAGTTGAAACACTCTGGAAACAGATGCAGGAGTTATTAAATCCCAAACAGGCTCAAACTCCTCCTTTCCCAGCCTCTCAGCCTCAGCCTCAACCTAAGCCCCATCAGGCACCCAGCTCCTTCACTCAAAATCAAAACACTCTGCAGGTGGAGCAGTGGAAATGGGACTACCTGATGAGCCATTACCAACAGAATGTTCAACAGCCAACAGCTCAACACCCTGGCACATCCAGGACACAAACCTACCATCAATCTCCTCAGCCCCATCCTTATTAGGGAGGCAGAAGAAAGAAGGCACAGGGGAAGTTTCCACCCTTTCCATGGTAAGTAATTTGTTTAATAAACATGTTGGTATGTATAATAGAAAATCTTCTTCCACAGGTAATATTGTGGATCCTGGTGAAAGAACAGTTACACCCTTAAAAAGACAACTTCCTTTAATGAGTAGCCCCAATGATATAATTAGAAAATTATCATTTGATGAACCTTTACATTTGACTTCCACTTCTTTAATTGAACCTTCTCTTGAAATTAAGAATGATTCTGTTTCCCCTGAAGTCTATACTTTAATTGAGAAAACTTCTGAATATATATTGAAAGATACACTTGATTTTAATGTTGTGAAAGACAAACATTTGAGAGATGTGTTAATACATGAGAGTGATAGATTAAATAATTTGCACTTGCAGTGTAAAGTGAGTTCTTCTGCACAAGATACAGCTTATTTTAAAATCAAAGAAACCTTGAATATTTTTCTTATCCAACAAAAACAAATAAGGAGTGACCATAGAGCTATCTCAGATATGAATATCAGTCTGCATAAAACCTTGAGTGAATTGAAATCCCTTATTGAGGAAAATTATTCATTAAAAGGTGAAATTAAATCTCTACACAATGAGTTGAAAAAGCCAAAAAATGATTTCCATGCACTAAGTACCAAACACACAGTTTTTAAGGACAGAAATTTTTTATCCCTTGCAAAAATGAATGACCAGATGTTTGAAATTCCAAGGATAAGGAAATATGTGTCTGACCTGCAGGAAAAATTTTCAGCTTTAACCATCAATCATTATGGTGTAGTTGAGGGTGCCTCCAATAAGCTGCATAAAAATAATGGAAAGGAACCTGAACAGAGAAGCTCTTTTCTTCCCCATATTTCAGCCATTAAATAAACTGACAATGAGTCTGTAAAATCTTTTGCTACTAGAAAAAAATATTGTAATGGTCATGTACCAGCTGTTTCTGTAAATAATAAAATTTCTGAAAACCTGGCTAAGCTTCAAGAATTATTAATGATAAATAATTCAAACCAAAGTATGGACCATCCCAGTAACCAGAAAAATTGGCCCAAACTGGATCAATATCCCACTTTTGATGGTGACTCTTCATCTGACTGGCAACACTTTGTTCAGAGAGTTGATAATCTGAAAAACTCTTATAAATTTCCAGATGAGGAAATTTTCTCTAAATTAATTTTTTTATTTTCCAATTTCGCTTTAATGTGATTTGAATCTGTCTTACTGGACAATCAACATTATACTTGGAAAGAATGGAAAACCTTGATTGAAAATCAATTTGGTGGTTCCAAATTCAGGCTTTCCCACCAGAGATTATATGAGAATGCTAAATATGCATCCTCCTCTCCTGAAAAAGCTATTGTTTTCCTTATGAAAATTACAAAAATTCTTAGAGCCATGGATCCTGAAATGGATTATGATATTTGGAGAGATAAAATTCTCTATAAATTACCAAATTCTCTGAGGGATTTGATTGGGGAAAGGACTGAGCATGTGAGAAAGAATTCTTCCTTTATTAATATCTGTAATGAAGTCCTACTAAATCATAGATATGAACCAAGGAATTATCCTGTTAAATCTTATCATGACCAACAAAAGCCCTATACAAAACTTCCAGAAATAACTGGTAGAACCTCTTCCCCAGTTGCTCCAAAGAAATATTAAACTAATACTTGTTTTAAATGTAACAAAACATGGCAAAAAGGACATATTTATGACAAGAAAACTCATCTTGTAGAACAAAATGAGGAATCTGAAAATACTCCAGCTGATCTTGATGATTCCTCCAGTGACTGTAATAGCAATATCTCTTATGACCATGAGTCTTCTCAGGAAGTTCTGGTTTTAGAAAAAGATATCCAATATTTAGATAATTGGTCTGATAATTGTGATATTGACTTATCTTCTGTAGAAAATGCTGAAGTAATTAGAGATATTACTGAAAGTTCCATATTAATATCACCTTTGAGGGAACCAGTTATCATTAATGGTAAAAATGTTGAGGTTATTCTTGACTCTGGTGCTGGAGGAAGTGTAGTGTCTGAGAAAGAACTTAATTCTGTAGATAAGGATTATCAATGCAAATTATTACCTATAAAATCTGAAAAATGGAAAGGTTATGGTTCTGTTTTATGTTCCATTGGCAAATACAAAACCACTGTATTCTTTAAATATAATGGTGGTTTTGTCAGAGCTATTTGTGAATTTGTTGTGATGAAAAGTGAAAATTTAAGCAATTGGTTTATCATGAGAAATTATATTTTAACCATTTTTGGCATCATATTGGATCCTGCAAATAATTGTTTTACTTTGGGAATGAATGGGAAAAGAAGATTTAAAATTTCTTCTTCAAAAAAGCATTCTGCACCCTTGTTAAAATCTTGTCATTCTTTGATCCAATTTAAAAGTAGACAAACAGAGGAAATGAATGTATTATTGTCTGAAATTGAAACAGCTTCATTTGGTTATCAATTAACTGATGACTAAAAAGATTCAATAGTGGCCTTAATTACATCTTTCCCAGTGTCTTTTGCTCATGGTTCCCATGTGTTAGGCTTGGTTAAAGATGAAATGAAAATTTCTCTATCCTGCAATTTGGATGAAATACCTCCTAGACTTAAGAAAAAACCTTACCCTGCTTCTCCCACAAAGAGAAGAGATATAGAAGATAATATCTCCACTTTATTGAATATGAACATTATTGAAAAAGTAGATGTTACACCAAAATATTGTGTCATCTCTCCAGTTTTAATCTCTTATAAAAAGATAAAGCTGGACTTTGAGGAGATTATAGAGAATTAAATACTTATACTGTGGATGATAGTTACCCATTACCCAGAATTAGCTCTACACATGCTACCATACAAGGTGCTAAACTCATAAGCTATCTGGATGGTAATAAAAATTATCATCAAATACCTGTTGAACAGTCTTCCCAAAATTTTTTGTTAATTGCAACCCATATGGGAATTTATAAATATTTTAGGATGCCTTTTGGCCCTAAAAATGCCCCTTCAGTATTCCAAAACGTGATGGATAGGACATTTCATCAAGAAATAATTGAAGGTTGGTAAATGGTTTATATTGATGACATCATAGTTTTTTCTAAATCTTTTGATGAAAATTTACAACACTTGAATAAAGTCTTCCAGAAAATGGATGAAATTAACATGAATTTATCCTTAAGAAAGTGTAAATTTGGGTTGCAATCCTTAAAAGTCCTGGGTCCTGTTGTGTCTGGCTTACAGATCTGTGTAGACCAAAGAAAAGTTGCTGCTATCCAAAATTTTTCAGCACCAACTTCTGAAAAAGAAATACAGAGTTTTCTGGGAATGTGTGGCTACTATAGACAATACATAAAAAATTATCAAGTCATAGCCTTACCACTTACCAAACTAACAAGAAAAGATGTAGCTTATATATGGAATGAGGGAATTCAAAGAGCTTTTGATACATTAAAAAGATGTTTAATGTCAGCTCCAATCCTTGCCCTTCCAGATTTTAATAAGCCTTTTGTTCTTTATACAGATGCAAACTTTATTGGCCTGGGAGCTGCTCTTCATCAAAAACAAATTATTAATGAAAAAGTTTCAGAAGTAGTAATCTGTTATATTTCAAGAACCTTAAGAAAAAGTGAATTGAAATATGGTGCCACTCAATTAGAGTGCTTAGCAGTTGTATGGGCTTTAGAAAAGCTTCATTATTATTTAGATGATCAAAAGTTTGAATTAGTTACTGATTTCAGTGCTGTGAAATCCCTCTTAAACTTGAAAACACCAAATAGACATATGTTTAGATGGCAACTAGCTGTTCAAGAATATAGAGGTAGAATGACTATTATTCACAGGGCTGGTAATGTTCATTCAAATGTTGATATTTTGTCCAGATTACCTCTTCCAAATGGTGTATCAAATCCAGCCTATGTACCTGAAGATGATACAGTACATATACATTGTATATACATTGTTGATATAGAAGAGGAACTTTTACAACTAATTCTGGATTCATATGATCAAGATTCTGATTTGAATAAATTGGTTACTATCTTGATTGATCCAAAGAATGCTTCTGTCAGCCAGGCTACTATACTTATCTAGTAAAATAATTAATTATCTTACTGAGATGAAGCCATGCATTTTTTTATTTCTTCTTAATAATTAATTATCTATTATTTACTTATGTATTACTTACAATTAACTAGCTAAGTACAATAAGTAAATTTAGTAATTAATAAAAATTAATAAATTTCCTGTATATTTTTACTCCCTAACACCGTGCTCAATAATAAAGTTGAAAAGGGAATAAAAATATTATTAAAATATTAAAAATCTAAAAAAATTCAAATTTTGTTATTAAGAAATTTTAAATTCAGTTAAAATAACATTTTAAATCAAATGTTCTATACTAAGTGTGACAATCTTAGGGAACTCAAGATTTATATCAAATAAATATAATACATTTTATTGATGCATTATTTTAGTATATCTTTTTTATATTCACATACTCTCTTTTCACTAAGTTTTTTCTTTCACACTCTCTTATTGGATTTTGTTAACTCCACGTGTTATCTCTCACCTTTTGCCTATAAAAGGCCCTCTCCTTTTGTACTTTTTAAACCCATTCTTTTTACTTACCATTTTTATAACATATCTATTAGATACAATACTTATTAATATTTTTTATAAGTTTAGTATTTACATTACTGTAATTCTAAAATACAAATCATAATAATATTTTAAATCCCTACCTTTTATATATTGAGTAAATTCATCAAAAGAAATAAAACTAGGTACCTTGACTTTAAAAGTCCAATATTCCACTTAAACGCCCCGTTGGACCTCCTATTGAGCCTTCTAGACCAAAAGACCCACTGACAGTTGGGACCCTTTCCAAATTGTCAACAGCGCATTGATAACTTGAGGTCAGAGACCAAGGTACTGTGGATATTGAGGTACCTATAGGGAAAAGTGGATGACAAAAAGCACGAACATCATCAGTCATGTGACTTATTTTTCTGCTGAAAACGGGAATCAAACCGCGCTCCAAAAATTAAGCTTATATATTGACAATAGTCATATATATTTGTGGTAATTATATTGATTACTTTTTGTGGTTCACTTTGTACTTTTAATAGTTTACATATTTATTTTTACTCAGCACTCTGTAAGTGGAATTAATTTGCTCATTTTACAGGGGGAGGTGTCTGGTAAATTAGAATTTTTATTTTCCCAGTTGACAGAGATAGAACTATTTTTTTCTTAGTCCTATAAGTGATAAAAATTAAATTAATTATATTATTTTTTTTAATTATTTCAGTTGACTTTTGTCCTGATAATTAGAAATTTATATTATTGTTTCAGTTGACAAATTGTCCTGGCAGTGAATTAATAATATTATAAATTAATTAAATTAATTATATCAAATTACTTCAGTTGAAATAAAGTCCTGGTAATTAAAATTATTTCAGTTGACAATAAGTCCTGGTAATTAAAATTATTTCAGTTGACAATAATTCCTGGTAATTAAAATTATTTCAGTTGACATTAAAACCTGGTAATTAAATTCTTTCAGTTGATTTTAATCCTGATAATTATCAAAATTTAAATTATTAATTAAAAATTAATTTTATTACTTCAGTTGATTTCTTTTAATCCTGGTTATAAAATTATTTTGAATTAATAAAATTGTGATTATTATTTCAGTTGATTTTTTTCTTGAAAATTTTTATATTTTAAAATTCTTTATCTCTTTTTTCTTTTAATAAAGCAAAAATAAAACTAATATATCTTAATATTTCCTTCCCTCAGTTCAGGTTAAAATTACAATATGACTGATTAAGGTGCTTCTGCTGGCCGTGATGAGGAATTGTATTTAATTGATTATGATGAAGCTACTTCTGTAAGTTCTCCCTTAACTACAAAATTGGCTCAAATTAATCAATTATTGGACCAATCAGGATGTGGAAATGGAGGAAGTGGAAATACTAGTGGAGAAAAAGGCTCAGGAACAAAAGCCTTCCATCAACCCCCCAGATGGACTTCAAAAATGCTTCAAAATAAAAAAGATGCCTTTACCTCAGCAAGTAAAGAATCTCTCCACCCACATAAAGGAACTGAGGACAGAGAACTTAAGACTGAGAGCAAAAACAGACTCACTAGAAAAAAAGGTAAGAAAATTAAATGCCTTTCTTCAAGAGAAGAGGAGAGCTCCTCCCCCCAGGGATCTTCCACAATTGGCTCCGCAGCAACCAGAAAAGGTGGAAGTATCAAAGTGGCAGTGGGTTTGGTTAAACACCCAGGGGGATTATCTGTCTCAACATCAGCAGCCTCAAATGCCTCAGGCAGGTCCGTCAAGACCCAGTCAATTCAACCCCACACATCCTCACCCTTATAAAGGAGGCAGAAAATAAAAAAACAATATTCAGATCTTTCCCAAGCCTAGGTAAGCCCCTCTATTGAATCTCAAGTACCATTTCATGTTGCTGATTCAGTTCCTTCAGGTAATTCTGGAAGTGGAGATGAAATTGTGAGACCAGTAGAGGCTGAGAACAGTAGATGTAGCAAAAATTAATGATGAATATTTGAGAGATATTATTTCTAAACAAAATCATATAATGAACAATATGCAATTGACTCAGAAATATAATAGTTTGTTAACTGAACAGGGTTATCAAGCATTGAGGAGTGAGTTACAGAGAGGTTCTTATGATCTGATTCATTACAAAGTAACTCATGAAAAGAAAGTTGCTTTATGGCAAAGTATCAAGAATGATTTGTCTAAATTAAAAGATACTGTGTCCATCTGTTTCCAGGAGCAAGAGGGACACAAGATGAACTTAGAAAGATTGAGTAACCATTATTCATCTTTACAAAATAAGAATCAATTATTATTTGCAACCATCAATGAGAATTCATCTAGTATTCCAAGAGTAAAAACTAGGTTAACAACCATTGAGGAGAAATTGAATTCATTGTTATATAATCAAAAGTTTTCTGATATTTCTTTGAAAGAATCTGTTAAGCAGGATACCCCAATTTTACCTGTTCCTAGTTCATCCAAAGAAAAATTAGTTCAGAAATACCTGTTGATATCACTGAGTTTCCATCAAAAATTGATGATGTACCTGGATCATCCACAGAAGGATTAAATAATGAAATTACTGCCCAATTGGAGAAGTTACAGCTCCTTCTCACTCAGAAACAAGCTTGTAATAAGGAGACTACTTCAAATCAAAAGAATTGGCCAAAACTTGACTGGTATCCAACATTTGATGGTGAATCTTCTTCTGATTGGCAGAAATTCATTTGCAGAATTGATAATCTAAAAAATTCATACAAAATCCCAGATGAGGAAATTTTGTCTAAGTTAATTTCTTTGTTTACCAATGTTGCCCTAATGTGGTATGAATCTGTTCTCTTGGATAGGAATGACTACTCATGGGAAGATTGGAAGAAATTGATTAAAGCACAATTTGGTGGCTCCAAGTTTAGGATGGCTCAAAAAAGGCAGTATGAGGAAACTAGATATAGCTCTTCTACTGATAAAACTACTGAGTTCTTAATGAAAATTGTTAAAATCTTGAGGGCAATGGACCCAAATATGGAGTTTGAGTTATGTAAGGACAGGATCCTTTATAAATTACCATTGTCTTTGAGAGACTTGATAGTGGCTAGGACTGAGTTCTCCAGAGAACCTTCTTCTTTCATTGATACTTGTAATGAGGTCCTTCTAAACAACAAGTATGATGCCAGAAGATTCATTCCTAGAACCCCTTTGGAGAAACCCTCCACTTACCAACAGAAACCTCTGGAAAAGGTTGGTAAACCTTCTGCCCATGTTGCACATAAAAAGTATGCAACAAACACTTGCTTCATATGCAACAGGCCTTGGCCGAAAGGCCATGTTCTTGACAAGAAGATAAATCTGATGACACAATAGCACTGGATGATACTTTAAGTGATTGTTCCAGCAATATTTCATATGAATCTCAACAAGAAATCTTGATGCTGAATGAAGATATTCATTATTTAAATACTAATGATATTGATAATAATGATTTATCTACAGTTGAGGATGCTGAGATCATAAAGAACATTGATGATAGATCAATTGTTATTGCCCCTCTCAAGGCACCAGTGTTGATCAATGGAACCAGCATTGAAGTTGTTCTGAATTCTGCAGCTGGAGGAAGTGTAGTATCTGAAAAATAACTTTCTTCAGTGGATCAAGACTATAAATCAAAACTTATGGCTATCATTTCTGAAAATTGGAGAGGTTATGGCTCTGTTTTTTCCCCAATTGGTAAATAAAAAGCCACAGTGTTTTTTAAATATAACCATGGTTTTGTAAGAGCTATTTGTGATTTTGTTGTCATGAATATGATAACTTAAGCAGTTGGTAAATTATAGGAAATGATACTTTAACCAAGTATGGCATAAAATTGGATCCTTCAAACCAATGCTTCACAATGGGGATGAATGGGAAGAGAAAATTTAAGATTTCCTCCCCAAAAAAATTATTAAAACCAGAATTGAACGCATGTAATTCTGTGTTTCAATATAAAGGAAGATCTACAAAAGAAATGCATGCCCTTATGTCTGAGATTGACAATGCTTCTTTTGGAGAACAACTTTCTGGTGAGGATAAAGATTCCATCATTAAATTGATAAAATCTTTTCCTATGGCCTTTGCTCATGGGTCACATGAACTGGGATTAGTTAAAGAAGAAATGAAACTCTCATTATCTTGTCCATTAACTGACATACCACCTAGTTTAAAGAAGAAGCCTTATCCTGATTCTCCCACAAAGAGAAAAGATATTGAAGACAATATCTCTATTCTTTTAAAAATAAATATTATTGAAAAGGTAGTTGAAACACCTAAATATTGTGTTATCTCACCTGTCCTAATTTCTTATGAGAAAGATAAAGCCAGGTTATGTGGTGATTATAGAGCATTAAATACTTATACTGTTGATGATATCTATCCTTTACCTAGAATTAGCTCTATACATGCTACCTTACAAGGTGCTAAATATATCATCTGTCTGGATAGTAACAAGGGATATTTCCAGGTACCTGTTGAGAAGAACTCCCAAAATTTTCTGATGATTGCTACTCATATGGGTACTTATAAGTATGTTAGGATGCCATTTGTCCCTAAAAATTCCCCTTCAGTTTTTCAAAAAGTTATGGATAACACATTCCATCAAGAGATAATTGAAGGATGGCTGATGGTTTATATTGATGATATCATTATATTCTCAAAAACATTTGAGGACCATCTTAACCACCTGTGTAAAGTATTCCACAAAATGGATGAAATAAATATGACACTTGCTTTGAAGAAATTTAAATTTGGTTTTCATTCTTTAAAAGTACTTGATCATGCTGTTTCAGGGTTACAGATATGTGTTGACCAAAACAAAGTGGCAGCCATACAACGGGTAAAGGCTCCTACCACAGTTAGAGAGCTCTAGAGTTTTTTGGGAATGTGTGGATACTATAGAAAGTATATTAAAAATTACCAAGTCATAGCTTTACCTCTTACCCAACTGACTAGAAAGGATGTTGCATTTGTCTGGAATAGTGAAAGACAGAGAGCTTTTGACACTATGAACCACTGTTTGATGTCAGCACCAATTCTTGCTTTACCTGACTTTGATAAACCATATGTTTTGTACACTGATTCCAGCTTTATTGATCTTGGTGCTGCCCTCCATAAAAAACAAGTGATGAATGATAAAGTATCAGAAGTAGTAATTTGTTATATTTCAAGAACCTTGAGACATAGTGAATTGAAATATGGTGCCACTCAGCTTGAATGTTTAGCCATAGTGTGGGCTCTAGAAAAGCTACATTATTACCTAGATGACCAGAAATTTGAACTTGTCACTGACTGCAGTGAAGTTAAATCCCTTTTAAACTTGAAAACACCTAACAGACATATGTTCAGATTGCAGCTAGCTGTTCAGGAATACAGAGGGAGAATGACAATTATTCATAGGGCTGGTATTGTTTACTCAAATGTGGTTATTTTATCAAGGTTACCTTTACCAAATGATGACTCTAATCCTGCTTATGATCCTGAGGATGAAATTATTCATATTCATGGGATATATGTGGTTGATATGGAGGAAGAGCTATTACAGCTTATCCTGGATTCATATGATAAGGACACTGACTTAAAAAAGTTATGCACCATATTAAATGATCCAAAGAATTATTTAATTCAAGCATTAATTAAAACCCTTTCACCAAAGTACCAAAAGGCTTTGGAAAAAGGTAAATTTTCAATTGATGAAGGATATCTATATTATAGAAGAAAGTTGAGTAATGTCATTGTTATTCCTCCTTCTATGAAAGAAATAATCTTGAAAATTTGTCATGATGACATATTAGCTGGACATTTTGATATTGAAAAAACAATGATCAGAATTAAAAACACTTCTTGGTGGGTTAATATGTCTGATGACACCAAATTATATGTTGAAGCTTGTGATTCTTGCCAAAAATCAAAAAGATTGACTGGTAAGAAAGCTGGATTAATGCAACATATTGAACCTCCTGATGCACCATGGCAGATAATAAAAATGGATTTTGTAACAGGATTACCCATTGCTGGAGAAGACAGGTATAACTTTTGTTGGGTTATTGTGGACAGATTCACAAAAATGTGTAAATTTATCCCTACTCACAAGGATGTTTCCACTAAAGAATTAGCTTTCTTATAGTGGTCTCATATGTTTAATACTTCTGGTTTTTCTAAAGCCATAATCTCTGACAGAGACCCTAAATTTACTTCTTAATTTTGGATGTCTCTGATGGATGTTTGTGGTTGTGATCTGAAACTTTCTACTGCCCATCACCCTCAGACTGATGGATTAGCTGAAAGAATGATTCAGATTTTAGAGGACATGATAAGAGGGTATTGTGCCTTTGGTCTTGAGTATAAAGACAATGACGGATTCACTCATGATTGGGTTGCCTTACTTCCTGGGTTGGAATTTGCATATAATAGCACTGTTCATTCTGTTACTCAAAGAAAGCCTTTTGAGCTCTGGCTTGGATATGCTCCAAATACTCCTGCCCAAATTCTCAAAAATAAAATACATAAATTATATTTATATCCTGGTGTAAAATCTTTTCTTAAAATGCAACAACTTTGCAGAAGTCATGCTCAAAAATGTATTGACCAATCCTTTGAATATGAGAAGAAGAGATGGGACAAATCCCATACAGAATAAACTTTTAAAAAGGTGATGAAGTGTTTATTTCTACATTCCACTTCAATTTACAAGGTAATAACAAATTGAAAGACCCATTTGTTGGTCCATTTGTTGTCAGAAGAATGATTAGAGATAATTCAGTTGAAGTTATTTTGTACTATCTCTATGACAGAAAACATCCTGTTTTTCCAATATCTCTTTTGAAACCTTACACATCCAATAGTGATTTATTTTCAAAAAGTAGGGGAAGACCAAAGAAAACCCCTAATGAAATCTGTCATCCTAAATATCCTTAGGAATGAGTATTTCTTATGCTTAAAATAAGATAACCTTAAGTAAATTAAGCTTATATCTTAAAAATAAGGTTAAAATAATAATATATATTATTTTATTATATATATATAATTATTATTCTATTATATAACTTATAATAGTTTAAATAGCTTATCCATGGCCTAATAATATTTATTAAGGTGTTAATGGAGTCATAATATACTTATCTTAAGTGATATGAAGTAATTATTGACATACATAAGCTTATATGTATACATAAATATCATATTCAGTGAGATATGCAGTATATTATGTATATTTAGGTATATAAGTGGGTTTTAGCCTCTTAATAGCCTATAACCTTTGTTTTTCTGCTTATTTTAGGTCATATGGACGAAATCAGTGGACTCACAACGCCTACAGAAGCATAGACACCTATATCAGGTGCATACACCCAGTTTTGACAACTAAAATTACTTCCTTGGATGGTTATTCACGGATTTATGGGTTGGAAAGAAATTTCTGGGTTAATGTGGATGCTTGGGGATGTTATTGGGGGCTTGGAAATTTTATTTGTTTCCTTTATATGCTTTTGTTTTCATTAAATCTCTTTTTGATTGTTTATTTTACCTGTTTCTTTATGGTATCCACTTTTATCTGGCTTTTCTATTTATGGTATGGATCTGTGTTATTATTAATAGTGATAAAGGGTCCTTACTGGAGGTCTGGGTGTTGAAACTGCTTGAAGTGGACGCCATGGGGAGGTGATGGGCCCTCACAGTGCTGTAATTTCCGGGGATAGCAGTGACATCATCTGGATTGAAGGTCTGTGCACTCCAGTGGATTTGGGTATAAGTAAGAAGGGATTTTGACGGTTATTTATCATCATTCAATTACTACAACTCCAACTAACACTAATATACAATTATTAACATTTAGAAATATATATTATAAAGCCATTATAAATTGATATTATCTTTATATAAGCTATAACTATATTTTATTCATCTATTTTCCACCACTAGCATGCATTTAAATCCAAGTATTGTGAGTTTTATTTGAGTATAACTATTTTATTAGTCTTCCCCTGAGGTTTAATCACTAAATCATTTATCAATAAGTAGTAGGACCATAAATAAACACTATTATATCATACTTATATACTAGACTATACTGACAAAATCACTGAGACAGCTGAAATTGATAAGATTCTGAGTGACAGAATAGTCACTGCTGAAAAATGTACAGAATATTTATTGAGATTCAAGAATAAATCATCTGAATATGATTCTTGGATACCTGGGAAGGAGATATCTAATCTTCCTACTCTACTAAAGAAGTATAAAAAGAAAAAATCATAGAATTTTTTTTATTGTTTTTTAAGAGTGAGTGAGTGTCAGCCAGGCTACTAGACTTATCCAGTAAGTTAATTAATTATCTTACTGGATGAAGCCACACCTTATTATTTTAATTTTATTAATTATTTACATTAAATTTACCTATAACAAATTAACTAATTACAAAATGGTAAAGTTAGTGAATAATTAAAATTAATATTAAAATGTCCCTTATATTTCTATTTTCTAACAGCGTGCTCAATGACAGGTTAAAAGAAATAGAAATTAATATTAAAATAAATTACAATAAAAATTTAAATAAAATTAACTAACTACAAAAAATTCAAATTAATTATTTAAAATTGACATTTACAGTAAATTTTAAATACATTAATTTATTTCTTTAATATACAGTAAATACACTTTTTTGATGCCTTCTTTTTAGAAAAGCTTTATTATTTGAAAATATTCCTTTTCCTCTCTCTCATACTACTGTTTTTAAAATTTTATTACTGTTCTCTGTCTCTCCTTTGCCTATATAAAGGCCTCTCTTTTGGTTGTTTTGATTCCATCACTTACTTACTTATTATTTATTACACCAACCTATTACAGTCAATTTATTTATTACTATTTATTGTTTTTAGTATTTATTTACAATAATTCTAAATCATTAATTATAATATTTATTAAACTTTTACCTCTTATATTTGAGTAAAACCAATAAAAGATAGAAGTACATACCCTAAACTTTGAGAACCCAAAAATCCCCTTGTTACTGCTGTTAAACCACCTTTAAAAAAACCTTCTAGACCTGAAAGCCACCTTGACAGTTTGCCACCAAAATTAAGTAGCATAAAGTGAGGAGAGACTTAAGTATGGCATCAGCAATTATAAGTCAAGTGACTTATTTACAAATCCATCATGGATGTGGTGAGTTTAGGATCAGGAATTAGGAATTGAAATAGGGGTATAAAAGGCGGGATAATTCATTCTTGTGGATTCCTTATCCACTAGCCCCAGTGATAGTGGATAAGAATCTTCCACAATTTACAATGACAGATCTGGGTAAAAAAAATTCCTGATCCCTAATTGCAGATTGGTTAACTTTGATACCCCCTATTTTGATTTTTTAGGGCATTTAAATACATCAGTGTTGGTAAAAAATAAGTATATAATTATATTTTACTTGTATTATTTCATAAACGAATTTCCGTATTCAACTACCCTATGCAGTAGTAGTATCTTTTATTATTCACTGCATTTAGTTAATCTTTAGCCTTGGAACTTTTCAGTCTGGATATCCCCAGGACTGAGTAAAAAGTAATTATAAATTATGTTAAACATACGGACTATACATGGGAGCAATAAATTAGAGTACACAAATAGTATACATAAGTAAAAATTATGATAATATACAAAATATGCCATTTTAACACCTTATATACACGCATATATCAAACTTTTATAAGTCTTATGTACTTAATATTAAGTTGGAATATGTTAGGGTAATCTTAATAACCTTAAATATACGGCTACATAATTTTTAATACACTTAAAGCTGTTGTTTTCATTGTTTTATGTAAAAAACAAGAAATGTGCTTTAAAACACTTAAAAGTTGATTATATGCGCTATAAATTTAATAATATTTTTAAAATGCGCTTTGAAAGATAAATTTGTCTTAATTAGGACTATTGATTTGGCTACTCAAATTCATAAAAATAACACTTTTTAAATTTGGTGTTTTTTATGCCAGAAATGGCTTCTGTGTCCTGGCCACATACTGCCTGCATTTTTCCCATGTAAATAGCTTCATTTTTAGCAAAGTTAGCTTTTTCACACTATAATTACCCCACATTCTACACCCACTGTGGGGAAACACACTAAAATAGGCAACAGGCGCTTATTTAGTGTCCTAGCTTAATTATAAATGCATTGACCCTCTTTATATGCACTAATCTCATTAATAACCTCATTCTTGGCACTTAAATTTGCCTAGATTATTCAAGGATTTACCTGTGCAAGCGTCTGCCAAGGACTGCATGTAGTTACCCACATCTCACGCCCTTTTTGGGTTTTTGGTGGTTTCTCAGTCAATTTTGGTTATTTTTGAGTGGGGATTTCATGTAGTATAATGTCATGATTAGCCCCAAAATTTCTACAGTTAATCCCCCTTATTATTTAGTATTAATTAGTCTTAATTTTCTCTTTTTGTCCTTTTATATTAATGTATAATACGCATATACTTTCTTTTTTGCTTATTCTTTATTTTTGATGGATTATCCCTATTACTACAGGATTTTGGCAGGTGATATCATTCTAATTATGTTACTAGTCACTATTTTTGGTTCTGTACATGTCTATTGGCTAGAATGAGGTGTCATTAACTGTGTATTGAGCTGGTAAATCATAGGGGTCATTGGGGAAGTAATTGTGTATAAAAGGAGGAGGTTTTTGGTCTTATTTTCTTCATTCTATATCATTACAATTAAAGTATATAACAAATACAATTACAATAAATATCAATAGTACTTATAAAGTCTTTGAATAGTATCTGAATTATTAAATCTATTTTTCTACCAACTATAAAAATTGTAAGCCATATATAGTTAGTGAGATTAGAATTACTGAGACCCTTATATTAAGTTATATTTTAATACTTATTGGATTTGTACTACAGTTTTCACATAGGACCATTAAAATCTTCTAGAAAACTTACCATTAAAGCTATTTCATGTCTCTTTACTTGAACTCAGCCTGACAGAACTTCTGGTAGTCATTATGTAGACCTTGACTACTCAGTTTTGATGCATGTCATTCAATGTGTACAATGAATAACTTGATATATGGAAGAATAAGAGTATATTATTTCCTATGTATGTTTAGAGTGCATGTTTTCTTATGTGTGGCTTGCTTGGCATATTTTACTCATTCAGATTTGTAATGTAGCAGCCTGTTAGTTAGTTAGTTTAACATAGTGAAAATGAATTTTTTTTGGTGATGAATAGTGGAGTCTAAGTAGTAGTAGTAGTAGTAGGAGTAGTAGTAGTAGTAGTATTAGTAGTAGTAGTAGTAGTAGTATTAGTAGTAGTAGTAGTAGGAGTAGTAGCAGTGTGTAGGAGTGGTATGATTTTAAAAATATAAGAAATGGGTGGTGGAACAAAAGAAGGGCATAATCTTTATGCAAGTATCTTGATGAACAATTCAAAAAATTGAATAAAATAAAAAAAAGGGCAGGGAGAGGTGAGTGAGTGAGTGAGTGAGTTAATGATGTAAATTAAGTATGTGAAATGAAAGTATGGTATATCTAAAGGGGTGATTTTGGTCTATATGATTTTACAGTGGTCCAATGGCTATGAAAGGTGAAGATAACTCAAGTTTTCAAAATAGGTATGTATTTTTTCTTTATATTTTAATACTCAATGAAAAGATAAAAAGTTTATTATTATTATTACTTAAGAGACTCAGAAATATGCAGATGTAAATACTAAGGTAGTAAAAGTAGTGATAGATTTAGTTTGTGTATATATAATAAATTTGTAAGGTAAGTAAGAATGGAATGAATGAAAACAGCCAGATTGAGAGGCCTTATATAGGAAAAAAGGAGAGAAACTACAGAATCAAAATTATATATACATGAGTATTAGAGAAAGAACAATTCCACAATTAGACATTTCAAATATTAAAAGTTGTTCTATAAAGAATATACCCATATACAGTATTTATCTGTATATGCCCATTCTATTTTATTTATTTTAATTTTCTGTAAATGTCAAAGTAAAAATAAAAATATTTGATTTAATATGTAGTATTTTTTTAGTTTTATTTTCAGTTGTCATAAGGAATCTTTCAAAGAATAAAAATATGAGGAAACAATAGAATTATATCTTTACTTATTTTTACTTATTAATTAGTTAAAATCATATAAGTAATTTATAAAGTAAGTATGAATAATTAAATGAGAGGTAAAGGGGTAGCTCTACTCTATTAAACAATTAATTATTTCTTGTGTAAGTCTAGTAGCCTGGCTGACACCTCCCTCACTCTAAAAAAAACAAAAAGGCTATGATTTTTTCTTTTTATATTTCTTTAGTAGAATAGGAAGATTAGATATCTCTTTCCCAGGAATCCAAGAATAAAATTCAGAAGATTTATCCTTGAATCTTAATAAGTATTCAGTACTTTTTCAGCAGTGATAATTCTGACATTTAGAATTTTATCAATTTGTGCTGTTTCAGTGATTTCATTAGGGGTCTTCTTTGGTCTTCCACTACTTTTGGGAAATAAATCACTATTGGATGTGTAAGGTTTCAAAAGAGATATTGGAAAAACAGGATGTTGCCTTTCATATGGAGAATACAGGATAACTTCAACTGCATTATCACCAACCATTCTTCTGACAACAAATGGACCTACAAATTGGTCTTTTAATTTGTTATTACCTTGTAAATTGAAGTGGACTGTAGAAATGAGTACTTCATACCCTTCTTAAAAGTGTATTCTTTATGGAATTCTTCCCACCTCTTCTTCTCATATTTAAAAGATTTTTCAATACATTTTTGAGAATGACTTCTGCACAGTTGTTGCATCTGAAGAAAAGATTTTACACCAGGATTTAAATTTAATTTAGGTATTTTATTATTGAGAATTTGGGCAGGAGTTTTTGTAGCATACCCAAGCAGGAGCTCAAAAGGCTTTCTATGAGTAACAGAATGAATAGTGCTATTATAATCAAATTCTAAACCAGGAAGTAAGGTGAGACAATCATGAGTGAATCTGTCATTGTCTTTGTACTCAAGGCCAAAGGCACAATAACCTCTTATCATGTCCTCTAAAGTCTCAGTTGAAAGTTTAAAAGACAAAAATGAGTTTAGGGACTTCAGAGGACTACTATGACTTGACAATAATGAAGGACTAAAAAACTGGGGTATAAGGACTTGGGGACTGAATAATAATGGAGAAGGACTTGTAACTGAGCGTATTAAGTTTAAATTAGTAAGAAGGCAAACAGAAAAGATGAAGAATAGAGTGGTAGTGTTTGCAATTCTTATAGACATGAGAGAGATGGAAACTTGATAAGCTTAGTAGAGAATGTAGATGACAGTACTGGGTGATAGAAGGTGAGGAAACTAATACTCAGACACAACAGGAAACTAATAAGATAGTAATACCTGTCAAGGATTATTCATTAACTACTGATAGGAAATTTATAAAGACTACTGGTAGGATACTTACATGAGAATTACTGGTTAGGGACTCAGGCATGTTGGAAAGTTTATAATAGAGATGGATAAGCTTATTAGATCTTGACATGAATAATTCTTTCAGTTAATCCATCAGTCTGGGGATGATGGGAAGTAGAAAGCTTCATATCACAACCACAAACATCCATCAGAGACATTCAAAATTCAGATGTAAATTTAAGTTCTCTGTCAGAGATTATGGCTTTTGGGAAACCAGTAGTATTAAACATATTAGAACACCACAAGAAGTCTAATTCTTTAGTGGAAACATCCTTGTGAGTAGGGATGAACTTACACATTTTTGTAAATATCTCCACAATAACCCAACAAGAGGTATAACTGTCTTTCCCAGTAATGGGAAATCCTGTTAAAAAGTCCATGTTTATAATTTTCTATGGTACATCAGGAGATTCAATATGTTGCATTAATCCAGCTCTTTTCCCAGTTAATCTTTTTGATTTCTGGCAAGAATAACAGGATTCAACATATAGTTGGGTGTCTTCAGACATATTAGCTCACTGAGAAACGGTCTTAATTCTGATCACTATTTTTTCAAGATCAAAATTCCCTTCCAATATGTCATCATGACAAATTTTCAAGATGATTTATTTCATAGAAGGAACAATAACAATAAAATTACTCAACCTTCTTCTATAATAGAGATAGCCTTCATCAATTACAAATTTACTTTTTTCCAAAGAAATCTGTTACTTTGGTGGGAGAGTTTAAATTAATGCTTGTATTGAAGCATTCTTTGGATTATTTAATATAGTACAAAGCTTTTTAAGTCAGTGTCTTTATCATATGAATCCAGAATAAGCTGTAATAGCTCTTCCTCCATATCAACCACATATATCCCATGAATGTGAAATATTTCATCCTCAGGATCATATGAAGGATTAGAGTCATCAGTTGGCAAAGATAACCTTGATAATATATCCACATTTGAGTGAATACTACCAGCCCTATGAATTATTATCATCCTTCCTCTGTATTTCTGAACAGCCAGCTGCCATCTGAACATGTGTCTGTTAGGTGTTTTTAAGTTTAAGAGGGATTTTACTGCACTGAAGTCAGTGAAAAGTTCAAAATTCTGGTCATCCAGATAATAATTAAGTTTATTCAGGTCACACACAACTGCAAAACACTCAAGTTGAGGGGCACCATATTTCAATTCACTATTTCTTAGGGTTCTTGAAATATAACAAATTACTACTTCTGAAACTTTATCATTAATAACTTGTTTTTGATGGAGAGAAGCACCAAGGCCAATGAAACTGGCATCAGTGTACAAAAAAATGGTTGAGTAAAGTCAGGAAAGGCCAGAATTGGTGCTAAAATGAAACAATGCTTCATAGTGTCAAAAGCTCTTTGTCTTTCACTGTTCCAGACAAAAGCAACATTTTTCCTCTTTAATTGAGTGAGGGGCAATGCTATGAATTGATAATTTTTAATATATTTTCTATATTATCCACACATTTCCAAACTACTTTGGAGCTCTTTAACTGTCATAGGAGCTTTTACCTGTTGTATGGCTTCCACTTTGTCCTGGTAAACACATATCTGTAATCCTAAGACAACATGACCCAGCACTTTCAAAGAATGGAAACCAAATTTGCATTTTTTCAAAGCAAGTGTCATATTTATCTCATCCACCTTCAAAAATCCTTTACAAAGGTTTTTGAGGTGGTCCTCAAATGTCTTGGAGAATATGATGATATCATCAATATAAACCATTAGCCATCCTTCAATTGTTTCTTGATGGAATGTGCTATCCATAAATTTCTGAAAAACTGAAGGGGAATGTTTGGGGCCAAATGGTATCCTAATATACTTATATATACCCATATGAGTAGCAATCATTAGAAAATTCTGGGAATCATTCTCAACAGGAACCTGGTGATATCCCTTATTACCATCCAAACAGCTGATATATTTACCACCTTGTAAGGTAGCATGGATAGAGCTAATTCTGGGTAAAGGATAGATATCATCTACAGAATAAGTATTTAATTCTCTATAATCACTACATAAGCTGGCTTTATCTTTATCATAAGAAATTATTACTGGTGAGATAACACAATGTTTAGTTGTTTCAACTACCTTTTCAATAAGATTCCTTTTTTAAAAGGGTGGAGATATTGTCTTCAATATCTTTTCTCTTTGTGGGTGAAGAGGGATAAGGCTTCTTCTTTAAACTAGGTGGTACTTCAGTTAATTGGTAAGATAATGAAAGCTTCATCTCTTCTTTTACCAATCCTAATTCATGTGAACCATGAGCAAAGGCAATAGAAAAAGATTTCATCAACTGAATGATGGAATCTTTTTCCTCACCATAAAGTTGTTCTTCAATAGAAGCAGTGTTAATTTCAGAAAGAAGGGCAGGCATTTCTTTTGTAGATCTTTGTTTATATTGAAATACAGAATGAAATGTGTTCAATCATGGTTTTAATAATTTTGTGGGGGAGGAAATTTTAAGTTTTCTCTTCCTATTCAACCCCATTGCGAAGCATTGGTTTGAGTGATCAAGGTTAATGCCATATTTATTTAAAATATCATTTCCCACAATAAACCAATTGCTTTATTTATCATTTTTCATATATAAAAAGTCACATATAGCTCTTACAAAGCCATGGTTATATTTGAAAAATACTGTAGCTTTGTATTTACCAATCCGGGACAAAACAGAGCAATAAACTCTCCAATTTCAGAAGTGATAGGCATAAATTTCAATTTATAATCCTGATCAACTGAAGCAGGTTCTTTTTCAGATACAACACTTTCTTTAGTACCAGAATCCAAAACAACCTCAGTACTGTTTCCATTAATCAAGACAGGTGTCTTGAGAGGGGCAATAATAATTTAGGTGTCCTCAAGAGTTCTTATGATTTAAGCATCTTCAATTGTGGACAAATCATTGTTATCAATGTCATTATTATTTAAATATTGAATATCTTTCTCCAGCATCAAGATTTCCTGGTTAGACTCATAAGAAATGTTGCTGGCACAATTACTTGAAGTATCATCTAGTGAAATTGTGTCATCATGACGCTCCTCTGTTTTTTCAAAAAGATTTATTTTCTTGTCAAAAACATGCCCTTTCTACCAAGTCTTTCTGCATTTAAAGAAAGTTTTTGTTGCATATTTTTTAGGTGTAACAGGGGCAGAGGGTTTACCAACATTTTTAAGAAGTTTTTGTTGGTAGTTGCAGGGTTTCTCCAATGAAGGCCTTGGGAAAATACTTCCTAAATTCATACCTGCTATTTAAAAGAACTTCATTAAAAGTATTAATAAAGGAAGAAGGCTCCCTGGAGAATTCATTTCTTGAAACAATTAAGTCTCTCAAAGACATTGGTAATTTATAAAGGATCCTGTCCTTCCAGAGTTCATAATCCATCTTTTGATCCATTTCTCTCAAGATTTTTAATAGTTTCATCAGGAACTCAATAGGTTTTTCTGTAGAGGATGAGCTATATCTAGACAACTCATACTGCCTTTGTTGGGCTAACCTAAAGTTTGAACCACCAAATTGTGCTTTAATTAATTTTTTCCAATCCTCCCAAGAGTAATCATTATTATCCAAGAGGAAAGATTCATACCACATGAGGGCAAAATTGGAAAAAAAAGAAATTAATTTAGACACAATTTCTTCATCTAGTAGTTTATAAGAATTCTTATGGTTATTAATTCTAAGGATGAATTGTTGCCTTTCAGAGGAAGAATCAACATCAAATGTTGGATATTGGTCAAGTTTTGGGCCAATTTTTCTCATTTGAGGTAATTTCCTTCTGTTTTACTTGTTTCTGTGTAAGAGGAAGTTGAAAATTCTCTAATTGAACATTAATATCATTATTTAACACATTTTCAGATGAACAGGGTGCATAATCAATTTTTGATGGAAACTCAGAACTATCTACAGGTTTATTTTGTACTAATTATTCTCTAGAGGGGCTTGGTTCAGGTACATGTGGACTAGCCTGTGAAACAATTTCCTTCTCAGTAGTGACAGAGTATTTTTGGTCAAAGAACAATGAATTCAATTGTTCCTCAATTTTTTTAACTTAGTTCTCACCCTTGGCATACTGATTAATGTTTCATTGATGGTTGCAAAAGATAATTGATTCTTATTTTGCATAGATGAATAATGGTCATTTAATTTTTTTAAATTTAATTTCTGACCTCCTAATTTTTGGAAACAGATAGACATAGTCTCTTGTACTTTGGTTAGATCATTCCTAAAATTTTTACACACGCAAATATCTTTTCATAATTTACTTTGCACCTAAAAAACTCATCAGATACCCTATTCAACTCACCTTTTAATGCTTGGTAAACTTGTTCAGTTAACAAGCTATTAAATTTTTGGGTCAATTTTAAGTTATTCATTATCTGATTTTGTTTTGTGATGATGTCTCTCAAATATTGATCATTAATAGTTTCTACATCAGGAGCATTTTTCAGGAGAGAGATAGAGTAATTTTCAAGAGTCTCATAAACTTCAGGATCAATTGATTCATCTATTATAGCCATCTTTGGATTTATCATTGAATTATCAATTAACACTAAAGGAGTATTTACAATACTAGAACATTGAATACTTTTTCTGTTAGAACCAGCTTCTCCTAGTCTCAAAGTGTTATCTACCATCCCAGAGTTACCTGAAGGAACTGAATCAATAACAAGAAAGGAACTTGAGATTCAATGGAAGGCCTTACCATGGTTTTGGCATAATCTGAATATGATTGTTTTTCTTTCTTCTGCCTCCTTGGTAAGGGTGAGGAGGGTCCTGCTTGAGGAGCCTGCTGCATTTTCTGAGCCTGGAGAGAGTCCCATTGGGTGTTCAGCCATTCCCATTGCCATTTTGACACTTCCACTTTTTCCTGTTGTTGAGGAGCCAACTGTGGAAGGGGTTTTTCTTCCTGTGGATTTCTCTTCTTCTCTTGAAGAGAAGTTTCCATGCTTCTTATTTTTTCTTCTAAGAACTCTACCTTTGCCCTAATTTTGAGGCTCTCTGACTTCAACTCCTTGATGTGAGTTGACAGGTTGTTTACCTGTTGCTATTTTGAAGCCTTTTGGAAGCCCTTCTCTGGGGGGGTACCTGGGACTTGTAGTCCAGGGAAGGGTGTTCTTTCTTTATTTCCACCTCCTGCATTTCTACATCCTGTTTGGTTTACTAATTGATTAATTTGAGAAAATTTGGTAGTCAAAGGAGAGCTTACAGAACTTGCATCATAATCAATATGATCCAATTCCTCATCATGGTATGGTAAGGTAAACTCTTACAGTCGGCTTGCTGTAAGCAGAATCCGGAGGAGATGTGTGGATTTAGCTGAAAACCCCGTCCTTCCAATAAAAATAACAAAATGGGAATTCTAAATCACTAAGCTAACCAGTCTACTTGGATCTGATTGATAAAAAAATAATGAAACTCTAAAATATTTAACGCTTATTGAGATTTAAATAAAAGTGGCTGTTGAGAAAGAAATACTGATTACAACAATTAAGGTGTACCAGTGAAAGATCTGAAAAGATTGACTTTTATGTTTTTATAATAATTTGAATTTTTATGAGACAGCAATAATCAAGTCCCAGCGATGAAGACCTTTCTAAAGATACCCTGTATGAAGTGTGATTTAAATTGTTGAGTAGTATTTTCTAAATGTTATATATAAAAATATAAAGTTATAAGGGTATTATAAATTTATTTAATTTGTTGAGTAATAAAAAATGAGACCGTGGTGGTTAAAGATTAAGCTGTATGATGTGTCCCCCCTCCTCAATTTCGAGTTTGAGAGGTGCTTAAGTATTCCTAGTCATGTGCCTAAGTTTTCCCCTCCAGAGCTCTTCCAGAGTCAATCCGGAGCCCGTACGGAGTCCGTACGGAGTCGAAACGGAGTCCGTCCGGACTTCCGGACTCAATTAGAACCTTAAAACTATAATAAAAAATCTAGAAAAATTACACATAATAGAGCTACTTCCTCTTTACATACCAAACTAATTTTCGTAGTCTGCGCAGCTCTAATTACCCCGTGAAAATTCATCGAAGTTAAGTAATTTCTGAAAACGTAAATATTTCTATAAAACTTTAAAATTCATTTAAAAATATAAGAAAAATAGTAAAAATTCTGGGAAAATTTCCCAAGGTTCTTGAGTGACTCGACTTGATACGTATAAATTTTTCAGACCGTAAAAATAAGTTTTCTCTGTAAAATAAATTGTTTTTGTGTAGGCATTTGCTCGTGACCAATTTCTTCATATTTAAAACTCAAATAAATTAAATAAAACCCTTTTATATATAAAAAATAATAACGCCAATCTTGCACGCCGTAATAACTCCATTTACGTACTTAGGTGCCATACTAAACTTTAGGCTACCACATCCTCCCTCCAATTGAGAATGTCCCCATTCTTATAACTTTGCATAAGTGGTTGAGCAATTCCAAAAGAATTATCCTTTCCAATAAAATAATTTGATAAACTTGTTTTAGCTGGTCTTCTTTTAATTCTTTATAATAAAAATGTTCTTTCTTCTTCTCTGGCTTGATATAACATAAAATAAAATAATATAAATCTTGTGATGATTTCACTACTGAGAGCAAGGTTTGAATCCCTTCAGACTCCCATATAATATTCTTCCTTCTTGTCACAGCATTGAGAGAGTGGATCTTCCTATGAGCCGAATACTCCTGATTCCAACCTCATAGGGCCCCCCACTGAGCCGAATTCTATGATTCCAATCTCGCCATAAGGTCCTCCAAGCTTCACACCAAAAATGGCCTAACACTGAGGCACTAAAAAAAAATCATTCCCTAAAATCCAACTACCATCCTAACTTCTGATTCCTTCATTAAAATTTTCAAACTTTGCTATACAGCAAACCCATAAAATACTTTTGCCAGGCTTCCAATAATAATTTCAACTTTAGACCATGTTAAAGCGCCACAAATTTCACCTAATTAACAATTATGCTTTCCTTGGCATCATCACCACCTAAAATTTTAACCTCCTAAAGCTTATCAGCACCCAATTCCAGAAATAATTGAATAACCAGTTTAGAGTCTTAGTGGACAGTGATAAATTAAAAGATTGAATTGAGTTATCCAAACAAGATTGACATTCCAATTTAAAGTCTTGGTAGACCAAACATATAATCAATTTCCAGTTTATGGTCTTGGTGGACCAAAGATCGTTTAGGTGCATAAATAACTTGATAAATTCCTAAATAAGGCCTAGGCTTGACCAAAGATTGAATAAATTTGATAATCCAGTTTAATGTCATAGTGGACCAAACATTTGATCGACAAGTAATCCAGTATAAGGCCATAGTGGACCAATGAATGTTGAATTATCCTGCAGATATTAATTTTCCAGTTTAAAGTCATAGTGGACTAAACAATGAATGAACTACCAGTTTAAAGTCATGGTGGACCAAAGATTTGATCGATAAGAAATCCAGTTTAAGGTCATGGTGGACCCAACAGCTTGATAATAGTCCAGTTTAGGGTCTTGGTGGACCTAACATTTGATAACACTCCAGTTTAAGGTCTTGGTGGACCTAACATTTGATTTATATAAAAAAAATCCGTCTCCGAAAATATCCATCAAATCTTAATCATCCTTGAAATTCAGTTTAAAGTCTTGAAGGACTAACAGCTCCAATATAAAATCTTTAATGAAAGTCTTGAAAATTAGCCAGTTTAAAGTCTTGGAGGACTAACAGATCCAAAATACGTATAAAAAACCTTAAAGAACGTCTTGCACAGTAGCCAGTTTAAGGTCTTGGAGGACTAACAGATCCAAAATACGTATAAAAAATCTTAAAGAACGTCTTGCACAGTAGCCATTTTAAAGTCCTGGAGGACTAACAGATGTCTTGAAGTAAAATCCCATAGGTATTGAGTTCCCCTAGACCCTGTTTCCTGTCTAAACTAAATGAATAAACTAAAAAGAATGAAGACTGAAAAATAAACTAAGAAATATAATAATTTTGGTTTAATTAATTAATTTTTTTTTATTTTATTATTTTTTTTTTATTTTTTTATTTTTTTATAATTATTTTATTTATTTATTTATTTATTTTTTATTTTTTTTTATTTTTTTTTATTAATAATATTTTTTTTTTTTAATTTTAATTTGTTTTTTTTTTTTTTTTAAATTTAAAATAAAAGAGTTTAAAAAAAGATAGTTTTGAAATAAAAGTCAAAATTTAATTTTTAAAGAAAGATAAACGAATGTGAAAAGAAAGATAAAAAAGTAATAAAAAAAAATTTCAAAATAAAATTTTAAAAGATGCCCCCCAGCCATTTGATGAGCCGTACCCTCGACATCATACCCACATCCAAGTGCAACTTGATGTGGTTACAAAATTTTGAGAAATTGAAAAGAAAAGAAAATAAATGAAAGTTTTTTGAAGATAATTTTTATAATGATGATCACTGGGTGGGCTCCCTCCAATTTATAAAAATGATTAGAGACCACCAGTGAGCATCACCTTTACAATAATTCATAATATAAATTAAAGAAAAGAAATCACAATCCATAAAAAATCAAAAACAAAATAAAATAAAAAGAATCTTGAATCCGGCGTTGAGAGCGGTGTCTCTTGATTCGTTCCAGTTTATAGTCTTAGTGGACTTCCTATAATTAAAAGACAAAGCCAGGATTCAACTAGAAACAGGGAAAATTTTGGAAACGAACATTATGGGGTAATTGTGTATAGAGCAGCCAGCCCATCAATTACCCCCACACTTGCCAATATTAAATTAAGAAGGATCCCCTGTGAACACTTCTTCAAATAAATTTTAAAAATTTTCCAACACTATCTTCACCCATATTATAAGAATTTTAAATTTTGAAAATTTCAAAGAAGGTTTTCTTGAATTTTGTAAAGTTTCATCACAGTTTTGTTGCCCATATGCAGTGTAACAATAGTAAAGTATTTTGATAAAAAGAAGATAGTTTATCCTCATTGCAGAGGTCATCATAAAATTATGTTGATATCATAGTTTATCCTCATTGCGGAGGTATCCATAAAATTTCATCAATATCATAGTTTATCCTCATTGCGGAGGAAGACTTCAGCACTCCTGGTGCCTCTAGGATAGAACCGTTTCACTTGATCGGCTGCTACCCTCTTCTTTAATACTACTCCATCCAACTCTTCTAACACATATGAACCGCCGGAAACTTGCTCCTTGATTTTATATGGTCCATTCCACCTATCTGCAAACATCTTTCCCCACTGACTTTCCAAACTCCTATTATACACCAGGACCATATCACCTGGGTTCAAAGATTTCCTTAATCGATGTGCCAACCTCTCATCCCAATATCTGACTGATTGATTTTGGATCTTCATCATCCGCAAATATGCCTTTTCTAAATATTCTTCTTTCTTTTCTAGCTGCATCATTCTTGCACACAATAATTCTTCAGTAGTTTTGACCGTGTCCCAGTCAGCTCCAAGATATGATTCAGCTTCTAAATCAACCGGTAAAACTGTTTCTGTCCAAAAACAAGTTCATAAGGTGAAAATCCGGTCGTCCTTTTGGCAGTGATTTGATCAGCAAATAAAACTAAAGGTAAATAATGCCTCCACTTTTCGGCACTTGTCCCACACATTTTAACTAAAGCATCCTTAATAACTTGATGCCCTCTTTCCACCATGCCTTCAGCTTCAGGATAATATGGGGTTGCTACCCTAACCTTTGATCCAACTTTCAATACGGCCTCTTTAAACTCTGTCCCAAATTCAGGACCTCCATCTACTGTTACCAACTTCATCACCCCATACCTATATACCCAATTATTCAAAAAAAATTCTGCCACATTTTTGGCAGTTAAATTAATAAGAGGCGCTGCCTCTACCCAACCAGATAAATCAACTCTGGCCACAATTAAATATTTATACCGTCCCTCTTTTATATGAACGGCATCTAAACTAACTCTCCCAAAGAGTGTATATTCACCGGTCGCGCGTCCAGGTTCTTTTGGCCTTAAATAACTTTGTCTTTGACATTCTTTACATGACTGAACCCACTGTTTAACAGCCATCTTCATTCCAGACCACCAAAATTGATCAGAAATTCTTCTAAAAGTTTCTCCAACGCCTCTATGCCCAAGATCTTCATGCAGTGATTTCAAAACTAATTCTTGCCCCTTCTCTTGAGTTATAACTACTTGAGGATTTGGATACCTTCTCCTCATTAAACATTGACCAGATAGGTAAAACGTAGATGACTTCCTCTTGATAGCCACCCATTCATCGTCTTCACAATCTTCTGGCCTCTCTAAAGTCAACAAATATTTGACTAACAAAAAATAAAAACCAGTCTGACCCCAGACTTCATCTTGAAAATCGATTAATATAACATCAATAGGGACTTCTCTATCACCAATATCACCTGCACATGAATGAGCCAATAATCTTTGACCCCTAAATAAATCTTTAATCGAGCTATGTTGACGTTTTTCTTCTGAACCTTTGGATCCTTTGTAAACCGTATTTGTAAATACCTCTTTCTCTTTATCCACCCTTTTATTTAAATTCTCTAATTCTCCAACATATACACCATTCCTTAATTTACTACTATCCCACACTACCAATCCATCTTCCTCTACATACACCACATCTTCTTCTACCTCCTCTCTGCCGAATTTATCTACACCTTTTCCAACACCTTTATTAACATAAAAACTATTTTCCAGTTTAACCTCTTGGTGGAGGTCATCATCATCATAATCTAAACACAATGGTCCTGCCAGTTTAATCTCATGGGGGAGGTATGGAAAGTCTTCAGCTCCTTTAGTGCTGGCTTTGATAATAGGTATATCTTCATCGAACTCTTCTGAGTCTGAATCTTCTTCAGTGTGTGGTCTCCTTGATAAACCATCTGGCATAGTAAAAGTTTTGCCAGGCTTATGAACTAAATCAAACGAAAATTTTTGAATAAAAGCTACCCATCTCGTCATGGGTGCGTTCGGTAAACTTGGGGAATTAATCATCTGGATTAACGATTTTGAATCCACTTGCAACTCAAAATGTTGCCCCCACAAAATATGCTGAAGTTTCTTCAATATTTTTGCCACACCACATAATTCCAATTTTGGTTGAGAATATCTTGATTCCACCTCAGTAAATACTACAGATTCATACCTAACTGGCCTGATGTAACCAGCTTTATCCATCTGAGACAGAACCGCCCCAGCTGCAACCTGACTTGAATCAACTGCTAAATAAATTCTGCCAGCTTCTTTTCCATAATCCAACTTGTGCAGGACTAAATCCTTCCCCACAACCTCCTTCAACTTCACAAACGCCTTCTCACACACTTCATCCCACTCCCAGTCTGCATCCTTTCTCGTTAACCGTCTCAATGGAGCTGCCAATGAAGAAAAGTCCTTAATAAACATTCTAACATATACACAAACGCCTAAAAACCCTCTAACTTCGGTCGTATTCTTGGGTCTTGGCCAGGACTGAATTTTGTTAACTTTCTTCTTGGACATAATCCTACCCTCTCTACATACCACATGGCCTAATATTTCTAAGGCTGGCACACAACATGAAAATTTTGAACCTGAAATAGTTAAACCAGCCTCTTCAATTAGAAACAAGATTCTTTCTAAAGTAATTGCAAACTCCCAAATGAATTTGCGTATCCCGGGATTCTCTTCCAACACCTGGTTATCATAGTCGGTTGTTGGTCCCTTAATTCCTCCATCATCTATAAAGATTCCAGCATATTGTGGAATTTCGTCTTGAAGGATCCAAGCCATCTGAGCTTGATAAACTGCAACCGAATTTGTTGCTCCTTGAGGTAATCTTGTTAACTGTAAACGTCCTAGTGGCGTATCAAATGTAGTGAGAGGTCTTGAGTCCGGATGTAACTCTCTCTCATCATATCCACCCATAATATCTCCCAAACCATAACACACTCTCCCTGCAAACGCTTCGACAAACTCCTCAGCACTAGGCGGTATCCCAGCATCCTTTATTGTAACCCTATTTAATTCCCTAAGATCATGAACAACTCTAAGCTTTCCATTCGGTTTCTTGATACAAAATACCGGACTAGAATAACTTGATGTTGATTGCTCATACAGTCCAGTGCGTATCCGTTCTCTGACAACTTCAATATAGGCTTCTTTTAATGCGGCCGGAATAGGAATTGGTTTCTGCTGCCACGGTTCATGACATACCACAGGAATCTTGTAAGGCTCCCCATAGGAATGCTTCAACACACCCCTCTCCTCTTCTACAAAAGCGATGGCCTTCTCTCGCTTGACCATCACATCCAACAACAACTTCTTCTCTTCTCCAGACAACCGACCATCAGGTCCAAGATTAACAACACCCAGTCTCTCAAAAGTGATTCTTGACGTCTCAGAAAATTCAGGCGGATTCTTTACCAAGGGACTTTCATAAGGATCTCTTGATAACCTTGGTCTTCTCAAGGGTGGATTTAATTCAGCAGGTAGCGGTTCATTAATAGGTCGAACTTTATTTGCTACCTTCTTATATTTGGCTGCATCCACATCTAAATAAGCTTGAGGTAAAACATTTACTTTTGTATCGCCATTACATATTTCATTAAATGAATCTTCTTCATTGTCAGAATTTGGAATAAGAAAAATTAGAAAAATATTTTATTTCATTTTTAAATTTTACCCTTTTCTCCTTTCCCTCGTCTAATTTATAAACAGATTTTCTAACACCTTTGCTTCCCTTATCCAACAGTAAATCACCCGTAAAGAAAGTTGGCAGTTTAACCTCTTGCTGGAGGACCGGAATTGAATTTTCACAAAAATTATTTTTTTGTGTTTTAATTATACTGAGATTTTTTATTGGATTTTGATGTGATTTTTGCAGCTTACCCTCTTGCTGGAGGTCCAGAATAGAAGGAGATAATTGCAGTTTAACCTCTTGCTGGAGGTCCATAATAGAATTTTCACAAAAATTATTTTTTTGTGTTTTAATTATACCAAGATTTTTAATCGTATTGTGATGAGATTTTCGCAGTTTACCCTCTTTCTGGAGGTCCATAATAGAAGGAGAAAATTGCAGTTTAACCTCTTGCTGGAGGTCCGGAAATGAATTTTCACAAAAATTATTTTTTTGTGTTTTAATTATACTAAGATTTTTAATCGGGTTTTGATAAGATTTTCGCAGTTTACCCTCTTGCTGGAGGTCCATAATAGAAGGAGAAAATTGCAGTTTAACCTCTTGCTGGAGGTCCGGAAATGAATTTTCACAAAAATTATTTTTTTGTGTTTTAATTATACTAAGATTTTTAATCGGGTTTTGATAAGATTTTTGCAGTTTACCCTCTTGCTGGAGGTCATAAAACATACCCTTCCAATTTTTATCCAACCTAATTTGGCCCATTTTGCCTTTTTCACCATTTTTAAATTTAATAGAAAAACTGGGTAAATCCAATAAACATATAGAAAAGTCCAAAACATATTTGCACTCCAAAGTAATATTAACAGAAAATAATTGAGAATCCACTTGAATTATCTCCAAGTGAGCTGACCTATTGCAATCCGGGATCTCATCCTGAGGAGAGATTACAACATTAGAGTAATCAGCCCCTGCTACCCCAAAAAATGAGGGCATCCATCCTTTTCCAACAAACATAATTCACCAGAAGCCGTCCGTTTTATATGCCACTTCTTGGTGCATACACAACACTGGCACAGAGTAGTAATCCCTGGCCGTGTTTCCCAACCTTCATCTCCAGGAGGCGCTAACCGCATATGTAACCTCCGCATATCTTCACCAGTGATCTCCAAACTAATCCCCATGCCAGCTTGATACCCTATCCTGGCCTCAAAATCCATCAAAAAAGGACCACCAAGAACAGTTTTGACTGCTCCTCTGGCCACATAAAAGTGAACCTTACCAACAGATCCACCAATGCCTAACCTGACATGCTCAGCTGTACCCATCAGCTCTGTTGCATGCCCTCCAATGTCTCTGAGGTTTCCCCCAGTGCCACTTTTAATTAGCAAGCCTATACTCGTTGCTTGCTCCAATGAAATTAAATTAATTTGAGACCCTGAATCGACCAAGGCCTTTACTTCTTTACCATTAAGAGTTACCACCAGGTAACCCAGGGGAGCGGAAAAATGAGTATCTACATCTTCCCCAAACTTTTCGGCATTTTCACAAATATATTCCACCTCTCCAGTGGAAACCCGAAGCCTCGTCAAATGCTTCTTTTTCTTTTCAGCAAGCGCCGGACTAATCGTAAATAACTCCCCCAAAGATAAGGGAATCTGCAGTTGATTCACCCTATTCAAAACTGCGTCCATCGCATTAGCTTGACCAGAAACTACTGGCCTCTCATACTGGACCTTTGATTTAACAACCTTGGCCCTGGGTACCTCTTGAGGTCCAACCGAGCCATCTTCACCCCCCATAATAACATCTTCACTTTCTATAACCCTAACTCCGTCACCAGCTTCTTGCACTAATCCTGATCCATCGCTAGTCCTTCTTACACCCTCCATTGGGATGGGACCGCTAAAACTTGGTCTGGGTAGAGACGCCAACGGTACGTCCTCCTCAGAATCCGAATAATCCTCTGGCATAGGCTCACCATTTAAATCAAACTTGCCATAACTAGGGGGCCCCATATCAGCAATCCCCTTCTGCATTTTATATAATTTGTCCTTAGAGTAAGGGTTCAATTTGTTGGCGGCAGTTTGAGCACTAGAATTCTTGTCCTTAGAGTAAGGGTTCACTTTGTTATTCGCCTTGCCAGTATTAGCCCTCAATTGGCTCTGAATGCTACTTTTTGCCTTAGTAGCATCTGCTCTTCTAGCAGCATTAACATCGTATTCGCCAGCCATACAGCTACCCTCCACCTGGGCAACCGTCTCCAGCTCTAAACCACCAAAAGAAGTAGAAAACGTGGCTTTACTGACCTCTTTCTCTTTACCTTTGTCAGCTTTTCCACCATTACCATTACCATTTTTGCCACCCTTGGCATTAACATCTTCATCCGTCACCTCTTCAAATCTGGCTCTCCTTTCAGCCGTTAAACTTCTTCTGACCAAATCAGAAGGAGACTGTCCATCACTGGGCTTGATGAACGAACCATCAGGAAATTTATAAACTTTACCATCAAATAAAACTCGCCCAGCATCCATATCCTTATCAAGAGCAAAACAAACTGTTGCTCTGTGCCCCCTCCTATTACAATAGGAGCACACCTTTGGCTCATCGTAGCCACCTCTATATCCATTACTATCATTCCCACCATTTCTCCCATTGCCTGGGAAGCGGTTACCATTATTATTGCCATTATAATTTCGACGTTCATAACCTCTGGACTGATAAGAAGTCGACATCGACAAAGAAGCGATTGGGGCCTTGTTAGCCTTCTGGGTTTCTTGAACAAATATTTTTAACTGTTTAGTTAAATCGGCCAAATGATCAACCATCTTATTATCTACATTGCCCTCCACTTTAGCAGCAGGTAATCCCATTTGTGCCTTCTTGGCCTCCTGGGCTTTGACCATAATATTGTTGTTTTCGGCCAAAACTTCGCTAACCTTGCTAACATATTGAGTGCAGGACTCTTGATATTTGTCCAACGCCAATAACTTTAGATGGGCCTGAATGTTCTCTTTGATAACCTCAAGAGCCGGCAGTTTCTGCTCACCATTAGGCAGTTCCTTCATCAAATCTTTTCTTGAAAGATCCTTCAAGACGTCCATTCAAATATCCCTGCTGCATGCTGTCCAAAACAAATCTTTTTCTTGGTTCTCATGCACTAACTCGTCCACCAGTATGAGATATTCCACCACTTCATCAAACTGAACACAGAGCTTTTTGAAGTCAGCCATAGAAGAAACTCCACCTTTTGCTTGCCAGTCTCCAACAATTTTATTGAGGTCCATCATAGTAAACCTAACACCCCATCTATCAACCATAGCTTTAGAAAGCTTAACCCAATCCTTGTCCTTAAATGCCTGCATAGCAATAACCTCTTTTTCCACCTCCCTATCAGCAATAAAGAATCTAACTTGCTTCACCATGTCCACATGAGAAGCACCATCAACAGCAGCAGCAGCTTCATACCTGCTAATGAACCATTTAACCTCCTCCCCATCAAACTTTGGGCCATCCCAAGAAACAATTCTAACTGAGGGAGTAAGAGGGTTAGAAGATCCAGAAGCAACAGCAGAAGAAGACATCCCAATAAGTAATGAAAAGCGTTAACAATCGATAAAATAACAAGCCTCTTGCAGGCCAATAACAAAAATCCAATTAGAGTTCCAGAAAATAAGCCTCTTGCAGGCTAATAACGTTCTTGATCCAAGTAAGTCCTAAGAAAAGGCTGTGGGTTCAAACCCCACGTTGGGCGCCAACTATGGTAAGGTAAACTCTTACAGTTGCCTTGCTGTAAGCAGAATCCAGAGGAGATGTGTGGATTTAGCTGAAAACCCCGTCCTTCCAATAAAAATAACAAAATGGGAATTCTAAATCACTAAGCTAACCAGTCTACTTGGATCTGATTGATAAAAAAATAATGAAACTCTAAAATATTTAACGCTTATTGAGATTTAAATAAAAGTGGCTGTTGAGAAAGAAATACTGATTACAACAATTAAGGTGTACCAGTGAAAGATCTGAAAAGATTGACTTTTATGTTTTTATAATAATTTGAATTTTTATGAGACAGCAATAATCAAGTCCCAGCAATGAAGACCTTTCTAAAGATACCCTGTATGAAGTGTGATTTAAATTGTTGAGTAGTATTTTCTAAATGTTATATATAAAAATATAAAGTTATAAGGGTATTATAAATTTATTTAATTTGTTGAGTAATAAAAAATGAGACCGTGGTGGTTAAAGATTAAGCTGTATGATGTGTCCCCCCTCCTCAATTTCGAGTTTGAGAGGTGCTTAAGTATTCCTAGTCATGTGCCTAAGTTTTCCCCTCCAGAGCTCTTCCAGAGTCAATCCGGAGCCCGTACAGAGTCCGTACGGAGTCGAAACGGAGTCCGTCCGGACTTCCGGACTCAATTAGAACCTTAAAACTATGATAAAAAATCTAGAAAAATTACACATAATAGAGCTACTTCCTCTTTACATACCAAACTAATTTTCGTAGTCTGCGCAGCTCTAATAACCCCGTGAAAATTCATCGAAGTTAAGTAATTTCTGAAAACGTAAATATTTCTATAAAACTTTAAAATTCATTTAAAAATATAAGAAAAATAGTAAAAATTCTGGGAAAATTTCCCAAGGTTCTTGAGTGACTCGACTTGATACTTATAAATTTTTCAGACCGTAAAAATAAGTTTTCTCCGTAAAATAAATTGTTTTTGTGTAGGCATTCGCTCGTGACCAATTTCTTCATATTTAAAACTCAAATAAATTAAATAAAACCCTTTTATATATAAAAAATAATAACGCCAATCTTGCACGCCGTAATAACTCCATTTACGTACTTAGGTGCCATACTAAACTTTAGGCTACCACAATGGGTGGTAGAAATATTTAATTCATCCATTTTTTTATAACTTGAGCTAGGTGAATTAAAAAATATTAATATGTTGTCAGTTATTATTCTTCTTTGTTAAAAAAAATAAGAGATAAAATAAAAATATTTAAAGTTTTATATCAATTAGAAGGACTACTAATCAACTTAAATAATGAAAATATATCAATTATCAGGACCAAAAATCAACTGAAATAATTTATTTATTATCAACTACCAGTATTTCTAATCAACTGAAATAATGAAAATGTATCATTTATCAGGATTAAAATCAACTGAAATAATTAATTTATTATCAATTTCCAGGACTACTTATTGGCTGAAACAATGAAAATATATCAATTTATCAGGACTAAAATTAACTGAAATAATTAAATAATACAATTTTTAATCAATTTATTTAATAAGATATTGATATTAGGGGGTATCAATGCTGACTGATCCGCAATTTAATTAATTGCGGAAACTAATCTGCATACCCCAATTATCTTCCGCAATTATTTTTGCTAATAATTGGATTATTAGACACTTTATGTGTCAATGTTCAACTCTTATCTGACATTTTTTTACTCAATTTTTCATAACCACATCTTGGACAACTTTCTGTCATAACCACATCTTGACCTACATTCTGCCATAACCACTTCTTGGACTACTCTCTGGATATGCCTTCTACCTTGCTGTGCACTCCTATTCTCATCCCATCCTGTTCATTCTATCTGCTCAGAACCCCTCACCATCTCATCTGCTTGTTTCTGCTCCTTTTCATCTTCATTTATATTTTAACATGCCTTGTCGTCCTAGATCTTCTCAAAGGCAGCCATCACCCAGTTGTTCTTCAAATTCCACTACTCCCTCTTTCCCCCGCTCAGCCAAGAAATATAAGACTTTTCAATTAAAAAAAGATGATCATCTCATTCTTATCAACTGGCTGAAAACCAAATATAACTATGATTCTTGTTTTGGTACTGAGTATGCAACTAAAGTAGGATGGCCCCAGCATCAAAAGTTAACGGCTATCTTTTAATGGCAAATGAATTATGGAATAAGACCAAGGGAAGGATTGATCTTTTTCCTAAACAGATGTCTGAACGCTTCAAGCATTACCAAGCCAAGTACAAGAAGGCGAAGGCTCTTTCATCTTCCGCTGGTTTTGGGGTTACTGACGTCGATATAACTAAGGGTATCAAATCCATAGACAATAAACTTGAATCTTTATGTCCTCACTTTAAAGAGATGGATGCAATTTTTGGAGAGCGAGCCAATGTTAGTTCTGTAAACATGTTGGATGGAGAAGATCCTATCTCCAAACATGATGTTGTAGCAAATCTTTTCCCATCCTCTTCCTCCACTCAAGCCTCCCCTCATTTGAATGAGACAAATCTAGATAGATTTTCTGTAGATCCTATTGGTGATTTAACCCAACCAAATCTAACTCAGGTCTGTTTCTTTTTTCTTTTATCTTATCCATTCTATTTTTTATTTACTTATCTTTTTCTAATTTCTTAAAAGGCTGATGAACAAACCCAGGATCCTCAATCAACTGAGTCTGAAGGTAGTGACAATGATGAGGAGGAAAATATGACCTTGAAAAAGAAGCGTAGGGCTTCAAGTAGTCTAAGTTTCAACTCCCAAAGAAGACAAAAAACTGATACTTCATCACAAACCCCTTTTTTGTCTATGGAACAATTTTTAGAGAAATGTGATTCTGGTAAGTGATACCATACCTCTTATTACTTTACTCTGCTTTTCTTATACTTTATATTAATTTTTATTATCACTCTAGAACAAGTGGAAATTGCTAAAGAGACTCTAAGCTTTGAAAAGAAGAAATACAAGCTCTCTTTAAGGAGGGATGATAGGCTACAAGATTTGGAAGAGAGGAAGTATGAGCTCTCTTTATGGAAGGATGATTGGGCCCAAGATTTAGAGGAGAGGAAGTACAAGCTCTCTTTACGGAAGGATGATTGGGCCCAATATTTGGAGGAGAAGAAGTTTGAGTTAACTCTAAGTATTGAAAAATCAAAAAAAGAGGAGAAAACACTCAAACATCAAAACCTATCAGAGAAGATGAAATATAAGTTTAATCATGAAGAAAATTCCAAAAAGAAAGATTTCTTGATAGAATGTGTTAAAGCTAATAAGCCTGTTGAGGAAATTGAACATTTAAAGAAATTGTTGGATGACTAGTTTGTTTTATTTCTCTCATACTTCAACTGTTCATATTTATTTGTACATAAAATTTACAATAATTTCATGTATTTCATTACTCTATGAACCATTACTTGAATATTTGTATTTTAATGTTAAATATTCTTTTTTTAAATAAAATTTTCATGTCTCCTTTGAAAATTTGATGATCCCCCACCCCTGTATTTTTTTGAAGTAAGGGGTGGGTATCACCAAAATTCTTTCATGTCATGAATCTTGAAATTCTTATATGAAACTTTGGCTTTACTACCCCCTGCATTTTACTGGTATCCCCAAAATTGTCACATGTCAAGAATTTCACAAGTCTTATAAGAAATTTTGGCAATACCCCCCCTGGATTTTATTGAAGTAAGGGATGGGTATCACCCAAATTTTTTCACCAAAATATTTACAAGTCAAAAATTTTACATGTTACATTTGAAAATTTGGCAATACCCCCCCTACATTTTATTGAAGAAAGGGGTGGGTATCACCTAAATTTTTACAAGTCTTCAATTTTGAATTTCAGATTTGAAAATTTTTCAATACCCCCACCCCCCTGCATTTTATTGAAGTAAGGGGTGGAATTCATCTAAATTTAATATAATTACATAAATTATTATATAAATATCTAATATATATCAATTTCCCTAGTTTAAAGTAATGACAATTCCTCAAGCCAAAATGCAGATCAAATCTAGAAACAAAAGTTTGGGAATTTCCACAGGTATAGGTTAGAGGAACCCCATTAAACAAATAAATGTTATCATGATTACTTTATATACAACCAAAGGTTGTTTGCTCATCACTTTACTTGAGCAAATTGATATATAAAAAATATTTATTAAAAATTTATGAAAAAATATAAAATTTTCGATGACAACTCTGATCCCCATACTTTTTGGATCTAGATAAAGCTTTTTTAAATTGATTAACATTACCTTCTTTCTTTACCTTGTTGATTCTTTGAATAAACTTATGACTGATTTGAAATGAGCAACCAAAATGTGTGAAATCTTGACAGGATTCCAAACTAGGAGGAGCTTTGGTCATTTGATGATTATCCTGAGAAGAATTCCAAATAGTTTTGATGATACCATTTCCCAAACCAAAATCAATGATGCACCGGTGGTCTGGAAAATATAAACCATGTCCTTTGATTTTAGCAGGAGATGGTATTGGTTGGCCAGTTATTGGATTTATATATGAGAATATACCAATAGTAAGAAAATTGGTGTCATTCCTAGCGATATGAATCCTATTGTGGAATCCAGAATGAGTGATAATAAATTTAGAAAGTTAAAGATATTTGTTGATGATATCTTCCCATTTGGAGTCACACCAATTCAGTATTCCAACTTTGGTTGAAAGTTCATGATTTTTTTCAAATGCTTTATTACCGAGCTTTTTGAGTCAAAGAGCAAGAAAAGAGTTAAAGGAAGGTAGAGTGTCCCATAAGCAAAAATCTTCATCTTTTTGAGCTTTAGTGATATTCTTGAGCAATGAATATATGCCTATATAATTGAAATAAGTGAAATGATATTAAGACTGGAAAAAAAATTATTAGACATACCAAGAGAATATCCTTTAACAAAACCATGTCTCCAACCAAATCCAATCATGATACCACCCAACAAATTTGTATTCCTTATAGGTAACCGAACCAAAGCCATTTAATAAAGAGTTATGATAAGATCAGATAGTTGATTAAAAGATTCATCTTTTACACCATCAAATGAATAAACTTCTAAAATGAATTGAGCCTTATAAGTATTACTAATAACTGCAACAACTTGATTATCTCCAAATTTGGTTAGATACTTGATATCTTCTGGTAATTTTTTCAGATATTGATTTTTTTATCTACTTTAGTTTTATGAAAAAAAATGTTTGGGATATGATGAAAAAAACTTTCACAGAGATTTTTTTTTTCAGATATCTTTTCTTCTGATGAGACTGATTATCTTAATTTTTTTTGATGATTTAGAAGATGAATTTTTTTTAAGATATCTTTTCTTCTGATGAGACTGATTATCTTTATTTTATTTTTGATGATTTAGAAGAAGAATTTTTTTTTTCAGATATATTTTATTCTGATGAGACTGACTATCATTAATTTTTTTTGATGTTTTAGAAGATGATTGTATTGAAGTTGATTTTGAAGAAGATGATAGAGATGATAAAGATGAAGATGATAAAGAGGATAAAGATGAAGATGATAAAGAAGTAAGGGGTGAATCTGAAGAAGAAGACATTTTTTTGATCTGAAAAAAATTTAAATGTCAAAAAAAAACTCAACACATATTTTTTAAAAAAAATCACATAATAATAAATTTTAAAATAAAATCTAAAGCGAAATCCTTTTAAAAAAAATTTAAAAAAAAATTTAAAACAGAAAAAATATAATAATTTTCAGTAAAAATTATTTCAGAAAAAAAAATTAAATGTCAAAAAAAAATTCAACACAATTTTTTTTAAAAAAAAACTCACATAATAATATCTTTTAAAATAAAATTTAAAGCGAAATCTTTTTAAAAAAAATTAAAAAAAAAAAATTTTAAACAAAAAAAAATATAATAATTTTCAGTAAAAATTATTTTTAAAAAAAATACAAAAGAAAACCTGAAGTTTGGTTATAAAAAAACTTCACAGAAAATCTTGACAAAATAATTTTTAAAAAAAATAAAAAAAATATATATATAATCAGTAAAAGAAAAATCAAAACAAATAAATTTAAAAATAAAAATTAAATTCAGTAAAATTATTTGGTAGAAAAATTAAAAATTAAAATCTAAAACTTTTTTGTTTTGTAATTTACAGGGAAAGACCTTAAAAGAATGTAAAAGATTTTTTTTTCTAAAATTCTGCCAAAAAAAAAAAAAATTACAAAAATCAAATTTTTAGTATGTTTTTTAGAAAGTAGGTAACCCCTCTTTAACTCCCAAAAATTTCCCCTTTACCCCCCTTTATTTCTCTGAAATTCCCTATAAAATCCCTTCCTCCTTGCGTCAAAGCCCCCCTCAAATCCCCTCCTTTCCTGCCTCAAAATCCCCCTGAAACCCCCTCCTTAATTGCCTCAAAACCCCCCTAAATCCCCCCCTTTCCCCCCCCTCTTTAGCCACCTCAAAGGCCCCCCCTTTTAGGCCCCCTCCCCCCCCTTCCACTCCCCTTAAGCCACCTCTAGCCCCTCCTCCTTCTTAACAAACGATTGCTAACAATCGTTCGTTAAGTAAATGAATCGGTAGCAATAAAGAGGGTGAAATAAGGGGGACTTGAGGAAGGTAAAGAGAGGGGAGAAGGAGTGACTTGAGGCAGGTAAAGAGAGAGGAAAAGGGGTGAAATGAGTCAGATAAAGAGGATGAAGGAGAGAAAAAAAAGGGAAAAAAATAAAAAAAAAGGACTTACCAATTAAAAACCAAATATAAAACAAATATAAAACAAATATAAAAAAAAAACAAAAAAACAAAAAAAAGCAAAATAAAAAAATTCATGATTAGCAAATAAAAAACAAGAAAAAAGAAAAAAAAAGACTCACCTGGTGAGATGAGTTGAGAAAATAAAAGTAACCAAAATATTTGAGTGATTTTTGAGGAGAGGATGAAAAGTATATGAGTGATGAATGAAAAAAAAATCACTTACAAAATATGCAATTTCAGAAAATATGTGATTTCATGTTGAGCTGGTGAAAGAAAACCAATGAGCCATCCAAAAAAAAGATATTCACTCTAAATTCCAAAAAAAAATGAATATGCAAAAAACCAAAATACCAAACCAAGTGAATAAAGTACACAAAGAGGACATTTGGAGAGTACAAAAAAATAATTTAAAAGGGTGTTGAAGAGAAATGTTGGAGAGTAATAGGCATAATGACAGAGCATATGCCGGTTGAATGAATGTTTTGTGATTCAAGGGAGTGGAGAGCCGGTCCTGGTTCAGGATCCTCTTCTTCATAAAGATCATTCCACTCATCCTTTAAATCAGCTAGGTTATTGTGGAGTATAATGCATGTCATGATCCAATGATTTGCAGTTTTGATCTCCAATTTTTTTTGAAATTGGATTCTGAGCTCCCAAAGACTAGAAAATTGTCTATTTAAAATACCTATAGCATGTTCAATTTGTACTCTTGATTGGGAAAGGTGATAATTAAAGGCAGTTTTGGGGTCACTTTCTAAACTTTCACCACGGAAAGTAGGTATAATGTACTTTCCACTTGAATATGCTGAGTCTACAAGGAGGTACTGAGATTTGTCAAAGTATGAGTCAGGGGTTTGAGAAATCCTCATTCTTTGGAAGACAGAAGAATCATGACATAAGCCAGGGCAGCCACTATGAAAAGCAACAAATTTTTTATTGATATTGCATACAAGTTGAACAGCAATAGAGTATCTAGAAAGAAGATAAAAAGTTAGTTTATGAAGGATGAGAAATTGGAGAAGATTTTGAAGAAACCTTTTTTTGCAATCAAAATAATGGTTGCCATCATGAGCAGGCTTTTGACTCAAAGGTATAGTTGTGCCATCAACAAATCCTACACAGCCAGGGAAACCTTCAGCTTGCATTTCTTGAGAGGATTCAAGTTGCTGTTCTGGAGTTGGCCAAGCAAGTGTTTGAGACTTGAGGGAAAGGATAGAAATCATACAGCGCTTGGTGTATAATACCATGGTACCATATCCTATGTTAAAGAGATTATCCAAACGTCTTACAGCTTCACTGTTTCCATTTGAGCCAAAGCAACATAGTGCAACAGAAAGTTTGATGGCAGGATTACACTGTTTGTTATGGGAATTGTTATGAAAGATAGGATGATTGGAGCTGAGTTGATAAAGTTTGAAGAAAGAATCAGATGAAGTTTAAATGAGGAATGTTGAGAATGGAGGCCAGATCATATTGGGGATCATGATAAAGATTTGGCCCCCTGGTGATGATGTAACGCTTTTTGGAAAGAAAACACATATAAGCTAAAGCATCTTCCAAATGAGAGTCAGATTTATAGTAAAGAACTAAAAGAAAATTAATAGAATTCATTGTTGAGTGAAGTAGCTTCCTAGTAGAGAGGTGTTTCATTGTTGCCGGTGGAAGGGTTATGTGATTAGGGAAGTGTGAATTCACCGCCAAATGTGCATTTGGGGTGTGTAGATAGAAAAAAAACTTAATTGTTTGCCACCAAAATTAAGTAGCATAGAGTGAGAAAAGACTTAAGGATGGCATCAGCAATTATGAGTCATGTGACTTTCTTGCAAATCCATCATGGATGAGATGAGTTTGGAATCAGGAATTAGGAATGAAAATTGGGGTATAAGACGAGGGATAATGCATTATTGTGGATTCCTTATCCACTAGCACCGGGGCTAGTGGATAAGAATCTTCCGCAATTAATAATGTCTGATCCCAGGAAAAAAAATTCCTGATCCCTAAATGCGGATCCCTGAACATTGATACCCCCTATTTTTTATTACCAGGAAAAAATCAACTGAAATAATAAAATAGTATATTAATTATCAGGAAAAAAATCAACTGAAATAATTAATAAAATTTCTTAACTAAATAACCAATTTATAAATTGTATACTTTTTCATTTTCAGGACTAAATGTCAACTGAAAAAAAATTTTAATATGATTTTTTAATTAAATAATTAATTTATTTATTGTTCTGACTTTAATTACCAGGACTAATTGTCAACTGAAATAATAATATAATATTTCTAATTATCAGGACAATTTTTCAACTGAAATAATTAAAAAATATAATCTTTTTAATTAAATAAATTATATTATATTACTTCTAGGACTAAGAACAATTTTTCTCTATCTTGGTCAACTATGAAAAAAAATTATATATCTGACACATTTCCCTGTAATTTGAGCAATTTAATGCCAACTACAGAGTGCTGAGTAAAAAGATTTATGTATATAATGAAATTTGCAGAGTGAGACCTACAGATAATAACCACTATAGTCACTACAAATATATAGGACAATTATGATTATATAAACCTTAAATTTGGGGTGAGGTTCAAATCCCAGTTGCAGCAAAAAATGTTAGTCACATACCTTTGAAATTTGTTGTTTGTTGCTTGTCCAAAAATTGCTATAGGTGTTGGAGTCAATGGTCCTTTGGTTGCCAGAGTCAAGATAACAATGGTTTGACAAATATTTGAAAAGGCCCTCAGTTATCAAGGGATGCTTTTGGTCTAGAAGATTTTACAGTGGTCCAAAAGCAATGAAAGGTGAAGAAAACTCTAGATTTCAAAAAGGGGTATGTATTTATTTCTCTATAATTTAATACTCAATGAAAAGGTAAAAAAGATTATTGTTATTATGGCTTTATAAACTTAGAAGTATTTAGTTGTAAATACTAATGTGGTAATAGTAGTAATAAAATGGGTTTGTAAATATAATATTTGTTTGTAAAGTAATAAATGGAATGAATGAAAACAGAGTGTTTGAGAGGCCTTATATAGGCAAAAAAGAGAGAGAATACAGAACCATAAGTCTACATACAAGAGTATCTCAGGGAGAACAATCCCACAGAATAGAAATTTTTAATATTAAAGTTTTTCTGTAATGAATGTTCTCATATACAGTATTTATCTGTATATGTCAAATTTAATTATAATTATTTGATTTATTTAGTTTTTCTGTATATGTCAATGTAAAATAAAATTATTTGATTTTAATATTTAGTATTTTTATATTTTAGTCAACCTTTCAGCTGTCATGAGGACGCTGTCAAGGAATAAAACTTGAGGGAAAATATTCATTACGTATTTACTTAATTTTACTTATTAATTAGTTAAAATATTATAAGTAATTTATAAAGTAAGTATAACTAATAAACTGAGAGGTAAAGGTGTATCTCTATATTAGTAAATAATTAATTATTAACTGGGTAAGTTTAGTAGCCTCGCTGACATATAAGCTGAATGTAAATTGAATATCTATAGAGAAGATATAGTTGCTTGCGTTAGTATGAAAAAGGAAGAATGGAGTTAAAAATAAGCTACCTTTTTTTTGGTCAAAGTAATTGTTTCCACCTTGAGCAGGTTTCTGACTTAAAGAAATAGTAGTGCTATCAACAAAACTAATACATCCTAGGAATACCTCTGCTTGCATAACCTGAGATGATTCAAGTTGCTCTTCTTTAGTTAGCCAGGTGAGAAGTTTAGATTCCAAGGAGTTGATAGCAGTGGTGCATTTATTTGTATAAGTTTTAATAGAGCCATACCCTAAATCAAAGACATTTTCCAAATGTTTTAAGGCAGCTCTGTTACCATTGGAGGCCAAATGACATAGTGTAATAGCCAATTGAATTGAAGGGTCATGTTGTGGTTATTGAGATTTATTGTGAAAGAAGGGGTGGTCATGAATAAGCTTAAGCAATTTTAGGAAACATTCCTGAGAAGTCCTGAACTACTGTCTAAAACTGGGTACAGATAGGTTAAGAAGGGTTTGCATAGTGTACTTGGGGGTATGAAGTACTTGAGGCTTGCTAGAAAGAAGGTAATGTTTCCTGGCCATTTTTGATAAAAAAACAAAATCTTCTTCAATATCAGAATCAGAAATACAATCAGAGTCAAAGAGGAGATTAAGAGCTATGAAAGTTGTTGCTGGATGTAATTTATCATGATTTTAGAGTGAGGAAGGCATGATTATTATATGGTATAAAAATGTAAATGATGTACAATGTTTCAAGTTATAAAGTATTAAGCTGAAGAGTGCTGCATACAAATGGGATGATGCTGACAAATCAGTGAAATGGGACATTATGGTGAAATCAGCACTTTTGGTTGAGAAAGTGTGTATTTGAGTGATATAAGTGACTTATTTCATTTTGCAATCCACCAGTGTTGGGGCTAGTGTGTTATAGAAATCTGCATTTAAATAGGTGAGGATTTGGTCTAATTTAAGTGTGGATTTTCCAGAACTGACACCCCCTAATGTAAACCAAGGCAAATAAGAGCATCTGCAGCCATGTTGGTAAAGTAGTTTGATATGCATATTTTGCCAACTTATTCCCCAATCGTTGCTCAATTAGACTCCAGTAACTAATTTATTCTTTAGTCATATAATCAAATGAGCAAAGTTACTTGAGTAGCTTCTGTAATTTCCAGAACCTCGCGCCACTTTTTTTTGACACAACCTTTACCTACTGAAGCCAGATGGGCCTCATTAATTACTTACCTGTTTTTTCACCCTCACTTCAAACAACAATAGCCACTACTATTCATTTAATTACTACATATATTTGCATTAAACACTTCAGCCACACTTTCTCATCTATAATAGCTCAATAATAACTCATTTATGTTGACTGAATCTAGGAAAAAATGTCTCCTAATTGAAACCACCAAGAAGAACAACTTTCTTTTTAATGGATAAGCATTAGCAAGCAACCTGAGTGCTTCACTTTTGACTTACAGTCCTCTGTGTCCAATATACACATTATGTTGCTATATATTGTTAGAAATTTAAAGAAATAGAGTTTTCCCAATGAAAAAATGGTGCTGAAACATGGTTGAGTTGTAGGTACTGTTTGTATTACAGTAGTCTTTTATAAGCTGGTGATGTCCATCAATGTAATAGCAATTAATAAATAATTTCTTATGGGTTTTATTACTTGATTTTATTGACTCTAAAAGATCTCTAAATATGATTTCTTCTTCTTCAATAGATTTTAGTTCATCTATAATGTGCATAAATCTTTGTGCCATGTTATTGAGGATGTGTGTGTATGAGTTGACGTATGAAATGGATGCCCTAGTAGTTATTGAATGAGTTACAGCTATGTTATTTAGTCTTGGTGCAGCTGTAAATTTTTTTGCCACTTGTTCACAGCAATTTTGGTAGGTTTTCCGTGTCATCAGCTGTCAAAAGAAAACTTGATTGAGCATCTACCTTGTGACATGTCACCACCAGAGCTGGCCCACCCCATCCCTCCGACCCGATCCCACCCATCCACCCCTTCCTCCCAATCAATTCCTGGTGAACAATTCCACCCTCCTATCAATCCTGGACACTCTCATCCCTCCACTTCTTATTTTTATTCACCCAATCGCTTTTTCTTTCTCCCGGTGGTCTTTTTTTATAAAGACATATTTTGTAAGTTTATTTTTTTTCCTTTGTTTTTTTTCTTTCTGTTTTCAGAAATCTCCCCCCTTCACTTCTTATTTTTATTCACCCAATCAATTTTTCTTTCTCCCGGTGGTCTTTTTTTATAAAGACATATTTCGTAAGTTTATTTTTTTTTCCTTTGTTTTTTTTTCTTTCTCTAATCTTTTTCTTTCTGTTTTCAGCTTTCTCCCCCCTCCACTTCTTATTTTATTGCCTGATCACTTTTTCTTTCTCCTGGTGGTCTTTTTTTATAAACACATATTTTGTAAGTTTATTTTTTTTCCTTTATTTTTTTTCTTTCTCTAATTTTTTTCTTTCTGTTTTCAGCATTCTCCCCCCTCAACTTCTTATTTTATTGCCTGATCGCTTTTTCTTTCTCCCGGTGGTCATTTTTTATAAACACATTTCGTAAGTTTTTTTTTCCTTTGTTTTTTTTCTTTCTCTAATCTTTTTCTTTCTGTTTTCAGAAATCTCCCCCCTCCACTTCTTATTTTTATTCACCCAATTGCTTTTTCTTTCTCCCGGTGGTCTTTTTTTATAAACACATATTTTGTAAGTTTATTTTTTTCCTTCGTTTTTTTTTCTTTCTCTAATCTTTTTCTTTCTGTTTTCAACATTCTCCCCCCTCCATTTCTTATCCATCTGTTGATTTCTTTTTGCCCCCTATGACATCTCAAAATCCTTTCATAAATCCACCAAGTCTTCCTCCAAGTTACTCTCTCTTGGAATTAAACAATATTGATCTGACAAACAACTCGGTAAACAGCTTGCCTTCTGTGCCTTCTAATTTATCCAACAATGATCATGAAGATGATTCTGTGAAAGCTCTGATAACTATAAATCTTGAGTTCATACTATTCATGAAGAAGAAGCAAGTCTCAGCTGCTTGCAAATCAAAGGCTAAAAGTGAAGCCGGCCCCCCATGCGTAAGATATGTTCTGAACACAGAAAGTTAAGTTTTTTGTGGGATGTTGAAAACACAAGCCTAAGTGCCTTCAAGAGCCGTGTGATTCAAACTATCAGAGAAGATGAAAATAAATTGTTGGCTTCACCCATTGAAATGGAGCAAAATTCTACATTCTGGGTTGGCATCATTTCAAGATCTGGGGAATTCTCTGCCCAAAAGAAAACTAAGTTGAAAAACGATGAAATTCTTAAAAAATACCTAAGTGTGGCGCAACTTGCTTTTCTTGACCATCAAATCATTCTTCATTTGGAGCAAATTGATCCCAAGGGTTCTCATGAGGTTTGTGTCTTTGTTTATTTATCATTTTTATTTCTTTAACTTACACCACACAATATGGGGGGCGGACTTGCTAGCAAGTCCGCAACCTTGGACCCAAACTCACTATAGATTGAACAAACATTGAGCTATTGATAAAGGAGCCATACAATCAGGAATGAACACCACTCAGAAGAACAGTTTTAGGTGGGTGTTCAAGTAGAGTTCAGTATGGGTTCAGTATGAGTTCAGTCTGAGTTCCATCTGAGTTCCATCTGAGTTCAGGTTGAGGACTTGCTAGCAAGTCCACCCCCTATATTGCGTAGTGTTAGTTTCTTTATTTATTTTTCCCAGAGACTTTGAGCATACCAGGATCTTGAAGCAAGTGTTTCACTCAACAGTATTGACAACATTTCTCCTTCAGCAACTCAGAGCATGCAAAGAGATGCAGGACATTACGAACATGTCAAATTACTATTGCAAGTCCATCATAAGAGGAGTGACATTACCAATGGCGAACTTGTTCACTGTTGTGTTAATCCAGCCAATCCTCAAGAGTACTTTATACTAACTTACGATATGGCTGAAACTTGGGTAAATGCTATGGTATGTGTCTTGATTTCATCACCTCACCTCAACATTCTAATTAATTTAGTAATTTATTTATTTATCTCTTTGAAGAAGGAAAATCCGAAAGAAGTCACCTACCTTGTGCCTCCCAAAGCCCCCCAATTTGCTTTCAAGATGAAAATTATTAAAAAAAGGGGTTGTGGTTCTAAAGAAGTTCAAGTTTCCTCCTCTCCTGACCAGCTTCCAGCCAGCAATTCTTCAGTCTCTATTCCTTCATCTGACCTGTGTGAGCTTGAAAATGTATCTCCAATGAGTTGCTTCAAAGAATTTTTTTGTAAGGCCAAAGTTGATGCAAATAATGTCAAGCTCCAGGAAGCTATTCAAAAATTAGGTTTGTCGCATTGGAGTCATTTTCAAGACTATACAGTTGGTGAATTGATTGAAGCTGGTGTTCCAGATGCCCTTGCAAGGGCTTGTATTTGCACATGCAATACTTACAAAGCACATCTTAAAGAGTCTCGTAAGTTGAATAAGAAGCCTAAGCATGGTGTTGGTGCAGCTTGAGGGAATTTGAATGATATATTTAATTATTTTTTTCATTTAAAAAGCAGACTTATTATAAAATTATATAAAAAATGTTAAGATATGATGAAAATATTTATTGTTGAACTTGAATTTCTCTAAGTTGAATGTGGCATGTCAAAATTTTGAACAATTCCTAAGATTTTTTTTTCTAAGAAAAATAATTTTCAAAGAAATTTTTTTCTATGTCATCAATGTGCTAAAATTATTTCTAAGTTCCTCTTTCTCAGCTAGAAAAAAACTAAAAGTAAAATTTTATTTCATTGCAACATTTTCATTAAATTATTTCTAGCTTGCCTTTTTGGTGGCAAAAATTAAAATCATAATTTATTAAATCTGTAATTTATGGTGTCTACATCAAATTGCATATATTCAAAAGCTATCTATTGAACATATCCACTAGCTTTGAAACATGAGTACATCAAATCTGAGGTGAAAAATATTTTGACCCATATGTTTAATATTTCCTCATCATCTACTCCTCCCTTCATAACTTGATGAAAACGTAACCTGCTCTTCAAAACACCAAAGCATTTTTCTATGGGGTTAAGGTCTGGTGAATATGCAGGAAGATACAGCAATTTACAGCCCTTTTTTTCTATTATCTCACTGACACGTCCTCCATGGTGAATTGAAGCATTGTCCATTACAAGGACACTACAAGGCTCAGGAAAAGGATTCATCATCAGAATCTAAGAAAAAAAATTATAGTTCTACATGATAAAAATACAAAACAGAAGAGCTTACCAGAATGTTCTCAAGGTAATATTCTATATCAAATCGAAAAACAGTTTCTAGTTGGGTAGTTGTTGCAACTAAACCAGAAAGGGAAATTGCAGGGATGATTGTAAATCGATGAGAAGCCCTAAAATGAGGACAACACTTTGTTTGTGTTCCTACTTTAGACCAGCCCTTGCCTCATTGAACTTCATCAAATGAGATTCCAGACTCGTCTGTTTTTTAAATTGGAGTATCAATAGAGAGAAATTTAACATATGAATTTACTATGATTACTTACCAGTGAAAACCAGAATATTGGGATTATATTGGCCAACATTTGACATATACCTAATACGCTGGTCATAATCTTGCCTTGGGTCAACTTTTTTGGTAGTTTTCTTGCTCATATGGAGGCGTATAACTAGCTCATTATGTATAGTAGATAGACATACCTCCAAATCATAAACTTCACGCAAAGCCTTTTGCAATTCAATTTGGTATTTGGTCGGATCAGTTTCAAGAAATTCTTGAAGGAACTCGCGTTGTTCATCATCAAGCTTGAATGGTTGGCCATGTTTGAGCTAAGTTGATGGGTCAGTAACCACAGCTCTTGTGCTGTGGTAGAGCTTCAACCAACGATATAGAGAGTTTCAATGAATTTTTGAGGCATTTTTTAAATTTATTACAGATAAGCTTTCCCCATCAATAGCGGCATTGACAGCCTTGACCTTCAATTGGGGGTCGTACTTGATGAACACCATGGATGGAGGTTGATTTGAGAGGAAAGAACACTGAAAACAAAAAGAAAAAGATTAGAGAAAGAAAAAAAAACAAAGGAAAAAAAACTTACGAAATATGTGTTTATAAAAAAAGACCACCAGGAAAAAGAAAAAGCAATCGGGCGATAAAATAAGAAGTTGAGGGGGGAGAATGCTGAAAACAGAAAGAAAAAGATTAGAGGAAGAAAAAAAAACAAAGGAAAAAAAACTTACAAAATATGTGCTTATAAAAAAAGACCACCAGGAGAAAGAAAAAGCGATTGGGCAATAAAATAAGAAGTTGAGGGGGGAGAATTCTGAAAACAGAAAGAAAAAGATTAGAGGAAGAAAAAAAAACAAAGGAAAAAAAAACTTACAAAATATGTGTTTATAAAAAAAGACCACCAGGAGAAAGAAAAAGCGATCGGGCAATAAAATAAGAAGTTGAGGGGGGAGAAAGCTGAAAACAGAAAGAAAAAGATTAGAGAAAGAAAAAAAAATAAAGGAAAAAAAATAAACTTACGAAATATGTGTTTATAAAAAAAGACCACCAGGAGAAAGAAAAAGCGATCAGGCAATAAAATAAGAAGTGGAGGGGGGACAAAGCTGAAAACAGAAAGAAAAAAAAACAAAGGAAAAAAAAATAAACTTACAAAATATGTGTTTATAAAAAAAGACCACCAGGAGAAAGAAAAATCGATTGGGTGAATAAAAATAAGAAGTGAAGGGGGGAGATTTCTGAAAACAGAAAGAAAAGATTAGAGAAAGAAAAAAAACAAAGGAAAAAAAATAAACTTACGAAATATGTCTTTATAAAAAAAGACCACCGGGAGAAAGAAAAAGCGATTGGGTGAATAAAAATAAGAAGTGAAGGGGGGAGATTTCTGAAAACAGAAAGAAAAAAAACAAAGGAAAAAAAAATAAACTTACAAAATATGTCTTTATAAAAAAAGACCACCGGGAGAAAGAAAAAGCAATTGGGTGAATAAAAATAAGAAGTGGAGGGATGAGAGTGTCCAGGATTGATAGGAGGGTGGAATCGTTCACCAGGAATTGATTGGGAGGATGGGTTGGATGGGGTGGGCCAGCTCTGGTGGTGACATGTCACAAGGTAGATGCTCAATCAAGTTTTTTTTGACAGCTGATGACACGGAAAACCTACCAAAATTGCTGTGAATAAGTGGCAAAAAAAATTTACAGCTGCACCAAGACTAAATAACATAGCTGTACACGATTGATGAATATTTTTTAACGCGCGTTTAGTTAAAGAATTTGCATACGGCTGATGAATATTGCAATTAAGTAACAAATGGCGCCAGTAAAATGCATATAGCTACTGAATATTTGCTGAAACGGCTGTGGATGCTCTAACAAAACTGAGCTATTAATCTGCATCAGTATCTACCTTTTTCTTTTCTTTTCCTATACTATCTTTTCATTTTTTCAACAAAGAGGCATGCTTTTAATACTTTATAAAATTTTAATGAAATAAAGATCAAGTTAAGTTCAACACGCTATATTGCTCTGAACCAAAAAGAAAAAACAAAATAAAACATTGAAATTTGAAGTTTCAAATGATAGTGGAAAGAAGAAACAGGAAAGAAAAAGAAATGCTTTGGCTTATCTAATCCTTGGTTTTGTAATTCATATTTTCATGTTTTTTTGATGTTTTTTTTTTTTTTTTTTTTTTAAATACATATCACCAGAAAAAAAACATGGGCACCTGATAGCAAGTGCCAATCCCTATCTTTGACTTAACTCAATTTCAGCTGAGCTGTAATTCTTCTGGAAAGACTGCGCACTGAACAATGAGCGCACTAGCTCACGTAACATCAAATCAAATTTACTCTTAAGTCAAAACTAAATATAGATAAGCACCTGCTAGCAGGTGCCATATGATTTTTTGCGGTGTATATGTTTATATATATTAAAACAGCAAGTTACACAACATTGATATCTAGCCTTTACTCCGGTAGATTTCCTAACAATATCCCTCTTACTCAGTAGCTTCTCTATTAGTACATTATGTTATTGCCCTGTTCCTTCCCTGTTTGCCTCTCTCAGCCTGTATTTACTATTCTGCCCTTCTTCTTCATGCCCCTCGTTGGGTGAGATTGTATGAAATTAATAAAAAAAAGGTAATATCTAGCCCTCTATGCTCTCTAAACTCTACTGATTCTCCGAAACATGTCCTACTGTTCTGCCCAGCTCATGAGGAAGCCCGTAACCTCCTGAGAATGGAGGCGAAACTCCACCAAATTTCATTTACCACCTGTGCTTTACTCTCCCCCTCCCCCCTCCCCCATCACTGAATCTAAATCTAAATCTGTTGCTCAGTTTCTGATTAATACCAATAGATTCCCCAATAATCTCCCACTGTCTCACTAACCACGAGTTCATGTCTAGAATGCCCTGCTTTTTCCTTCTCTCATTTGTTTCACTCAACTTGTATTTAGTACATCCTGTTTTCTTTATCCTTCATGCTCCTTGTTGAGTGAGATTGTACGAAATAAAAAAAAAACATTGATATCTATCTTAGAAGGAAATCTAAGTGGGTTTGGTTTGAAATGAATAGACAATTCGTGCATGCTGTGAGCTAACCTAACGTCTCACTTAATGTTATGTCTATTCATATATGACAAGGTCACATGATTCGTAAAGATAAGCGCCAAATTGCATATCAATAACCAATTTTTTGGATATGAGCCGTCTGAGTGCGGACAGGCGAAATTCTCAAAAGGTGACAAGTTGTAACACCAACTCCAACCTGTTTCAAACGTCATCGCAATCAGACAACAACGCTCAATATCAATCCCCACCATCTCTAAAAGCTCTCAACCGAGATACGCATAGATTCAAACCCAAGCGAGAAAATAAAGGAGACTATAAGCTAAACTAAACTAAGCAACAAAGACGAAACGACAAAAAAAATTGAGCCGGAGTTTTATTTTTACTTTTATTTTCTGATTTCAGCTCGCTCCTTGTAATCAATCAACCAACTTAATCTCTGTTACCAAGTATCGTTTCAAAGAGGTCCTCTGCTCCATTAAATCAGGACCTTTGGTTGAGCAAATTCATTAAATAGACGTGAACTAGGAGAACAAATATATATACATATATATATATATATATATATATATATATATATATATATATATATATAAATACATATCCAGCAGCACTTGACGACGGTTTGAGACTCATATTTTAGTGATTATTGAACCATGTATCCACCAGATGTTTTGAGCTCAACACTAGTGGTGGGTTGTTTGCGAACAGTTCAAGATGGCAGCTATCAGAGATTGATAGAAAAATTGGAAAGACAAGGAAGCGGGGAAAATGTCAAAGTTGAGCGGCAACTCTGGGATAGAGTGGCTGATGGTGGTAAGTCACGCTAATGATTACTAGTGCGGCTCATATAGACCAAACTTTTTGCTGCCTCATATGAAGCTCATTACTTTTCAATATTTGGTACCGCATATGGGCTCGTTAACTTTTCAGCTACAAGCCTTTCATCAAGCAAGTATGATGCAATACACTTGCTCTTTCAGCTTTCCGACATCACGAGCGGAATACCATCACTTTGCACAGCCATTACTAGTGCCCTGCGAAGAGGGGGTAAGCTACATTGGTCTTGCGGTAACCAAGAAAATTTCCTTTTGAAAGATCAAGACTACGAAACCATCGACTTGAGCAAACACGCTTGGGTCAAAAAATCAGAAGTCCGAAATACGATATCGGATGAGGTGAGGATTGTGATTCATTCTATTTTTCTTCTAAATTATCACAACACTAATCCTCTTTTCGTATGCTTTGAATTGGTTTTAATAACCAAGAATGAGGTTAATAGCAGCATTGCTGTGCCATTGAAGCATCGGTCGAGAGGGAACGCCAAAGCAGCTATTTGGTCGTTTACCAAAGATGACGATATTGCTGCTAGTAATCTGATTGATGAATCCACACTGCTAACCGAGGAGGACAAAATCAAACCGATCCCAGTGGCGGAGTGTGGCCCAGGAACAGGCCAAAAGCCTAAGAAGGCGTGTAAGAATTGTACATGTGGCTTGCGGGAACTGGAAATGGTCCAGGAAAACGACTTGCCGCCAGCTCTGAAGCCCAAGACGGGAGATGAAGGTGAAGAAGGGCAAGGGAAGTTCACTAGTAGCTGTGGAAGTTGCTATCTTGGCGATGCGTTCAGATGTTCAAGTTGTCCTTACCTAGGTTAGTAACATGATAGACTTGGGAAGATTGATAGGACATATTTACTGATGTAACGTATGACAGGTATGCCGGCATTTGAACCAGGGCAGAAGGTGAAGTTGACGGCAGAGATGGGAGATGATTTTTGAGGATTGGAGAGAAATAGGCCAAGAAAGGGAGTGTAAAGTAAAGCGGGTATGATGTGGAAGGATAGGAATTGAAGATTAAAGCAAAACAAATGATAAGGTAACCCTTGTGATATAAATTTGAGTGTTGTTTGTTGCCTTGGCCTCGTTTGATCGTTACGTTTATTGTTCCCACCCAATTATTGAGCCACTCCTTTATAATCCATTTAATCAGATTGAAACATTAGGGGGTGTCAGTTCTGGCAAATCCGCACTTAAATTAAGTGCGGATTTCAAACCAAATCAGCACTTACAAATCAGCACTTAAATTTTGCAAAAAAGTCACTTATTTCAAAAAAGGGTGTCAGTTATGACCTCAAATCAGCACTTTTTTCCCGTTTTTTTTCACAACCACATTTTGGCCACAAAACATCCCTTCCTTTCTTACCCCATCCCTGTCACATGTGACACACTGACCTTCCTCGCTACCTACCCATCAATCCTCGGCACACACCCCTTCCTGACATTTTCAATATTTTGACCAGGCATGTTTACATTCTTTTTTACTTATTTCTTCTACTTTTTAATCTTTTTTCTTGTTATGTGCCAGTTTCATAATGCCTCCCAGACATTCCAAATCTCAAAAGGTAACTCAAAAATCTGCTTCGTCACAAAAGTCCCCTCGTAAAGCAAGCCCTACACCTGAAAAATCAAAGTCAGGTTCAGGTCAGCTTAAAAAGGATGATTATCTCATCATAATCAACTTCCTTAAAATAAAATAAAATTTTGAAGCATGTTTTGGATGTGAAAAGTCCACTCGTATTGGATGTCCACCTTCTTCAAAGGTTAATGGCTACTTATTGATGGCCAATGAAGTAAGGAAGAAAACAAGGGAGAGAATCGATATCAATCCTAAACAAATGAAGGAGAGATTTAAGAGTTACCAATCAAAATATAAAAAGGCTCATCATGCTGCAAATGAAACTGGATTTGGTATTGACGATGATGATTTGGAGATTGGAACTACTACTGTTTCCAAAAAGCTCAATGTCATGTGTCCTTTCTATGAGGAAATGGATAATCTTTTTGGCACCCGAGTTGATGTAAACCCTTGGTTTCTACACGATACTACTAAGCATATACCCTCTGGATCCAAACCTTCCTATAATCCTCCCAACACACCTTTACTTGAAGAAGATCAAGATATAAGTAAGTTTTGTTTACTATATATCTTAATCATTAACTCATTTATTTATTTATTTCAATTTAATTTTCTCAGCGAAATCAACTATTGCAAATAATGCCCTTGACTTTGAGAAGATGAAGTTTGATCATATGCTAAGGAAAGATCAGCAAGCCTTAGATTTGGAAGAAAAAAAATTTGAGGTAGAGCAGATGGAAAGAGTAAATGACCGTCAATTTCAAAGAGAAATGGCTACTTGTGAATTGGAAAAACAAGAGAGTTTTAAAAAAAAAGATTTCATTATGGAATGTGTTAAAAATGGCCAATCTTATGAGGACATTAAAAAATTACTTGACCTTTTCAATTGATAAATTGTTTTTCTAGTTAATTTAATTTTGGTAATATTTTCTTATATGCTGACTTATAAAAGGAAAAGAATATAGTACGTTATTTTTGACAAAAATTTGAATGTATAATAAAAATTTTCTATCTTTACTTGCTAGTCAATAAGTTTGCTTATCTAAATTTTTCTAAGTCATCAATTTCACATGTCAGATTTAAAAAATTGGCAATGCCCTCCCCTGCATTTTATTGAAACAAGGGGTGGGTACCACCAAATTTTTCTAAGTCATCAATTTCACATGTCAGATTTAAAACATTGGCAATACCCTCCCCTGCATTTTATTGAAACAAGGGGTGGGTACCACCAAATTTTTCTAAGTCATCAATTTCACATGTCAGATTTAAAAAATTGGCAATACCCTCCCCTGCATTTTATTGAAGTAAAGGGTGAAAGTCATCAAAATTTAATATAATTACATAAATTAATTAATATATAAATAAGATATGTCAAGTATACTACTTTTAAAGTAATGACAATTCCTTAAGCCAAAATGCAGATCAAGTCTAGAAACTAGGTTTGGGACTTTCCACAGGTATAGGCTAGAGGAACCCCATGAAACAAATTAATGTTATCATGATTACCATTTATACAACACAAGGTCGTGGGCCCATTACTTTAATTTCATAAATTGAAATATCATATTTATTTATTAAAAATTTATGGAAGAATATTAAATATTTGGTTATTTTTTTGTATATATTACTTGATTGAGTTACTAAGAGGGGCAATAATGCTCTAACAACATGCTCGCTGCATTAGAACTCAATCATGTAATAATACAAAAAATTTTAAAGAATTTTCTTTGATGGAAAAACAATAATTTTACATTTTCAGCTAATATTTTATGGAAGTGAACTCTGTTCTTCGCCCGAAGAACAGAGTTCATCCTCCTATTTTCACACTCTGTTTAAAAAGAATAAAATGACTTACCTGGAGAGATGAGTTGAGAAAAAAGAAATATAAGTGAATGGAAGTGAACTCTGCTCTTCGCCCGAAGAACAGAGTTCATCCTCCTATTTTCACACTCTGTTTAAAAAGAATAAAATGACTTACCTGGAGAGATGAGTTGAGAAAAAAGAAATATAAGTGAATGGAAGTGAACTCTGTTCTTCGCCCGAAGAACAGAGTTCATCCTCCTATTTTCACACTCTGTTTAAAAAGAATAAAATGACTTACCTGGAGAGATGAGTTGAGAAAAAAGAAATATAAGTGAAATTGATTGAGTGATGTAGGAAGAGAGGAGAAAACGGATATGAGTGAAGAAAAAAAAGAGAGTGACTGAAAAAATATGCGTTTGCTGAAAATATGCGATTTCATTTTTGTTGGCCAGGTGAGAAGTTGAGATTCCAAGGAGTTGATGGCAGTGATACATCGTTTGGTATAAGTGTTAACTGAACCATACCCTAAATCAAAGACATTTTCTAAACGTTTCAAAGCGGCTCCATTACCATTTGAACCCAAACGACATAGTGTGATGGCCAATTGAATTGAAGGATGTCGTTGTTCTTTTTGAGAATTATTGTGAAATATGGGATGATCCTGAATAAGCTCAAGCAATTTAAGGAAACATTCCTGAGAAGTCCTGAACAGCTGTCTAAAACTGGGTGTAGATAGGTTAAGAAGTGTTTGGATGGTGTACTTGGGGGTATGAAGTACTTGAGGCTTTCTGGGAAGAAGGTAACGTTTCGTGGCCATTTTTGATAAAAAGACAAAATCTTCTTCTAGATCAGAATCAGAATCGCAATCAGAGTCCAAGAGCAGTTCAAGAGCCATGAAAGTCATTGCTTTATGTAATTTATCACGATTTGAAAGTGAGGAAGGCATAACTCTTATATGATATGATATGAAGATGTAAGTGATGTACGATGTTTTGAGTTATGAAGTGTTATTCTGCGGAGTGCTGCGTATGAATGGGATGATGCTGACAAATCAGTGAAATGGGACTTGATGGTGAAATCAGCACTTTTGGTTGAGAAAGTGCGGATTTGAGTGAAATAAGTGACTTATTTCATTTTGAAATCCACCAGTATTGGGGCTAGTGTGTTTTGGAAATCCGCACTTATTTAAGTGCGGATTTGGTCAAATTTAAGTGCGGATTTGTAAGTGCGGATTTGCCAGAACTGACACCCCCTATTGAATTGGTTGTTTATTTTAATTTTTACTTTAATCTTCTCTATCTTTGTCTTTATTTATCCCCATCCCCTCCCCTTTCTATTCGTCACTATTGTCTTTGTCTCAAAGCTTGTTACTCTTGATTAGTCAATGCAGATGGGAACAACTGCTCTCTAACCCTTTCTTCATTTTTTCATCTCTTCCCTTTTCTCTCTCTCTATTTTTTCTTTTTCCTTTTCCTTTTCCTTTTCCTTTTTCTTTTTCTTTTTCTTTTACTCCTTTTACTTGATCTGGCCTTTTATTTTGATTCCCCTCCTGTTTCTCATTGTTCTTCTCACTTGTAAGATTTTTCTTCCTTCAATCCCCATATCATTTTCATCACATTCAATCTTCACAATCCCTCTTCAGTTTTTTATTTATTTATTTATACACACATCCCTGCCTTGAGTCTTTTAGCATTTGTACCATTACACACCATCACTCTCAACTTCAATTCCAACTTTTATACTTTCACTCGCCTTTGGCCATGGCTCAAAACATTCCTTCTGTCTCCGATCATGATCTTTTTCGCACTTGCGACACTCAACACCTAGCCTCACCTGCTACCGAAAGAGTTCCTGACCCCTCATCCGAACCTAACATCGACTCAGCTTCTTCTCCTTCTCCTTCAGCTTCCTCGTCCTCTCCACTCTTTCCTTCCTCTTTATCTTCAACACTTGATTCAAGCCAGCGTAGTGTATCTCGATCGTCTCTCTCAGCTGTTTTAGGGCCTCCCCTCTCTCATTCCACCTCTTGTTCAACTTCGCCATCTCCCATTAATGTCTCCACTAGTCTGCGTTCAAGTACGATTCCACTTTACTCTTCACCTTTGGCCCAAACTGCCATACCGCTCACTGAAAATGAGTCAGAATTGGAGCCTACCGGTGCAGCCGTACCTATTGAATATAAAACCGTTCCTCTCCAAGAATGTCAGAGCTTACTTTCTTTGGGTGCCTCTACACCTTATATCAAACCTTCGTCTAACCAGTTTGGAACTACGGTCGATGCTCTATCATCTGAAACTACTGAAGTTCTAAATACTGGCGTTCCTCGAAGAACAAGCTTAGGCCGTAAAAGCAGCTTGAATAAAGCTGCTGTGGTGGCTGGAATAAACAGCAAGGACAAGATACGGATGGGCAGTCCATTGAGACATGTCGCTCAGTTAGGTAGGGCTTTTTTACTTCACTTAGCACACCCAAAATTTGTATGTTGACTGACATTTTGTGTTGATCTTTGGATTACCAACACCTCTCCATTTGGTTTAAATGTTTTGAAAATATACATTTTTGCATCGCTTCCTATTCGTTTGGAATCAATTGTGGGAATCTCGCCTCCCTTTTCTTCAGGTCCTGCTCCTCAGCTAAGTGAATCTCATGGAAATAAGTCATCTGAAAAAGATTCGGAAAGTTTATCCGGACCCTCTGAAAACGAGAAAGCACTGTTTGAGTTTAAGCATTCAAAAGTCCAGCCTGTGGAGCAGTACCTTTCAGGCTCTGCCTCTTCTCCCATTTTGCAATCCATATCCCCCACTGTCTCTGCTATCACTTCCCAAGGCCGATCTAACCCATCTAGCATTTTGCCTTTATCATCTACTTCAACTCCCCACACTATTGATATGGCTCTGCCATCACCATTATTGTCTCTTAGCTCAAATTCCATGTCCAACCCGACATCTTCTAATGTTATTCCACCGAACATTGTATCTTGCAGTCATGATCGTCAGGGCTCTGGCTTGACTCCCGATAAGTCGGCAAATTCGCACCTAATACAGGTACTTACCCAGGACACAAATTTGAATCGATCTTGTCCAACCGTTTCGCCTACTTCTGTAACTTCCGATACCGACCAGGCTAAAATATTAAGCACTTTGGAATCTAGCCCTGCACAATATCCTGCTGTCTCAAGCCCTTCAGTACCTGTCTTGAGTAGCAACTTTTCATCCCCCAGCCAATTCCCTGTGGCTTCATCAACTTCTCAGTCCCCCTCAACTAGTCCAATAAACACTCTCCAATCCTGTACATTGCACAATTCCGTTCCAGCTTACTCTCATTCTACAGCTCATCAGGGACATCATCGTCAATCTTCTCTCTCATCAGCCAATAACTCTTCCTCTGCTCGACGAAGTTCACTAATTTTTACAAACTCTTCTTCCTCTTCTCCCACAAAGCCTAATTATCATCCAAATCGATCTGCCCTTTCTGCTGCCCTAGCTAACAATTCAATATCATCTCCCCCTGCCCCCCCTTTAGAAGCCATTCGATTGCAAAGAGTACCCACTTCTGTTCGCATTGCACAAGATCTTCGGTTGCCCTCAAATGTCGACTTGTCCCATCCGTCTTCACTCACTACTCCAGATAGTTCAGCCGGCGGAATAGTAGCCAATGAAGTACCAAAGTATACTGATTCAACGGTTTCTTTACCAATTTCCCTATCCCAACTATCTGGAACTCGCATCTGTGCTGCTCCCATAGGCATCACACCCCTTTCTACATCGCCTTCAGCCTCAATCAGCTTTTCCGCCACAAATCAAAGCCCTTCTAACTCATTTATCAGTGATATCAGCTCAAATAGAGCATTTCGATATAAAGGTTCCCATAATATGCCAGAGCCGGCCCAAATTTATGGTTCTAGCGTCTACCAAACTGGTGGTTTGGCTTCTCCAATTACTTTTACATCTAATATTGATCGCATTCAACCCCCTTCAGCTCTTTCCGGCGATTCTGTCCCTGGTTCATATCATGCTTCGTCTATGTTTCCCTCTGTTCAACAGGGGATCGCAGATTCTCGCCTACTTCATCGCAGCAGTTTTTCTATTGCACCTCGTAATCGTTCCGCTAGCACAATAAGCGATGATATTAATCTTGTCACTTCGGATGATCTGAGTATGTCTTCCTCTTTGTTCGCTGGAGGTTCCGCAGGAAAAGATACTGGCGTGGCCAAAAAAAATACTACTTGTCATGATAGTTGTTCATCAAAGGAAAGTGGAGCTTCCATCTTGCCTAAGGTTAAAACTTTAAAAGCTCGTGCTCCAAGCCGCCATAGCCCATCATCATCGTCATCATCATCCTCACCCGGTCTGTCGATTCCTCAAAGCGGGCACAAATCCGTTCTTTCACGTCGGACTTCTGTTGTTCCTGGTTCTGGACTGAATCAAGGTCCTTCAACTGAAGACTTTGCGAAGATTATTTTGCAAAGTCGATCTGCCAAAATTCACAAGTGGAAGCAAAACCATCAACCGAGGCTGCCTAATTCTTGTGTGGGTAACAACAAAACCAAATCAAAACCAACACTGCAGGCGAGAGATGATTCAGCAACAATTATTCGACATACTACTATTGGAGGTTCTCTTGGAGTAGCTGAAGGAAGTCGGTTTCGTAGAAGCTCGGCTCAAGGAGAGCTAACTCTTGGCTCTGGAATTATCTCGCCTGACATGCCTACCTCTAAAACAACTCGTGCTAGCGGTCCGCCACGGAGCCGAATTCCTGATTTTGGTTTTAGAAACTTTTCTCCCAGTATGTCAGAATCAGAATGTCGGTTGCTATCTCCTGTTAACTTGTCGCTCAATAAAGGTAAATTCTACCTAGGTAGAACATTATTTTTTTTTGGATTCACAATCTTGCTAACTTTTTATTGTTTCAAGGCTCTCATCAATCGATAGTTGAGCCTGGTCCCATGACGAAGATATCCTCTCCTGAAGCCGGAGCAGAAGATGAATTCCTCAGCCCAACATGCGAAATTGAAGAGGACGTATCTGAAGAAAAAGAGCATGGTAAATTATTCGAAGTGAAAGATATGCCAAGTGCCATTGACTCCTTGATTGTAGAAAATGAAAATGCCGATATAACCAAGGAAATTGAATGGGTCGATTGGCTGGATGATTATAAAAGAATGAAAGAAGCTAAGATGAGAGCCGAAAGCGTTGATAGGGGTGCTTGTGGCAACTTTCCTGCAAGGGTGACTCTCACTACTAGTCAAAGTGCTGATCCTGACGAACTACCTGCAAATCATTCTTGTGAGTCAGTTTTTAACCGTCAGCCCAGAAGGTCAGAGAGTAAGGGCAAGTTGATTTTAATTTTTTTTTGCTTCAATTTTTACTGAACCCAAGTCTGTTCTGAAATTTCACCCACTTCCAAAGCTGCGGGAGATAAGAAAATCGCGAAATCACTTCCCCTCAATGTTCCCAGTATTGAGGTTCCCACATCAAATCCTGACATGATGTCTCTGCACCCCAGTTCAAGGCCTCCATTCTCGAATCACTTTGATACAAGAATGAGCGTCGACGCATCCTTTTTAAATGCTAGCACTACAGCTCAACAGCCTGGTTCGTCACTTGTTTCATCATCTCAGAGTACATCTAATAAATTAGATGAGCTCGGTTTTGGTCAAGATCAATCGAGTGTAGGCAATCAGCCACCATTAGGGTCTTCTTCATCTTCAGTTGGGACCGACAAGAGAAAGAAAAATTTCAATTTGGGCAGAAAAATTGATGAATGGTGGACGGCCGTACGAACTAGTTTTGCCAGTGGAATGGAAGATGGCGCCAAGGCAAATCAAAGCTCTAACCTTCTCTCTCCTCTGACTAGCGACCGTTTTTTACGTAAAAATAATAAATTTGGTGATCGAAGAGCTGTAACAAACCCACAATCGCCTTCAGGAAGTAGTACGTCGGTTGGTACGCATGACAAGATAAACTCTAGAAGCAAAGAGGATAAAGTTGGAATTCGTACCTCAGCCTCCGCTATTAACTTGACTAATCATCTTCAGAAAAATGATGCTAACGATAGTGCGCGTTCTCCTTCCGAAAATAAACCTGAAAGCGCTACTGATGAAGGAAGGCATCTTACTAAGAGTGTGGAGCCTTCAAACCCATCTTTCAAGCGTGCATCATTACTTTCTGTCCCTCTACCCCCACTTGCCCCTGTGCCGAAAATTCCTCAAAATGTACCTTCCCCTCCTAGTTCTTCCGACCTTATCAAATCAAGATCATATCAATCAGGAGATCAAAATATCTCTTTAAATGATGACACAAAGTCGATTGATTTACGAAGAAAAACTCCTCACTTAACGCTCAAATTGGACTCTTTGCCGAACAACGATTTTTCGGGCGTACTTCATTATCATCAAACAAGAGACTGCAGCCCACATTTTGTAGGGTCAGTTCATGAAGCTACTAAATGTCAAGTAACTAATCCTGCTGGTAGCGAGCCTTTTTTGGAGTCATTTTTTACAACCAACCCTTTACCTCTTCCTGCCACTGATGTTGAACAACAAAGAGCGCAACATCTTGGCCTTATTTTACGTGGGGCACCCGAGCCCACTCCTGTGCTTAGCCCTACGGGAAACAGATTATGGGAACAAACTCCAGGTCTTGTTCTTGGCAATCCATTTCGATCATTTGGGAGCTTTACAGATGAAGGCAATAGCATCCGGCTAGATCAAAGCTTTGGATCATTCCCTGACCTATCGAAAGACTCCGTGCAAAATACATCTGGTAGTAATTTTTTATCAAGAAAGCCATTATTTCCTCAAAGGTACAACTCACACAACCAAACCACTACCGAATTCTCTCGCAATAGAGAAGTTAGTAATAACAGTACCAATGGAGATCAGCGTGTAGCTAATGCTATGGTCGGTTCGACGTTTTCCATGCACACAATACGCCAACATATCAGACATCGTCTCTCAACTGCCAAAACTGTGTGTGATATGGCTCTTCAGCAAATTGTTCATGAAATCACATCCTACGTTGAAACCGAAGCTAGAGCGCTCAGAGAGCAGGACCGGGTGGCTATTGAACTTGCGGCTGCAGTAGTGGCTGTAGATGAAGCCAACTTAACTTCATGGGTAGACGAAGAAGTCACAGGACTTGGAGTTGGGCTTGACTCTGGGTATGTTAATCGAAGAGTTGGGACTGAGTCATTTGGGTTTGAACCGGAAATTTCAAGTAGTCATTTATCCTATGACCAGCAGAGTCACAAAGCCCTTCTTCACGGGTCCTCTTCCATTGCGGGAGTTAAGTCCACTACTACGCCTACTGACTCTCCTCGACACAGCCTCTCACAAAGCTTAGCGGTCGCTAATGAAGTTTCGAGCTCTCCCGCCTCACCCCTTGTAGCGACCACTCAATTGGCTCCACCTGTTAACCAAAGTAAATCGATTGGTAATTTTGATTCGGACCCCAGTTCAACGACTACTTCGGCCCCAGTTTGCCGGCGAGGATCCAAGCAAGGTAAAGGGGTATCCACCGCTCCCACTTCTGCAAATGCCCAAGGGATTTTGGGCTCTAGTGGCCCTAGTACTACCCACAAAAGAAGACAGTCGGTTGTAATAAGACGAAATGGCATAAAGAATTTAGAGTCTCCTGCTCGAAGTGGTGCCAGAAGTATTAGTGTTTCTACACAGTATTCTGAATCAGTGCCCCCAAGTTCGAGGTCTACTTCTCGCTCTCGTTCTCCTCTTCCCCCAGTGGGGTTCTTACAGCAGTTCTCGCATCATACCCCTGCGCGGCGTGGTTCGCCCCATTTTAGTATTGGTACATTGGTTCCCAACATGGTCATGACTGGGTCTACTTCTGACCCAATGCAGCCGACACCATCTGCTCCTCAGCCAAGTACCAGTGATGAGTTATTCTATGCCTCAAAATTTGTTGCCAGTTTACAAGAAATTTGCTCCATAGCAACTGAAATTTTGGATACCGCTATCAGCAGCTTGACTAACAAAAGCCATGCATGCGCCGATGTGATTAAAAGAGTACAAGAAGTTGGCAAAGCTTGGGATGACCATCCCGAGTGGCCTCATAGGGGATGGTATGGTTAGTAAAGACATGGTTTTTTTATATAGTTCATTCTCTATAACGTTGTACCTTAATGCTTTTTCTTTCTAATCCATTATCTAATTTGATATCTTTTAAGCTAAATCAAGGATAATTTTTGATAAGCTAACATTTTTATTTTTGTTTATCCAGTTCGAATTTTGCTAGCTGTTGCAGGACTTAGTAGAGTACTTGAATGGTGGGATGCCGAAAAAGGATTTTGGAACTTTGCACCTGAAGATGAAGATGATGCTGAAGAAATACGGTTTGTTGCTACCAAGGAGGGAGCCACAGACGATGAGGGACTTGCTGTTCATTTGTCTCGAGAACCTGATAGATCATCTGTTACGACAGCCTTGGATACATTCTCTTTACCCCCTCCTCAGTTATCTGAGCCAACATCGTCTGACTGTCCGCCGGTGCAAGCAGAAAGTCCTTTGAATATTTCTGCAACAGTTCCATTCTCTCCAGAAGCTGGCTCTGCCGTTTTAAATAGAGATTTCAAAACTGCCATTGAATTAGCAAGAACTGAAACAGTTCTGGCCGAAGTTTCCTTAAGTGATGCCACCATTCTTTATCTTAGTCCTGGCTGGACAAAAGTAACTGGGTGAGACCGTTTGACTTTCGGAGTATACAAATATTTTCAATTCCTTATTTTTTTTTTTTTTTTAAAGTTCATTTTCTTGCTCGTTTCTTTTAAGTGTTTACTAACTGCGTTATTTATTTTTATCAATTATAATGAATTACCTTAATACAGTCTAGATCCTCAAGTCGTTATTGGGGCTTCGTTTGGTGATTTGGTTGATGATAATCCTGATTTATTCAATCAGGCAAATCAAAAATTACTAGAAGATGTGGGCAACACAGTTGAACTACAATTTACCCTCAAAATATGTGTAGCTAGTAGTGATGATGAAGGTGAGGGAGAAGAGATAGCTACTAAAGATCATTTTATCCCAATGACAGGGAAAGGAATGTTAATGGTGGATCGTGTCACCGGTGAAGCGTTACATTCGATGTGGGTACTTCGAATAGCGCCAAGGAAAGTCGATGAACCTGTTGCTGAGGTTAAAGGGCTCAATCATGTGCGATCTATGAGTGACCCCATTGCTCCTGTTTTCGCTCCTGCTCCTCTTTCTACTGAACCACTTCTATGCAGAATTTGCGAACATTACCTACCAGCATACTATTTTGAACGTCACAACGAAACTTGCGCTGAGACACACCGATTAGAAATGCAAGTAAGTGAATGCAATGAAAAATTATCCGACTTGAAAGATACCTTGAAGGAACTTCGGTCAGCTCTCGAGAAAATAGGTGGTTACTCAGAACTTGCTTACTCAGGTATCCCGCTGCAACAACCAATTTCCTCTTCATCCAATACTCTTAGCCCTCTCAATCCTAGCAGGGCGGTCAACCCTCCTTTAATTCCTCATCACTCATTTAGAGCCAACCAGAGATCAATCTTGGAAGACATTGAAGAATTGATTAATGTAGCGCTTGATGTTTCGACGCCCTCGTCTTCCGATGACTCGACAGAACATACAATCGAAACTCTCAGATTGCTTTCCCCAAACTCTGAGAACAAGCTTGCTACCATTAGCAAATGGTCTTTCCGCAAAATCGAAGATCCCGCTTTGAATAAGCTGGCATTTGACGCCCTCCAGGCTGCACAAGAAAAAGCTAATGCGGTTAATAGAATGCGCAACACGATCCTTTATGCTGAACGAATCCGGATGGAATGGGAAGCCAAAGCTCAGCTTGCTTTTGCAGCTAATACCAAACATAATGACCGTTCTCCTCAACCTTCTCCTGCTTTGGTCGAAGATCATCACAGACCTCACTCAGCCCCATTAAAACCTCAGTTATCAAGGTTCAGCTCAGTTGATGTACCCAGACGAAGCATCTCAATAGACGCTTTAGTGAATGATCATCCACAACCTATGAAATCTCTGTCGCCTATTAATGCAGCGGCTGACGACAAAATAGCAAGGATGACAATTGCTGCTAGCAGTTCTAGAATCGGAACACCTCCGCGATCACCTAGGTATATCGATGTTCCCATCAGTGCCCCAAGTCGAAAGGGATCTGCTCAAATACCTTCGAAATCTGATACTCCACTTTCTGTTCTTCCCACGCCCCTCTCACCTCGTATTCCTTCTGCTGTTCCAGGCAAAGCTAAATCTGCTGCATCTATCAAGGATTTTGATATGCTTAAGCCTATCAGCAAAGGGGCGTTTGGTCAAGTATGGCTCGCAAAAAAGAAGATCACAGGTGATTATTATGCGATCAAAATTCTAAAGAAGCAAGATATGATTGCTAAAAATCAAATCATGAATGTAAGATCCGAGAGGAAAATCTTAATGAAGCAGTCTGATTCGGATTTTGTTGTAAAGCTATTCTACACCTTTAGTTCAAAAGATCATTTGTATTTGGTAATGGAATATTTGAACGGGGGTGATTGTGCAGCATTGGTAAAAGCATTGTCTAGTTTGCCAGAAGAGTGGACAAAAAACTATGTTGCTGAAGTGGTTTTGGGTTTAGAATACCTTCATTCTACAGGAGTTGTTCATCGGTATGTTTTACTTTTGGTTTAGAAATATTTTTTCAGTCATTAAGAAATAAAGCTAATCTCAATTAACGTATTTCATGCCATAGTGATCTCAAGCCTGACAATCTTCTAATTGATCAAAGAGGACATCTCAAATTGACTGATTTTGGGTTATCCAAAATTGGTCTTTTGGGTCGACAGGCTGCCGAACCACGTTCTTCAATCAGTCTTTCTGGTATGACGCGGGATTCAAGTCATGACCGGCGACGTCAAATTGTAGCAGAGTCAACAGTTCCTTCTACAAATTACTGTGCTCGATCTTCTGCTTGTTCAACGCCCGATTATTCTCCAATGACATTGCATTCATCATATTTCTTGGCGAGAACTGAAAGTGGGCAAAACACACCAAGTGACTCATCTTCGGACGCATTCAAGAAGGCCCACAAGTCTGGAGCTTTGAGTACATCATTCTCAGCCATTAGTGGGTTTAGTGGTCATCACGCCCAGCTTCCGCCTAAATCGTCAGATGTGGGACATCGTCATTTTGTTGGAACACCTGACTATCTGGCACCTGAAAGTATTTTAGGTATTGGTATGGATGAAATGGTTGATTGGGTATGGCGATGCTTTTGACTAAACATATGTTCTGCATTCACAAAAGATCCAAGCAGTTATCCATAATATATGTACAAAGCTGACTTTTTTTTTACATTTTTTTTAAGTGGGCGCTTGGAGTTATATGTTATGAGTCAGTGTCATTCATTTACTTTGATCTTCTTAATTCAATTACACCAACATATATATATATTTTTTTTGTATGAAGATTTTTGTATGGTGTTCCGCCTTTTCACGATGAGACACCCGATAAGGTGTTCGATAATATCCTCTCAAGAAGATTAGTTTGGCCAGAATCAGACGACCCTATCTCACCTGAAGCTATAGATTTTATGGATAGGTTGATGTGTACTGACCCTAAAAAAAGATTAGGTGCCCATGGAGCAGATGAAGTAAAGGCTCATCCTTTTTTGGCTGATATTGATTGGGCTCATCTTTTCAAATCCGAAGCTTCATTTGTTCCTTCTGTCACTGATCCCGAATCCACAGACTATTTCGATTCTAGAGGAGCTGCTCAGGTATTTCATGACGATGAAGATACAGCCCCCATCGCGCCTTCCTTCATTCACAATTTAGCAGCCGATTCTGCCCGGGAACCGCGGGAGAGATCCGATACAGCACCTCCTCAAGGAGGCAAAGGACGCACATCTGACGATTTTGGGACTTTCAATTTCAAAAATCTTCCTGTATTGGAGCGTGCAAACGAAGAAGTGATTCGCCGATTGCGTGGTGATCAAGCGTCTGAACGCATCAGCAGGCATCCCAGACACATGTCTTTGTCTGGACAAGCCCTCAAAGTGAGTATTATATTTATACGCGACCTTAGTAAGAAAATCTATGTGTCCATTTACTGTAACAGCTTTTTTGACCTGGATTTTATTTGCAGATCGGCGGTCCTGCTTCCCCAACTGATTCAGCACATTCAGCTCTTTCCGTGCCCCATAAGCCATTTATTGGGCATTCAGCCATTGCGCATAATCCGCACATTCGCCGTCCTTCTGATGGGGTGAATAAAATCATGATGACAGAAGGTTGTGATGATCCTGGAAGGAGAAATAGCATGCCATCCCGGATCCGTAGAGCCTCCTTTTCAGGTAGTCATAGCGCCGCTTCACCCATGCCTCCTGTTTCTGTCCCGCTTCCTCCTGAGAGTAAAGACCGTCACTTGTCCCCCTTAGTAGGCTCAACTGTTAGCTCACCTGGTCAATCATTCAAACCACTTTTCTTGCCTAAAGAACCCTCGCCTTCAAAACCAAGTTTGCCCCCTCACGAAAGAACCGTGGATTGCTTAGTGGCTGAAGACAATCCCATTAGCTCTAAGGTTAGCTCATTTCAAGATATGAATTGAAATTGGTTAGCGAAGGATGTTGTTCTTAATGAAATGTTTTTTTTAATTGTTTGCAACTAGGTACTTGAAACTATACTTGTGCGATTCGGATGTCGATGTGTGGTAGTGCCCAACGGGGCGGATGCCATTAGTTGTGCCATGGGTGATATTGCATTCGATGTCATCTTCATGGATCTTTTAATGCCAATCAGTAAGTTGATACTTTTCCATGATTGGGATGAGTATTATTTGACGTTTTTTCACTCATACATATTTATTTTAAGTTGAAGGACAAGATGTAGCGAGAATGATCAAATCAACCTCCAACCCAAATGCGTTGACCCCAATTGTCGCTGTTACATCTTTTGAGAGTTATATTTCGGAACAAGGTACTTTGTTTGCCGCCATATTAGGCAAGCCAGTTCAAAAAAAAGACGTGTTGGGAGTGATGAAAAAACTAGGATTTGTCGCTAAGCACGCCAAAAAAGATCAAAAAGAATCCAAATCATCTCACCATGCCATTGATGTAGTCAAACCAATCAGCTCTGAAGATCATTACCAAGGTCATTTTTTGGAGTCTGGTGAAAATTCAATGGAAACCCAAGAGATTCTTACGGTTGCGGCCTCTTAATGTCAGTCTTGAGTTCAAGTTATGATTTGTATTTGTATTATCATTCTAATTTCAGCAAGATTTTGAGCGTGGTGATCACCGTAAGTGAAATGTTTGAGAGGGGGTGATTGTGTAAAAATCTCAACGTTGATTTTCTTATCTTGTGCTATTATACGTCATTTTTATCTTACATGAGATTTTTTATAGTACATCTTTTAGTTTGCCGTAGCATGTGTTGCGATCATATTTCCCTTTTTGCTTTTCAACACTTGTTTTTGCTATGAATCTTTTTTATTATATATATCTAGAGAGAGAGAGAAACCAAAAATTTTACCTAATGTAAATATATAATTAGAATTTGCATTATATGAATGTGTTAAAGTTATTTTTTTTGGATGTGCTGAAATTTATTTATTAATATATATATATATATATATTTGTTTATATATTTTTTGATGATTATTTAATACAGCGAGATATCTATACAAATACATATATATAAATTTAGGGGTTGAACTAACTCAATTAGTCAATGAATTTACATTCTTTTGAGTAAATTTTTCTTTTACTTGTTTTGTTTTGTTTTATGAGGTAAGAGAAGAAAAATCAAAATATGCAAAAGAAAGACAGTTGAAGCTTGTGTTTTATGGAGGTTAAAGTTGATATGGTATGAATGAATAAATACATTAGGGGGTATCAATGTTGACCAATCCGCAATTAAATTAATTGCGGAAAATAATCTGCATACCCCAATTATCTTCCGCAATTATTTTTGCTAATAATTGGGTTATTAGACACTTTACGTGTCAATGTTCACCTCTTATCCAACATTTTTCTACTCAATTTTTCATAACCACATATTGGACACCTTTCTGTCATAACCACATCTTGGCCTATTTTCATTCATAACATCTGCAATTATATGTCATGTGACTTGCATACAAATCGATCATGGATGTGATGAGTTTGGGATCAGGTATTAGGAATGGAAATTGGGGTATAAGAGGCAGGATAATGCATTATTGTGGACTCCTTATCCACTAGCCCCAGGGCTAGTGGATAAGAATCTTCCGCAATTAATAATGTCTGATCCTGGGAAAAAAATTCCTGATCCCTAATTGCAGATCCCTGAAAATTGATACCCCCTAATAATTGTACAATAGCCTTGCAAAGATGTTACAAATATGGAAGGATCTGGAGAAAACCCCCTTCCCCTCCACCCTTCCTTTCTTACTTCTTGAATACAAATACTTTTTCTCACACACAATAGGGGGGGGGGGGGGGGGGGGTATCAATGTTCAGGGATCTGCAATTAGGGATCAGGAATTTTTTTCCCAGGATCAGACATTATTAATTGCGGAAGATTCTTATCCACTAGCCCTGGGGCTAGTGGATAAGGAATCCACAATAATGCATTATCCTGCCTCTTATACCCCAATTTCCATTCCTAATTCCTGATCCCAAACTCATCACATCCATGATTGAATTGTATGCAAGTCACATGACATATAATTACAGATGTTATGAATAAAAGTAGGCCAAGATGTGGTTATGACAGAAAGTTGTCCAATATGTGGTTATGAAAAATTGAGTAGAAAATTTTTGGATAAGAGGTGAACATTGACACGTAAAGTGTCTAATAACCCAATTATTAGCAAAAATAATTGCAGAAGATAATTGTGGTATAAGGATTTTTATCCGCAATTAATTTAATTTTGGATCCCTGAGCATTGATACCCCCTATTGTCAGGTTTGGTAATGCCAGAAAGTCATAAAGATTGGTAATAGTTGTACCTTGAGGCTGGCTTAGATATATTTTAGATATTATTGTAAGTAATAAAATTATTAGGGGGTATCAATGTTCAGGGATCTGCAATTAGGGATCAGACATTATTAACTGCAGATAATTCTTATCAACTAGCCTCAGGGCTAGAGGATAAGGATTGCAACATAATGCATTATCCCACCTCTTATACCCCAATTTCCATTCCTAATTCTTGATCCCAAACTCATCACATCCATGATTGATTTGTAAGCAAGTCACATAACATATAATTGTGGATGCCATCTTTATGTGTCTCTTCACTCTATACTACTTGATTTTGGCGGCAAACACATAACATTCTTTTCTATCTACACACCCCACCTGCTCATTTGGTGGCAAATTCCCACTTCCCACTTCCCACTCATCACCTAAACCTTCTACCAACAATAATAAAGCATCCCTCTACTAGGAAGCAACTTCACTCAGCTATGAATGCTATCACTTTAACTTTAGCTGCTGACTCTGATTCTGACTCAGGTTTGGAAGAAACTTTAGCTTATATGTCTTTTCAATGATCTTTATGAAGAAGAGTGTTGGCCAGTCATCTAGAAGAAGGAAAGAAAGGGGGAAGAAAAAGAGGAGGAAAGGAAAATAGGAAAGAAGGGTTTATAGAGAGTAGAAACAATAAGGTAATAAAATAATTGGATTTTGTCGGTCAGTTGTCTAGAAGAGGGAAAGAAAAGGGACAAAAAAGAAGAGAAACAAATAGGAAAAGATACTAAAGGTAAATAGAAAAAATAAAAGTAGTAATAAAAATATTTTATTTAAAATAAAACAACGACGAGTGAGTTGAGAGATGAACAATTTAAGGGTTTATTTAATATTAATATTATTTAAGTAAGAGTTCTGCGCGGCAAACACTATAATTCCTATCAGACTTAAGGCAACCTTTAATTTGTTATTGAGAATTTTTAATTAGATGGTAGTACTAATAAAAATAATAATAAACGTGATAAAATTATCTTTTAAATTGTTGAGTGTATAGTAAGTGATGAGGCTACAGGGGATTATCCAAGGCCCTTTTATAGGCAATGGGTCCTCTGAAGCGCCACTATATTTGTAAATACAATAATTAGAATAGAATAAAACAAGTATATCAAAGAGTAAATGAAACATAACAATGTAGAGAAAAACATGAAACAAATAATTAAAACCCCAATTAAGAATCCAATTTTCCCGCCATTGATTCTCAAATAAGTAAGTAGAAATAGTGAATAACTAAACAAGATTGGAACATAGAAACTATGAGAAAAATAATTCCAAACAGATGGTACAGTCTGATTTAAGGATATTTTAAGTGAAACAAAAAAATACTTTGACGCAACAAAACATGTAATTAATCTCAATTTAGTATAAATTACTTAATTGGTTTTTCCTGACATAATTAAGGGTCAAAAGAAGCGTCATTAATTATTGTTTAGTATTATATGAAAGGTGTTATTTAATATATAAATTTAAATAATTAATTTAAATATATTATAAGTCAATTTTACGCTTATAATTATAATATATGTTTTTTTTCAATTAATTAAATATAAATTTATAATTATTAAGTAACATAAAAATGCGCCATTATTTGTAGAATATATTATATTATGTTTAATTTAAATGTATATAAAAATTTATATAACCAATAAAATTAATATAACACTTGTATATAATAAAATACTATATAATTTTATTATGCAATAAAATAATAATTTATATTCATTAAATACAATTCTTACCCACTCTTTCAGGTTTTATAAGTTACATATCATTTACTGGACTCCTGGAATAGCCTGGCTGACAGATTTATTTAAAGAGAGGCAACGACGAGTTACTTGAGGGATGACACAAAAATGAGGTTTTATTAAATGACAAAATTATTTAAAGTAAGGGTTCTTTTCTTTGTGCAGAAAACACTATTATTTCTATCAGACTTAAAGCAACCTGTAATTAGTTATATAAAATTTTAAATTAGGATTTTAATACTAATAAAAATAATATAAACGTAATATATTAAAAAATATGTTCAAGTTTTGATTGTGTAGTAAGTGATGAGGATACAGGGGATTATCCAAGGCCTTTTTATAGGCAATGGGTCCTCTGAAGCGCCACTACATTTGTAAATACAAGAGTCATAATAAGATGAAACAAGAAAATAAAAGAATAAGTGAAACATAACAATTTAGAGAAAAATATGAAACAAATAATTAAAACCCCAAATAAGAACCAAATTTCCCCACAACTAATTCCCAAATCAGTAAGTAAAAATAGTGAGTAACTAAACAAGCCTGAGACATAGGAACTATGAGAAAAAATAATTCAAAACAGATGGTACAGTATGCTTTAAGGTTTTTTAAGTGAAACAAGTAAAAATATTTTGATGCAACAAAATATGTAATCAATTTTAATTTAGTATAAAGAAATTAATTAATTGTTCCAACTATGTAATTAAATAATTAATTTAAATGAAACAAGTAATTAATTTATTACTAAATTAAGTTGAGAATTTTAATACTATTTTATAAAATAAGTATTATAATTTATTTAATTTTTTATTGACACAATTAAGGGTCCAAAAAACAGCGGCAATAATTATGGATAATAGTATATGAAAAAGTATATTTTAATAATTAAATTTAATTAATTAAACTAATTACAATATAAGATAAACACTTGAATATAATTATCTTATAAGTTTTTAATTAATTAATTTATAATTATTAAATAAACAATGTGCCCTTTGTTATGGAATATAATTAAATGCTTTTAAATTATCTTATATTAAAATTAAAATAATATTTACTTTATTTATATAAATAAAATATTAATAGAAATTTATTATGTAATATAATATTAATGTTAAATGCATACTCTGCAATTATTATGTCTTTATTTAATTCCAATAAATTGTATGTTTATTTACTGGGCTCCTGGAACAGCCTGGCTGACACTCCCTCACTCCAAAAAAAACAATAAAAAAAATGCTATGATTTTTTCTTTTTATACTTTTTTAATAGAGTAGGAAGGTTTGAAATTTCTTTACCAGGTATCCATGCATCATATTCAGATGACTTATTTTTAAATCTCAATAAATACTCAGTACCTCTTTCAGAAGTGATAATTCTATCATTAAGAATTTTATCAATTTCTGCAGTTTCAGTGACTTACTGAGGGTTTTTTTTAGGTCTACCTCTTCTTTTTGGAAATAAGTCACTGTTGGAAGTATAAGGGTTTAACAGGGAAATGGGGAAACAGGATGTTTTCTATCATATGGAGAGTATAACACAACTTCAACTGCATTATCTCCAATCATTTTTTTCACAACAAAAGGACACACAAAAGGATCTTTTAATTTGTTGTTACCCTGTAAACTGAAGTGGACAGTAGATATCAACACTTTATCACCCTCTTTAAATGTGTGTTCTTTATGGGATTTATCCCATCTCTTCTTCTCATATTCAAATGCTTTATCAATACAAGATTGAGCATGTTTTCTGCACAGTTGTTGCATTTGAACAAAAGATTTGACACCAGGGTGTAATTCCAAATTAGGCAATTTACTATTGAGTATTTTGACAGGAGTATGAGGGACATAACCTAGCCAAAGCTCAAAAGGTTTCTTTTGAGTAACAGAGTGAACAGTGCTATTATAAGCAAATTCAAGACTAGGTAATAAGGTGACCCAGTCATGAGTAAATCTGTCATTGTCTTTATATTCCAATCCAAAGGCACGATACCTTCTAATCATATCCTCTAGAGTTTGAATCATTCTTTCAGCTAGACCATCAGTTTGGGGATGGTGAGCAGTAGATAATTTTAATTCACAACCACATATATCCATTAGAGACATCCAGAATTCAGATGTAAATTTTGGATCTCTGTCAGATATAATGGCTTCAGGGAATCCAACTATATTGAACATATTACACCACCATAAGAAATCCAAGTCTTTGGTGGAGACATCTTTATGGGTGAAAACAAATTTGCACATTTTAGTAAATCTATCCACTATTACCCAACAAGAATTATAATTTTCTTTACCTGCAATAGGAAGACCAGTGAGAAAATCCATATTAATGATTTTCCAGGGAGCATCAAGTGCTTCAATTTTCTGTAATAACCCTGCTCTCTTACAAGTCATTCTTTTGGATTTCTGGCATGAATCACAAGATTCAACATATAATTTTGCATCTTCAGACATATTAGCCCACCAAGCAGTGTTTTTGAGTCTAATCAGTGTCTTCTCAAGATCAAAATGACCAGCTAATATGTCATCATGACAAAGTTTGAGGATAATTTCTTTCATAGAAGGAGAAATTACAATTACATTAGTAAGCTTTCTTCTATAATAAATATATCCATCTTTAATAGAAAACTTTCCCTTAATTAAAGCATTCTGATATTTAGCGGGAAGAGTTTTAATCAATGCCTGAATAGAAGCATTTTTAGGATCATTCAAGATAGTAAATAATCTATTTAAATCAGAATCCTTATCATATGAATCCAAAATTAATTGTAATAACTCCTCTTCCATATCAACTATAAATATACCATGGATATGAACAGTATCATCTTCAGGTACATAAGCAGGATTTGAGTCATTATTTTTCAGAGGCAATCTGGAGAGCATATCAACATTGGAGTGAACATTTCCAGCCCTATGGATAATTGTCATCCGTCCTCTGTATTCTTGAACAGCAAGTTGCCACCTGAACATATGTCTATTTGGTGTCTTCAGGTTTAAGAGGGACTTCACAGCACTACAGTCAGTTACCAATTCAAACCTTTGATCATCTAGATAGTAATGAAGTTTCTCAAGAGCCCAAACAACTGCTAAGCACTCTAATTGAGTGGCACCATATTTCAATTCACTATTTCTCAAGGTTCTTGAAATATAACAAATTACAACCTCTGAGGATTTATCATTTATAATTTGTTTCTGGTGAAGGGCAGCACCCAGACCAACAAAGCTAGCATCTGTGTATAGGACAAAAGGTTTGTTGAAATCTGGAAGAGCTAAGATAGAGGCTGTCATTAAGCAAAATTTTATGGCATCAAAAGCTTTTTGACAGTCATTATTCTAGAGAAAGGCAACATCTTTTCTGGTCAGTTTTGTAAGAGGCAAGGCTATGACCTGATAATTTTTAATATATTGTCTATAATAGCCACACATACCCAAAAAACTTTGGATTTCTCTTACAGAAGTTGGTTCTTTCACATTTTGAATTGCAGAAAATTTGTTTTGGTCTACACAAATTTGTAAGCCTGACACAACATGGCCAAGGACTTTCAAAGATTGAAAACCAAATTTACACTTTTTTAAAGATAAGGTCATATTGATTTCATCCATTTTTTGGAAAACTCTATTCAAGTGAATCATATGTTCATCAAAAGTTTAGGAAAAAACAATAATATCATCAATATAAACCATGAGCCAACCTTCAATAATTTCTTGATGGAAAGTGTTATCCATAACTTTCTGGAAAACTGAAGGAGCATTTTTAGGACCAAATGGCATCCTAACATACTTATATATTCCCATATGAGTAGCAATAAGCAAAACAGTTTGAGAATTTTTCTCAACTGGAACTTGATGATAACCTTTATTACCATCCAGACAACTAATAAATTTTGCACCTTGCAAGGTAGCATGTATTGAATTAATTCTGGGTAAAGGATAAATATCATCAACAGTATAAGTATTTAAAGCTCTGTAATCTCCACATAATCTAGCTTTATCTTTTTCATAAGAAATCAAGACTGGGGAGATGACACAATATTTGGGGGTGACATCCACTTTCTCAATGATATTCATTTTCAATAATGTTTCAATATTATCTTCAATATCTTTTCTTTTTAATGGAGAAGCAGGATATGGTTTTTTCTTAAGGGTAGGAGGAATATCACTCAAATTACAGGATAAGGTAATTTTCATCTCTTCCTGAACAATTCCCAAGACATGAGAACCATGAGCAAAAGCCATAGGGAAAGAGGTAATAGAGGCAACAATAGAATCCTTTTGTTCACTAGTCAACTGATCACCAAAAGAAGCAGTATTTATTTCATGTAATAAATCATCCATTTCAGTTGTTGTTCTGCCTTTACACTGGATTAGTGAGTTACAAGACTTTAACAGATGCCCAGAAGGTTTTCTAGAGGAGAAAATTTTGAATTTCCTTTTTCCATTCAATTCCAAGGTGAAGCAATTATTTGCTGGGTCCAATTTCACACCAAACATGGTTAAAATATCATTACCCATAATAAACCAATTGCTTAAATTATCATTTTGCATGACAACAAATTCACAAATAGCTCTGACAGAACCACCATTATATTTGAAGAATACAGAGGTTTTGTATTTGCCAATAGGAATTAAGGTAGAACCATACCCTCTCCATTTTTCAGAAGTTATAGGTAATAATTTACTCAAATAATCCTTATCTACTGAAGCTAAAGCCTTTTCAGAGACTACACTTTCTCCAGCACCAGAGTCAAGAACTACATCAACATTTTTACCATTAATGATAACAGGTGCTTTCAAGGGGGATATGGCTATAGAATTGTTAGTAATATCTTTAATTATTTCAGCATTTTCCACTGAAGATAAATCCAATACACAATCTTCAGATATATTATCTAAATAATGGACATCCTTTTCTAACATTAAAACATCTTTAACAGAGTCATTGCCATAGGAGATATTACTTTCACAATCACTAGAAGAATTATTGACATTGATTTCAGCCTCATCATTGTCTTCATTTTGTTCAACAAGATGAATTTTCTTGTCACAAACATGACTCTTTTGCCATTGTTTGTTACATTTATAACAAGTATTTGTTGCATATTTTTTAGGTGCAACTGGGGCAGAGGGTTTACCAGATTTTTCTGGGAGCTTTGTAGAAGGTTTATTCTGATCATTATAAGATTTACCAAGGTAATTCTTTGGTTCATATCTATGGTTGAGTAGTACCTCATTACAGATATTAATGAAAGAAGAATTTTCACTTACATGCTCAGTTCTTGTCAGGCTAAGGTCAAGTACAAGGACGTGAACTAGCTTGAATAGTCAGTTGTCTAGAAGATTTTAATGGTCCTATATGAATACTGTAGTTTTAATCCACTAAGTTGTAAAATATAATCAAATATAAAGGTCTCAGTAATATAATTCTCACTATTCTTATATATGGCTTACAATCTTTGTAGTTGGTAGAAAAATAGATTATTTAATTCAGATACTATTCAAAAGTCTTATAAAAGTACTAATTGATATGTATTGTAATTTATTTGGTTATATTGGTTGAATTGTAATGATAAAGAATGAAGAAATACAACCCAAAAACCTCCTCCCTTTATACACACTGAGTTCCCCAATGATTCCCTTGATTTACCACCCAATACAAAGTTAATGACGCCTCTAAACAACTAATAGACATGCCCATCAACATTCCCAGTAACCCATGACATAATTAGAAGAATAACAACCGCCAAAATCCTGTAATAATAAGGGAAATCCATCAAAATTAAAGAAAAAGACAAAAAGAGAGTATATGCGTATAAAACAATAATATTAAAGACTAAAGGAGACTTTTTAAGGTTAATAATAGCTTAATAATAAGGGGGATTGACTGTAGAAATAATGGGGCTAATCCTGACATTATACTACGTGAAATTCCCATTCAAAAATAACCAAAATTGACTGAGAAACCACCCAAAAACTTAAAAAAGAGCGTGAGATGTGGGGTAACTACATGCAGTTCTTGGCAGGCTCTTGCACGGGTAAATCCTTGACTAAAATTAGGCGAATTTAAGCGTGGTGATGAAATAAAGTGCCAAGAGTGAGGTTATTAATGAAATTAGTGCATATAAACAAGGTCAATGCATTATTAATTAAGCTAGGACACTAAATAAGCGCCTGTCGCCTATTTTAGTGTGTTTCCCCACAGTGGGCGTAGAATGTGGGGTAATTATAGTGTGAAAAAGCTAACTTTGCTAAAAATGAAGCTATTCACACGGGAAAAAAGCAGGCAGTATGTGGCCAGTACACAGAAGCCATTTCTGGCATAAAAAACACCAAATTTGAAAAGTGTTATTTTTATGCATTTAAAAAGCCAAATAAATAGTTCTAAATGAGTCCAATTGATCTGTCAAAGCGCAATTTTGATATTCTCAATTTTATAGCGCATATAGTCAACTTTTAAGTGAAATAAAGTGCATTTCTTGTTTTTTGCATAAAACAATGAATATAACAGCTTTAAGTGTACTTAAAAATTATGTAGCCTTATACTTAAGGTTCTTAAGATTACCCTAACATATTCCAACTTAATATTAAGTACATAAGACCTATAAAAGGTGGATATATGCGTGTATATAAGGTGTTATAATGGCATTTTTTGTGTATTATCATAATTTTACTTATGTATACTATTTGTGTACTCTTATTTATTATTCACATGTATAGTTCATGTGTTTTACATAACTTATAATTACTTTTTACTCAGTCCTGGAGATATACAGGCTGACACTCGCCCACCCAAAAAAAACAATAAAAAAAATGATAAGTTATACATTTTATTTTATTAATTTGTAATTTTCAGGTATTCAGAATAAATCTGTAGCATTAAAGATTCAACTTTAAAGAAATAAAACATAATAAAATATTATGAGTACTGGTTTTTTAACCCCTCATCTGGTTGAACAGAAATTTATTTCTGTTTAAATTTTTTAAGAAGGGTGGATAAATTAGAAATTTCTTTTTCAGGTATCCATTTATCAAATTCATTTGATTTCCCTTTAAATCTTAGTAAATACTCAGTTCCTTTTTCTTTAGTAAGGATTCTTTTCTTGAGTATTTTTTCAATCTCTGCTTTTTCCACAATTTCTTCAGGTTGCTTTTTAGGCCTTCCCCTTCTTTTTGGAAATAAGTCAGGATCATTTGCATGGTAAGGTTTCAATAATGAGATAGGGAAAACTGGATGTTTCCTGTCATATGGAGCATATAATATGACTTCCACTGCATTATTCCCAACCATTTTATTTACTACAAAAGGTCCTACAAAGGGATCCTTTAATTTAACATTACCTTGTAAGTTAAAATGTAGTGTTGATATGAGGACTTCATCTCCCTTTTTAAATTCAAATTCTTTATGAGATTTGTCCCACCTTTTCTTTTCATATTCAACTGCTTTTTGGATGCATTCTTCTGCATGCTTTCTACACATTTGTTGCATATGAATAAAGGATTTAGTGCCAGGGTGTATATCCAACCTTGGTAGTTTATTTAAATGATTTACTGGGGTATTTGGTACATATCCCAGCCAGAGTTCAAATGGTTTCTTCTCTGTTACAGAATGAGTTGTGCTGTTATAAGCAAATTCAAGGCCAGGAATTAATGTTACCCAGTCATGTGTGAATTTCTCATTGTCTTTGTATTCTAATCCAAAGGCACAATATCTTCTGATCATGTCTTCTAGAGTTTGTATCATCCTCTCAGCCAGCCCATCAGTTTGTGGATGGTGTGCTGTAGACAATTTTAATTGACAACCTGATACTTCCATCAAAGATGTCCAGAACTCTGAAGTAAATTTAGGGTCTCTGTCAGAGATTATGGCTTTGGGGAACCCAGCAGTATTCATCATCTGAGTCCACCATAGTAATGCCAAGTCTTTTGCAGATACCTCTTTATGGGTAGGGATAAACTTACACATTTTTGTTAATCTATCCACTATTACCCAGCAAGAATTGAAACTTTCTTTTCCTGCTAATGGCAAGCCAGTTACAAAATCCATGTTTATAATTTCCCATGGAGCTTTTGGCTGCTCTATTTGTTGTAACAACCCAGCTCTCTTCCCAGTTAATCTTTTAGATTTCTGACAAGAGTCACATGTTTAAATGTATTTTTGTACATCCTCTTTCATGTTTATCCACCAAGCTGTATTTTTAACTCTGGTTAATGTTTTGTTAAAGTCAAAATGACCAGCTAAGATGTCATCATGACAAGTACTCAACATTAAATCTTTCATAGAAGGTGGTATTACTATTACATTGCTTAACTTTTTCCTGTAATATATATATCCATCTTCAATTGATAGTTTACCTTTTTCCAACGCATTTTTATACTTTGGAGGCAAGGTTTTAATTAATGCACTCATGGAGGCATTTGTTGGATCATTAAGAATGGTAGATAGCTTAGACAAATATTTATCAGATGAATAATTTTCCAATATAGTTTGCATAAACTCTTCTTCTAAATCCACTATATAAATCCCAAATATATGTATAACCTCATTTTCAGGCACATAAGCTGGGTTGTCAGCATCATTTGGAAAAGGACTTCTGGATAATAAATCCACATTTGAATGCAATGTTCCTGCTCTGTGAGTGATTGTCATTCTTCCTCTGTACTCTTGTACAGCTAGTTGCCATCTAAACATGTGCCTATTAGGTGTTTTCATGTTTAGTAATGATTTTACTGCACTGCAATCTGTTATAAGTTCAAACTTCTGGTCTTCCAGATAGTAATGAAGTTTCTCCAAAGCCCACACCACGGCTAAACATTCTAGCTGTGTGGCACCATACCTTAATTCTGTTTTTCTTAAGGTTCTGGATATATAACAGATAACTACTTCAGATAATTTTCCATTTATTATCTGTTTTTGCTGTAAAGCAGCACCCAAACCTATGAAACTTGCATCAGTGTACAAGATAAAAGGTAGGGTGAAATCTGGCAGTCCCAATATTGGAGCTGACATTAAACATTCCTTTAATTTATTTAAGGCGTGTTGTCTTTCATTATTCCAAATGAAAGCTTCATTCTTCCTGATTAATGTTGTTAAAGGGGCTGCAATGGATTGGTAATTTTTACTATATTGTCTATAATATCCACACATACCCAAAAAACTTTGAACCTCTTTAACATTTTTAGGTATCCCAATGTTTTTAATTGCTGCCACTTTATTCTGGTCAACACAAATTTGTAATCCAGATACAACATGTCCAAGTACTTTCAAGGATTGAAATCCAAACTTACATTTCTTTAATGCAATAGTCATATTAATTTCATCCATTTTTTGAAAGACTCTTTTAAGGTGATTTAAATGTTCATCATATGTTTTTGAAAACACTATGATGTCATCAATATAGACCAATAGCCATCCTTCAACCATTTCCTGATGAAAAACACTATCCATCAATTTTTGGAAGACTGAAGGGGCATTCTTTGGGCCAAATGGCATTCTCACATACTTATATATACCCATATGTGTGGTTATTAATAAGTAATTTTGAGAATTTCTTTCCACAGGAATCTGGTGGTAACCCTTGTTCCCATCCAGACAGGAAATATATTTTGCTCCTTGTAAGGTAGCATGGATAGAAGCTATCCTTGGTAGAGGGTAAATATCATCTACTGTATATGTATTCAGAGCTCTATAATCACCGCATAATCTTGCCTTATCTTTTTCATAAGAGATTAATACTGGTGAAATGACACAATACTTAGGTGTTGTGTCCACTTTTTCAACAATACCCATTTCCAACAACAATTTTATATTGTCTTCAATATCTTTCCTTTTTGCAGGAGATGCTGGGTAAGGTTTCTTTTTTAAGCTTCCAGGAATATTATCCAGATCACAGCTTAGAGAGATTTTCATCTCATGGTCTTTGACCAATCCTAGTTCATTTGATCCATGAGCAAATGCCATAGGATATGATTTAATCAACTTCAAAATGTCTTCTTGTTCAATTTTTGAGAGTTGAGGACTGAAAGAGGCCTTTTGGATTTCATTTTCCAATTCACCCACTTCATTGGTGGCTCTTCCACCTTGCAGTTGTTCTTCTCTAGGAGAAATGGCATATACTGAATTTTCAGAACATATTTTGAATTTCCTTTTACCATTCACCCCTATGGTGAAACAACTGCTTGCAGGATCTAGTTTAATGCCAAATTTTGTCAATAAATCATTGCCAATAATAAACCAATCACTACAATTATTATTATCCATTACTACAAATTCACAAACTGCTCTAACATATCCATTATTATATTTAAAGAATACAGCAGTTTTGTATTTGCCAATTGGATTTAATACTGAACCAAAACCCCTCCAGTTCTTTGTCTGAACAGGTTCTAGTTTTTCCTGGTACTTACTATCAAGTTTCATTAATGCATTAAGTGAAACTACACTACCTGCAGCCCCAGTGTCAAGAATGGCATTCATTTCTTTTCCACATATGATAATAGGTGCTCTGATAGGTGTTATTTTGTAAGTGTCATGAGATACATCTTTAATTATTTCAGCTTCCTCTATGGAAGTTAAAGATGTGTCTGTATGAGGTATAGCATCATTCAGGAACATTATATCCTGTTCTAATACAAATATCTCATTTTCATCATCACTGTAAGATATGTTACTTTTACAATCCTCACTGGATTCCACATTCTCATCTTCATGATTACTAGGTCCAGAATTCTGTGAGGTTTCAATAACATTTATTCTTTTCTTACACGTGTGACCTTTAACCCAAGGTTCATTACATTTGTAACAAGTGTTATTTTCTTGTCTCTTAGGGACAAGGGGAGCTGAAGGTTTTTTCTTTTCCACTGGTAACTTACTTGTAGTAGGTTTTACCACGTCAACACTTTGTCTGTAATTACTATACTTGGTTTCATACTTGTGGTTTAATAATATCTCATTGCATATATTAATGAATCCAGAGGTGTCTCTGACAGTTTCAGTTCTAGCTACAATAATGTCTCTAACTGATATAGGCAATTTGTATATTATTTTTTCTTTCCACTCTTCATAATCCATTTTGGGATCCATAGCTTTCATGATTTTTATTAAATTCATTAAGAAGACCATGGGTTTATCTCCAGCATTTGGATTATATCTGGCCCTTTCATACAGTCTTTGTTGAGTGATTCTAAATTTTGGGCCACCAAATTGCCTTTCAATTAGTGCCTTCCATTCATTCCAGGAGTAATTAATTCCCTCACTCAATACAGATTCAAACCATAATAAGGCCACATCTGTAAATAAAGATATTAACTTTGAAGTAATTTCTTCATCAGGTAATTTATATGAAAATTTTAAGTTATCAATTCTTTGTATGAATTGCTGCCAATCAGATTTTGAATCCCCGTCAAAAGAAGGGTACTGATCTAACTTAGGCCAGTTCTTTTGGCTAGTTTTAGCTTCCCTAACCTGAGGAATATTGAGTAATTCACTCACTTTAGAAAGATGATCATTAATTTCATCTTTTACTGATTTTATATTCTCAGAGCCCATGACACTATGTTCATGTTCCATCATTGGTTTATCATCAGAGTTATTAAGGAGGAAAAGGATAGTGTCCCCTACAGGAGTCGAACCTGTGACCACTTATGACATGTTAGTTGCTCTAACCACTGAGCTAAGGAAACCAGTGCGAGGTGTACCCACAACACCCCCCCGTGCACCGAGCTGACTAGGCAACTACCTTACCGCAGCCTGGGGATTAGCCAGATAACGCTGGGCCCATAACCTATTAAGGAGGAAAAGGATAGTGTCCCCTACAGGAGTCGAACCTGTGACCACTTATGACATGTTAGTTGCTCTAACCACTGAGCTAAGGAAACCAGTGCGAGGTGTACCCACAACACCTTACCAGTGAAAACCAGAATATTGGGATTATATTGGCCAACATTTGACATATACCTAATACGCTGGTCATAATCTTGCCTTGGGTCAACTTTTTTGGTAGTTTTCTTGCTCATATGGAGGCGTATAACTAGCTCATTATGTATAGTAGATAGACATACCTCCAAATCATAAACTTCACGCAAAGCCTTTTGCAATTCAATTTGGTATTTGGTCGGATCAGTTTCAAGAAATTCTTGAAGGAACTCGCGTTGTTCATCATCAAGCTTGAATGGTTGGCCATGTTTGAGCTAAGTTGATGGGTCAGTAACCACAGCTCTTGTGCTGTGGTAGAGCTTCAACCAACGATATAGAGAGTTTCAATGAATTTTTGAGGCATTTTTTAAATTTATTACAGATAAGCTTTCCCCATCAATAGCGGCATTGACAGCCTTGACCTTCAATTGGGGGTCGTACTTGATGAACACCATGGATGGAGGTTGATTTGAGAGGAAAGAACACTGAAAACAAAAAGAAAAAGATTAGAGAAAGAAAAAAAAACAAAGGAAAAAAAACTTACGAAATATGTGTTTATAAAAAAAGACCACCAGGAAAAAGAAAAAGCAATCGGGCGATAAAATAAGAAGTTGAGGGGGGAGAATGCTGAAAACAGAAAGAAAAAGATTAGAGGAAGAAAAAAAAACAAAGGAAAAAAAACTTACAAAATATGTGCTTATAAAAAAAGACCACCAGGAGAAAGAAAAAGCGATTGGGCAATAAAATAAGAAGTTGAGGGGGGAGAATTCTGAAAACAGAAAGAAAAAGATTAGAGGAAGAAAAAAAAACAAAGGAAAAAAAAACTTACAAAATATGTGTTTATAAAAAAAGACCACCAGGAGAAAGAAAAAGCGATCGGGCAATAAAATAAGAAGTTGAGGGGGGAGAAAGCTGAAAACAGAAAGAAAAAGATTAGAGAAAGAAAAAAAAATAAAGGAAAAAAAATAAACTTACGAAATATGTGTTTATAAAAAAAGACCACCAGGAGAAAGAAAAAGCGATCAGGCAATAAAATAAGAAGTGGAGGGGGGACAAAGCTGAAAACAGAAAGAAAAAAAAACAAAGGAAAAAAAAATAAACTTACAAAATATGTGTTTATAAAAAAAGACCACCAGGAGAAAGAAAAATCGATTGGGTGAATAAAAATAAGAAGTGAAGGGGGGAGATTTCTGAAAACAGAAAGAAAAGATTAGAGAAAGAAAAAAAACAAAGGAAAAAAAATAAACTTACGAAATATGTCTTTATAAAAAAAGACCACCGGGAGAAAGAAAAAGCGATTGGGTGAATAAAAATAAGAAGTGAAGGGGGGAGATTTCTGAAAACAGAAAGAAAAAAAACAAAGGAAAAAAAAATAAACTTACAAAATATGTCTTTATAAAAAAAGACCACCGGGAGAAAGAAAAAGCAATTGGGTGAATAAAAATAAGAAGTGGAGGGATGAGAGTGTCCAGGATTGATAGGAGGGTGGAATCGTTCACCAGGAATTGATTGGGAGGATGGGTTGGATGGGGTGGGCCAGCTCTGGTGGTGACATGTCACAAGGTAGATGCTCAATCAAGTTTTTTTTGACAGCTGATGACACGGAAAACCTACCAAAATTGCTGTGAATAAGTGGCAAAAAAAATTTACAGCTGCACCAAGACTAAATAACATAGCTGTACACGATTGATGAATATTTTTTAACGCGCGTTTAGTTAAAGAATTTGCATACGGCTGATGAATATTGCAATTAAGTAACAAATGGCGCCAGTAAAATGCATATAGCTACTGAATATTTGCTGAAACGGCTGTGGATGCTCTAACAAAACTGAGCTATTAATCTGCATCAGTATCTACCTTTTTCTTTTCTTTTCCTATACTATCTTTTCATTTTTTCAACAAAGAGGCATGCTTTTAATACTTTATAAAATTTTAATGAAATAAAGATCAAGTTAAGTTCAACACGCTATATTGCTCTGAACCAAAAAGAAAAAACAAAATAAAACATTGAAATTTGAAGTTTCAAATGATAGTGGAAAGAAGAAACAGGAAAGAAAAAGAAATGCTTTGGCTTATCTAATCCTTGGTTTTGTAATTCATATTTTCATGTTTTTTTGATGTTTTTTTTTTTTTTTTTTTTTTAAATACATATCACCAGAAAAAAAACATGGGCACCTGATAGCAAGTGCCAATCCCTATCTTTGACTTAACTCAATTTCAGCTGAGCTGTAATTCTTCTGGAAAGACTGCGCACTGAACAATGAGCGCACTAGCTCACGTAACATCAAATCAAATTTACTCTTAAGTCAAAACTAAATATAGATAAGCACCTGCTAGCAGGTGCCATATGATTTTTTGCGGTGTATATGTTTATATATATTAAAACAGCAAGTTACACAACATTGATATCTAGCCTTTACTCCGGTAGATTTCCTAACAATATCCCTCTTACTCAGTAGCTTCTCTATTAGTACATTATGTTATTGCCCTGTTCCTTCCCTGTTTGCCTCTCTCAGCCTGTATTTACTATTCTGCCCTTCTTCTTCATGCCCCTCGTTGGGTGAGATTGTATGAAATTAATAAAAAAAAGGTAATATCTAGCCCTCTATGCTCTCTAAACTCTACTGATTCTCCGAAACATGTCCTACTGTTCTGCCCAGCTCATGAGGAAGCCCGTAACCTCCTGAGAATGGAGGCGAAACTCCACCAAATTTCATTTACCACCTGTGCTTTACTCTCCCCCTCCCCCCTCCCCCATCACTGAATCTAAATCTAAATCTGTTGCTCAGTTTCTGATTAATACCAATAGATTCCCCAATAATCTCCCACTGTCTCACTAACCACGAGTTCATGTCTAGAATGCCCTGCTTTTTCCTTCTCTCATTTGTTTCACTCAACTTGTATTTAGTACATCCTGTTTTCTTTATCCTTCATGCTCCTTGTTGAGTGAGATTGTACGAAATAAAAAAAAAACATTGATATCTATCTTAGAAGGAAATCTAAGTGGGTTTGGTTTGAAATGAATAGACAATTCGTGCATGCTGTGAGCTAACCTAACGTCTCACTTAATGTTATGTCTATTCATATATGACAAGGTCACATGATTCGTAAAGATAAGCGCCAAATTGCATATCAATAACCAATTTTTTGGATATGAGCCGTCTGAGTGCGGACAGGCGAAATTCTCAAAAGGTGACAAGTTGTAACACCAACTCCAACCTGTTTCAAACGTCATCGCAATCAGACAACAACGCTCAATATCAATCCCCACCATCTCTAAAAGCTCTCAACCGAGATACGCATAGATTCAAACCCAAGCGAGAAAATAAAGGAGACTATAAGCTAAACTAAACTAAGCAACAAAGACGAAACGACAAAAAAAATTGAGCCGGAGTTTTATTTTTACTTTTATTTTCTGATTTCAGCTCGCTCCTTGTAATCAATCAACCAACTTAATCTCTGTTACCAAGTATCGTTTCAAAGAGGTCCTCTGCTCCATTAAATCAGGACCTTTGGTTGAGCAAATTCATTAAATAGACGTGAACTAGGAGAACAAATATATATACATATATATATATATATATATATATATATATATATAAATACATATCCAGCAGCACTTGACGACGGTTTGAGACTCATATTTTAGTGATTATTGAACCATGTATCCACCAGATGTTTTGAGCTCAACACTAGTGGTGGGTTGTTTGCGAACAGTTCAAGATGGCAGCTATCAGAGATTGATAGAAAAATTGGAAAGACAAGGAAGCGGGGAAAATGTCAAAGTTGAGCGGCAACTCTGGGATAGAGTGGCTGATGGTGGTAAGTCACGCTAATGATTACTAGTGCGGCTCATATAGACCAAACTTTTTGCTGCCTCATATGAAGCTCATTACTTTTCAATATTTGGTACCGCATATGGGCTCGTTAACTTTTCAGCTACAAGCCTTTCATCAAGCAAGTATGATGCAATACACTTGCTCTTTCAGCTTTCCGACATCACGAGCGGAATACCATCACTTTGCACAGCCATTACTAGTGCCCTGCGAAGAGGGGGTAAGCTACATTGGTCTTGCGGTAACCAAGAAAATTTCCTTTTGAAAGATCAAGACTACGAAACCATCGACTTGAGCAAACACGCTTGGGTCAAAAAATCAGAAGTCCGAAATACGATATCGGATGAGGTGAGGATTGTGATTCATTCTATTTTTCTTCTAAATTATCACAACACTAATCCTCTTTTCGTATGCTTTGAATTGGTTTTAATAACCAAGAATGAGGTTAATAGCAGCATTGCTGTGCCATTGAAGCATCGGTCGAGAGGGAACGCCAAAGCAGCTATTTGGTCGTTTACCAAAGATGACGATATTGCTGCTAGTAATCTGATTGATGAATCCACACTGCTAACCGAGGAGGACAAAATCAAACCGATCCCAGTGGCGGAGTGTGGCCCAGGAACAGGCCAAAAGCCTAAGAAGGCGTGTAAGAATTGTACATGTGGCTTGCGGGAACTGGAAATGGTCCAGGAAAACGACTTGCCGCCAGCTCTGAAGCCCAAGACGGGAGATGAAGGTGAAGAAGGGCAAGGGAAGTTCACTAGTAGCTGTGGAAGTTGCTATCTTGGCGATGCGTTCAGATGTTCAAGTTGTCCTTACCTAGGTTAGTAACATGATAGACTTGGGAAGATTGATAGGACATATTTACTGATGTAACGTATGACAGGTATGCCGGCATTTGAACCAGGGCAGAAGGTGAAGTTGACGGCAGAGATGGGAGATGATTTTTGAGGATTGGAGAGAAATAGGCCAAGAAAGGGAGTGTAAAGTAAAGCGGGTATGATGTGGAAGGATAGGAATTGAAGATTAAAGCAAAACAAATGATAAGGTAACCCTTGTGATATAAATTTGAGTGTTGTTTGTTGCCTTGGCCTCGTTTGATCGTTACGTTTATTGTTCCCACCCAATTATTGAGCCACTCCTTTATAATCCATTTAATCAGATTGAAACATTGAATTGGTTGTTTATTTTAATTTTTACTTTAATCTTCTCTATCTTTGTCTTTATTTATCCCCATCCCCTCCCCTTTCTATTCGTCACTATTGTCTTTGTCTCAAAGCTTGTTACTCTTGATTAGTCAATGCAGATGGGAACAACTGCTCTCTAACCCTTTCTTCATTTTTTCATCTCTTCCCTTTTCTCTCTCTCTATTTTTTCTTTTTCCTTTTCCTTTTCCTTTTCCTTTTTCTTTTTCTTTTTCTTTTACTCCTTTTACTTGATCTGGCCTTTTATTTTGATTCCCCTCCTGTTTCTCATTGTTCTTCTCACTTGTAAGATTTTTCTTCCTTCAATCCCCATATCATTTTCATCACATTCAATCTTCACAATCCCTCTTCAGTTTTTTATTTATTTATTTATACACACATCCCTGCCTTGAGTCTTTTAGCATTTGTACCATTACACACCATCACTCTCAACTTCAATTCCAACTTTTATACTTTCACTCGCCTTTGGCCATGGCTCAAAACATTCCTTCTGTCTCCGATCATGATCTTTTTCGCACTTGCGACACTCAACACCTAGCCTCACCTGCTACCGAAAGAGTTCCTGACCCCTCATCCGAACCTAACATCGACTCAGCTTCTTCTCCTTCTCCTTCAGCTTCCTCGTCCTCTCCACTCTTTCCTTCCTCTTTATCTTCAACACTTGATTCAAGCCAGCGTAGTGTATCTCGATCGTCTCTCTCAGCTGTTTTAGGGCCTCCCCTCTCTCATTCCACCTCTTGTTCAACTTCGCCATCTCCCATTAATGTCTCCACTAGTCTGCGTTCAAGTACGATTCCACTTTACTCTTCACCTTTGGCCCAAACTGCCATACCGCTCACTGAAAATGAGTCAGAATTGGAGCCTACCGGTGCAGCCGTACCTATTGAATATAAAACCGTTCCTCTCCAAGAATGTCAGAGCTTACTTTCTTTGGGTGCCTCTACACCTTATATCAAACCTTCGTCTAACCAGTTTGGAACTACGGTCGATGCTCTATCATCTGAAACTACTGAAGTTCTAAATACTGGCGTTCCTCGAAGAACAAGCTTAGGCCGTAAAAGCAGCTTGAATAAAGCTGCTGTGGTGGCTGGAATAAACAGCAAGGACAAGATACGGATGGGCAGTCCATTGAGACATGTCGCTCAGTTAGGTAGGGCTTTTTTACTTCACTTAGCACACCCAAAATTTGTATGTTGACTGACATTTTGTGTTGATCTTTGGATTACCAACACCTCTCCATTTGGTTTAAATGTTTTGAAAATATACATTTTTGCATCGCTTCCTATTCGTTTGGAATCAATTGTGGGAATCTCGCCTCCCTTTTCTTCAGGTCCTGCTCCTCAGCTAAGTGAATCTCATGGAAATAAGTCATCTGAAAAAGATTCGGAAAGTTTATCCGGACCCTCTGAAAACGAGAAAGCACTGTTTGAGTTTAAGCATTCAAAAGTCCAGCCTGTGGAGCAGTACCTTTCAGGCTCTGCCTCTTCTCCCATTTTGCAATCCATATCCCCCACTGTCTCTGCTATCACTTCCCAAGGCCGATCTAACCCATCTAGCATTTTGCCTTTATCATCTACTTCAACTCCCCACACTATTGATATGGCTCTGCCATCACCATTATTGTCTCTTAGCTCAAATTCCATGTCCAACCCGACATCTTCTAATGTTATTCCACCGAACATTGTATCTTGCAGTCATGATCGTCAGGGCTCTGGCTTGACTCCCGATAAGTCGGCAAATTCGCACCTAATACAGGTACTTACCCAGGACACAAATTTGAATCGATCTTGTCCAACCGTTTCGCCTACTTCTGTAACTTCCGATACCGACCAGGCTAAAATATTAAGCACTTTGGAATCTAGCCCTGCACAATATCCTGCTGTCTCAAGCCCTTCAGTACCTGTCTTGAGTAGCAACTTTTCATCCCCCAGCCAATTCCCTGTGGCTTCATCAACTTCTCAGTCCCCCTCAACTAGTCCAATAAACACTCTCCAATCCTGTACATTGCACAATTCCGTTCCAGCTTACTCTCATTCTACAGCTCATCAGGGACATCATCGTCAATCTTCTCTCTCATCAGCCAATAACTCTTCCTCTGCTCGACGAAGTTCACTAATTTTTACAAACTCTTCTTCCTCTTCTCCCACAAAGCCTAATTATCATCCAAATCGATCTGCCCTTTCTGCTGCCCTAGCTAACAATTCAATATCATCTCCCCCTGCCCCCCCTTTAGAAGCCATTCGATTGCAAAGAGTACCCACTTCTGTTCGCATTGCACAAGATCTTCGGTTGCCCTCAAATGTCGACTTGTCCCATCCGTCTTCACTCACTACTCCAGATAGTTCAGCCGGCGGAATAGTAGCCAATGAAGTACCAAAGTATACTGATTCAACGGTTTCTTTACCAATTTCCCTATCCCAACTATCTGGAACTCGCATCTGTGCTGCTCCCATAGGCATCACACCCCTTTCTACATCGCCTTCAGCCTCAATCAGCTTTTCCGCCACAAATCAAAGCCCTTCTAACTCATTTATCAGTGATATCAGCTCAAATAGAGCATTTCGATATAAAGGTTCCCATAATATGCCAGAGCCGGCCCAAATTTATGGTTCTAGCGTCTACCAAACTGGTGGTTTGGCTTCTCCAATTACTTTTACATCTAATATTGATCGCATTCAACCCCCTTCAGCTCTTTCCGGCGATTCTGTCCCTGGTTCATATCATGCTTCGTCTATGTTTCCCTCTGTTCAACAGGGGATCGCAGATTCTCGCCTACTTCATCGCAGCAGTTTTTCTATTGCACCTCGTAATCGTTCCGCTAGCACAATAAGCGATGATATTAATCTTGTCACTTCGGATGATCTGAGTATGTCTTCCTCTTTGTTCGCTGGAGGTTCCGCAGGAAAAGATACTGGCGTGGCCAAAAAAAATACTACTTGTCATGATAGTTGTTCATCAAAGGAAAGTGGAGCTTCCATCTTGCCTAAGGTTAAAACTTTAAAAGCTCGTGCTCCAAGCCGCCATAGCCCATCATCATCGTCATCATCATCCTCACCCGGTCTGTCGATTCCTCAAAGCGGGCACAAATCCGTTCTTTCACGTCGGACTTCTGTTGTTCCTGGTTCTGGACTGAATCAAGGTCCTTCAACTGAAGACTTTGCGAAGATTATTTTGCAAAGTCGATCTGCCAAAATTCACAAGTGGAAGCAAAACCATCAACCGAGGCTGCCTAATTCTTGTGTGGGTAACAACAAAACCAAATCAAAACCAACACTGCAGGCGAGAGATGATTCAGCAACAATTATTCGACATACTACTATTGGAGGTTCTCTTGGAGTAGCTGAAGGAAGTCGGTTTCGTAGAAGCTCGGCTCAAGGAGAGCTAACTCTTGGCTCTGGAATTATCTCGCCTGACATGCCTACCTCTAAAACAACTCGTGCTAGCGGTCCGCCACGGAGCCGAATTCCTGATTTTGGTTTTAGAAACTTTTCTCCCAGTATGTCAGAATCAGAATGTCGGTTGCTATCTCCTGTTAACTTGTCGCTCAATAAAGGTAAATTCTACCTAGGTAGAACATTATTTTTTTTTGGATTCACAATCTTGCTAACTTTTTATTGTTTCAAGGCTCTCATCAATCGATAGTTGAGCCTGGTCCCATGACGAAGATATCCTCTCCTGAAGCCGGAGCAGAAGATGAATTCCTCAGCCCAACATGCGAAATTGAAGAGGACGTATCTGAAGAAAAAGAGCATGGTAAATTATTCGAAGTGAAAGATATGCCAAGTGCCATTGACTCCTTGATTGTAGAAAATGAAAATGCCGATATAACCAAGGAAATTGAATGGGTCGATTGGCTGGATGATTATAAAAGAATGAAAGAAGCTAAGATGAGAGCCGAAAGCGTTGATAGGGGTGCTTGTGGCAACTTTCCTGCAAGGGTGACTCTCACTACTAGTCAAAGTGCTGATCCTGACGAACTACCTGCAAATCATTCTTGTGAGTCAGTTTTTAACCGTCAGCCCAGAAGGTCAGAGAGTAAGGGCAAGTTGATTTTAATTTTTTTTTGCTTCAATTTTTACTGAACCCAAGTCTGTTCTGAAATTTCACCCACTTCCAAAGCTGCGGGAGATAAGAAAATCGCGAAATCACTTCCCCTCAATGTTCCCAGTATTGAGGTTCCCACATCAAATCCTGACATGATGTCTCTGCACCCCAGTTCAAGGCCTCCATTCTCGAATCACTTTGATACAAGAATGAGCGTCGACGCATCCTTTTTAAATGCTAGCACTACAGCTCAACAGCCTGGTTCGTCACTTGTTTCATCATCTCAGAGTACATCTAATAAATTAGATGAGCTCGGTTTTGGTCAAGATCAATCGAGTGTAGGCAATCAGCCACCATTAGGGTCTTCTTCATCTTCAGTTGGGACCGACAAGAGAAAGAAAAATTTCAATTTGGGCAGAAAAATTGATGAATGGTGGACGGCCGTACGAACTAGTTTTGCCAGTGGAATGGAAGATGGCGCCAAGGCAAATCAAAGCTCTAACCTTCTCTCTCCTCTGACTAGCGACCGTTTTTTACGTAAAAATAATAAATTTGGTGATCGAAGAGCTGTAACAAACCCACAATCGCCTTCAGGAAGTAGTACGTCGGTTGGTACGCATGACAAGATAAACTCTAGAAGCAAAGAGGATAAAGTTGGAATTCGTACCTCAGCCTCCGCTATTAACTTGACTAATCATCTTCAGAAAAATGATGCTAACGATAGTGCGCGTTCTCCTTCCGAAAATAAACCTGAAAGCGCTACTGATGAAGGAAGGCATCTTACTAAGAGTGTGGAGCCTTCAAACCCATCTTTCAAGCGTGCATCATTACTTTCTGTCCCTCTACCCCCACTTGCCCCTGTGCCGAAAATTCCTCAAAATGTACCTTCCCCTCCTAGTTCTTCCGACCTTATCAAATCAAGATCATATCAATCAGGAGATCAAAATATCTCTTTAAATGATGACACAAAGTCGATTGATTTACGAAGAAAAACTCCTCACTTAACGCTCAAATTGGACTCTTTGCCGAACAACGATTTTTCGGGCGTACTTCATTATCATCAAACAAGAGACTGCAGCCCACATTTTGTAGGGTCAGTTCATGAAGCTACTAAATGTCAAGTAACTAATCCTGCTGGTAGCGAGCCTTTTTTGGAGTCATTTTTTACAACCAACCCTTTACCTCTTCCTGCCACTGATGTTGAACAACAAAGAGCGCAACATCTTGGCCTTATTTTACGTGGGGCACCCGAGCCCACTCCTGTGCTTAGCCCTACGGGAAACAGATTATGGGAACAAACTCCAGGTCTTGTTCTTGGCAATCCATTTCGATCATTTGGGAGCTTTACAGATGAAGGCAATAGCATCCGGCTAGATCAAAGCTTTGGATCATTCCCTGACCTATCGAAAGACTCCGTGCAAAATACATCTGGTAGTAATTTTTTATCAAGAAAGCCATTATTTCCTCAAAGGTACAACTCACACAACCAAACCACTACCGAATTCTCTCGCAATAGAGAAGTTAGTAATAACAGTACCAATGGAGATCAGCGTGTAGCTAATGCTATGGTCGGTTCGACGTTTTCCATGCACACAATACGCCAACATATCAGACATCGTCTCTCAACTGCCAAAACTGTGTGTGATATGGCTCTTCAGCAAATTGTTCATGAAATCACATCCTACGTTGAAACCGAAGCTAGAGCGCTCAGAGAGCAGGACCGGGTGGCTATTGAACTTGCGGCTGCAGTAGTGGCTGTAGATGAAGCCAACTTAACTTCATGGGTAGACGAAGAAGTCACAGGACTTGGAGTTGGGCTTGACTCTGGGTATGTTAATCGAAGAGTTGGGACTGAGTCATTTGGGTTTGAACCGGAAATTTCAAGTAGTCATTTATCCTATGACCAGCAGAGTCACAAAGCCCTTCTTCACGGGTCCTCTTCCATTGCGGGAGTTAAGTCCACTACTACGCCTACTGACTCTCCTCGACACAGCCTCTCACAAAGCTTAGCGGTCGCTAATGAAGTTTCGAGCTCTCCCGCCTCACCCCTTGTAGCGACCACTCAATTGGCTCCACCTGTTAACCAAAGTAAATCGATTGGTAATTTTGATTCGGACCCCAGTTCAACGACTACTTCGGCCCCAGTTTGCCGGCGAGGATCCAAGCAAGGTAAAGGGGTATCCACCGCTCCCACTTCTGCAAATGCCCAAGGGATTTTGGGCTCTAGTGGCCCTAGTACTACCCACAAAAGAAGACAGTCGGTTGTAATAAGACGAAATGGCATAAAGAATTTAGAGTCTCCTGCTCGAAGTGGTGCCAGAAGTATTAGTGTTTCTACACAGTATTCTGAATCAGTGCCCCCAAGTTCGAGGTCTACTTCTCGCTCTCGTTCTCCTCTTCCCCCAGTGGGGTTCTTACAGCAGTTCTCGCATCATACCCCTGCGCGGCGTGGTTCGCCCCATTTTAGTATTGGTACATTGGTTCCCAACATGGTCATGACTGGGTCTACTTCTGACCCAATGCAGCCGACACCATCTGCTCCTCAGCCAAGTACCAGTGATGAGTTATTCTATGCCTCAAAATTTGTTGCCAGTTTACAAGAAATTTGCTCCATAGCAACTGAAATTTTGGATACCGCTATCAGCAGCTTGACTAACAAAAGCCATGCATGCGCCGATGTGATTAAAAGAGTACAAGAAGTTGGCAAAGCTTGGGATGACCATCCCGAGTGGCCTCATAGGGGATGGTATGGTTAGTAAAGACATGGTTTTTTTATATAGTTCATTCTCTATAACGTTGTACCTTAATGCTTTTTCTTTCTAATCCATTATCTAATTTGATATCTTTTAAGCTAAATCAAGGATAATTTTTGATAAGCTAACATTTTTATTTTTGTTTATCCAGTTCGAATTTTGCTAGCTGTTGCAGGACTTAGTAGAGTACTTGAATGGTGGGATGCCGAAAAAGGATTTTGGAACTTTGCACCTGAAGATGAAGATGATGCTGAAGAAATACGGTTTGTTGCTACCAAGGAGGGAGCCACAGACGATGAGGGACTTGCTGTTCATTTGTCTCGAGAACCTGATAGATCATCTGTTACGACAGCCTTGGATACATTCTCTTTACCCCCTCCTCAGTTATCTGAGCCAACATCGTCTGACTGTCCGCCGGTGCAAGCAGAAAGTCCTTTGAATATTTCTGCAACAGTTCCATTCTCTCCAGAAGCTGGCTCTGCCGTTTTAAATAGAGATTTCAAAACTGCCATTGAATTAGCAAGAACTGAAACAGTTCTGGCCGAAGTTTCCTTAAGTGATGCCACCATTCTTTATCTTAGTCCTGGCTGGACAAAAGTAACTGGGTGAGACCGTTTGACTTTCGGAGTATACAAATATTTTCAATTCCTTATTTTTTTTTTTTTTTTAAAGTTCATTTTCTTGCTCGTTTCTTTTAAGTGTTTACTAACTGCGTTATTTATTTTTATCAATTATAATGAATTACCTTAATACAGTCTAGATCCTCAAGTCGTTATTGGGGCTTCGTTTGGTGATTTGGTTGATGATAATCCTGATTTATTCAATCAGGCAAATCAAAAATTACTAGAAGATGTGGGCAACACAGTTGAACTACAATTTACCCTCAAAATATGTGTAGCTAGTAGTGATGATGAAGGTGAGGGAGAAGAGATAGCTACTAAAGATCATTTTATCCCAATGACAGGGAAAGGAATGTTAATGGTGGATCGTGTCACCGGTGAAGCGTTACATTCGATGTGGGTACTTCGAATAGCGCCAAGGAAAGTCGATGAACCTGTTGCTGAGGTTAAAGGGCTCAATCATGTGCGATCTATGAGTGACCCCATTGCTCCTGTTTTCGCTCCTGCTCCTCTTTCTACTGAACCACTTCTATGCAGAATTTGCGAACATTACCTACCAGCATACTATTTTGAACGTCACAACGAAACTTGCGCTGAGACACACCGATTAGAAATGCAAGTAAGTGAATGCAATGAAAAATTATCCGACTTGAAAGATACCTTGAAGGAACTTCGGTCAGCTCTCGAGAAAATAGGTGGTTACTCAGAACTTGCTTACTCAGGTATCCCGCTGCAACAACCAATTTCCTCTTCATCCAATACTCTTAGCCCTCTCAATCCTAGCAGGGCGGTCAACCCTCCTTTAATTCCTCATCACTCATTTAGAGCCAACCAGAGATCAATCTTGGAAGACATTGAAGAATTGATTAATGTAGCGCTTGATGTTTCGACGCCCTCGTCTTCCGATGACTCGACAGAACATACAATCGAAACTCTCAGATTGCTTTCCCCAAACTCTGAGAACAAGCTTGCTACCATTAGCAAATGGTCTTTCCGCAAAATCGAAGATCCCGCTTTGAATAAGCTGGCATTTGACGCCCTCCAGGCTGCACAAGAAAAAGCTAATGCGGTTAATAGAATGCGCAACACGATCCTTTATGCTGAACGAATCCGGATGGAATGGGAAGCCAAAGCTCAGCTTGCTTTTGCAGCTAATACCAAACATAATGACCGTTCTCCTCAACCTTCTCCTGCTTTGGTCGAAGATCATCACAGACCTCACTCAGCCCCATTAAAACCTCAGTTATCAAGGTTCAGCTCAGTTGATGTACCCAGACGAAGCATCTCAATAGACGCTTTAGTGAATGATCATCCACAACCTATGAAATCTCTGTCGCCTATTAATGCAGCGGCTGACGACAAAATAGCAAGGATGACAATTGCTGCTAGCAGTTCTAGAATCGGAACACCTCCGCGATCACCTAGGTATATCGATGTTCCCATCAGTGCCCCAAGTCGAAAGGGATCTGCTCAAATACCTTCGAAATCTGATACTCCACTTTCTGTTCTTCCCACGCCCCTCTCACCTCGTATTCCTTCTGCTGTTCCAGGCAAAGCTAAATCTGCTGCATCTATCAAGGATTTTGATATGCTTAAGCCTATCAGCAAAGGGGCGTTTGGTCAAGTATGGCTCGCAAAAAAGAAGATCACAGGTGATTATTATGCGATCAAAATTCTAAAGAAGCAAGATATGATTGCTAAAAATCAAATCATGAATGTAAGATCCGAGAGGAAAATCTTAATGAAGCAGTCTGATTCGGATTTTGTTGTAAAGCTATTCTACACCTTTAGTTCAAAAGATCATTTGTATTTGGTAATGGAATATTTGAACGGGGGTGATTGTGCAGCATTGGTAAAAGCATTGTCTAGTTTGCCAGAAGAGTGGACAAAAAACTATGTTGCTGAAGTGGTTTTGGGTTTAGAATACCTTCATTCTACAGGAGTTGTTCATCGGTATGTTTTACTTTTGGTTTAGAAATATTTTTTCAGTCATTAAGAAATAAAGCTAATCTCAATTAACGTATTTCATGCCATAGTGATCTCAAGCCTGACAATCTTCTAATTGATCAAAGAGGACATCTCAAATTGACTGATTTTGGGTTATCCAAAATTGGTCTTTTGGGTCGACAGGCTGCCGAACCACGTTCTTCAATCAGTCTTTCTGGTATGACGCGGGATTCAAGTCATGACCGGCGACGTCAAATTGTAGCAGAGTCAACAGTTCCTTCTACAAATTACTGTGCTCGATCTTCTGCTTGTTCAACGCCCGATTATTCTCCAATGACATTGCATTCATCATATTTCTTGGCGAGAACTGAAAGTGGGCAAAACACACCAAGTGACTCATCTTCGGACGCATTCAAGAAGGCCCACAAGTCTGGAGCTTTGAGTACATCATTCTCAGCCATTAGTGGGTTTAGTGGTCATCACGCCCAGCTTCCGCCTAAATCGTCAGATGTGGGACATCGTCATTTTGTTGGAACACCTGACTATCTGGCACCTGAAAGTATTTTAGGTATTGGTATGGATGAAATGGTTGATTGGGTATGGCGATGCTTTTGACTAAACATATGTTCTGCATTCACAAAAGATCCAAGCAGTTATCCATAATATATGTACAAAGCTGACTTTTTTTTTACATTTTTTTTAAGTGGGCGCTTGGAGTTATATGTTATGAGTCAGTGTCATTCATTTACTTTGATCTTCTTAATTCAATTACACCAACATATATATATATTTTTTTTGTATGAAGATTTTTGTATGGTGTTCCGCCTTTTCACGATGAGACACCCGATAAGGTGTTCGATAATATCCTCTCAAGAAGATTAGTTTGGCCAGAATCAGACGACCCTATCTCACCTGAAGCTATAGATTTTATGGATAGGTTGATGTGTACTGACCCTAAAAAAAGATTAGGTGCCCATGGAGCAGATGAAGTAAAGGCTCATCCTTTTTTGGCTGATATTGATTGGGCTCATCTTTTCAAATCCGAAGCTTCATTTGTTCCTTCTGTCACTGATCCCGAATCCACAGACTATTTCGATTCTAGAGGAGCTGCTCAGGTATTTCATGACGATGAAGATACAGCCCCCATCGCGCCTTCCTTCATTCACAATTTAGCAGCCGATTCTGCCCGGGAACCGCGGGAGAGATCCGATACAGCACCTCCTCAAGGAGGCAAAGGACGCACATCTGACGATTTTGGGACTTTCAATTTCAAAAATCTTCCTGTATTGGAGCGTGCAAACGAAGAAGTGATTCGCCGATTGCGTGGTGATCAAGCGTCTGAACGCATCAGCAGGCATCCCAGACACATGTCTTTGTCTGGACAAGCCCTCAAAGTGAGTATTATATTTATACGCGACCTTAGTAAGAAAATCTATGTGTCCATTTACTGTAACAGCTTTTTTGACCTGGATTTTATTTGCAGATCGGCGGTCCTGCTTCCCCAACTGATTCAGCACATTCAGCTCTTTCCGTGCCCCATAAGCCATTTATTGGGCATTCAGCCATTGCGCATAATCCGCACATTCGCCGTCCTTCTGATGGGGTGAATAAAATCATGATGACAGAAGGTTGTGATGATCCTGGAAGGAGAAATAGCATGCCATCCCGGATCCGTAGAGCCTCCTTTTCAGGTAGTCATAGCGCCGCTTCACCCATGCCTCCTGTTTCTGTCCCGCTTCCTCCTGAGAGTAAAGACCGTCACTTGTCCCCCTTAGTAGGCTCAACTGTTAGCTCACCTGGTCAATCATTCAAACCACTTTTCTTGCCTAAAGAACCCTCGCCTTCAAAACCAAGTTTGCCCCCTCACGAAAGAACCGTGGATTGCTTAGTGGCTGAAGACAATCCCATTAGCTCTAAGGTTAGCTCATTTCAAGATATGAATTGAAATTGGTTAGCGAAGGATGTTGTTCTTAATGAAATGTTTTTTTTAATTGTTTGCAACTAGGTACTTGAAACTATACTTGTGCGATTCGGATGTCGATGTGTGGTAGTGCCCAACGGGGCGGATGCCATTAGTTGTGCCATGGGTGATATTGCATTCGATGTCATCTTCATGGATCTTTTAATGCCAATCAGTAAGTTGATACTTTTCCATGATTGGGATGAGTATTATTTGACGTTTTTTCACTCATACATATTTATTTTAAGTTGAAGGACAAGATGTAGCGAGAATGATCAAATCAACCTCCAACCCAAATGCGTTGACCCCAATTGTCGCTGTTACATCTTTTGAGAGTTATATTTCGGAACAAGGTACTTTGTTTGCCGCCATATTAGGCAAGCCAGTTCAAAAAAAAGACGTGTTGGGAGTGATGAAAAAACTAGGATTTGTCGCTAAGCACGCCAAAAAAGATCAAAAAGAATCCAAATCATCTCACCATGCCATTGATGTAGTCAAACCAATCAGCTCTGAAGATCATTACCAAGGTCATTTTTTGGAGTCTGGTGAAAATTCAATGGAAACCCAAGAGATTCTTACGGTTGCGGCCTCTTAATGTCAGTCTTGAGTTCAAGTTATGATTTGTATTTGTATTATCATTCTAATTTCAGCAAGATTTTGAGCGTGGTGATCACCGTAAGTGAAATGTTTGAGAGGGGGTGATTGTGTAAAAATCTCAACGTTGATTTTCTTATCTTGTGCTATTATACGTCATTTTTATCTTACATGAGATTTTTTATAGTACATCTTTTAGTTTGCCGTAGCATGTGTTGCGATCATATTTCCCTTTTTGCTTTTCAACACTTGTTTTTGCTATGAATCTTTTTTATTATATATATCTAGAGAGAGAGAGAAACCAAAAATTTTACCTAATGTAAATATATAATTAGAATTTGCATTATATGAATGTGTTAAAGTTATTTTTTTTGGATGTGCTGAAATTTATTTATTAATATATATATATATATATATTTGTTTATATATTTTTTGATGATTATTTAATACAGCGAGATATCTATACAAATACATATATATAAATTTAGGGGTTGAACTAACTCAATTAGTCAATGAATTTACATTCTTTTGAGTAAATTTTTCTTTTACTTGTTTTGTTTTGTTTTATGAGGTAAGAGAAGAAAAATCAAAATATGCAAAAGAAAGACAGTTGAAGCTTGTGTTTTATGGAGGTTAAAGTTGATATGGTATGAATGAATAAATACATTAGGGGGTATCAATGTTGACCAATCCGCAATTAAATTAATTGCGGAAAATAATCTGCATACCCCAATTATCTTCCGCAATTATTTTTGCTAATAATTGGGTTATTAGACACTTTACGTGTCAATGTTCACCTCTTATCCAACATTTTTCTACTCAATTTTTCATAACCACATATTGGACACCTTTCTGTCATAACCACATCTTGGCCTATTTTCATTCATAACATCTGCAATTATATGTCATGTGACTTGCATACAAATCGATCATGGATGTGATGAGTTTGGGATCAGGTATTAGGAATGGAAATTGGGGTATAAGAGGCAGGATAATGCATTATTGTGGACTCCTTATCCACTAGCCCCAGGGCTAGTGGATAAGAATCTTCCGCAATTAATAATGTCTGATCCTGGGAAAAAAATTCCTGATCCCTAATTGCAGATCCCTGAAAATTGATACCCCCTAATAATTGTACAATAGCCTTGCAAAGATGTTACAAATATGGAAGGATCTGGAGAAAACCCCCTTCCCCTCCACCCTTCCTTTCTTACTTCTTGAATACAAATACTTTTTCTCACACACAATAGGGGGGGGGGGGTATCAATGTTCAGGGATCTGCAATTAGGGATCAGGAATTTTTTTCCCAGGATCAGACATTATTAATTGCGGAAGATTCTTATCCACTAGCCCTGGGGCTAGTGGATAAGGAATCCACAATAATGCATTATCCTGCCTCTTATACCCCAATTTCCATTCCTAATTCCTGATCCCAAACTCATCACATCCATGATTGAATTGTATGCAAGTCACATGACATATAATTACAGATGTTATGAATAAAAGTAGGCCAAGATGTGGTTATGACAGAAAGTTGTCCAATATGTGGTTATGAAAAATTGAGTAGAAAATTTTTGGATAAGAGGTGAACATTGACACGTAAAGTGTCTAATAACCCAATTATTAGCAAAAATAATTGCAGAAGATAATTGTGGTATAAGGATTTTTATCCGCAATTAATTTAATTTTGGATCCCTGAGCATTGATACCCCCTATTGTCAGGTTTGGTAATGCCAGAAAGTCATAAAGATTGGTAATAGTTGTACCTTGAGGCTGGCTTAGATATATTTTAGATATTATTGTAAGTAATAAAATTATTAGGGGGTATCAATGTTCAGGGATCTGCAATTAGGGATCAGACATTATTAACTGCAGATAATTCTTATCAACTAGCAGAGGATAAGGATTGCAACATAATGCATTATCCCACCTCTTATACCCCAATTTCCATTCCTAATTCTTGATCCCAAACTCATCACATCCATGATTGATTTGTAAGCAAGTCACATAACATATAATTGTGGATGCCATCTTTATGTGTCTCTTCACTCTATACTACTTGATTTTGGCGGCAAACACATAACATTCTTTTCTATCTACACACCCCACCTGCTCATTTGGTGGCAAATTCCCACTTCCCACTTCCCACTCATCACCTAAACCTTCTACCAACAATAATAAAGCATCCCTCTACTAGGAAGCAACTTCACTCAGCTATGAATGCTATCACTTTAACTTTAGCTGCTGACTCTGATTCTGACTCAGGTTTGGAAGAAACTTTAGCTTATATGTCTTTTCAATGATCTTTATGAAGAAGAGTGTTGGCCAGTCATCTAGAAGAAGGAAAGAAAGGGGGAAGAAAAAGAGGAGGAAAGGAAAATAGGAAAGAAGGGTTTATAGAGAGTAGAAACAATAAGGTAATAAAATAATTGGATTTTGTCGGTCAGTTGTCTAGAAGAGGGAAAGAAAAGGGACAAAAAAGAAGAGAAACAAATAGGAAAAGATACTAAAGGTAAATAGAAAAAATAAAAGTAGTAATAAAAATATTTTATTTAAAATAAAACAACGACGAGTGAGTTGAGAGATGAACAATTTAAGGGTTTATTTAATATTAATATTATTTAAGTAAGAGTTCTGCGCGGCAAACACTATAATTCCTATCAGACTTAAGGCAACCTTTAATTTGTTATTGAGAATTTTTAATTAGATGGTAGTACTAATAAAAATAATAATAAACGTGATAAAATTATCTTTTAAATTGTTGAGTGTATAGTAAGTGATGAGGCTACAGGGGATTATCCAAGGCCCTTTTATAGGCAATGGGTCCTCTGAAGCGCCACTATATTTGTAAATACAATAATTAGAATAGAATAAAACAAGTATATCAAAGAGTAAATGAAACATAACAATGTAGAGAAAAACATGAAACAAATAATTAAAACCCCAATTAAGAATCCAATTTTCCCGCCATTGATTCTCAAATCAGTAAGTAGAAATAGTGAATAACTAAACAAGATTGGAACATAGGAACTATGAGAAAAATAATTCCAAACAGATGGTACAGTCTGATTTAAGGATATTTTAAGTGAAACAAAAAAATACTTTGACGCAACAAAACATGTAATTAATCTCAATTTAGTATAAATTACTTAATTGGTTTTTCCTGACATGATTAAGGGTCAAAAGAAGTGTCATTAATTATTGTTTAGTATTATATGAAAGGTGTTATTTAATATATAAATTTAAATAATTAATTTAAATATATTATAAGTCAATTTTACGCTTATAATTATAATATATGTTTTTTTTCAATTAATTAAATATAAATTTATAATTATTAAGTAACATAAAAATGCGCCATTATTTGTAGAATATATTATATTATGTTTAATTTAAATGTATATAAAAATTTATATAACCAATAAAATTAATATAACACTTGTATATAATAAAATACTATATAATTTTATTATGCAATAAAATAATAATTTATATTCATTAAATACAATTCTTACCCACTCTTTCAGGTTTTATAAGTTACATATCATTTACTGGACTCCTGGAATTGCCTGGCTGACACTCCCTCACTTTAAAAAAACAATTAAAAAAAAAATGCTAAGTTTTTTTCTTTTTGTATTTTTTCAACAGAGTAGGCAGATTTGAAATTTCCTTGCCAGGTATCCATGCATCATGTTCAGATGATTTGTTCTTATATCTCAATAAATATTCAGTACCTCTCTCAGAAGTGATAATTCTAACATTGAGAATTTTATCAATTTCTGCTGTTTCTGTGACTTCCTGAGGGTTCTTCTTAGGTCTTCCTCTTCTTTTTAAAAATAAGTCACTGTTGGAAGTATAAGGTTTAAGCAAAGAAATGGGAAAGACAGGATGTTTCCTATCATATGGAGAATACAATACAACTTCTACTGCATTATCACCAACCATTCTTTTAACAACAAATGGTCCTACAAAAGGATCTTTTAGTTTGTGGTTACCTTGTAAATTGAAATGGACAGTAGAGATCAACACTTCATCACCCTTGTTAAATGTGTATTCTTTATGGGATTTATCCCATCTTTTCTTTTAATATTCAAATGCTTTATCAATACAACTCTGAGCATGTTTTCTGCATAGCTGTTGCATTTGCATAAAAGATTTTACACCAGGGTGTAGTTCCAACTTAGGTAATTTATTATTGAGAATCTGAGCAGGAGTGTTTGGGACATAACCTAACCAAAGCTCAAAAGGCTTTTTCTCAGTGACAGAATGAACAGTGCTATTATATGCAAATTCAAGACCAGGCAAAAGAGTGACCCAATCATGAGTAAATCTGTCATTGTCTTTATATTCTAAACCAAAGGCACAATATCTTCTAATCATATCTTCCAGAGTTTGAATCATTCTTTTAGCTAGACCATCAGTCTGAGGATGGTGAGCTGTAGACAATTTTAACTCACAGCCACAAATATCCATCAAAAGGGTCCAAAACTCAGAAGTGAATTTTGGATCCCTATCAGAGATAATGGCTTTTGGAAAACCAACAATATTAAACATGTAAAACCACAAGAAAGCTAATTCTTTGGTGGATACATCTTTGTGGGTTGGAATAAATTTGCACATTTTTGTGAACCTATCCACTATTACCCAACAAGAGTTAAAGCTGTCTTTACCTGCAACAGGAAGACCAGTGACAAAATCCATATTAATGATTTGCCAGGGAGCACTAGGTGCTTCAATATGTTGTAATAACCCTGCTCTCTTACCTGTTAACCTCTTAGATTTTTGGAAGGAATCACAAGATTCAACATATAACTTTGTGTCTTCAGACATATTAGCCCACCATGCAGTGTTTTTGATTCTAATCAATGTTTTTTCAAGATCAAAATGACCAGCTAATATGTCATCATGACAAAGTTTGAGGATAGTTTCTTTCATTGAAGGAGGAATAACAATTACATTGGTAAGCTTCCTTCTATAATATATATAACCATCTTCAATAGAGAACTTTCCTTTATTTAAAGCATTTTGGTACTTTGCAGGAAGAGTTTTTATTAATGCTTGAATTGAAGCATTCTTAGGATCATTTAAGATAGTAGCCAATTTATTTAAATCAGAATCTTTATCATATGAATCCAGTATTAACTGTAATAAATCCTCTTCCATATCAACTATAAATATACCATGGATATGAACAGTATCATCTTCAGGTACATAAGCAGGATTTGAGTCATTATTTTTCAGAGGCAATCTGGAGAGCATATCAACATTGGAGTGAACATTTCCAGCCCTATGGATAATTGTCATCCGTCCTCTGTATTCTTGAACAGCAAGTTGCCACCTGAACATATGTCTATTTGGTGTCTTCAGGTTTAAGAGGGACTTCACAGCACTACAGTCAGTTACCAATTCAAACCTTTGATCATCTAGATAGTAATGAAGTTTCTCAAGAGCCCAAACAACTGCTAAGCACTCTAATTGAGTGGCACCATATTTCAATTCACTATTTCTCAAGGTTCTTGAAATATAACAAATTACAACCTCTGAGGATTTATCATTTATAATTTGTTTCTGGTGAAGGGCAGCACCCAGACCAACAAAGCTAGCATCTGTGTATAGGACAAAAGGTTTGTTGAAATCTGGAAGAGCTAAGATAGAGGCTGTCATTAAGCAACATTTTATGGCATCAAAAGCTTTTTGACAGTCATTATTCCAGAGAAAGGCAACATCTTTTCTGGTCAGTTTTGTAAGAGGCAAGGCTATGACCTGATAATTTTTAATATATTGTCTATAATAGCCACACATACCCAAAAACCTTTGGATTTCTCTTACAGAAGTTGGTTCTTTCACATTTTGAATTGCAGAAAATTTGTTTTGGTCTACACAAATTTGTAAGCCTGACACAACATGGCCAAGGACTTTCAAAGATTGAAAACCAAATTTACACTTTTTTAAAGATAAGGTCATATTGATTTCATCCATTTTTTGGAAAACTCTATTCAAGTGAATCATATGTTCATCAAAAGTTTTAGAAAAAACAATAATATCATCAATATAAACCATGAGCCAACCTTCAATAATTTCTTAATGGAAAGTGTTATCCATAACTTTCTGGAAAACTGAAGGAGCATTTTTAGGACCAAATGGCATCCTAACATACTTATATATTCCCATATGAGTAGCAATAAGCAAAAAATTTTGAGAATTTTTCTCAACTGGAACTTGATGATAACCTTTATTACCATCCAGACAACTAATAAATTTTGCACCTTGCAAGGTAGTATGTATTGAATTAATTCTGGGTAAAGGATAAATATCATCAACAGTATAAGTATTTAAAGCTCTGTAATCTCCACATAATATAGCTTTATCTTTTTCATAAGAAATCAAGACTGGGGAGATGACACAATATTTGGGGGTGACATCCACTTTCTCAATGATATTCATTTTCAATAATGTTTCAATATTATCTTCAATATCTTTTCTTTTTAATGGAGAAGCAGGATATGATTTTTTCTTAAGGGTAGGAGGAATATCACTCAAATTACAGGATAAGGTAATTTTCATCTCTTCCTGAACGATTCCCAAGACATGAGAACCATGAGCAAAAGCCATAGGGAAAGAGGTAATAGAGGCAACAATAGAATCCTTTTGTTCACTAGTCAACTGATCACCAAAAGATGCAGTATTTATTTCATGTAATAAATCATCCATTTCAGTTGTTGTTCTGCCTTTACACTGGATTAGTGAGTTACAAGACTTTAACAGATGCCCAGAAGGTTTTCTAGAGGAGAAAATTTTGAATTTCCTTTTTCCATTCAATTCCAAGGTGAAGCAATTATTTGCTGGGTCCAATTTCACACCAAACATGGTTAAAATATCATTAACCATAATAAACCAATTGCTTAAATTATCATTTTGCATGACAACAAATTCACAAATAGCTCTGACAGAACCACCATTATATTTGAAGAATACAGAGGTTTTGTATTTGCCAATAGGAATTAAGGTAGAACCATACCCTCTCCATTTTTCAGAAGTTATAGGTAATAATTTACTCAAATAATCCTTATCTACTGAAGCTAAAGCCTTTTCAGAGACTACACTTTCTCCAGCACCAGAGTCAAGAACTACATCAACATTTTTACCATTAATGATAACAGGTGCTTTCAAGGGGGATATGGCTATAGAATTGTTAGTAATATCTTTAATTATTTCAGCATTTTCCACTGAAGATAAATCCAATACACAATCTTCAGATATATTATCTAAATAATGGACATCCTTTTCTAACATTAAAACATCTTTAACAGAGTCATTGCCATAGGAGATATTACTTTCACAATCACTAGAAGAATTATTGACATTGATTTCAGCCTCATCAGTGTCTTCATTTTGTTCAACAAGATGAATTTTCTTGTCACAAACATGACTCTTTTGCCATTGTTTGTTACATTTATAACAAGTATTTGTTGCATATTTTTTAGGTGCAACTGGGGCAGAGGGTTTACCAGATTTTTCTGGGAGCTTTGTAGAAGGTTTATTCTGATCATTATAAGATTTACCAAGGTAATTCTTTGGTTCATATCTATGGTTGAGTAGTACCTCATTACAGATATTAATGAAAGACGAATTTTCACTTACATGCTCAGTTCTAGCCAATATCAAGTCTCTAAGAGAATTTGGTAATTTATAAAAGATTTTATCTCTCAAAATATCATAATCCATCTTTGGATCAATTGCTCTTAGGATTTTTGTTACTTTCATAAGAAAAACAATGGGCTTTTCAACAGAGGAGGATACATATCTAGTATTCTCATACAGTCTTTGCTGAGCTAACCTGAATTTTGAACCACCAAACTGATTCTAAATCAAGGATTTCCAATCATTCCATGTATAATGATTGTTATCTAAAAGGACAGATTCATACCACATCAAGGCTACATTGGAAAATAAAGAAATTAGCTTAGAAACAATTTCCTCATCAGGTAGTTTATAAGAACTCTTTAAATTATCAATTCTTTGGATAAAGTGTTGCCAATCAGAAGAAGAATCACCATCAAAGGTAGGATATTGGTCCAAATTAGGCCAATTTTTCTGACTACTGGGATAATTCATTTTTTGGTTTAAATTATTCATCATTAATAATACCTGAAGTTTAGCCAGGTGTTCAGAAATTTTATTATTTACAGAAACAGCTGGTGCATGACCATCACAAGATTTTTTGCTAGTAGCAAAATATTTTACAGACTCATTGCCAGTTTGTTTAATGGTTGAAATATGAGGAAGAAAGGAAGAACTCTGCTCAGGTTCTTTTTCTTTATTTTTATGCAGCTTATGGACAGCATTCTCATTCATAAAATTATTGATGGTTAAGGTTGAGAATTTTTCCTGCAGGTCAGACACATAGTTTCTTATCCTTGGAATTTCAGACATCTGGTCATTTACTTTTGCAAGTGATAGAACATTTCTGTCCTCAGAAACTGTGTGTTTGGCACTTAGTGCATGGAAATCATTCTTTAGCTTTTTAAACCCTTTTTTTAGAGATTTTATTTAACTTTTTAATGAATAATTTTCTTCAATAAGGGGTTTCAATTCACTCAAGGTCTTATGTAGATTAATATTTTTATCTGAGATAGCTCTATGGTCACTCCTTATTTGTTTTTGTTGGCTAAGAAAAATATTCAAGGTTTCTTTGATTTTAAAATAAGCTGTATCCAGTACAGAAGAACTTACTTTACATTGCAAGTGCAAATTATTTAATCTATCATTCTCATGGATTAACACATCTCTCAAATGTTTGTCTTTCACAACATTAAAATCAAGGGTATCTTTTAATATTTCTTCAGAAGTTTTCTCAATTAAGGTATAGACTTCAGGGGAAACAGAATCATTCTTAATTGCAAGAGAAGGATTAATTAAAGAAGTAGAAGTTAAATGTAAAGGTTCATCAAATGACAATTTTCTAATTACAATAAGAGGGCTACTAGTTACAGGAAGCTGTCTTTTAACAGGTTTAACTGTTCTTTCACCATTCTCAATAATATTACCTGCAGAAGAAGTCTTATTAGAAAACATTACCAAGTGACTATCAACCAAATTACTTACCATGGCAGAGGAGGAAACTTCCCCTGAGACTGAGTTTGGGATTGTGCTTGGGCCTTCTTTCTCCTGCCTTGTTGGTAGGGATGACGAGGAGGATGGAAATTGGGTATTCTGGATGGGCCAGGCTGATGATGAGGAGGATGTTGCACATTCTTCTGGTAGTGACTCATTAGATAATCCCATTTCCATTGCTCTACTTCCATAGTATTTTGATTTTGGATGGAGGAGCTGGGGGGCAGTGAAGGTTGAGCCTGAAACTGAGGCTGATTGGGAGGCAACTGAGGAGGGGCCTGGGCCTGATTTTAGTTCCTGAGTTCCTGAACTTGATCCCACAAGGTGTCTACTTTTGCCTTGTATTTCATGTTTTCTGTCTTCAGTTCTTTGATGTGACTGGACAGATTGCTGATTTGCTGGGGCAGAGGAAGTTTTTATATTTTGAATCCTTTTGGAAGACCTTCTTGAGGTACTGGAGGTTTTACTTCCTTCTGTTGTGCTGGGGGAAGGGGGTTTGATTTGTTTACTTCTCCTGTCATTTCCACATCCTGAATTATGTGAATTTTTCTTGTTAGAATAAGATTTTTTATGTTCAACTTTAGAAGAGCTCACAGTATCAGCATCATAATCAATTTCAATTTCATCCACTTGCATGTTATCCATTTTCTCAGCCAAATTGTTGGACATAATAGTGGGAAAATTAATTAATTTCTTAAAAAAAAAAAAAAAAATTAATAAAATTCAGTTAATAATTTGCTAAAAATATTAAAAAAAATTTTTTATTAATTAAATTATATAAAAAAAATTTTTTTTTAATATAAAGTAATATTTATAAAAAATAATTAATAATATGGACTGTAAAGGAAAATTGGGAATAAACAATTAAGTTATTTTCAACAAATTAATTAAATTACCAAAATTAAATATGGTAGTTTATGGGACTAAGTAGAAAGTACTATTTAAGTCAACCAAAATTAAACAAAAAATTAATAAAAAAAAATTAATTTAATAATTCAATTTTTATTAATAAAAATGTTAATTTCTTCTAGGACTAAGAGGAATCAAACACTCTATAATGGTCAACTAGGAAAAAAATTTAAACATAATGAACACTTACACTCAGTGAATCAGCAATTAAGCCACAAACACTGTTATTGTAGTAAAAATATAGTAATCTGAGTGAGAGGTGCAAAGGTTAACTTACTATAGTGATCGGAAAATCACTTCAAAATAATAGATGAATTAATTTAATATAAACCTAATAGGGGGTATCAATGTTGACCGATCCGCAATTAAATTAATTGCGGAAAATAATCTGCATACCCCAATTATCTTCCGCAATTATTTTTGCTAATAATTGGGTTATTAGATCCTTTACGTGTCAATGTTCACCTCTTATCTGACATTTTTATCCTCAATATTTGATAACCACATCTTGGACAACTTTCTGGATATCCCAGCCTTCTACCTTGCTGCGCACTTCCATTCTCATCCCATCCTGTTCATTCTATCTGCTCAGAATTTCTCCCCATTTCATCTATTTGATTCTGCTCCTTTTCATCTCGCTATCTCATCTGCTTGTTTCTCCTCCTTTTCATCTTCATTTATAATAACATGCCTCGTCATCCTAGATCTTCTCAAAGGCAGCCATCACCCAGTTGTTCTTCAATTTCCACTACTTCCTCCTTCCCCCGCTCAGCCGAGAAATCAAAGACCGTTAAATTAAAAAAAGATGAACATCTCATTCTTATCAACTGGCTGAAAACTAAATCTAACTATGATTCTTGTTTTGGTACTGAGTATGCCACTAAAGTAGGACGGCCCCCCGCATCAAAAGTTAATGGCTATCTTCTAATGGTAAATGAATTACGGAATAAGACCAAGGGAAGGATTGATCTTTTGCCTAAACAGATGTCTGAACAATTCAAGCATTACCGAGCAAAATACAAGAAGGCAAAGGCTCTTTCATCTTCCACTGGTTTTGGGGTTACCGACAACAATATAACTAAGGGCATAAAATCCATAGACGATAAACTTGAAACTTTATGTCCTTACTTTTAAGAGATGGATGCAATTTTTGGAGAGCAAGCCGATGTTAATCCTGTAAACATGTTGGATGGTGAAGATCCTATCTCCAAACATGATGTTGAAGCAAATCTTTTCCCATCTTCTTCCTCCACTCAAGCCTCCCCTCTTCTAAATTCTACGAATCTAGATAGCTTTTCTATTGATCCTACTGGCGATTTAACCCAACCCAATCTAACTCAGGTCTGTTTTTTTTTCTTTTATCTTATCAATACTTTTTTTTATTTACTTAGTTTTTCTTATTTCTTAAAAGGCTGATGAACAAGCCCAGGAGCCACAATCAACTGAGTCTGAAGCTAGTGAAAATGATGAGGAGGAAAATATGACCTTGAACAAGAAGCGTAGGGCTTCAAGTAGTCTAAATTTCCACTCACAAAGAAGACAAAAAAGTGATACTTCATCACAAACCCCTTTTTCTTCAATGGAACAGTTTTTAGAGAAACGTGATGCTGGTAAGTGATATCATACCTATTAATATTTACTCTGCTTTTCTTCTACTTATTGTTAACATTGCTTATCACTCTAGAACAAGTGGAAGCTGCTAAAGAGACTCTAAAGTTTGAAAAGCAAAAATATGAGCTCTCTTTAAGGAGAGATGATAGGCTACAAGATTTGGAAGAGAGGAAGTATGAGCTCTCTTTACGGAAGGATGATCGGGCCCAAGATTTGGAGGAGAGGAAGTATGAGCTCTCTTTACGGAAGGATGATTGGGCCCAAGATTTGGAGGAGAAGAAGTTTGAGTTAACTCTAAGTATTGAAAAATCAAAAAAAGAGGAGAAAACACTCAAACATCAAAACCTATTAGAGCAGATGAAATATAAGTTTGATCATGAAGAAAATTCCAAAAAGAAAGATTTCTTGATAGAATGTGTTAAAGCTAATAAATCTGTTGAGGAAATTGAACGTTTAAAGAAATTGTTGGATGAATAGTTTGTTTTATTTCTCTCACACTTCAACTGTTCATATTTATTTGTACATAAAATTTCCAATAATTTCATTTATTTCATTACTCTCCCACTTTTTTTAAATAAAATTTTCATGTCTCCTTTGAAAATTTGACAATCCCCCACCCCTGGATTTTTTTGAAGTAAGGGGTGGGTATCACAAAAATTCTTTCATATCATGAATCTTGAAAGTCTTATATGAAAATTTGGCTTTACTACCTCCTGAATTTTACTGGTATCCCAAAAATTCTTACATGTCAAGAATTTCACAAGTCTTATAACAAATTTTGGCAAAACCCCCCATGAATTTTATTGAAGTAAGGGACGGGTATCACCAAAAAATTTTCACCAAAATATTTACAAGTCAAAAAAATTCTATATCTGTTTTAAAAAATTGGCAATACTCTCCCCTGCATTTTATTGAAGCAAGGGGTGGGTATCATCAAAATTTTTATAAGTCATCAATTTCACATGTAAGATTTGAAAATTTGGCAATACCCCCCCTGCATTTTATTGAAGTAAGCGGTGGAAGTCATCTAAATTTAATATAATTACATAAATTATTAAATAAATATCTAATATATATCAATTTCCCTAGTTTATAGTGATGACAATTCCTCAAGCCAAAATGCAGACCAAGTCTAGAAACAAAAGTTTGGGACTTTCTACAGGTATAGGCAAGAGGAACTTCACGAATCAAACATATAAATGTTATCATGATTACCTGTTATACAACCAAAGGTCGATGCCTCATCACATTACTTGAGAAAATTGATATATAAAAAATATTTATTAAAAATTTATGAAAAAATATAAAATTTTCGATGACAACTCTAATCCCCATACTTTTTGGATCTAGATAAAGTTTTTTTAAATCGAATAACTTTACCTTCTTTCTTTACCTTATTGATTCTTTGTATCAACTTATTACTGATTTGAAATGAGCAACCAAAATGTGTGAAATCTTGACAGGATTCCAAACCAGGAGGAGCTTTGGTCGTTTGATGATTATCCTGAGAAGAATTCCAAATAGTTTCGATGATACCATTTCCCAAACCAAAATCAATGATGCACCGGTGGTCTGGAAAATATAAACCATGTCCTTTGATTTTAGCTGGAGATGGTATTGGGTGGCCAGTTATCGGATTGATATATGAGAATATTCCAAAAGTATGAAAATTGGCATCATTCCCATCAATATGAATCTTATTGTGAAATCCAAAATGAGTGATAATAACATTAGAAAATAAAAGATATTTGTGGCTGATATCTTCCCATTCGGAGTCACACCAATTCGGTATTCCAACTTTGGTTGAAAGTTCATGATTTTTTTCAAATGCCTTATTACAGAGCTTTTTGAGTCAAAGAGCAAGAAAAGAATTAAAGGAAGGTAGAGTGTCCCATAAGCGAAAATCTTCATCTTTTTTTGCTTTAGTGATATTCTTGACCAAGGAATATATGCCTATATAAATGAAATAAGTGAAATGATATTAAGAATGGAAATAAATTATTAGACATACCAAGAGAATATCCTTTAACAAAACCTGGTCTCCAACCAAATCCAATCATGATACCACCCAACAAATTCATATTCCTTATAGGTAATCGAATCAAAGCCATTTGATAAAGAGTAATGATAAGATCCAATCGTTGATTAAAAGTTTCATCTTTTACACCATCAAATGAATGAACTTCCAAAATGAATTGAGGCTTATAAGTATTACTGATAACTGCAACCACTCGATCATCACCAATTTCGGTTAGATATTTGATATCTTCTGGTAATTTTTTCGGATATATAAATTTTTTATCTACTTTAGTTTTATGAAATAAAATGTTTGGGATATGACGAAAATAACTTTCACAGAGATTTTTTTTTTCAGATATCTTTTCTTCTGAAATGTTGTAATTTTTTTTTTTAGATATATTTTCTTCTGATGAGACTGATTATCTTTAAATTTTTTTGATGATTTAGATGAAGCATTTTTTTTTTCAGATATCTTTTCTTCTTATGATACTGATTATCATTATTTTTTTGCAATGATTTAGAAGATGATTGAATGGAAGTTGTTTTCAAAGAAGATGATAGAGATGATAAAGATGAAGATGATAAAGAAGATTAATTTATTTTTGATGATTTAGAAGATGATTGTATGGAAGTTGATTTCAAAGAAGATGATAGAGATGATAAAGATGAAGATGATAAAGAAGATAAATTTATTTTTGATGATTTAGAAGATGATTGTATGGAAGTTGATTTCAAAGAAGATGATAGAGATGATAAAGATGAAGATGATAAAGAAGATAAATTTATTTTTGATGATTTAGAAGAAGATTGTATGGATCTTGATTTTGAAGAAGATGATAGTGATGATAAAGAAGATAAAGATGAAGATGAGAGAGAAGTAAGGGGTGAATCTGAAGAAGAAGACATTTTTTTGATCTGAAAAAAAATTAAATGTCAATAAAATTTCAACTCAATTTTTTTAAAAAAAAAATTCTCACCTTATTTTTCAAATAAAAAAAACTGTTTTTCATTTAAAAATTAAAATAGAAAAAAAAACAAAAAAACAAAAAACAAAAAACAAAAAATGAGTAAAAGATTTTCCAAAAAAATTTTTTATCAAAAAAAAAACCTGAGGTTTTATTTTTAAAAAGAAAATAAATGCAAAATCCTTTAAAAAAAAAAAAAATTTATCCAAAAAAAAAAATTTCAGTAAAAATTAAATCACAAAAAAAAATTAAAAAAAAAATTAAAAGTGAACCTGAAGATTGGTTATTAAAAACCTTCTCACAAGATCCTGAAAAAAAAAAAAAAAAAAAAATCAGTAAAATCAAAATCAAAAATAAAAAAATTATTTAAATAAAATCAAAATCACAAAAATTAATTATAGAAAAATTAAAAATAAAATTATAAACCTTTTTTGTTTTGTAAATAAGAGGGACAGTTCTTATCAGAAAGAATTTTTTTTTTTCTATATTACTGCAAAAAAAATAAAAAAAATAATCAAAATTACAAACAAAAATTTGTTAGTATCTTTATTTGAAAGTTGGTAACCCATCTTTATCTCCCATAAATGTCCCCTTTTCCCCTCCTTTATTTATTTGAAATGCCCTTACAAATCCCTCCATCCTTGCCTCAAAAGTCCCCTCAAATGCTCTCCTTGCCTGCCTCAAAATCCCCCTGAAATACCCCCCTTTCCCCCCTCTTTAGGTCCCTCATCACCCTCCTTCCCCCCTCTTTAGCTGCCTCAAACCCCCCCCATTCCCCCCTCTTTAGCTGCCTCAAACCCCCCCCATTCTCCTCACCTTAGGCGCCTCAAACCCCCCCATTCCCCTCCCAAACCGTTACCACTTTCTCTACCCCCCCCACCTCCTTGTTAACGAACGATCTGTAACAATCGTTCTTTAATAATCAGGGGGGGGGGTAGAGGAGGATGTAAGGATTGGGTAGGGGGGTAAAGTGAGTAGAAGGGGGGGAAGGAGGGGTGTTTGAGGCGCCTAAAGAGAGGGAAAGGGGGGGTTTGATGTGGGTAAAGAGAGGTGAAGGGGGGGGGTTTGAGGCGGCAAAAGAGAGGTGAAGGGGGGGGTTTGAGGGACATAAAGAGAGGGGAAGGGGGGTGTATTGAAGCACCTAAAAAGAGGGGAAGGGGGGTGATGAGGGACCTAAAGAGGGGGAAAGGGGGGATTTGAGGCAGCTAAAAAGGGGGTAAAAATGGGGTCTGAGACAGGTAAAGAGAGGGAAAAAGGGGGGCCTTGAGGATGCTAAAGAGAGGTGAAGGAGAAAAAAAAAACAAAAAAAAAAGAGAAAAAAGAGAAAAAAGAAAAACAAAAATTAGTTTACCCTAGAACAAAAATAAATGAAGCACTTACAAAAAAAACAAAAAAAACAAAAAAAAAGCAAAAAAAAAGCAAAAAAAAAAAATCATGATTAGCAAATAAAAAACCATGAAAAAAGAAAAAAAATGACCTACCTGGTGAGTTGAGTTGAGAAAATAAATGCAACCAAAATATTTGAGGGATGTTTGAGGAGAGGATGAAAAGGATATGAGTGATGAATGAAAAAAAAATCACTGACAAAATATGCGATATAAGAAAATATGTGATTTCATGTTGAGGAGGTGAAAGAAAACCAATGAGCCATCCAAAAAAAAGATATTCACCGTAAATTCAAAAAAAAAATGAATATGCAACAAACCAAAATACAAAACCAAGTGATTAAAGTACACAAAGAGGACATTTGGAAAGTATGAAAACATAAAAATAAAAAATTAAAAGGGTGAAGAGAAATGTTGGAGAGTAATTGGCATTATAATGGGGCATATGCCGGTTGATTGAATGATTTGTGAATCAAGGGAGGGGAGTGCCAGTGGTGGTTCAGGATCCTCTTGTTCATAAAGATCATTCCACTCATCCTTTAAATCAGTTAGAATATTGTGGAGTATTACGCAAGTCAAGATCCAATGATTTGCAGTTTTGATCTCCAATTTTTTTTGAAATTGGATTCTGAGCTCCCGAAGACTAGAAAATCGTCCCTTTAAAATACCTATAGCATGTTCAATTTGTACTCTTGATTGTGCAAGGTGATAATTAAATTTAGTTTTGGGGTCATTTTCTGAATTTGCACCATGGAAAGCAGGTATAATGTACTTTCCACTTGCATATGCTGAGTCTGCAAGGAGGTACTGAGATTCGTCAAAGTATGAGTCAGGGGATTGAGAAATCCTCATTCTTTGGAAGACGGAAGAGTCATGACATGATCCAGGGCAGCCACTGTGAAAAGCAATAAATTTTTTATTGACATCACATACAAGTTGAACGGCAATAGAGTATCTAGAAAGAAGATAAAAAGTTAGATTGTGAAAGATGAGAACTTGGAGGAGATTTTGAAGAAACCTTTTTTTGCGATCAAAATAATGGTTGCCATCATGAGCAGGCTTTTGACTCAAAGGGATGGTTGTGCCATCAACAAAACCTACACTGCCAGTGAAACCTTTGGCTTGAATTACTTGAGAGGATTCAAGTCGCTGTTCTGGAGTTGGCCAAGCAAGTGTTTGAGACTTGAGGGAAAGGATAGCAATCATACAGCGCTTGGTGTATAATATCACGGTACCATATCCTATGTTAAAGAGATTATCCAAACGTCTCACGGCAGCACCATTTCCATTTGAGCCAAAGCGACATAGAGCAACAGCAAGTTGGATGGCAGGATTACGCTGTTTGTTATGAGAATTGTTATGGAAGATAGGATGATCGGAGATGTGTTGATAAAATTTGAAGAAAGAATCGGGAGAAGTTCTAAAAAGTTGTGTGAAGTTTAAATGAGGAATGTTGAGAATGGAGGCCAGATCATATCGGGGATCATGATAAAGATTTGGCCCCCTGGTGATGATGTAATGCTTTTTGGAAAGAAAACACATATAAGCTAAAGCATCTTCCAAATCAGAGTCAGATTTATAGTAAAGAACTAAAAGAAAAGTAATAGCAATCATTGTTGAGTGAAGTAGCTTCCTAGTAGAGAGGTGTTTCATTGTTGCCGGTGGAAGGGTTAAGTGATGAGGGAAGTGGGAATTCACCACCAAATGTGCAGTTGGGGTGTGTAGATAGAAAAAAAACTTAAGTTTTCGCCACCAAAATTAAGTAGCATAGAGTGAGGAAAGACTTAAGGATGGCATGAGCAATTATGAGTCATGTGACTTTCTTGCAAATCCATCATGGATGAGATGAGTTTGGGATCAGGAATTAGGAATGGAAATTGGGGTATAAGAGGCAGGATAATGCATTATCGTGGATTTCTTATCCACTAGCCTTGGGGCTAGTGGATAAGAATCTTCCGCAATTAATAATGTCTGATCCCGGGAAAAAAAATTCCTGATCCCTAATTGAGGATCCCTGAACATTGATACCACCTAATAGATCGAACCCAAGTTCAAAACACAGTCGCAGCAAAAGTTACTTTTTTTCTGGGTGGTCCGTGCGCTATGTCATTTGTCGCAAGTATTGATTGTCGTTGTCGTTTGGAAAGGCTCCCACTTGTCGGCCAGTCGTCTAGAAGAAGGAAAGAAAGGGGGAAGAAAAAAAGGAGGAAATGAAAATAGGAAAGAAGGGTTTATAGAGAGTAGAAACAATAAGGTATTAAAATAATTGGATTTATTTAAAGAGAGGCAACGACAAGTTACTTGAGGGATGACACAAAAATGAGGTTTTATTAAATGAAAAAATTATTTAAAGTAAGGGTTCTTTTCTTTGCGCGGAAAACACTAATATTACTATCAGACTTAAAGCAACCTGTAATTAGTTATATAAAATTTTAAATTAGAATTTTAATACTAATAAAAATAATATAAACGTAATATATTAAAAAATATGTTCAAGTTTTGATTGTGTAGTAAGTGATGAGGCTACAGGGGATTATCCAAGGCCTTTTTATAGGCAATGGGTCCTCTGAAGCGCCACTACATTTGTAAATACAAGAGTCATAATAAGATGAAACAAGAAAATAAAAGAATAAGTGAAAAATAACAATTTAGAGAAAAATATGAAACAAATAATTAAAACCCCAAATAAGAACCAAATTTCCCCACAACTAATTCCCAAATCAGTAAGTAAAAATAGTGAGTAACTAAACAAGCCTGAGACATAGGAACTATGAGAAAAAATAATTGAAAACAGATGGTACAGAATGATTTAAGGGTTTTTAAGTGAAACAAGTAAAAATATTTTGATGCAACAAAATATTTAATCAATTTTAATTTAGTGTAAAGAAATTAATTAATTGTTCCAACTATGTAATTAAATAATTAATTTAAATGAAACAAGTAATTAATTTATTACTAAATTAAGTTGAGAATTTTAATACTATTTTATAAAATAAGTATTATAATTTATTTAATTTTTTATTGACACAATTAAGGGTCCAAAAAACAGCGGCAATAATTATGGATAATAGTATATGAAAAAGTATATTTTAATAATTGAATTTAATTAATTAAAGTAATTACAATATAAGATAAACACTTGAATATAATTATCTTATAAGTTTTTAATTAATTAATTTATAATTATTAAATAAACAATGTGCCCTTTGTTATGGAATATAATTAAATGCTTTTAAATTATCTTATATTAAAATTAAAATAATATTTACTTTATTTATATAAATAAAATATTAATATAAATTTATTATGTAATATAATATTAATGTTAAATGCATACTCTGCAATTATTATGTCTTTATTTAACTCCAATAAATTGTATGTTTATTTACTGGGCTCCTGGAACAGCCTGGCTGACAAAGAGGATCACAAAACTGCACCATCTCTCCTTTCAGCCAGGCTATCTCAGGAGCCCAGTAATTTATATAATAAATTACTGCAATCATATAAAGGTATAACATTATGTAATTACAATTAATTATTAAAATAAAATTATAAATATTTTATGAATAAATAAAATAATTACTATACTTAATTTTATTATTAAATAAGTTTTATTACATAAACAAATATTATATTCTATAATATCATGGCGCACTTTGTATGTATAAATTAAATATTTAAAATTATATAATAAGTGTAAATTTAACTTACACTGTAATTAAAATTTCAATGATAAAATTTATATAAACTAAATACAACTTATCATATAATACTATCCATAAATATTGGGCACTTCCTTGGCCCTTAATTGTGTCACTAAAATTACTAAATTAATTAAAATATTTATTTAATATGATTAAATTTAATTTCTCATTCTAAATAAGTTATTTTATTAAATTAATTAGTTGTTTCAATTAATTTATTAATTAAATTACTTGAAATAGTTAAAATGATTAAATTAACTTTTCTTATACTGAATTAGGATTTATTAAAAGTGTGAAAATAATTCCTTTTGTTTTAATTAAACCTTTTCAGCTATTTGAATTCCTTCTTTTAGATTTCTTTCTCACAGTTTTCATTTTTCATACTCACGTACTTATTTGTTATATTAATTCTATTCTTTTTTGGAACTTTCTGATGGGAAAAATAGTTGCTTATTCACGGGTTTATTTTTAATGTTTTTATTTAAATTCTTTTAATTATTTGTTTCACATTATTTTACTTTTTTGTAAATACTATTGGAACTCTCCAGAAGGTCCTCTTGCCTATAAAAGGGATTTGGAAACCTCTCCGGTAGCTCATTACTTATTACACACTCAACTTGAATATATCTTAAATATAATACGTTTATTTACTATTTCTATTAGTATTACAATTCTAATTAAAATATTATATAAATAATTAACGGTTGCTATAAGTCTAATAATAATTATAACTGATTGCTGCCCTTTGAATATAATTACTAGTAGAAATATATTATAATTTTAATAAAACCTTACAGTTGTGTCAAGTCTCCAAGCTCTTTTGTTGTCCTCTCTTTTCAAATACATATATTATTTTATTACTCTCCACCTTTGTAATATCTTGTCTTCCCTCTCTATTGTCCCTTTTCCCCTTCTCCTCCTCCTTCTTCTAGACGAACGGCCGATAATTGAGGACCTTTCCGAACGACAACGACAAATACTTGCAATGAACGACAAAGCGCACGGACCACTCAAACCAAAAAGTAAACTTTTTGCTGCGACCGTGTTTCAAACTTGGGTTCAATCGTTTAGGTTTATATTAAATTAAATTATATATTATTTTGAAGTGATTTTACGATCACTATAGTAAGTTTACCTTTGCACCTCTCACTCATATTATTATATTTTTACTTCAATAACAGTGTTTGTGGCTTAATTGCTGATTCACTGAGTGTAAGTTTTCATTATATTAAATTTTTTTTTTCTAGTTGACCATAATAGAGTAAGACTATTAGTCCTAGAAGGCAATTAATTTTATTAAATATTTTTTGTTTATTGGTTGACCATAATAGTACTCAGTACTTAGTCCCAATATTACCATTATATTAATTTTTGGTATTAATTATTTTGGTTGACTTATAAAAACTTTGTTGGTTGGTCCCATTTTAATTATTGTTAATTCTTAATAAACATTGTAATTACATTTATTTGTATTACATTTTGTAATTAATTGATTTTTAATAAAAATTTAATTTTTTTTTTGAAATACAATTGATTATATTTTATTTTGAAATAACAAATTGAATCATTGTTTAATTTCGATTCTATTTTTAAAAGTTTTAATGTCCAGTAGTTTGGCTAAAAGCATGGATAACTTACATGTGGATGAGATTGAAGTGGATGTTGACACTGAATCTGTAGGTTCTTCTAAAGTAACTTACAAAAATTATTCAGCTTACAAAAAACCTTCAGGACGTGGAAATGTCAGGAGAAGTGGAAAACCCCCCTCACCAAACAACTCTGAAAGAAGTAAAACCTCAAATACATCAGGACAATCCACTCAGAGGTATAAAAATAAAAAAGATTCCTCTAACACAGCAGGTAAACAATCTGTCAAGCCATATAAAGGAACTGAGAGCCGAAAGCATGAAGTACAAGGCAAGGGTAGACACACTCTGGCAGCAGATGCAGGAGTTATTAAATCCCAAACAGGGTCAACCTCCTCATTTCCCAGCTTCCCAGCCTCAGCCTCAACCTCAGCCCAATCAAGCACCCAGCTCCCTCACCCACAATCAAGGCACTCTGCAAGTGGAGCAGTGAAAATGGGATAACTTGATAACCCACTACCAACAGAATGTTCAGAAACCAACAGCTCAACACCCTGGCCCATCCAGGATACCAAACTACAATCCATCTCTTCAGCACCATCCTTATCAGGGGGGAAGAAGAAAGAAAGCACAGGTGAAGTTTCCTCCCTTGCCATGGTAAATAATTTGTTTGATAAGCACATTGGTATATATAATAACAAATCTTCTTCAGGTAATAATGTGGACCCTGAAAGAACAGTTAAACCCTTGAAAAGACAACTTCCTTTAATAAGTAGCCCCATTGATGTAATTAGAAAATTATCACTTGATGAACCTTTACATTTGACTTATACTTCTTTAATTAACCCTTCTCTTGCAATTAAGAATGATTCTGTTTCCCCTGAAGTCTACACTTTAATTGAGAGAACTTCTGAAGAAATATTGAAAGATACCCTTGATTTTAATGTTGTGAAAGATAAACATTTGAGAGATTTGTTAATACATGAGAGTGATAGATTAAATAATTTGCATTTACATTGCAAAGTGAGTTCTTCTGTTAAAGACACTGCTGATTTCAAATTGAAAGACACATTAAATAATGTCCTTTCTAAACAAAAGTCTATTAAAGCTGACCACAGATCACTTTCAGATAAATATAGTCACCTACGCAAAATTGTTGATGATCTAAAAGATGAAAATACTGCTTTAATAAATGACAGTATTCTTTTGCACAGTGAATTAAGAAAATTGAAAATTGATTCTCAGAATTTGAGTAATAAATGCTCTGTAGATGAGGACAGAAATGTTCTATCTATTTCTAGGATTAATGATCAGCTATCTTAAATTCCTGATTTGAGAAATAAATTATCTGACCTTGAGAAACAATTTTCTGCATTACAAGCTGTCCAGGCTACTCATTATCATGAATTAAAAAATATTGCTCAAACTGCTGTTAATCATAATAGTAAACAGCCTGAAAATAGTAGTTCTTCTCTCCCTTGTAATGTACCAATTTTACCAGCTGAAATTCATTCTGAAAAATCTATTGCATCAAACAGAAATAAATTTAATGCTCACAATGAGCCAGCTTCCTCTGTGAATAATGAAATATCTGAACACCTTTCAAGGCTTCAAGAACTGATAACCTTGAATAGTTCAAACCATAGGATGGAACATCCCAGTAGCCAGAAAAATTGGCCTAAGTTGGATCAATATCCTACTTTTGATGGTGATTCTTCATCTGATTGGCAACACTTTATACATAGGATTGATAATTTAAAGAGATCTTATAAACTACCTGATGAGGAAATTGTTTCTAAGCTAATTTCTTTATTTTCCAATGTAGCCTTGATGTGGTATGAATCTGTTCTATTAGATAATAACCATTATACATTGAATGAGTGGAAATCCTTGATTGAGAATCAATTTGGTGGTTCAAAATTCAGGTTGGCTCAGAAAAGACTGTATGAGAATACTAGATATGTATCCTCCTCTGTTGAAAAACCCATTGTTTTTCTTATGAAAGTAACAAAAATCCTAAGAGCAGTTTATCCAAAGATGGATTATGATATTTGGAGAGATAAAATCTTGTATAAATTGCCAAATTCTCTTAGAGATTTAATTGTAGCTAGAACTGAGCATGTGAGGGAACATTCTTGATTCATTAATATTTGTAATGAGGTACTACTCAACCATAGATATGAACCTAAGAATTACTTTGGTAAATCTTATAATGATCAGAATAAACCCTCTACAAAGCCCCCAGAAAAATCTGGTAGACCCTCTGCCCCAGTTGCACCTAAAAAATATGCAACAAATACTTGTTATAAATGTAACAAACCATGGCAAAAGGGTCATGTTTGTGACAAGAAAATTAATCTTGTTGAACACAATGAGGACACTGATGAAGTTGAAATGAATGTCAATGATTCTTCTAGTGACTGTGAAAGTAATATCTCCTATGACAATGAATCCAGTAAAGATGTTTTCATGTTGGAACAGGATGTCCATTAATTAGATAATATATCTGAAGAATGTTTATTGGATTTATCTTCAGTAGAAAATGCTGAGATAATTAAAGATATTACTAACAATTCTATAGCCATATCCCCTTTGAAGGCACCTGTTATCATTAATGGTAAAAATGTTGATGTAGTTCTTGATTCTAGTGCTGGAGGAAGTGTAGTGTCTGAAAAAGCTTTAGCTTCAGTAGACAAGGATTATCTGAATAAATTATTACCTATAACTTCTGAAAAATGGAGAGGGTATGGTTCTACCTTAATTCCTATTGGCAAATACAAAACCTCTGTATTTTTCAAATATAATGGTGGTTTTGTCAGAGCTGTTTGTGAGTTTGTGGTTATGAAAAATGATAATTTGAGTAATTGGTTCATTATGGGAAATGATATTTTGACCATGTTTGGTGTGAAATTGGACCCAGCAAATAATTGCTTTACCTTGGGATTGATTGGCAAAAGAAAATTCAAAATTTCCTTCCCTAGAAAACCTTCTGGGCATCTGTTAAAGTCTTGTAACTCAATGATTCAGTGTAAAGGTAGACCAACAATTGAAATGGATGATTTATTAATTAAATAAATACTGCTTCTTTTGGTGATCATTTAACTAGTGAACAAAAGGATTCTATTGTTGCCTCAATTACTTCTTTCCCTATGGCTTTTGCTCATGGTTCTCATGTCTTGGGAAGTGTTCAGGAAGAAATGAAAATTACCTTATCCTGTAACTTGAGTGATATTCCTCCTAGTCTTGAGAAAAACCATATCCTGCTTCTCCAACAAAAAGAAAGGATATTGAAGATAATATTACCACATTATTAAAAATGAATATCATTGAGAAAGTGGATTTCACCCCTAAATATTGTGTCATCTCCCCAGTCTTGATTTCTTATGAAAAAGATAAGGCTTGATTATGTGGAGATTACAGAGCATTAAACACTTATACTGTTGATGATATTTATCCTTTACCCAGAATTAATTCAATACATGCTACCTTGCAAGGTGCAAAATTTATTAGTTGTCTGGATGGTAACAAAGGGTATCATCAAGTTCCAGTTGAGAAAAATTCTCAGTATTTTTTCTTATTGCTACTCATATGGGAATATATAACTATTTTAGAATGCCATTTGGCCCCAAAAATGCCCCTTCAGTTTTCCAGAAAGTCATGAATAACACTTTCCATCAGGAAATCATTGAAGGATGGCTCATGGTGTATATTGATGATATCATAATCTTTTCTAAAGCTTTTGATGAACATATGGTTCACTTGAATAGAGTTTTTCAAAACCTGGATGAAATCAATATGACCTTGTCCTTGAAAAAGTGTAAATTTGGTTTTCAATCTTTAAAAGTCCTTGGCCATGTTGTGTCAGGCCTACAAATTTGTGTAGACCAAAACAAAGTTGCTGCAATTCAAAATGTGAAAGCACCAACTTCTGTAAGAGAAACCCAAAGTTGTTTGGGTATGTGTGGCTATTATTTTCAAGGGGTACTTTTGGTCTAGAAGCTTGGTTCAAGGTTTTCAGGGGATATTTAAGGGTTTTAAAGGTCTCTCAACAAAAAGGTACATATTTCTAAAATCAATTTGATTTATTCACTCAAATATAAGAGGTAGATTTAAGATATCAATATAAGTTATAGATTAGAATTACATTGTTGTAAATACTAAGGTTATAAAATATAGAAATAATTGGAGTGTTGTAATTGTAATAAAAGTAAGTGATAAAAGAATGATTTGAAAAGCACAAATTAAGAGGCCTTTTATAGGCAAAACATGAGGGAATAAAATATACGGAATTTACACTATGTATTGTAAGAATGTGAGTAAAAAAGTGACTAAAAGGAGTACATATATGACATAAGAATTAAATAAATGATACGTCAACAAGGACATCAAATTTATTAGAAATAAAGTTTGAGTTCCTTGGACTGTCACAATTAATTAAACAATAATTAATTAATTATATTACTTTCACGGGATTCCAGATCTCTCACTGAGGTAATATAATTAATTTAAAGTTTTTTTATTATAATTTTATTTTTAAATTCTATTCACATTGACTTATACCATTGAGCACGGTGTTAGGGAGTAAAATTGTAAGGGACATTTTATTTACATTAATTAATTATACTACTTATTGTAATTTACTAGTTAATTGTAAGTAATGCTTAATTAGGTAATTAATTATTAGTAAGAAGAAGGGGAGTGGCTTCAACTCAGTAAAATAATTAATTATTTCACTGGTTAAGTCTAGTAGCCTGGCTGACACTCCCTTACTCTAAAAAAAATAAAAAAAAAAAATGCTATGATTTTTTTTTATACTTTTTTAGTAGAGTGGTAAGATTAGATATCTCCTTCCCAGGTATCCAAGAATCATATTCACATGATTTATTCTTGAATCTCAATAAGTATTCTGTACCTTTTTCAGCAGTGACTATTCTGTCATTTAGAATTTTTTCAATTTCTGCTGTTTCAGTGATTTCATTTGGGGTTTTCTTTGGTCTTCCCCTCCTTTTTGGAAATAAATCACTATTGGATGTGTAAGGTTTCAAAAGAGATATTGGAAAAACAGGATGTTTTCTGTCATATGGAGAATACAAAATAACCTCAACTGCATTATCTCCAATCATTCTTTTGACAACAAATGGACCAACAAATGGATATTTCAATTTGTTATTACCATGTAAGTTGAAGTGGACTGTAGAAATCAACACTTCATCACCCTTTTTAAAAGTGTATTCTTTATGGGATTTGTCCCATATCTTCTTCTCATATTCAAATGATTTTTCAATACATTTTTGAGCATGATTTCTGCATAGTTGTTGCATTTGAAGAAAAGATTTTACACCAGGATGTATATCCAATTTAGGTATTTTGTTATTGAGAATTTGGGCAGGAGTATTTGGAACATATCCAAGTCAGAGCTCAAAAGGCTTTCTTTGAGTAACAGAATGAACAGTGCTATTATAAGCAAATTCCAACCCAGGAAGTAAGGTAACCCAATCATGAGTGAATCTGTCATTATCTTTATACTCAAGGCCAAAGGCACAATACCTTCTAATCATGTCCTCTAAAGTCTGAATCATTCTTTCAGATAAACCATCAGTCTGTGGATGATGGGAAGTAGAAAGTTTCAGATCACAACCACAAACATCCATCAGAGACATCAAAAATTCAGAAGTAAATTTAGGGTCTCTGTCAGAGATTATGGCTTTAGGAAAACCAGCAGTATTAAACATATGAGACCACCATAAGAAAGCTAATTCTTTAGTGGAAAAATCCTTGTGAGTAGGGATAAATTTACACATTTTTGTGAATCTGTCCACAATAACCCAACAAGAGTTATATCTGTCTTTACCAGCAATAGGTAATCCTGTTACAAAATCCATGTTTATTATCTGCCATGGTGCATCAGGAGGTTCAATATGTTGCATTAATCCAGCTCTCTTACCAGTCAATCTTTTTGATTTTTGGCAAGAATCACAAGACTCAATATATAATTTTGTGTCTTCAGACATATTAACCCACCAAGCAGTGTTCTTAATTCTGATCATTGTTTTTTCAAGATCAAAATGTCCAGCTAATATGTCATCATGAGAAATTTTCAAGATGATTTCTTTCATAGAAGGAGGAATAAGAATGACATTACTCAACTTTCTTCTATAATATAGATATCCTTCATCAATTGAAAATTTACCTTTTTCCAAAGCTTTTTGGTACTTTGGTGGAAGGGTTTTAATTAATGCTTGTATTGAAGCATTCTTTGGATCATTTAATATGGTGCATTACTTTTTCAAGTCAGTTTCCTTATCATATGAATCCAGAATAAGCTGTAATAGCTCTTCCTCCATATCAACCACATATATCCCATGTATATGAATAATTTCATCCTCAGGATCATACGCAGGATTAGAGTCATTATTTGGCAAAGGTAACCTAGATAACATATCCACATTTGAGTGAACAATACCAGCCCTATGAATAATTGTCATTCTCCCTCTGTACTCTTGAACAGCGAACTGCCATCTGAACATATGTCTGTTAGGTGTTTTCAAGTTTAAAAGGGATTTAACTGCACTGCAGTCAGTGACAAGTTCAAATTTCTGGTCATCTAGGTAATAATGAAGCTTTTCTAGAGCCCATACTACAGCTAAACACTCTACTTGAGTAGCACCATATTTCAATTCACTATTTCTCAAGGTTCTTGAAATATAACAAATTACTACTTCTGAAACTTTATCATTTATCACTTGTTTTTGATGGAGGGCAGCACCAAGACCAATGAAACTGGAATCAGTGTACAAAACAAATGGTTGATTAAAGTCAGGTAAAGCAAGAATTGGTGCTGACATCAAACAGTGTTTCATAGTGTCAAAGGCTCTTTGTCTTTCACTATTCCAGACAAAAGCAACATCCTTTCTAGTTAATTGGGTAAGGGGTAAAGCTATGACTTGGTAATTTTTAATATACTGTCTATAGTATCCACACATTCCCAAAAAACTCTGTAGCTCTCTTACTGTAGTAGGAGCCTTCACCTGTTGTATGGCTGCCACTTTGTTTTGGTCAACACATATCTGTAAGCCTGAAACAACAAGACCAAGAACTTTTAAAGAATGGAAACCAAATTTACATTTCTTCAAAGCAAGTGTCATATTTATCTCATCCATTTTCTGGAACACTTTACACAGGTGGTTGAGATGGTCCTCAAATGTTTTTGAGAATATATTGATATCATCAATATAAACCATCAGCCATCCTTCAATTATCTCTTGATGGAATGTGTTATCCATGACTTTTTGGAAAACTGAAGGGGCATTTTTAGGGCCAAATGGCATCCTAATATACTTATAAATACCCATATGAGTGGCAATCATAAGAATGTTCTGAGAATTTTTCTCAACAGGTACCTGGTGATATCTTTTGTTACCATCCAAACAGCTGATAGATTTAGCACCCTGTAAAGTAGCATGTATAGAGCTAATTCTAGGTAAAGGGTAGATATCATCAAAAGTATAAGTATTTAGTGCTCTATAATCACCACATAACCTGGCCTTATCTTTCTCATAAGATATTAGGACAGGTGAGATAACACAATGTCTAGGTGTTTCAACTACCTTTTCAATAATATTCATTTTTAAAAAGGTAGAGATATTGTCTTCAATATCTTTTCTCTTTGTGGGGGAAGCAGGATAAGGCTTCTTCTTTAAACTAGGTGGTATATCAGTTAATGGGCAAGACAATGAAAGTTTCATTTCCTCTTTAACTAATCCCAGCTCATGTGATCCATAAGCAAAGGCCATAGGAAAAGACTTTATCAAGTTAATGATGGAATCTATATCCTAACCAGAAGGTTGTTACCCAAAAGAGGCATTGTCAATTTCAGACAAAAGGGCATGCATCTCTTCTGTAGATCTTCCTTTACATTGAACTACAGAATTACATGTGTTTAATTCTGGTTTCAATAATTTTTTAGGGGAGGAAATCTTAAATTTTCTCTTCCCATTCATCCCCATTGTAAAACATTGATTTGAGGGATCCAATTTTATGCCATACTTGGTTAAAATATCATTCCCTACAATAAACCAATTGCTTAAGTTATCATTCTTCATGACAACAAAATCACAAATAGCTCTTACAAAACCATGGTTATATTTAAAAAACACTGTGGCTTTGTATTTACCAATGGGGGACAAAACAGAGCCATAACCTCTCCAATTTTCAGAAATTATAGGCATCAGTTTTAATTTATAGTCTTGATCCACTGAAGCAAGTGCTCTTTCAGAAACTACACTTCCTCCAGCTCCAGAATCCAGAACAACTTCAATGCTGGTTCCATTAATCAAGACTGGTGCCTTGAGAGGGGCAATAACAATTGAGTTATCCTCAATGTTCCTTATGATCTCAGCATCCTCAAATGTAGATACAGCATTATTATCAATATCAATAGTACTTAAATAATGAATATCCTCTTCCAGCATAAAGATTTCTTGTTGAGATTCATATGAAATATTGCTGGCACAATCACTTGATGTATCATCCAGTGCCACTGTGTCATCATAATGCTCCTATGTTTGTTCTACAAGATTTATCTTCTTGTCACAAACATGGCCTTTCTGCCAAGGCTTGTTGCACTTGAAGCAAGTGTTTTTTGCATACTTCTTTGGTGCAACAGGGGCAGAAGGTTTACCAACCTTTTCCAGAGGTTTCTGTTGGTAAGTGGAAGGTTTCTTAATAGGGGTCCTAGGAATGAATCTTCTGGAATCATACTAATTGTTTAGAAGTATCTCATTGCAAGTATTAATGAAAGAAGAGGGTTCTTTGGAGAACTCAGTCCTAGCCACTATCAAGTCTCTCAGAGACATTGGTAATTTATAAAGGATCCTGTCCTTCCATAAATAAAACTCCATATTTGTGTCCATTGCCCTTAAGATTTTTACAAGTTTCATTAAAAACTCAATAGGTTTATCAGTAGAAGAGCTATATCTAGTTTCCTCATACTGCCTTTGTTGAGCCATTCTGAACTTGGAGCCACCAAATTGTGCTTTAATTAATTTCTTCCAATCCTCCCATGAGTAGTCATTCCCATCCAGGAGAACAGATTCATACCACATTAGGGCAACATTACTGAACAAAGAAATTAACTTGGACACAATTTCCTCATCTGGGAGTTTGCAAGAATTTTTTAAGTTACCAATTCTGCAAATAAATTGTTGCCAATCAGAGGAAGAATCACCATCAAATGTAGGATATTGGTCAAGTTTTGGCCAATTCTTTTGATTTGAAGGAGTCTCTTTAGTACTAGCTTGATTCTGAGTAAGAAGCAGCTGTAATTTTTCAAATTGGGCTGTAATATCATTGTTTAATCCTTCTGTTGAAGATCCTGGTGCATCATCAGTTTTTGATGGAAACTCAGTGTTATCAACAGGTATTTCTGGAGCTATTTTTACTTTAGATGAACTAGCCACAGGTAATATTTGAGCATCCTGCACTATATTTTCTTTCACAGAAATGTCAGAATATTTTTGGTCATTCAACAATGAGTTCAATTTTTCTTCAATGGTTGTTAGTCTTGTTTTCATTCTTGGAAGACTAGATAAACTCTCATTGATAGTTACAAAAGATAACTGATTTTTATTTTGAAAATATGACAAATGGTCATTCAATCTTTTCAGATTCATCTTATCTATCTCCACCTCCTGGAAAAAGGCAGATACAGTATCTTTTAGTTTAGACAAATCATTTTTTATATTTTGCCATAAAGCAACTTTCTTTTCATGGGTTGCTTTGTAATGAGACAATTCATCAGAGACTCTCTGTGATTCACTTCGTAATGCTTGATAGCCCTGATCAGTTAACAAACTATTATATCTCTGAGTCAATTGCATATTGTTCATTATATGATTTTGTTTGGCAATAATATCTCTCAAGTACTCATCATTAATTCTTGCTACATCTGGAGTGTTTCTAAATAAGGAAACTGGGTAACTTTCCAGACTCTCATAGAACTCAGGGTCAAGAGTTTCATCAATTACAGCCATATCAGGGTTAATCATTGAGGTAGCAATTAAAAGTAATGGATTAGATACATGAGTTATCTGTCTACTGCTCCCAGCCTCTACTGGTCTCAAGGTGTCTTCTTCCCTCTCAGATTAACCTGAAAGAACAGAATCAGCCACAAGAAAAGGCACTTGAGAATCAATAGAGGGACATACCAGGGTTTGCTGGGTATCACCTTATTGGGCTTTCTTCTTCTTTTGCCTCATTGATAAGGGTGGGGAGGAGTAGGGTTGACCTGGTTGGCCCTTGATGGACCTGCCTGAGGTAACTGATGCTGATTTTGAGACAGGTAGTCCCACTGAGTGTTTAACCAGTCCCACTGCCACTTGGACACTTCCACCTTCTCTTGGGACTGGTAGATTGTTGTTGATCCCTGGGAGGAAGAGGTTTCTTCTTCTCTTGAAGAAAAGTATCTGTTATACTCACCTTTTCTTCCAGAGCATCTACCCTTACCTTTAGTCTCAATTTTTCTGTCCTTAGCTCCTTTATGTGAGTTGACAGATTCTTTACCTGCTGAGACAATGGCATCTTTTTTACCCTGAAGCCTTTTGGAAGCTCTTCTGGTGGGTTTATCATAGGCTTCTGATCCTGAGTTGTGTCCACTAGGATTTCTACTTCTTCCATCTCTACATCCTGTTTGGGACAAGGGTTTATTAGTTTGAGAAATTCTTCAGGTTAAAGGAGAACTTACAGAAGTAGGCTCATCATAATCAATCAAGTCTAGTTCTTCTTCACGTGCAGCAGAACCACTTTGGTCAGTCATTTTAAGATTTTACTGAAATGAAGAAAAGAGACAATAAGATTAATTAGTCTTTATTTTTGATTTTTATTTTTTTAAAAAAAATAATAAAAAAAAATCTTTTTCAGGATAAAAATCAACTTAAATAAAATTAATTTATTAATAAAAAAATTTAAAACCAGGATTATAATATAATCAACTGTAGAAATAAATTAGAATTTTTATTAATAATTTTTAATTAATTATTTTTAGGATTTAAATCAACTAATTTATTACCAGGACTTATTGTCAACTGAAGTAATCAAATATGAAACTTTATTAATTTAACAAAATTTTATAAAACTGATAACTTAACTACCAGGATATAATGTCAACTGAAGTAATTAAATATGAATTTTTATTTTAAAATTTTATTAAGTTTGATCACTTAATTACCAGGACTTAATGTCAACTGAAATAGTTAAATATGAGTTTTATTAATTAAAATATTTATTGAACTACCAGGACTCAAAGTCAACTGAAGTAATTAAATATTAATTATATATTAATTAAAAATATTATTGTCAGGACAATTTGTCAACTGGAACAATTAAATTAATCAGGACAAATGTAAACTGAAAAGATTATAATAATTAATATTAAAATATAATTATTTTATTACTTCTGGGACTAAGAACACTTATTGCTCTATTATGGTCAACCAGGAAAAAAAAATATAATAATAAAAATAAAATCCAATTACCAGACACCTCCCCCTGTAAAATGAGAAAATTAATGCCACTTACAGAGTGCTCAGTAAAAGGAAATACGTAGCAAATGAAGAGTGAAGAGTAACCCACAAATAGTAATGCAATAATTACCACGATATATACGACGTTTGGTCAATATATGAACCTAATTTTTGGAGCGCGGTTCGATTCTCATTTGCAGCAAAAATTATTGTCATGTGATGTATGACGTTCGTCGTTTTCGTCGCTTTCTCGTCCTTACAGGTATTCGAACGCCAATGGTCCCTTCAATTACGCCCTCAAATAACAATGCTCCGTCGATAATTCGGGAAGGCCCTAAATTGTCAAGGGGTACTTTTGGTCTAGAAGCTTGGTTCGAGGTTTTCAGGGGATATTCAAGGGTTTTAAAGGTCTCTCAACAAAAAGGTACGTATTTCTAAAATCAATTTGATTTATTCACTCAAATATAAAAGGTAAATTTAAGATATCAATATAAGTTATAGATTAGAATTACGTTGTAAATACTAAGGTTATAAAATATAGAAATAATTGGAGTGTTGTAATTGTAATAAAAGTAAGTGATAAAAGAATGATTTGAAAAGCACAAAGTAAGAGGCCTTTTATAGGCAAAACATGAGGGAATAAAATATACGGAATTTACACTATGTATTGTAAGAATGTGAGTAAAAGAGTGACTGAAAGGAGTACATATATGACATAAGAATTAAATAAATGATACGTCAACAAGGACATCAAATTTATTAGAAATAAAGTTTGAGTTCCTTGGACTGTCACAATTAATTAAACAATAATTAATTAATTATATTACTTTCACAGGATTCCAGATCTCTCACTGAGGTAATATAATTAATTTAAAGTTTTTTTATTATAATTTTATTTTTAAATTCTATTCACATTGACTTATACCATTGAGCACGGTGTTAGGGAGTAAAATTGTAAGGGACATTTTATTTACATTAATTAATTATACTACTTATTGTAATTTACTAGTTAATTGTAAGTAATGCTTAAGTAGGTAATTAATTATTAGTAAGAAGAAGGGGAGTGGCTTCAACTCAGTAAAATAATTAATTATTTTACTGGTTAAGTCTAGTAGCCTGGCTGACAATTATAGACAATATATTAAAAATTATCAGGTCATATCCTTGCCTCTTACCAAACTAACTAGGAAAGATGTTGCATTCATCTGGAATACTGACTTTCAAAAAGATTTTGATGCCTTAAAATGTTGCTTAATGAAAGCCCCTATCTTAGCTCTTCCAGATTTTAATAAACCATTTGTCCTGTACACAGATGCTAGCTTTGTTGGTCTGGGTGCTGCCCTCCACCAGAAACAAATTATTAATGATAAATCCTCAGAGGTTGTAATTTGTTATATTTCAAGAACCTTAAGAAATAGTGAATTGAAATATGGTGCCTGTCAGCCTAAATATCCTTAGGACTGAGTATTTCTTATGCTTAAAATAAGATAACCTTAACTAGATTAAGCTTATATCTTAAAAATAAGGTTAAAATAATAATATATATTATTTTATTATATATATATATAATTATTATTCTATTATATAATTTATAATAGTTTAAATAGCTTATCCATGGCCTAATAATACTTATTAAGGTGTTAATGGAGTCATAATATACTTATCTTAAGTGATATGAAGTAATTATTGACATACATAAGCTTATATGTATACATAAATCTCATATTCAGTGAAATATGCAGTATATTATGTATATTTAGGTATATAAGTGGGTTTTAGCCCCTTAATAGCCTATAACCTTTGTTTTTCTGCTTATTTTAGGTCATATGGACGAAATCAGTGGACTCACAACGCCTACAGAAGCATAGACACCTATATCAGGCGCATACACCCAGTTTGGACAACTAAAATTACTTCCTTGGATGATTGTTCACGGATTTATGGGTTGGAAATATGTTTTTGGGTTAATGTGGATGCTTGGGGATGTTATTGGGGGCTTAGACATTTTATTTGTTTCCTTTATATGCTTTTAGTTTCATTAAATCTCTTTTTGATCTTTTATTTTACCTGTTTCTTTATGGTATCCGCTTTTATCTGGGTTTTCTAATTATGGTATGGCTCTGTGTTATTATTAATAGTGATGGAGGGTCCTTACTGGAGGTCTGGGTGTTGAAACTGCTTGAAGTGGACGCCATGGGGAGGTGATGGGCCCTCACAGTGCTGTAATTGCCGGGGATAGCAGTGACATCATCTGGATTGAAGGTCTGTGCACTCCAGTGGATTTGGGTATAAGTAAGGAGGGATTTTGACGGTTTATAATAATCATTCAATTACCACACTTAAAACAAACACTACACTACAATTATTAACATCTAGAAATATATTATAAAGCCCTTATAAATTGATATTATCTTTATAAAAGCTATAACTATATTTTATTCTTCTATTTTCCACCACTAGCACGCATTTAAATCCAAGTATTGTGAGTTTAACTTGAGTATAACTATTCTATTAGTCTTCCCCTGAGGTTTAATCACTAAATCATTTATTAATAAGTAGTTGGACCATAAAATAACACTATTATATCATACTTATATACTAGACTGTACTGACAATTGGGGGTCTTTCCTTATATTTTACTTATTATTTAGTATAAGCCTTGGGACGTGATTTTTACCTTAGTATAACTCAAAATTAACCAAATATTTGGGTCTGCTGCATATTAGTGGGTCATCATAACTCATTGATTGCGGAAAAGAATCCTTATAATAATTGTACTAATTTTTTATCATAAAAATTAGATATTTACAGTAGTAACTGTACCCAATATAAACCCAATTTCACTTGGTATTTGGACACCAATATAACACCCAATTAAATTGGTATTTGGCTAAAGCTTGGTAAGCTAATTATTCACCCTTATAGAGGTCTAGTTAAACTTATTATTATATTTTTAACAGATTTTTTCGAATTTTTCTTATATTTTATTTAAATAAATAAAGATATAAATTCAGGGTAAGCTCCATTGCTTTTTTATTAGTAATATAATTGCTAATATTATTTGTCTACTAATTCCACAGAGTTTTTTCCTTTTGTAGACGTAAAATATTGTTATTCTGAACAATATGAGTGCTCCTCAGGATAGTGTAAGTGAACAGCCTGCTTATAATACCAGGTCTAAAGCTAATAAAAACTTTCCAGGACATCACCATGGAGGGACAACAGTACCCCCAACCAGAAAGCATGAGTATAGAGGAAAAGGACGCCCTCTTAAAAAAGATAACTATCAAAAAGACGTCTCCTCCTCTTCAGGATCAACTGTCCCACCTGGCCAAACAGGTTCTGAAGCTAGAGGAATCAAAATCTCTCATGTTCAAAGAAGTAGAGCAGTTGCAAAACAATTGCAAGGTAGGATTTCAGCAGATGAATCAGGCAATGGCAGAATTAAAGGGAGGCCTGCCCAGTCAATCAAATCAGCAACCCCCTACCCAAGGAGGGTCCACTCACTCCCAGGAGAAAATCCTGGTAGACAAATGGAAATGGGACTGGTTTCACCAACAGTGGACAAGCCACAGTTGCAACAGGGATCCACCCCCTCATCTGACTTCCTCAGCTCACCCTTACAAGGGAAAAAAGCGCCAAAAATCAGGCCTGGCAACCATCCCTTGGTAAGTAACTTACCCCCTCAGATTAAACATAATACTGATAATTACAATATAGGTAATTCTATTGATGTTAAATCTGTACAAAAAATAGAGGAGGATTTAAGAAATTTGGGTTTTAGAGTAGATACACCTGACTTGTCTTTTATCCATAATAACAGTACTATATACAATGATAATACAGTTAATCCTCAGTTGCAACCACCTACTAGTGAGATGAGTAGTTCACAGGAGAGTGAGAGAATTGAAAAGGAGGACATGGAATATTTTAACAATAATCCAACTGTCCATAGAATTGTTTCAGCATTGTGGAATAGAATGACTGATTGTGAGGAACAGACAGTTAAGCTCACTAGTGATACAATTTCAGCCTTAACATTGAACATTTCTCAATTAGCAACACGTAATAAAGAATTAGAGAAAGAACATTTGTCTCTAACTCTTAAATATGATTCATTGAGTAATAAATATAATGACCTTTCAAACAAATTTTGTGAGTTAGAAAAATTATATGAAACACACTTATTAAAAACTGAATCAAGAACAAAGTTATCTTTTGCACAGACAAATCAAAGTGTCTCTGAGCTGCTACAAAGATTAACTAAAGTTGAGATTGAAACTGCCAATCTACTAATGAACCAGGATAATCATAAGTATAATCAATATAATAATAATCCTTTCATTGGCAAAAGTGAATCTCATTCCTTCCCGGTACCACCACAATTAAAACCATCTGGTGGTAGTGTCAAATCTGAAAATGTAAGTCACAAATCCGTGCAGGAAGAAATACAAGACCATTTATCAAAAGTAAATGAGTTGTTGAATTTACCTAAGATTAGTGAGATAAAATCCAATCAGAAGAACTGGCCTAAGATAGATCAGTACCCAACTTATGATGGGGAAGCCAGCTCTGATTGGCAACATTTTATTCAAAGAATTGACAACTTGAAATTCTCATATAAGTTACCAGATGAAGAGATAACATCAAAATTAATTTCTTTATTTAAGGATGTTGCTTTATTATGGTTTGAAGCTGTCTTAAGTGAGGGTAGAGACTACTCTTGGGCTGAATGGAAACAACTTATTGAAAAACAATTTGGAGGTTCTAAATTCAGGCTTACTCAGCAGAGACTGTATGAGAAAACTAGGTATAATCCGTTGAATGGTGACAAACCTATGGTATTTTTAATGACTTTAAACAAAATCTTAAAAGCCATTGAGCCTCATATGGATTTTAACTTATGGAAAGATAAGATAATTTACAAATTACCTATATCTGTCAGAGATATTGTTGTAGCTAGAACATTTAATGTTACTGAATATTCTGACTTTATTAATATTTGCAATGAAATATTACTAAACCATAAGTATGAATCAAGGTATTCCACTTATAAACAAAATGTTGAACCTGTAAAATCTCAGAATTCAAAAATACTTCAGGAGAAGCAGAAAAAACCTACTGCACCTGTAGTACCTAAAAAGTATGAAACAAATACTTGTTATAAGTGTAACAAACCTTGGGTAAAAGGTCACAAATGTGAGAAAAACATAAATATTGTTGAAAATCAACGTGAATCTGAAACTGAAACTGAAAAAAGTAAAGAATCAAGTGATTATGACAGCAATATCTCATATAGTGATGAAAATGAAGTCTGTATGTTGGAAGATGATTTGTCCATCTTTGAAAATCCAATATTAAATATGGACTCAAATGAATCTTTAATGAATTTTGAGGATGCTGAAATCATTAAGGATATACAAGCTGATAACTTTAAAATGACACCTATCACGGTTCCAGCTATCATTTCTGGTGAAAATGTTAATATAGTATTGGACACAGGAGCTGCTGGTTCAGTTGTTTCCACTAATACATTACAGAAAATTGATAGTGATTATAAGTTTAAGCTTGAACCACTTCAGAATAAAAATTGGAGAGGTTTTGGATCAGTACTACACCCCATTGGTAAATACAAAGCTGCTGTTTTCTTTAAACACCAACATGGTTATGTAAGGGTAACTTGTGACTTTGTAGTAATGGATAATACAAATTGTAGTAACTGTTTTATCATTGGAAATGATATTCTGACTAAATTTGGTGTAAAATTAGACCCTGCTAATAATAATTTTACAATTGGCATGAATGGTAAAAGGAAATTTAAAATAAATTCTTTTAACACAGTCTTACACATTGAGTCAGTAACAAATTCCCCGTCTAAAGGAAGAGAATCCAATGAGATGAAACTTCTGGAAACAGAAATTTCAAAAGCATCATTTGGCACTCAGATAAGTGAAACTGAGAAAGATAATATTTTGGAATTAATTAAAGCTTTTCCAATGGCTTTTGCACATGGTACAAATGAACTTGGCCTTGTAAAAGATCATGAAATGAAAATTAGTTTAACCTGTGACATGGATAATATTCCTGCTAGTCTTAAAAAGAAACCATATCCTGCTTCACCAATGAAGAGGAAAGACATAGAGGATAATATTAAGATGTTATTAAAAATGAACATTCTTGAGAAGGTTGAAACTACACCAAAATATTGTGTAATATCACCAGTGCTGATTTCTTATGAACAAGATAAAGCAAGACTGTGCGGTGATTATAGAGCATTAAATACATTTACAGTAGATGATATTTATCCCTTGCCAAGGATTGCCTCTATACATGCTACCCTTAAAGGTGCTAAATATATAAGTTGCCTAGATGGAAATAAAGGGTACCATCAAATTCCTGTTGAAAAGAATTCACAGAACTTTTTGTTGATAACAACACACATGGGAATTTATAAGTATGTCAGAATGCCATTTGGACCAAAGAATGCTCCATCAGTATTTCAAAAATTAATGGATATAACATTCCATAATGAAATGATTGAGGGATGGTTAATGGTATACATTGATGACATCATAGTGTTCTCTAAATCTTTTGATGAACACTTAATCCATTTAAGGAAAGTATTTCAGAAAATGGATGAAATAAAAATGACCCTTGCATTGAAAAAATGTAAATTTGGGTTTGAATCTTTAAAAGTGCTTGGTCATATTGTATCTGGCTTACAAATATGTGTAGACCAAAATAAAGTGGCTGCAATAAAGAATATTGGCATTCCCCAAAATGTGAAGGATGTACAATCTTTTCTTGGAATGTGTGGTTATTATAGACAATATATAAAAAACTACCAATCAATTGCTGCACCACTGACCACACTGATAAAGAAATCAGAAGCTTTCATTTGGAATAATGAAAGACAACAAGCTTTTAATAAGTTGAAAGAATGTTTAATGACAGCTCCAATCTTGGGATTACCAGATTTCCAATTACCTTTTGTATTATATACAGATGCAAGTTTTATTGGACTGGGTGCTGCTTTGCATCAAAAACAATTTATTGAAGGTAAAATGTCAGAAGTAGTAATCTGCTATATTTCACGTACTCTGAGAAGTAGTGAATTAAAATATGGTGCTACTCAACTTGAATGTTTGGCAGTAGTATGGGCTCTTGAAAAGCTACATTATTACCTTGAAGACCAAAAATTTGAGTTAATAACTGACTGTAGTGCAGTTAAGTCACTCTTAAACATGAAAACTCCTAATAGACACATGTTTAGATGGCAATTAGCTGTACAAGAATACAGAGGACGGATGACTATTACACATAGAGCAGGAACCTTGCACTCTAATGTAGATCTGTTATCTAGAGTACCTCTGCCTAATAATGATGATAATCCTGCTTATGTTCCTGAATCAGAGATTATTAACATTTATGGCATTTATATTGTAGATCTTGAGGATGAATTTATGCAATCAATTCTTGATAATTATAATTCAGATCCTGACTTAAGTAAATTAACTACAATATTAAATGATCCATCTAATGCTTCAATGAATGTTTTAATAAAAACATTACCAGATAAATATAAAGAGGCATTAGAGAAAGGAAAATTTTCCATTGAGGATGGTTTTATATATTACAGGAAAAAATTAAGTAATGTAATTGTAATTCCCCCTTCAATGAAGGAGTTAATGTTAAGTATATGTCATGATGATATATTAGCAGGTCATTTTGACTACCATAAAACATTAACCAGAGTAAAAAACACAGCTTGGTGGATTAACATGTCTGAGGATGTTCAGAAATATGTTGAAACATGTGATTCTTGTCAAAAATCTAAAAGATTAACAGGAAAAAGAGCTGGTTTATTACAACAAATTGAGCAACCAAAAGCTCCATGGGAAATCATTAATATGGACTTTGTAACAGGTTTGCCAATAGCAGGGCATAAGAGTTATAACTCCTGCTGGGTAATTGTAGATAGATTTACAAAGATGTGTAAATTTATTCCTACCCACAAAGAGGTTTCTGCAAAGGACTTAGCTTTTTTATGGTGGACACAAATGTTAAATACAGCAGGTTTCCCCAAAGCAATAGTTTCAGACAGAGATCCTAAATTTACTTCTGAGTTCTGGACGTCACTTATGGATGTTTCAGGGTGTCAATTAAAACTTTCTACAGCACACCATCCACAAACTGATGGGCTAGCAGAAAGAATGATACAAACCTTAGAAGATATGATAAGAAGATACTGTGCTTTTGGTCTTAATTTTAAAGACAATGACAAATTCACGCATGATTGGGTAACCCTTATTCCAGGTTTAGAATTTGCATATAATAGTACAGTACATTCTGTCACTGGCAAAAAGCCATTTGAGTTATGGTTGGGTTATGTACCTAATACCCCTGCTAAAACTCTTAATAAGTTACCTAGATTGGATATTCATCCAGGTACTAAATCTTTTCTTCAGATGCAAGAACTATGCAGAAAACATGCTCAAGAATGTATAAATAAGGCTTTTGAGTATGAAAAGAAAAGATGGGATAAAGCCCATAAAGAACAAATGTTCAAAGAGGGTGATGAAGTCCTTATTTCAACGCTACATTTCAATTTAAATGGTAATGTTAAATTGAAGGATCCATTCATTGGACCATTTGTAGTTAAAAAGATGGTTGGTAATAATGCTGTTGAGGTTATTCTATATGCACCTTATGATAGAAAACATCCAGTATTTCCTATTTCTCTTATAAAACCATACCATTCTAATGATACTGCTCTCTTTCCAAGAAGATCAGGAAGGCATAAACAGCAACCTGAAGAAATAGTGGAAAAAGCAGAAATTGAAAAGATACTCAAAAAGAGACACCTTACAAAAGAAAAGGGAGTTGAGTATCTACTAAGATTCAAAAATAAATCAAGTGAATATGACCAGTGGATTCCAGAAAATGAAATCTCTGATCTTAAAAATCTCTTGAAAAAATTTAAATCTAAATAATACTGTTCATTCAGTATATGTATTATAAAAATTCTTTTTTATTTTATTATTTCATTCCTTAAGATTAATTAAAATGTCTTAACATTTTTTTTATTGTTTTTTTTGGAGTGAGGGAGTGTCAGCCTAAATATCCTTAGGACTGAGTATTTCTTATGCTTAAAATAAGATAACCTTAACTAGATTAAGCTTATATCTTAAAAATAAGGTTAAAATAATAATATATATTATTTTATTATATATATATATAATTATTATTCTATTATATAATTTATAATAGTTTAAATAGCTTATCCATGGCCTAATAATACTTATTAAGGTGTTAATGGAGTCATAATATACTTATCTTAAGTGATATGAAGTAATTATTGACATACATAAGCTTATATGTATACATAAATCTCATATTCAGTGAAATATGCAGTATATTATGTATATTTAGGTATATAAGTGGGTTTTAGCCCCTTAATAGCCTATAACCTTTGTTTTTCTGCTTATTTTAGGTCATATGGACGAAATCAGTGGACTCACAACGCCTACAGAAGCATAGACACCTATATCAGGCGCATACACCCAGTTTGGACAACTAAAATTACTTCCTTGGATGATTGTTCACGGATTTATGGGTTGGAAATATGTTTTTGGGTTAATGTGGATGCTTGGGGATGTTATTGGGGGCTTGGACATTTTATTTGTTTCCTTTATATGCTTTTAGTTTCATTAAATCTCTTTTTGATCTTTTATTTTACCTGTTTCTTTATGGTATCCGCTTTTATCTGGGTTTTCTAATTATGGTATGGCTCTGTGTTATTATTAATAGTGATGGAGGGTCCTTACTGGAGGTCTGGGTGTTGAAACTGCTTGAAGTGGACGCCATGGGGAGGTGATGGGCCCTCACAGTGCTGTAATTGCCGGGGATAGCAGTGACATCATCTGGATTGAAGGTCTGTGCACTCCAGTGGATTTGGGTATAAGTAAGGAGGGATTTTGACGGTTTATAATAATCATTCAATTACTACACTTAAAACAAACACTACACTACAATTATTAACATCTAGAAATATATTATAAAGCCCTTATAAATTGATATTATCTTTATAAAAGCTATAACTATATTTTATTCTTCTATTTTCCACCACTAGCACGCATTTAAATCCAAGTATTGTGAGTTTAACTTGAGTATAACTATTCTATTAGTCTTCCCCTGAGGTTTAATCACTAAATCATTTATTAATAAGTAGTTGGACCATAAAATAACACTATTATATCATACTTATATACTAGACTGTACTGACAGTGCCACTCAATTAGAGTGCTTAGCAGTTGTTTGGGCTCTTGAGAAACTTCATTACTATCTAGATGACCAAAAGTTTGAATTAGTAACTGACTGTAGTGCTGTGAAGTCCCTCTTAAACCTGAAAACACCTATTAGACATATGTTCAGGTGGCAACTTGCTGTTCAAGAGTACAGAGGATGGATGAAAATTATCCATAGGGCTGGAAATGTTCACTCCAATGTTGATATGGTGTTCAGACTGCCTCTGCCAAATAATGACTCCAATCCTGCTTATGTACCTGAAGATGATACTGTTCATATCCATGGTATATTTATAGTTGAAATGGAAGAGGAGTTATTACAATTAATACTGGATTCATATGATAAGGATTCTGATTTAAATAAATTAGTTACTATCTTAAATGATCCTAAGAATGCTTCAATTCAAGAATTAATTAAAACTCTTCCTGCAAAATATCAAAGTGCTTTGATGAAAGGAAAGTATTTATTGAAGATGGTTATATTTATTATAGAAGAAAGCTTACTAATGTAATTGTAATCCCTCCTTCTATGAAAGAAACTATCCTCAAACTTTGTCATGATGACATATTAGCTGGTCATTTTGATCTAGAAAAAACATTGATTAGAATCAAAAACACTGCTTGGTGGGCTAATATGTCTGAAGATACAAAATTATATGTTGAATCTTGTGATTCCTGCCAGAAATCTAAAAGGTTGACAGGTGAAAGAGCAGGTTTACTGCAACATATTGAAGCACCTAATGCTCCTTGGCAAATAATTAACATGGATTTTGTCACTGGTCTTCCTGTAGCAGGTAAAGACAGTTATAACTCTTGTTGGGTAATAGTAGATAGATTCAAAAAAATGTGCAAATTTATTCCCACCCACAAAGATGTATCCACAGAAGAATTAGCTTTCTTATGGTGGTCTTACATGTTTAATATTGTTGGATTCACAAAAGCCATTATCTCTGATAGAGATCCAAAATTTACATCTGAGTTTTGGACCTCTTTGATGGATATTTGTGGCTGTGAGTTAAAGTTATCTACAGCTCATCATCCTCAGACTGATGGTCTAGCTGAAAGAATGATTCAAACTCTGGATGATATGATTAGAAGATATTGTGCCTTTGGTTTAGAATATAAAGACAATGACAGATTTACTCATGACTGGGTCACTCTATTGCCTGGTCTTGAATTTGCATATAATAGCACTGTTCATTCTGTCACTGAGAAAAAGCCTTTTGAGCTTTGGTTAGGTTATTTCCCAAACACTCCTGCTCAGATTCTCAATAATAAATTAACTAAGTTGGAACTACATCCTGGTGTAAAATCTTTTATGCAAATGCAATAGCTATTCAGAAAACATGCTCAAAGCTGTATTGATAAAGCATTTTTATATGAAAAGAAAAGATGGGATAAATCCTATAAAGAATACACATTTAACAAGGGTGATGAAGTGTTGATATCTACTGTCCATTTCAATTTACAAGGTAACAACAAATTAAAAGATCCTTTGTAGGACCATTTGTTGTTAAAAGAATGGTTGGTGATAATGCAGTAGAAGTTGTATTGTATTCTCCATATGATAGAAAACATCCTGTTTTTCCCATTTCTTTGCTTAAACCTTATACTTCCAACAGTGACTTTTTTCCCAAAAGAAGGGGAAGACCCAAGAAAAACCCTCAGGAAGTCACAGAAACTGCAGAAATCAATAAATTCTCAATGATAGAATTATCACTTCTGAAAGAGGTATTGAATATTTATAGAGATATAAGAACAAGTCATCTGAACATGATGCATGGATATCTGGAAAAGAAATTTCAAATCTCCCTACTCTGTTAAAAAAGTATAAAAAGAAAAAATCTTAACATTTTTTTATTGTTTTTTTTAGAGTGAGGGAGTGTCAGCCAGGCTATTTCAGGAGCCCAGTAATTTATATAATAAATTACTGAAATCATATAAAGGAATAACATTATGTAATTACAATAAATTATTAAAGTAAAATTATAAATATTTTATGAATAAATAAAACAATTACTATACTTAATTTTATTATTAAATAAGTTTTATTACATAGCAAATATTATATTCTATAATATCATGGCGCACTTTGTATGTATAAATTAAATATTTAAAATTATATAATAAGTGTAAATTTAACTTACACTGTAATTACAATTTCAATAATAAAATTTATATAAACTAAATACAACTTATCATATAATACTATCCATAAATATTGGGCACTTCCTTGGCCCTTAATTGTGTCACTAAAATTACTAAATTAATTAAAATATTTATTTAATATGATTAAATTTAATTTCTCATTCAAAATAAGTTATTTTATTAAATTAATTAGTTGTTTCAATTAATTTAATAATTAAATTACTTAAAATAGTTAAAATGATTAAATTAACTTTTCTTATACTGAATTAGGATTTATTAAAAGTGTGAAAATAATTCCGTTTGTTTTAATTAAACCTTTTCAGCTATTTGTATTCCTTCTTTTAGATTTCTTTCTCACAGTTTTCATTTTTTATACTCACGTAGTTATTTGTTATATTAATTCTATTCTTTTTTGGAACTTTCTGATGGGAAAAATAGTTGCTTATTCACGGGTTTACTTTTTATGTTTTTAATTAAATTCTTTTAATTATTTGTTTCACATTATTTTACTTTTTTGTAAATACTATTGGAACGCTCCAGAAGGTCCTCTTGCCTATAAAAGGGATTTGGAAACCTCTCCGGTAGCTCATTACTTATTACACACTCAACTTGAATATATCTTAAATATAATACGTTTATTTACTATTTCTATTAGTATTACCATTCTAATTAAAATATTATATAAATAATTAACGGTTGCTATAAGTCTAATAATAATTATAACTGATTGCTGCCCTTTGAATATAATTACTAGTAGAAATATATTATAATTTTAATAAAACCTTACAGTTGTGTCAAGTCTCCAAGCTCTTTTGTTGTCCTCTCTTTTCAAATACATATATTATTTTATTACTTTCCACCTTTGTAATATCTTGTCTTCCCTCTCTATTGTCCCTTTTCCCCTTCTCCTCCTCCTTCTTCTAGATGACCAGCCAATATCTCCCCTCCCTTGAATCACAAAACATTCTTTCCACCAGCATACGCTCTGTCATTATGCCAATCACCCTCCATAATTTTAAAACATGACCTTTTAATTTTTTTTTCATACTTACCAGATTTACAGCTGGTGTGCTTTATTCACTTGATTTGGTGTTTTTGTTTTTTCATATTCATTTTTATTTTGAATTTAAACTGAATGTCTCATTTTTGGATGTCTCATTTGTTTCCATTCACCAGCTCAACATGAAATCACATATTTTCTGCAATTGCATAATTTTTCGCTGTTTCTTTTTTTTAATCATCCCTCATATCCTTTCCTCCTCTCCACAAACATCCCTCAAATAATTTGGTTTTATTTATTTTCTCATCTAAACTCTCCAGGTAAGTCATTTTATTCATTTTTTTTTTTGATTTTTTGATTGCTAATTATGGTTTGGTTTTTTTTTCTTTTTTGTATCTAATTTTTTTGTAAGTAGTTATTTTTGATTTTTATGGTAAAATTAACCTTTTTTTTTCTCCCTCTTTACTTTCTTTTTTAGCTCCATCACCCTACTCTTCATCCCTCCTTGTGATGATCATTATCCACCCTTTCCCCTATTTCACTTTTTTTGGTTCCATGTCATTAAAGAACATACATTGCTCATTCTTTATGCATTTCACTTACTCCATATTCAATTTCCACATAATTCCAACATCAATCTTTCTCACTTTATTTCTCAACTTTTCAATCAAGGTAAGTGTCAGCCTAAATATCCTTAGGACTGAGTATTTCTTATGCTTAAAATAAGATAACCTTAACTAGATTAAGCTTATATCTTAAAAATAAGGTTAAAATAATAATATATATTATTTTATTATATATATATATAATTATTATTCTATTATATAATTTATAATAGTTTAAATAGCTTATCCATGGCCTAATAATACTTATTAAGGTGTTAATGGAGTCATAATATACTTATCTTAAGTGATATGAAGTAATTATTGACATACATAAGCTTATATGTATACATAAATCTCATATTCAGTGAAATATGCAGTATATTATGTATATTTAGGTATATAAGTGGGTTTTAGCCCCTTAATAGCCTATAACCTTTGTTTTTCTGCTTATTTTAGGTCATATGGACGAAATCAGTGGACTCACAACGCCTACAGAAGCATAGACACCTATATCAGGCGCATACACCCAGTTTGGACAACTAAAATTATTTCCTTGGATGGTTATTCACGGATTTATGGGTTGGAAATATGTTTTTGGGTTAATGTGGATGCTTGGGGATGTTATTGGGGGCTTGGAAATTTTATTTGTTTCCTTTATATGCTTTTAGTTTCATTAAATCTCTTTTTGATCATTTATTTTACCTGTTTCTTTATGGTATCCGCTTTTATCTGGGATTTCTATTTATGGTATGACTCTGTGTTATTATTAATAGTGATGGAGGGTCCTTACTGGAGGTCTGGGTGTTGAAACTGCTTGAAGTGGACGCCATGGGGAGGTGATGGGCCCTCACAGTGCTGTAATTGCCGGGGATAGCAGTGACATCATCTGGATTGAAGGTCTGTGCACTCCAGTGGATTTGGGTATAAGTAAGGAGGGATTTTGACGGTTTATTATCATCATTCAATTACTACACTTCAAACAAACATTACACTACAATTATTAACATTAAGAAATATAATATAAAGCCCTTATAAATTGATATTATCTTTATAAAAGCTATAACTATATTTTATTCTTCTATTTTCCACCACTAGCACGCATTTAAATCCAAGTATTGTGAGTTTAATTTGAGTATAACTATTCTATTAGTCTTCCCCTGAGGTTTAATCACTAAATCATTTATTAATAAGTAGTAGGACCATAAAATAATACTATTATATCATACTTATATACTAGACTGTACTGACAATTGGGGGTCTTTCCTTATATTTTACTTATTATTTAGTATAAGCCTTGGGACGTGATTTTTACCTTAGTACAACTCAAAATTAACCAAATATTTGGGTCTGCTGCATATTAGTGGGTCATCATAACTCATTGATTGCGGAAAAGAACCCTTATAACAATTGTACTAATTTTTTATCATAAAAATTAGATATTTACAGTAGTAACTGTACCCAATATAAACCCAATTTCACTTGGTATTTGGACACCAATATAACACCCAATTAAATTGGTATTTGGCTAAAGCTTGGTAAGCTAATTGTTCACCCTTATAGAGGTCTAGTTAAACTTATTATTATATTTTTAACAGATTTTTTTTGAATTTTTCTTATATTTTATTTAAATAAATAAAGATATAAATTCAGGGTAAGCTCCATTGCTTTTTTATTAGTAATATAATTACTAATATCTTTTGTCTACTAATTCCACAGAGTTTTTCCTTTTGTAGACGTAAAATATTGTTATTCTGAAAAATATGAGTGCTCCCCAGGATAGTGTAAGTGAACAGCCTGCTTATAATACCAGGTCTAAAGCTAATAAAAACTTTCCAGGACATCACCATGGAGGGACAACAGTACCCCCAGCCAGAAAGCATGAGTATAGAGGAAAAGGACGCCCTCTTAAAAAAGATAACTATCAAAAAGACGTCTCCTCCTCTTCAGGATCAACTGTCCCACCTGGCCAAACAGGTTCTGAAGCTAGAGGAATCAAAATCTCTCATGTTCAAAGAGGTAGAGCAGTTGCAAAACAATTGCAAGGTAGGATTTCAGCAGATGAATCAGGCAATGGCAGAATTAAAGGGAGGCCAGCCAAATCAATCAAATCAGCAACCCCCTATCCAAGGAGGGTCCACTCACTCCCAGGAGAAAATCCTGGTAGAGAAATGGAAATGGGACTGGTTTCACCAACAGTGGACAAGCCACAGTTGCAACAGGGATCCGCCCCCTCATCCGACTTCCTCAGCTCACCCTTACAAGGGAAAAAAGCGCCAAAAATCAGGCCTGGCAACCATCCCTTGGTAAGTAACTTACCCCCTCAGATTAGACATAATGCTGATAATTACAATATAGGTAATTCTATTGATGTTAAATCTGTACAACAAATAGAGGAGGATTTAAGAAATTTAGGTTTTAGAGTAGATACACCTGACTTGTCTTTTGTCCATAATAACAGTACTATATACAATGATAATACAGTTAATCCTCAGTTGCAACCACCTACTAGTGAGATGAGAAGTTCACAGGAGAGTGAGAGAATTGAAAAGGAGGACATGGAATATTTTAACAATAATCCAACTGTCCATAGAATTGTTTCAGCATTGTGGAATAGAATGACTGATTGTGAGGAACAGACAGTTAAACTCACTAGTGATACAATTTCATCCTTAACATTGAACATTTCTCAATTAGCAACACGTAATAAAGAATTAGAGAAAGAACATTTGTCTCTAACTCTTAAATATGATTCATTGAGTAATAAATATAATGACCTTTCAAACAAATTTTGTGAGTTAGAAAAATTATATGAAACACACTTATTAAAGACTGAATCAAGAACAAAGTTATCTTTTGCCCAGACAAATCAAAGTGTCTCTGAGCTGCTACAAAGATTAACTAAAGTTGAGATTGAAACTGCCAATCTACTGATGAACCAGGATAATCATAAGTATAATCAATATAATAATAATCCTTTCATTGGCAAAAGTGAATCTCATTCCTTCCCTGTACCACCACAATTAAAACCATCTGGTGGTAGTGTCAAATCTGAAAATGTAAGTCACAAATCCGTGCAGGAAGAAATACAAGACCATTTATCAAAAGTGAATGAGTTGTTGAATTTACCTAAGATTAGTGAGATAAAATCCAATCAGAAGAACTGGCCTAAGATAGATCAGTACCCAACTTATGATGGGGAAGCCAGCTCTGATTGGCAACATTTTATTCAAAGAATTGACAACTTGAAATTCTCATATAAGTTACCAGATGAAGAGATAACATCAAAATTAATTTCTTTATTTAAGGATGTTGCTTTATTATGGTTTGAAGCTGTCTTAAGTGAGGGTAGAGACTACTCTTGGGCTGAATGGAAACAACTTATTGAAAAACAATTTGGAGGTTCTAAATTCAGGCTTACTCAGCAGAGACTGTATGAGAAGACTAGGTATAATCCGTTGAATGGTGACAAACCTATGGTATTTTTAATGAATTTAAACAAAATATTAAAAGCCATTGAGCCTCATATGGATTTTAACTTATGGAAAGATAAGATAATATACAAATTACCTATATCTGTCAGAGACATTGTTGTAGCTAGAACATTAAATGTTACTGAATATTCTGACTTTATTAATATTTGCAATGAAATATTATTAAACCATAAGTATGAATCAAGGTATTCCACTTATAAGCAAAATGTTGAACCTGTAAAAACTCAGAATTCAAAAACACTTCAGGAGAAGCAGAAAAAACCTACTGCACCTGTAGTACCTAAAAAGTATGAAACAAATACTTGTTATAAGTGTAACAAACCTTGGGTTAAAGGTCACAAATGTGAGGAAAACATAAATATTGTTGAAAATCAACATGAATCTGAAAATGAAGTAGAAAAGAGTAATGATTCAAGTGATTATGACAGTAATATCTCATATAGTGATGAAAATGAAGTCTGTATGTTGGAAGATGATTTGTCCATCTTTTACAATCCAATATTAAATATAGACTCAAATGAATCTTTAATGAATTTTGAGGATGTTAAAATCATTAAGGATATATAAGAAGATACTGTGCTTTTGGTCTTAATTTTAAAGACAATGACAAATTCACGCATGATTGGGTAACCCTTATCCCAGGTTTAGAATTTGCATATAATAGTACAGTACATTCTGTCACTGGCAAAAAGCAATTTGAGTTATGGTTGGGTTATGTACCTAATACCCCTGCTAAAACTCTTAATAAGTTACCTAGATTGGATATTCATCCAGGTACTAAATCTTTTCTTCAAATGCAGGAATTATGCAGAAAACATGCTCAAGAATGTATAAATAAGGCTTTTGAGTATGAAAAGAAAAGATGGGATAAAGCCCATAAAGAACAAATGTTCAAAGAGGGTGATGAAGTCCTTATTTCAACGCTACATTTCAATTTAAATGGTAATGTTAAATTGAAGGATCCATTCATTGGACCATTTGTAGTTAAAAAGATGGTTGGTAATAATGCTGTTGAGGTTATTCTATATGCACCTTATGATAGAAAACATCCAGTATTTCCTATTTCTCTTATAAAACCATACCATTCTAATGATACTGCTCTCTTTCCAAGAAGATCAGGAAGGCATAAACAGCAACCTGAAGAAATAGTGGAAAAAGCAGAAATTGAAAAGATACTTAAAAAGAGACACCTTACTAAAGAAAAGGGAGTTGAGTATCTATTAAGATTTAAAAATAAATCAAGTGAATATGACCAGTGGAATCCAGAAAATGAAATCTCTGATCTTAAAAATCTCTTGAAAAAATTTAAATCTAAATAATACTGTTCATTCAGTATATGTATTATAAAAAATTTTTTTTATTTTATTATTTCATTCCTTAAGATTAATTAAAATGTCTTAACATTTTTTTAATTGTTTTTTTTGGGGTGAGGGAGTGTCAGCCTAAATATCCTTAGGACTGAGTATTTCTTATGCTTAAAATAAGATAACCTTAACTAGATTAAGCTTATATCTTAAAAATAAGGTTAAAATAATAATATATATTATTTTATTATATATATATATAATTATTATTCTATTATATAATTTATAATAGTTTAAATAGCTTATCCATGGCCTAATAATACTTATTAAGGTGTTAATGGAGTCATAATATACTTATCTTAAGTGATATGAAGTAATTATTGACATACATAAGCTTATATGTATACATAAATCTCATATTCAGTGAAATATGCAGTATATTATGTATATTTAGGTATATAAGTGGGTTTTAGCACCTTAATAGCCTATAACCTTTGTTTTACTGCTTATTTTAGGTCATATGGACGAAATCAGTGGACTCACAACGCCTACAGAAGCATAGACACCTATATCAGGCGCATACACCCAGTTTGGACAACTAAAATTATTTCCTTGGATGGTTATTCACGGATTTATGGGTTGGAAATATGTTTTTGGGTTAATGTGGATGCTTGGGGATGTTATTGGGGGCTTGGACATTTTATTTGTTTCCTTTATATGCTTTTGGTTTCATTAAATCTCTTTTTGATCATTTATTTTACTTGTTTCTTTATGGTATCCGCTTTTATCTGGGATTTCTATTTATGGTATGACTCTGTGTTATTATTAATAGTGATGGAGGGTCCTTACTGGAGGTCTGGGTGTTGAAACTGCTTGAAGTAGACGCCATGGGGAGGTGATGGGCCCTCACAGTGCTGTAATTGCCGGGGATAGCAGTGACATCATCTGGATTGAAGGTCTGTGCACTCCAGTGGATTTGGGTATAAGTAAGGAGGGATTTTGACGGTTTATTATCATCATTCAATTACTACACTTCAAACAAACATTACACTACAATTATTAACATTCAGAAATATATTAAAAAGCCCTTATAAATTGATATTATCTTTATAAAAGCTATAACTATATTTTATTCTTCTATTTTCCACCACTAGCACGCATTTAAATCCAAGTATTGTGAGTTTAATTTGAGTATAACTATTCTATTAGTCTTCCCCTGAGGTTTAATCACTAAATCATTTATTAATAAGTAGTAGGACCATAAAATAATACTATTATATCATACTTATATACTAGACTGTACTGACAGTAAGATTCATCTCCTTTTTTTTCAGGCCTATATGATATCTCATTCCTTCTATGAGAACTTCATATTTAAATATATATATGACTCTTATCTGGATAACAGTGAACTTATTAAAGTTCTTTTGTTCTCATCTCTATTACCACTTTTCAAGTTTTTGTAGAATTTTGAAAATCAGACTTGGAATTAGGGTTAGTTTTATTCAAATCTAATGTATTTTTTAATAAAGATTCTCCTAAAGGCTGCCTTTCATTTTCCAGAAACAGATTTGAATTTGGTTTAGTGGTTGCTGAGATATTGACTGTTACAGTTGAACCTTTTTTTACCAATTTAAATTTTTTTATTTCATTTGTTTGTGTAAAAAATTAGGGTTAGGTTTTTTATAAATCACATTTCCTTTAACTGAAGACTCTCCTGTAGCCTATCTTTCATTTCCCATAAATGGATTTGAATTCGGTTCAGTGGTTCCTGAGATATAAACCTTTAACGTTTGGCCTTTTTTTCCAAATATCACTTAATTTATTTTGTGTTTTTATATTGCATAATTAGAGAATAAGGCTTCTGAAACTCTTATCTGATGATTATCTAGGATTTTATCTCCCAAAGCTTAGGATCACTCAATTATTTCTTGACCAATCATTTGAAAAAATTATATATTTGTGCATTTCAATCTAATCATAAACTGGCCATGAAAGCTGGAATTCCCAATTGGACAAATATAGAATGGGTTAAACTCATTAATGATTATATCTTTTATTCTAATTTTATCATCAACTATGGAGGATCTCATAGCCAGAGCCATGTTGGCAAAACTGATTCTAATATACTTACTTTTTGGCTTTTTTGTTATATTAATCCTATTAATGAAAGACCAATCCCTTCACCTGCTAAAATCAAAGGCCATGGACTATACTTTCCAGATAATAAATTTATCATGGAATTTAGATTAGAAAACAGGATTATGGAAGTGATTCGGAATTCTTCAAGAGATAATCATCAAACTACTAAGGCACCTCCTGGATTGGAATCATGAAAAAAATTAACTCATTTTGGTTGTTCTTTTCAGATCAATAAAAGTTTGATAAACCAGGTAAGTAAGGTAAGGGGTGAAGGGTCCATGGCTACTAAAACATGAGGGAGGGGTTCTAAATATGCTAATTAAAGGATTTCCAAATTTTAATTTTTTTTCTTAAATTTTTAATTTATCAGTTATTAAAGATAATCAATAAAATTAAGTATTGTACCATCAAGCCCTTGTGCTGTATAAAGGTGTTCATTCAATTAGATTCTATGAATGAGTTCATAATAACATTCTTGTCATATATTTTTTTTGACTTTGCTCATGAAATCATTGACAGATAGTATTTGGGATTCCTTTACTTGGTTGATTATCTTTTTTAATTGATTTACTTAATTATTTATGAAATAGAATGAAAATTTGGTAATCCTTACCCCCTTCCAGAGAGGGGGGGGGGGGTATTGCCAAATTTGCAAATAAGATGTGTAAATTTTTTGACTTGAAAAAAATTTGGAATGAAATATGAACAAAAAAAATAAAAAAAGCTAGTCATCAAACATTTTCATTAAGCAGTCAATTTCCTCAACAGATTTATTAGCTTTAATGTATTTTATCAAGAGAAATTTCAAAAAAAAAAATTGAATGAAATATGAACAAAAAAAATAAAAAAAACAAGTCATTAAACATTTTCATTAAGAAGTCAATTTCCTCAACAGATTTATTAGCTTTAATGCACTTTATCAAGAATATGTTCAAAAAAAATTGGATTGAAATATGAACAAAAAAAATAAAAAAAGCTAGCCATCAAAAAATTTCATTGAGCAGTCAATTTTCTCAACAGATTTATTAGCTTTAATGCATTCTATCAAGAAAACTCTCTTAAAAAATTTGGAATTAAATATGAATGAAATAAAGAAAAAACTAATCATCAAAAATTTTCATTAAATGTTCAATTTCCTCAACAGATTTATTAGCTTTTACACATTATATCAAGAAAACTTTCTTTTTTGAAAAATCTTCAATTTGATACTTGAGTTTCATTTAATCTAATAGGAAATTGTACTCAAGAGCCTTCTCCACTTTCTTTATCTCAAATTTCTTCTGCTTAAAGTCATGTTCTTTCTCATCCCTCTTTAAAGAAAGCTCAAATTTCTTCTCCTATTCAAGCTTCAGACTTGCTTTCTTGATGATCCTCATTTCATTCATTAGCCTTTTTAGAAATAAAAAAAAGAGATGTAAATAAAAAAAATAAAACATCTAGACAAGAAATAAAAGCTCACTGGAGTGGTTTCAGGTTGGTTTATATTTCAATAAGGATCTATTGAAAAAATTTCATGATTGGTGGAATTAAAATGAGGGGAGGCTTGAGTAGAAGCAGAAGGAAAAATATTTCTTTTGATATCATGATTGGAGATATAATCTTCTCCATTCAACATGTTTGCAGGACTAAAATTGGTTTGCCCTCCAAATATGGAATACATCTCTTTATAGTAAGGACATAAAGAATCAATTTTATTGTCTAGAGTTTTGATATAATTACTGATATCAAGGTCAGTAATACCGAAACTAGTGGAAGATGAAAGAGTCTTGGCCTTCTTGTATTTGGCTTGATAGTGCTTGAAGCGTTCAGAAATCTGTTTAAGCAAAAGATTAATCTGTCCATTTGTCTTATTTCATAATTAATTGTCCATTAGAGAATATCCATTGATGTTTGATGCAGGGGGCTGTCCTACTTTAGTTGCATTCTCAGTACCAAAACAAGAATCATAATTAGTTTTAGTTTTCAGGCAGTTGATAAGTATGAGATGATCACCTTTTTTTAGTTTTTATGGTCTTTGATTTCTCAGATTAGCGGGGGAAAGAGGGTGTAAGCCTTGGTTCCCCCAGGACTGAGTAAATGAAGCATCAAAAGATGTTGAACACATGTCTAAGACATGTGGAAAAGTAACAGCAAATGATACCTGAAGTAATTACCTTTAATGCTCCAATATAATATAATAAAACACCTTAGAAAGGTCAAAGAAGTACTTTTATTAAGTCTTAAGTACTTAAGTTTAAGTATAGTGTAAGCCCAATAAGTTTTAAGGACTAAAGGTTATGGTAATATAACTTATTAAGTGGTCTTAACTTGTTTATTGTACCTTATTGTGAATTTCTAGCAAAATGCACTACAAATTCATACTAAAAGCTGGGTATATGCACATTTTTTTAAGGTATTGAAAATGCACTTGGACACTTCAATTTCCCCCTATCAGGACAATATATTTGACAATTCAAAAGTCTTAAAATATTACTTTTCAATATTAAGGTTTTGTCACTTAAAATTGGCTATTTAGTAGTGGTAGTATGCTGCCTGCATAAGTCACATATGTTAATATGCATTATTAACATAATTAGTCATTTTGACCTAAATTCATACCTAATGTGTGATTATCCCTTATGTGACCACTGAAGAACTAAGTGGATTTCACTTAATAAGTGTATTAATTACATGGTGACATCATAAATCATTATTATATGCACAGACAGTATCAATTACCTCAAGATATGTGCCCAGAAGGTCTCAATCACACCTAAAACGCATAGCTGTTGCATTTGCATAAAAGATTTTACACCTGGATGTAGTTCCAACTTAGGTAATTATTATTGAGAATTTGAGCAGGAGTGTTTGGGACATAACCTAACCAAAGCTCAAAAGGCTTTTTCTCAGTGACAGAATGAACATTTCTATTATATGTAAATTAAATACTAGGCAATAGAGTGACCCAGTCATGAGTAAATATGTCATTTTCTTTATATTTAATCCAAAGGCACAATAACTTCTAATCATATCTTCCAGAGTTTGAATCATTCTTTCAGCTAGACCATCAGTCTGAGGATGGTGAGCTCTAGACAATTTTAACTCACAGCCACAAATATCCATCAAAGAAGTCCAAAACTCAGATGTAAATTTTGGATCTCTATCAGAGATATTGGCTTTTGGAAATCCAACAATATTAAACATGTAAGACCACGATAAGAAAGCTAATTCTTTTGTGGATACATCTTTGTGAGTGGGAATAAATTTGCACATTTGGTGAATCTATAAACTATTACCCAACAAGAGTTATAACTGTCTTTACCTGCCACAGGAAGACCAGTGACAAACTCCATGTTAATGATTTTCCAAGGAGCATCAGGTGCTTCAATATGTTGTAACAATCCTGCTCTTTTACCTGTCAATCTTTTAGATTTTTGACAAGAATCACAAGATTCAACATATTAGCCCACCAAGAAGTGTTTTTAATTCTGAATGTGGTTTTCTCAAGATCAAACTGTCCTGCTAATATGTCATCATGACAACGTTTTAAGATGGTTTCTTTTATGGAAGGAGGAATAACAATGACATTGATCAGTTTTCTCCTGTAGTAAATATAACCATCTTCAATGGAAAAATTTCCTTTACTCAAAGCTCTCTGGTACTTTGGGGGAAGAGTTTTTATCAATGCTTAAATAGAAGCATTCTTTGGATCATTCAAGATTTTAACCAATTTATTTAAATAAGAATCTTGATCATATGAATCCAGAATTAATTGTAACAGTTCCTCTTCCATATCAACAATGTATATACCATGTATATGTACTGTATCATCCTCAGGTACATAGGCTGAATTGGATACATCATTTGGAAGAGGTAATCTGGACAACATATCAACATTTGAATGAACATTTTCAGCCCTGTGAATAATAGTCATTCTACGTCTGTATTCTTGAACAGCTAGTTGCCATCTAAACATATGTCTATTTGGTGTTTTCAACTTTAAGAGGGATTTCACAGCACTGCAATCAGTAACTAATTCAAAATTTTGATCATCTAAATAATAATGAAGCTTTTCTAAAGCCCAGAAAACTGCTAAGCACTCTACTTGAGTGGCACCATACTTCAATTCACCCTTTCTCAAGGTTCTTGAAATATAACAAATTACTACTTCTGAAACTTTTTCATTAATAATTTGTTTTTGATGAAGAGCAGCTCCAAGTCCAATAAAACTTGCATCTGTATAAAGAAAAAAAGGCTTATTAAAATCTGGAAGGGAAAGGATTGGAGCTGAAATCAAATATACTTTTAATGTATCAAAAGCTTTTTGACTATCCTCATTCCATATATAAGCCACATCTTTTCTTGTTAGTTTGGTAAGTGGTAAGGCTATGACTTGATAATTTTTTATATATTGTCTATAGTAGCCACACATTCCCAAAAAACTCTGTATTTCTTTTACAGAAGTTGGTGCTGACACATTTTGGATAGCAGCAACTTTTCCTTGGTCTACACAGATCTGTAAGCCAGAAACAACATGAATCAGGACTTTCAAGGATTGAAACCCAAATTTACACTTTTTTAAGGATAAAGTCATGTTAATTTCATCCATTTTCTGGAAGACTCTATTTAAGTGTTGGATATGTTCATCAAAAGTTTTAGAAAAAACTATGATGTCATCAATATAAACCATTAACTAGCCTTCATATATTTCCTGATGAAATATGTTATCAATTACTTTTTGGAATACTGAAGGGGCATTTTTAGGGCCAAAAGGCATCCTAACATATTTGTAAATTCCCATATGGGTTGCAATTAGCAAAATATTTTGGGAAGACTGTTCAACAGGTATTTGATGATAGCCCTTATTACCACCCAGACAGCTTATGAATTTTGCACCTTGTAAGGTAGCATGTATAGAGCTAATTCTGGGTAATGGGTAATATCATCCACAGTATAAGTATTAAATGCTCTATAATCTCCCCAAAGTCTAGCTTTATCTTTATCATAGGAGATTAAAACTGGAGAGATGACACAATATTTGGGTGTAACATCCACTTTTTCAATAATATTCATACTTAATAAAGTTGAGATATTATCTTCTATATATTTTCTCTTTGTTGGAGAAGAAGGGTATGGTTTTTTCTTTAGGCTGGGAGGTATTTCATCCAAATTGCAGGATAGAAAAATTTTTCATTTCATCTTTAACCAAGCCCAACAAATGGGAACCATGAGCAAAAGCCATTGGGAAAGATGTAATTAAGGCTACTATAGAATCTTTTTGGTCATCAGTTAATTAATCACCAAATGAAGCTGTTTCAATTTCAGACAATAATACATTCATTTCTTCTGTTTGTCTGCCTTTAAATTGGATCAAAGAATGACAAGATTTTAATAAGGGTTCAGAATGCTTTTTAGAAGAAGAAATTTAAAATTTTCTTTCCCATTCATTCCCAAAGTAAAAAAATTGTTTTCAGGATCCAATTTAATGCCAAACATGGTTAAAATGTCATTTCCAATGATAAACCAATTGCTTAAATTGTCATTTTTCATCACAACAATTTAACAAATAGCTCTAACAAAACCACCATTATATTTAAATAATACAGTGGTTTTGTATTTGACAATGGGACCTAAAACAGAAGCATAACATTTACATTTTTCAGATGTTATAGGTAATAATTTGCATTGATAATCCTTATCTACAGAAACCAGTGCTTTTTCAGACACTACACTTCCTCCAGCATCAGATTCAAGAATAACCTCAACATTTTTACCATATATGATAACTGGTGCTCTCAAAGGTGATATTAAAATGGAACTTTCAGTAATATATCTAATTACTTCAGCATTTTCTACAGAAGATAAGTCAATATCACAATTATCAGACCAATTATCCAAATATTGGATATCCTTTTCTAAAACTAGAACTTCATGAGAAGACTCATGGTCATAAGAGATATTGCTATTACAGTCACTGGAGGAATCATCAAGATCAGCTTGAGTATTTTCAGATTCCTCAGTTTGTTCAACAAGATGAATTTTCTTGTCACAAATATGTCCTTTTTGCCATGGTTTGTTACATTTAAAACAAGTATTAGTAGCATATTTCTTTGGATAAACTGAGGCAGAGGGTCTACTAGCTTTGTCTGGAAGGTTTGTGGAAGGCATTTGCTGGTCATGATAAGATTTAACAGGATACTTCCTTGGTTCATATCTATGATTTATTTGGACTTCATTACAGATATTAATAAAGGAAGAATTCTCTCTCACATGCTCAGTCCTTGCCACAATTATATCTCTCAGAGTATTTGGTAATTTATAGAGAATTTTATCTCTCCAAATATCATAATCCATTTAAGGATCCATGGCTCTTATACTTTTTGTAATTTTCATAAGGAAAAAAATAGGTTTTTCAGGAGAGGAGGACACATATTTAGCATTCTCATATAATCTCTGCTAGGCAAGCCTGAATTTGGAGCCACCAAATTGATTTTCAATCAATGTTTTGCACTCTTTCCAATTATAATGTTGATTTTCCAGTAAGACAGATTCATACCACATTAAAGCTACAGTGGAAAATAAAGAAATTAATTTAGAGACAATTTCTTCATCTGGAAATTTATAAGAGTTTTTCAGATTATCAATTCTCTGAGAAAAGTGTTGTCAGTCAGATGAAGAGTCACCATCAAAAGTGGGATATTGATCCAGTTTGGGACAATTTTTATGGCTACTGGGATGGTCCATCTTTTGGCTTGAATTATTTAACATCAATAATTCTTGAAGTTTATCCAGGTGTTCAGAAATTTCATTATTTACAGAAACAGCTGGCTCATGACCATTAAAAGATTTTTTGCTAGTAGCAAAAGATTTTACAGACTCATTTTCAGGTTGTTTAATGGCTGAAATACGGGGAAGAAAAGAGCTGCTTTGTTCAGGCTCCTTTCCTTTATTCTTATGAAGATTATGGGCAGCATTTTCATCCACACCATAAGGATTGATGGCTAAGGCTAAAATTTTTTCCTGTAGTTCAGACACATAGTTTCTTATCCTTGGAATTTCAGGCATCTGGTCATTCATTTTTGCAAGGGATAAAACATTTCTGTCCTCAAAAACGGTGTGTTTGGTACTCAGTGCATGGAAATAATTTTTTAGCTTTTTCAACTTATTGTGTAGAGATTTAATTTCACCTTTTAATGAATAATTTTCCTCAATAAGGGGTTTTAATTCACTCAAGGTTTTATGCAGATTGATGTTCTTATCTGAGCTAGCTCCATGGTCACTTCATATTTGTTTCTGTTGGCTAAGAATAATATTCAAAGTATCTTTGATTTTAAAATAAGTTGTATCTTGTACTGAAGAACTCACTTTACCATGAAAGTGCAAATTATTCAATCTATCACTCTCATGTACTAATACATCTCTCAAATGTTTGTATTTCACAACACTAAAATCAAGTGTATCTTTCAATATATCCTCAGAAGTTTTTTCAAGTAAGGTATAGATTTCAGGGGAAACAGAATTATTTTTAATTGCAAGAGAGGGATTAATTAAGGAAGTAGAAGTCAAATGTAAAGGTTTATCAAATGATAATTTTCTAATTACATCATTGGGGCTACTCATTAAAGGAAGTTGTTTCTTTATGGGTTTAACTGTTCTTTCACCATGGTCCACAATATTACCTGTGGAAGAAGATTTGTTATTATATGTACCAACATGTTTATCAAGCACATTACTTACCATGGCAAGAAAGGAAGTTCCCCCTGTGCCTTCTTCTGCCTCCCTGATAAGGATGGGCCTGAGGAGATGGATGGTAGGTTGGTGTCCTGGATGGGACAGGGTGTTGAGCTGTTGGTAATGGTTCATCAGGTAATCCCATTTCCACTGTTCCACTTGCAGAGTGCTTTGATTTTGAGTGAATAAGCTGGGTGCCTGATGGGGCTGAGGTTGAGGCTGAGGTTGAGGCTGAGAGGCTGGGAAAGGAGGAGGTTGAACCTGTTTGTGATTTAATAGCTTCTGCATCTGTTGCCAGAGTGTGTCTACTCTTGCCTTGTATTTCATACTTTCTGCCTTCAGCTCTTTTATGTGACTGGAAAGGTTGTTTATTTGTTGTGTCAGATGAATCTTTTTTATTCTTATACCCTTTAGTGTATTAACCTGATTTATCTGAGGTTTTGCTTCTTTCAGAGTTGATTGGAGAGTGGGGTTTTCCACTTCTCCTGAAATTTCTATGTCCTGAAGGGTAAGAAGGTTGTTTGTCAGCTGAAGAATTTTTGTAAGTTAATTTAGAAGAACCTACAGATTCAGTGTCAACATCCACTTCAATTTCATCCACATGTATGTTATCCATGCTGTTAGCCAAACTACTGGAAATAAAAACTATGAACAAAAAATCAAAAAGATTTTAATGATTCAAATTAGTATTTTCAAAATAAAAAATAATCAAATGATTTTTTAACAAAAATAAAAAAAATTTAAATTTTATTCAAAAATCAATTAATTAACAAAAAATATGTAATTACAAATTTTTTATTAAGAAATACCAATAATTATTATGAGACCTATCAAAAAGGTTTGATAAGTCAACCAGAAATAATTAATACCAAAAAATATATTGGCAATATTGGGACTAAGCACTGAGTACTATTATGGTCAACCAATAAATCAAAAAAAATTTCAATAAAAATTAATTTATTAATTTATTAAAAATTTTAATGATCCTCTAGGACTAAGAGTATAACTCTATTATGGTCAACTAGGAAAAACTAATAAAAAAATGATCACTTACACTCAGTGATTCAGCAATTAAGCCAAAATCACTGTTATTGTAATAAAAATTTAATAATATAATTAAGAGGTACAAAGGTTAACTTACTATAGTGATCGAGAAATCACTTTCAAATATATATTACTAAATATATTTTAAACCAAAAAGTTTGAAACCAAGTTCAAAACACGGTTGCAGCAAAAATTTGCTTTTTTGCGCTAGGTGGTCTGCATGTTATGTTGTTTGTCAAAAAGGTGTTGTATAATTCAGAAGGGCCTCAAATGGTTGGCCCGTCATCTAGAAGAAGGAGAAGAAGAAGAAGAGGAAAAAGGAGAGGAGGAGAAGGAAAATAAATAGAAGGGATTAAAAAATAGAAAGAAATAAAAATAATAAGACTAATAAAAATATTCAAATGAAATAAGAGAGATGCAACAACACTTTATCAGGAAGGACACAAAAATGAGGTTTAATTTATTTGTAAAATATTTATTTAAGTAAGTCAAGTCTTCTCTGTGTGGCTAATCATTTCTATTACTAATAAACTTAAAGCAACCTATAATTTTTTATTTAATATTTAGATTAAAATTGTAACACTAATAAAATTAGCAAATAACGGTTTTGTAATATATTTAAAATATGTTGTAATGTAAGTAATAAGTGATAAGGCTACAGGGGTTTTGTCAAGGGGTCTTTCAAGTCTAGGAGGTTTTCTAGGAAGGTCCAAGGGCGGAAACAATGATTTTAAAGGATTTCAAACTTAGTACGTATTTTCTTATCTTTTAAAGATTATTTACTCCAATAAGAAGAGGTAAAGAGGTGGAGTACTATTTTTTTAAAGGTTTAGAATTACGGTTAATGTAAATACTAAAACAATAATTGATAATAATAAACAGATTTTGTATGTAGTTATAATAAAGTGAGTAAGTAAGGAATGATTTGAAAGGTACAAAAAGTAAGGGACTTTTATAGGCAAAAATCAGGGAAATAAAGTCATGGAATTTACACCATCTATTACAAGGATGTGAGAAAGAAGTTGAATAATTAGGAGTATATATATGACATAAAATAAAAGATGAATTAATTGGTACCTCAAAAAGGCATCATTTTTATTGGTAATAAAGTATGAGTTCCCTTGCACTTTCACAACTAATACAATGCATTTGAGTTAATTATATTGATTTCACAGAAATCCAAATCTCTTAATTAAGTAATATAATATTTTTAAGGGTTTTTATTATATTTTTATTATTAATAATTATTCCCAATCAACTGCATTATTGAGCATGGTGTTAGGGAGTAAAAATGTATGGGAAATTTACTTAAATTACTTATTTACACTACTTAATATACTTAGTTAGTTGGTTGTAATTAATACATAAGTAAAATATTAAATAATTAATTATTAGTAATAATTTTTATAAAAAGGCGTGGCTTCATCTCAGTAAAATAATTAATTATTTTACCGGGTAAGTCTAGTAGCCTGGCTGACACTCCCTCACTCTAAAAAAACAATAAAAAAATTGCTATGATTTTTTCTTTTTATACTTTTTTAGTAGACTAGGAAGATTAGATATCTCCTTCGCAGGTATCCAAGAATCATATTCAGATGATTTATTCTTGAATCTCAATAAGTATTCTGTACCATTTTCAGCAGTGACTATTATGATTTTTCAATACAGTTTTGAGCATTATTTCTGCAAAGTTGATGCATTTGAAGAAAAGATTTTATACCAGGATGTATATACAATTTAGGTATTTTGTTATTGAGAATTTGGGCAGGAGTATTTGGAACATATCCAAGCCAGAGCTCAAAAGGCTTTCTTTGAGTAACAGAATGAACAGTGCTATTATAAGCAAAATCCAACCCAGGAAGTAAGGTAACCCAATCATGAGTGAATCTGTCATTATCTTTATACTCAAGGCCAAAGGCACAATACCTTCTTATCATGTCCTCTAATGTCTGAATCATTCTTTCAGCTAAGCCATCAGTCTGAGGATGATGGGCAGTAGAAAGTTTCCGATCACAACCACAAACATCCATCAGAGACATCCAAAATTCAGAAGTAAGTTTAGGGTCTCTGTCAGAGATTATGGCTTTAGGAAAACCAGCAGTATTAAACATATGCGACCACCATAAGAAAGCTAATTATTTAGTGGAAACATCCTTGTGGGTAGGTATAAATTTACACATTTTAGTGAATCTGTCCACAATAACCCAACAAGAGTTATAACTGTCTTTTCCAGCAATAGGTAATCCTGTTACAAAATCCATGTTTATTACCTGCCATGGTGCATCAGGAGGTTCAATATTTTGCATTAATCCAGCTCTTTTACTAGTCAATCTTTTTGATTTTTGGCAAGAATCACAAGATTCAACATATAATTTTGTGTCTTCAGACATATTAAGCCACCAGGCAGTGTTCTTAATTCTGATCATTGTTTTTTCAAGATCAAAATGTCCAGCTAATATTTCATCATGACAAATTTTCAAGATTATTTCTCTCATAGAAGGTGGAATAACAATAAAATTACTCAACTTTCTTCTATAATATAGATATCCTTCATCTATAGAAAATTTACTTTTTCCAAAGATTTTTGGTACTTTGGTGGAAGGGTTTTAATTAATACTTGTATTGAAGCATTCTTTGGATCATTTAATATGGTGCATAACTTTTTCAAGTCATTTTCCTTATCATATGAATCCACAATAAGCTGTAATAGCTCTTCCTCCATATCAACCACATATATCCCATGAATATGAATAATTCCATCCTCAGGATCATAAGCAGGATTAGAGTCATCATTTGGTAAAGGTAACCTTGATAAAATATCCACATTTGAGTGAACAATACCAGCCTTATGAATGATTTTCATTCTCCCTCTGTATTCTTGAACAGCTAACTGCCATCTGAACATATGTCTGTTAAGTGTTTTCAAGTTTAAAAGGGATTTAACTGCACTGCAGTCAGTGACAAGTTCAAATTTCTGGTCATCTAGGTAATAATGTAGCCTCTCCAGAGCCCACACTACAGCTGAACATTCTAAATAAGTAGCACCATATTTCAATTCACTATTTCTCAAGGTTCTTGAAATATAAAAAATTGCTACTTCTGATACTTTATCATTTATCACTTGTTTTTGATGGAGGGCAGCACCAAGACAAATAAGAATGGCGTCAGTATATAAAACAAATGGTTGATTAAAGTTAGGTAAAGCGAGAATAGGTGCTGACATCAAACAGTGTTTCATAGTGTCAAAGGCTCTTTGTCTTTCACTATTCCACGCAAAAGCAACATCCTTTCTAGTTAATTGGGTAAGGGGTAAAGCTATGACTTGGTAATTTTTAATATAATTTCTATAGTATCCACACATTCCCAAAAAACTCTGAAGCTATCTTACTGTAGTAAGAGCCTTCACCTGTTGTATGGCTGCCACTTTGTTTTGGTCAACACATATCTGTAAGCCTGAAACAACAAGACCAAGAACTTTTAAAGAATGGAAACCAAATTTACATTTCTTCAAAGCAAGTGTCATATTTATCTCATCCATTTTCTGGAACACTTTACACAGGTGGTTGAGATGGTCCTCAAATGTTTTTGAGAATATAATGATATCATCAATATAAGCCATCAGCCATCCTTCAATTATCTCTTGATGGAATGTGTTATCCATGACTTTTTGGAAAACTGAAGGGGCATTTTTAGGGCCAAACGGCATCCTAACATACTTATAAATACCCATATGGGTAGCAATAATCAGAAAATTCTGAGAATTTTTCTCAACAGGTACCTGGTGATATCCCTTGTTACCATCCAAACAGCTGATATATTTAGCACCCTTTAAGGTAGCATATATAGAGCTAATTCTAGGTAAAGGATAGATATAATCAACAGTATAAGTATTTAGTGCTCTATAATCACCACATAACCTGGCTTTATCTTTCTCATAAGAAATTAGGACATGTGAGATAACACAATATTTAGGTGTTTCAACTACCTTTTCAATAATATTCATTTTTAAAAGGGTAGAGATATTGTCTTTAATATCTTTTCTCTTTGTGGGAGAAGCAGGATAAGGCTTCTTCTTTAAACTAGGTGGTATATCAGTTAATGGACAAGACAATGAAAGTTTCATTTCTTCTTTAACTAATCCCAGTTCATGTGACCCATGAGCAAATGCCATAGGAAAAGACTTTATCAAGTTAATGATGGAATCTTTATCCTCACCAGAAAGTTGTTATCCAAAAGAGGCATTGTCAATTTCAGACACAAGGGCATGCATTTCTCTTGTAGATCTTCCTTTATATTGAACCACAGAATAACATGTGTTCGATTCTGGTTTTACTAATCTTTTAGGGGATGAAATCTTGAATTTTCTCTACCCATTTAACCCCATTGTGAAACATTGGTTTGAGGGATTCAATTTTATGCCATACTTGGTTAAAATATCATTCCCCACAATAAACCAATTGCTTAAGTTATCATTTTTCATGACAAAAAAATCTCAAATAGCTCTTACAAAACCATGGTTATATTTAAAAAACACTGTGGCTTTGTATTTACCAATGGGGGACAAAACAGAGCCATAACCTCTCCAGTTTTCAGAAATGATAGGCATAAGTTTTGATTTATAGTCTTTATCCACTGAGGCAAGTGCTCTTTCAGAAACTACACTTCCTCCAGCTCCAGAATCCAGAACAACTTCAATGCTGGTTACATTAATCAAGACTGGTGCCTTGAGAGGGGCAATAACAATTGAGCTATCCTCAATGTTCTTTATGATCTCAGCATCTTCAAATGTAGATAAAGCATTATTATCAATATCAATAGTATTTAAATAATGAATATCCTTTTCCAGCATCAAAATTTCTTGTTGATAATCATATGAAATATTGCTGGAACAATCACTTGAAGTATCATCTAGTGCTACTGTGTCATCAGCATTCTCCTCTGTTTTTTCTACAAGATTTATCTTCTTGTCAAAAACATGGCCCTTCTTCCAAGGCTTGTTGCACTTGAAGCAAGTGTTTGTTGCATACTTTTTAGGTGCAACAGGGGAAGAAGGCTTACCAACCTTTTCCAGAGGTTTCTATTGGTAATTGGAGGGTTTCTCCCAAGTGGTTCTAGGAATGAATCTTCTGGCATCATACTTGTTGTTTAGAAGAATCTCATTACAAGTATTGAAGAAAGAAGAAGGTTCTCTGGTGAACTCAGTCCTAGCCACAATCAAGTCTCTCAAAGACATTGGTAATTTATAAAGGATCCTGTCCTTCCATAATTCAAACTCCATTTTTGGGTCCATAGCTCTTAAGATTTTTACAAGTTTCATTAAGAACTCAATAGGTTTATCAGTAGAAGAATTATATTTAGCTTCCTCATACTGCCTTTGTTGAGCCATCCTAAACTTGGAGCCCCCAAATTGTGCTTTAATTAATTTTTTCCAATCTTCCCATGAGTAATCATTCTCATCTAAGAGGACAGATTCATACCACATTAGGGCTACATTGATCAATAAAGAAATTAACTTAGACACAACTTCCTCATCTGGGAGTTTGTTAGAGTTTTTTAAGTTATCAATTCTGCAAATGAATTGTTTCCAATCAGAAGAAGAATCACCATCAAATGTTGGATATTGGTCAAGTTTTGGCCAATTCTTTTGATTTTAAGGAGTCTCTTTAGTACCAGCTTGTGTCTGATTAAGAAGCAGCTGTAACTTCTCCAACTGTGCAGTGATCTCATTGTTTAATCCCTCTGTTGAAGATCCTGGTGCATCATCAATTTTTGATGGAAACTCAGTGGTATCAACATGTATTTCTGGAACTAATTTTACTTTAGATGAACTAGCCACAGGTAACCTTGGAGCATCCTGCACTATATTTTCTTTTAAAGAAATGTCAGACTATTTTTAATCATTAAAGAATGAGTTCAATTTCTCTTCAATGGATGCTAGTCTGGTTTTCACTCTTGGAAGACTAGATAAACTCTCATTGATTGTTGCAAAAGATAACTGATTTTTATTTTGAAAAGATTAATAATGGTCATTCAATATTTTCAGATTCATCTTATCTATCTCCAGCTCCTGGAAACAGATAGATACAGTGTCTTTTAATTTGGACAAATCATTTTTAATATTTTGCCACAAAGCAACCTTCTTTTCATGAGTTGCTTTGTAATTAAACAAATCATCAGAAACTCTCTGCAATTCACTCCTTAATGATTGATAACCCTGTTCAGTTAATAAACCATTAAACCTTTGAGTTAATTGCATATTGTTCATATTATGATTTTGCTTTGCAATAATATCTCTTAAATACTCATCATTAATTTTTACTACATCTGGAGTGTTCTTCAATAAGGAAACAGAGTAACTTTCCAGATTCTTATAAAAATCAGTATCAAGAGTTTCATCAATCACAGCCATATCAGGATTAATCATTGAAGTAGCAATTAAAACTAAAGTATTAGATACATAAGTGATTTGTCTTCTACTCCCAGCCTCTACTGGTCTCAAGTTTTCATCTCCCCTTCCAGATTTACCTGAAGGGACAGAATCAGCTACAAGAAATGGTACTTGAGAATCAATAGAGGGGCTTACCAAGTTTTTCTGGGCAAGATCATATTTTTTTTCTTTTTCTGCCTTCTTGATAGGGGTGAGGAGGTGTGGGGTTGACTTGGCTGGGTCTTGATGGACCTGCTTGAGGCAATTGATTATTTTGATTTTGAGACAGGTAATCCCACTGAGTGGTCAGCCAATCCCACTCCACTTGGATACTTCCAATTTCTCTGGCTGCTGGGGAGCCAATTGTTGAAGATCCCTGGGGGGAGGAGGTCTCCTCTTATCTTGAAGAAAAGCATCTATCTTTCTTACCTTTTCCTCTAGAGCATCTACTCTTGACCTCAATCTCAAGTTTTCTGTCCTTAATTATTTTATGTGTGTTGAAAGGTTCTTTACTTGTTGAGGTAGTGGCATCTTTTTTATTTTGAAGCCTTTTGGAAGTTCTTATGGGGGTTTTATTACAGGTTTCTGTTCCTGAGTTGTTTCTACCAGAATTTCCACTTCCTCCATCTCCACATCCTGATTGGGGCAATGATTGATTAATTTGAGATAGTTTTATAGTTAAAGGAGAACTCACAGAAGTAGCCTCATCATAATCAATTAAATCCAACTCCTCTTCACGTGCAGCAGAAACACCTTGATCAGTCATTTGTAAATTTAACTGAAATGAGGGAAGGAGACAATAAGATGAATTAGTTTTTATTTTTACTTTCTATTTGAAAGAAAAATAATAATAAAAAATAAAAATCCTTCAGGATAAAAATCAACTAAAATAATAATCAATTTATTAATTCAAAACAATTCAAAACCAGGATTATAAAATAATCAACTGAAGAAATAAATTTGAATTTTTTATTAACAATTTTATGATAATTATTATCAGGATTTTAAATCAACTGAAAAAATAAATAATTACCAGGACTTAATGTCTACTGAAATAATTAAATATGAATTTTTAAAAAAAATTTATTGTCAGGACAATTTGTCAACTGGAACAAATAAAATTTAATTTATCAGGACAAAAGTCAACTGAAAATTATAATAATTAATTTTTTTAAAATATAATTTTATTACTTCTAGGACTAAGAACACAATTTCTCTATCTTTTTCAACTAGGAAAAAAATAATTCCAATTTACTAGACACCTCCACATGTAAAATGAGCAAATTAATGCCACTTACAGAGTGCTGAGTAAAAGAAAATACATAGAGAATGAAGAGTGAAAAGTGACCCACAAATAGTAATTTCAATAATTACCATGAAATATAAGATGTTTAGTCAATATATGAATCTAAGTTTTGGAGTGCGGTCTGATTCCCGTTGTAGACAATCCTATAGTACTAGCTATAGGCCTTGACCAAGGGAGTTGGAGAAAAACCAGAGAGAAAAACCCCTGTCCCTTTAGAAAAATAAGTGAGATTTACCTGCTACAATGAAATTGGTTCCTGTTTACCAAAAGCCTCTTTTCCAATACACTTGACTGCTTGATCAGCCAAGAAAGTAGTCCCCAGACAGACTACCAGACCAATGTCCACACCAGAGAAAGCAATGATACTTGATGTAGGTTGCAAATCCACACCAGAGACAGCAGTTTCTAGTAAAGTTAAATGAAGAACTTACTTGCAACAAAGCACAGCCAAATTTTGGCCAACAAAAGTGAAAACTGCCTGAGAAACCATATATAATCACCAGATGGTTGTATGATTCTTCAATTTCCCCCAAAACTGTCTTATGTAGTATATACACACAGACCACCCCTCTAAGATCCATGCACAGCAACACATTTGGCACCTGTACCAGCCAAATTGAATAAAAACCCTTCAGAAGCGCTCCCCAACCTTCTAAAACAGAGGCGGGCCAGCCGCCTGAAGCGGCCCCACCTCACTGAAGCCAGAAAACCACTAAAAACATCTAATCTACTTACAAAACTTCACTACAACTACTAAAACCCTTAAAAAACAAAATTAAGCTATGACAACATTGAGGCATAAAACGTAGAGCCAAATCAGCCCTATCTAATGGCACTAAGCACTTAACCCTAAGACTTAAGGTTAGCCCGTAAAACACGAAAAACAAAATTAAACAGCTATCTTTTATAATGAAATATGAGGAAATGACCCCTTAAAACTTAGAATATGTAAAATGTCCTCAAGACATGAAATATAGAGAAACACCGGGGCTATCCAATGATAGTACCCAGATACCCACAGACCCAATATCCACGGAATAAAACCAGAAAAATACCCAATTCCTTAACAGATGTCAATTAAGACATGCACAAACAACTCCAAATCACACAACAAAGGCCCCTGCCAATGTTGGAAGACCACATCCTCCCTCCAATTGAGAATGCCCACATTCTTTCTTCATCCAACCACCATGTTTATCCTTCTTCCCAAATCTGCCTCTGAAATGGGTCCCTGCCAATACTGCATCGACAATAATTTAATCTGCACCATGACACCACCTGTCCATCCATACAGAAGGACCTGTGATATTTGCCACTCCAGAACAGACCCGGTCCATTATCCTCTGCAACACCTTTACCTCCACCTCAACCTGGTCCATCTTCTACCAGCACCAAAAGATCTAGGCCATCCATCCTGATACCCAGAATCATCAAAAAGCTACACCCTTCCCAGAAGAGTGCCACAACCCGTAAAACAACAAGTTTCACCGTCCCTGGTCCATCTGATGGTAAGGAACTTTCTTTCTTCCTACAACTTTAAAACTGATGACTTCAAAGTTCCTCCATCTTCTGACAGTGATGATTACAATGTAGGATCCATTGCACCACCAACACCAAACCACTTGCCCACAATTAAGGCCAAGTTCCAACAACACACATCTCAACAGAAACAACTTCTGCTTCACTAATTCCAATCCACTCCTGCTAGTGCTCCACAGGATATTGAGAAAAGAAGGCACCTCATCCACCAGTTCAAGGCTAATTCTGAACACTTCATTTCATCTCTTGATCCCCTCTTTAATTCCACTAGTACTTGATCTTGATTCAGAAAAGAAAAATTAACCACACCCTCTATAGGATGTAACCACAAACAAAACTCATTTTTAAGACTTGGGGGACCATCCTCATTTTATAGTCTTGGGGGACTCAAAAACCCTCAGTTTATAGTCTTGGGGGACTCAAAACCTAAATAATAAACCCAGAACCAGAGATTAACCACATTAAGACACAGAGAAAAAACTATAATTCTGGGGTAATTGTGAATAGAGCTGCCAGCCCATTAATTACCCCCAAACTTGCCTTTGCTAAATTCTGAGGCTCCCCCTGTGGATACCCTCTGCCAATATTTCAAACCAACTCCAACAACAAAACCCATTCCTCAGTTTATAGTCTTGGGGGACTAAACCATCAACAATCCTCAGTTTAAAGTCTTGGGGGACTAATTTTCAGTTTAAAGTCTTGAGGGACTTAAATTTGCATAGAAAAGACCCAGTCAATTCCATGCAGAATACAACCTTAGCCAGTCCGCTGAACTTCCACCTTTCACTTCATCATCTAACCAACCACTGAAAAAACCCTCTTCTTATCTCTTTCTTCATCTTCTCCTCACCACACATCATGGCCAGATCTCCTAATGTTTACCCTTCTAATCTTCTTTGCTTCACTGCTCCCAAGGACTATTCCTGCAAGCAGTGCATCCACATGTGCAGACCTTGCACATTCACTCTTCCAACACCTGAGGCCAAACTCTACAACAAGGCCTGTGACTCTTGCTAATCCAAGAAGAGGAAATGTGACTGAGACGCAAACTACCCTATTCCTCCTCCTTCACCTTCTCATAAATACCTTTCAAGATCCCCTACCAGATCCCCAGAGCTTGGTCCATCCTCTTCCTCTTTATCTTCAGCACCTTCCAGAAGATCTTTGAACTCAGCTTCCAGAACTCTTCCCAAAAGACCAGCTTTAGCTCCCCAAGAAGCAGCTTTTATCTCTGCTAATCCAGCTTCAAAAGCTTCAAAATCAGCCCCTAGGCTGCTAGAACGCGTCCAGGCGGCCCGCCTGCCTCACTAGACAGTGAAACTCCAGCTTAAAACTTCCAAAAACAACCAGAAAACAGCCAAATTCCTCCAACCAACAAAAAAAACTCTAAGAAACCACCTCCCACTGCTCCTAGAGCAATGCAGCCAACCTTTCTAAGGTCAAAAATTACCAAAATTTCCCAAAATTCTAAGAGACCTGCCAGAGGACTTCAGGAAGGCACCAGAGCCCCCAACACAGCACCAAAGAAAAATCTTCACCCCCGTTTAAGGCAAAGAAACTACACCTCTCCTCTGTCAGCCAACTATTCTTCTGACAGTTCCATTCCTTCAAGAGCTCTATCCAGAAGAGATCAATTTGCTTCCAGATCACCCTCCCCCGCTCCATCCTATAACAACCCTGGTACTCCACCACCAGCACCTCAACCAGCTGAAACCAACCAAAATATTAACAACAACAACAACAGCCCTGCTTCTCCCACTAGGCCCCAGGAACATCAGCCTCCTAGTTCACCTTCTCAAAACCTTTCAGAGGAATACCAAGAGAATCCATATCTTTCCCTGATTGATCCCCAAACTATTACCCTTTCAAAATCTTCAGAAGTCCAAATACCGGCCGCTTACAAATTTGATGAGCTCCCCATCTGTAAGTACCAAATTAATTCATTCCATTTCTTCAGAAACCAAAAATAATTACTGATACAATTCTTCTTGTCTAGTTGGAACCCCTCCCCCTGAATCTACTATTGGAGATGGCCAACCTCTTGAAACTTCATTAACCTTGGATTATGGAGACATGAAGCACCACCTCAGCACCATGTGTTCTAACATGCTGAAAGCCTTCGCCCTCCATAGACCTTTAAATGACTTTGAGAAATCCCTGAGAAAGCAACTGTTGGACAACCACTAGAAGATGTCTAGGATCATTAAGCACACCTTCCAGAACTCCATTCCTGCCTCTTCTTCTTCCTCCTCTGAACTTCCTTCTAATCCAATTCCTGCCCATTAAACCCATACCATATTTCCAGCAGGATCCACTTCAAAGATCACCACGCTTCCCACAATCCCAACAAAAAGCAAAAACACCAACACAATACAGACCAGCCTCCAGAAGCTTCATCATCCAGACAATGAGCTCCCGCAACACAATGACAAATTAAAAAACAATCAATAATAATAATAAAACAATAATAAAAAATAATTTCAGAATTTTTTTTAACCGTATATTATCCTACTAAACTACTAATCATAAGAAAATTTGAAAATAAAATTAAAATGAAATAAATAAAATAATATGAAATAAATAATTATAAAATAATGGTATCCCCCAGCCGATTGATGAGCTGATCCCCTGATACCTTACCCACATCCAAGTGCACCTTGATGTGGATACACAATTAAATATTTTAAATGATTAATGATAAAAATTTAGAAATAAAAGAAAATAATAAAAATAATGAAAAACAGAAATAAATGAAATAAATAAAAAATAAAATAGCATTGCACGGCCAATTGATGATCCTTTCCCCACCAATGCTTGCCCACATCCAGGTGACCCCAATGTGGTAACACCCTATATTTTTGATTTTATAATTTTAAACAACCCCCATAAAAAATTAAAGGAAAAAAAGAGAAAAAAGAAAATAATCTAAAACTACTATCTAGCAAAAACACAACTACAAAATCAAAGACAGTCCAGCTCCATAGATGGTCCAGATTCAGAGAAGGTCCAGTATGAGAAAATCCCATCCATAGAAATGATCACTGGGTGGCCTCCCTCCAATAAGTAAAAATGATGGGAGACCACCAGTGATCCACCACCAATCCAAAAGCACCAAAAGACATCCAAGGCAGTCCAGTTTAAAGTCATAGTGGACTAGAAACCTGAATAATAACAACAGAACTAGAATTCAACTAGAAAAAGACCAAAGGCTTGAAACAGACATTCTAGGGTAACTGTTTTACAGAGCAGCCAGCTCATCAGTTACCCCCACACTTGCCAAAATAAAATCTAGAAGCCCCCCCTGGGTACCTTTTAACAAACAAAACACAACATCCAACACAATAAACCAAAACCAATAAAAGTGAAGAGTCCAGCACTTGAAGACCAAAGGAATTTCCAGTTTAAAGTCATAGAGGACTAAACCTGTGAAAAGAAACCAATACTAGGGTTCAACCAAATTAAGAGAAGGGGTTGGAAACAGACAATCTGGGGTAACTGTTGATAGAGCAGCTAGCCCATCAGTCACCCCCACAGTTGCCAAGGCAAAATCTAGAGGCCCTGCCCATGGGTACCCTCTAACAAAAGTTTCCAACACAAAAGTTGCTTGGCAACACCAAAATCCAAAATTTAAAGAAAGTTCCATGGTTTATCCTCATTGCGGAGTCAATCTTCTTCATGTCTTGTGCCTCTGGGATAAAATCTCTTCACCTGATCTGTAGCCACTATCTTCTTCAAGACTTCACCATCCAACTCTTCCAAAACATAAGAACCTCCAGACACCTGAGATCTGACTCTGTAAGGTCCATTCCATCTGTCAGCAAACATCTTTCCCCACTGACTCTCAAACTTCTATTATAAACCAAAACCAAAAAACCAGGTTTCAAGGGATTCCTGAGTCTATGAGCCAACTTCTTGTACCAGTATCTGACTTATTGATTTCTTATCTTCATCATTCTAGAGTATGCCTTCTCCTGACATTCCTCTCTACATTCCAACTGTTGCATCCTGGCACAGAGAAAATCTTCTGTTGAGTGCACATCATCCCAATAAATTCCAAGATAGGATACAGCTTCCAAGTCCACTGGCAGAACTGCTTTCTGACCAAACATTAATTCATAAGGAGAATAGCCAGTTGTCCTCTTCAGAGTGACCCTATCAGCAAATAACACCAAGGGTAAATAATGCCTCCACTTTTCAGCACTATCTCCACACATTTTCACCAAAGAATTCTTGATACCTTGATGGCCTCTTTCAACAATGCCTTCACCTTCAGGATAATAGGGTGTTGCTACTCTAACTTTAAAACCAACACTTGCCACAGCTTCTTTAAATTCAGCCCCAAACTCTGGCCCACCATCAACAGTCACCAACTTCATCAACCCATATCTATAAACCCACTATTTCTTCAAAAATTCTGCCATGTTCTTGGAAGTCAAATTAACCAGAGGCACTGCATCAACCCAACCAGACAAATCATCCCTAGCAACAATCAAGTATTTATACCTGCCCTCTTTAATATGGACAGCATCCAGACTGACTCTTCCAAACACAGTTGATTCACCAGTAGCATGGCCAACCTCTTTAGGTTTCAAATGACTTCTACTTTGACATTCTTCACAAGATTGAACCCAACCCTGCACCGCCAACCTCATAACTGGCCACCAAAATCTGTCTGCTACTCTTTGATAAGTCTCCCCAAAGCCTCTATGACCAAGGTCTTCATGCAAGGACTTCAACACAACTTCTTGACCCTTCTTCTGAGTCACCACAATTTGAGTATTAGGATGCCTCCTTCTAATCAGTCTTCTTCCTGACACATAGAAGCCAGGACTCTTCTTCTTGATTTCCAGCCAAGTATCATCATCACAACTATCTGGCCTCTCCAAGGTCAACAGATATTCCACCATAGTAAAATAAAACCCAGACTGAACCCAGGTCTCATCTTTAAAATCCAACAAAACAACATCCAAGGGTACAACCCTGTCGTCAAAATCACCAGTGTAAACATGAGCCAATTGACCAGCCCAACCAGGACACCAATCTTTAAATTTTGGCACATCCTTTTTCTTCCACTGAATCTTATGAGAATCCAGTTCACTAACAAAGACAAAATTCTCCAACTTTGAGCTGTCCCAAATAACAACTCCATCTTCATCAACAAAAATATTCTGATCACCAGAATCAAGATCAGATCCAGCCAGTTTAGCCTCTTGGGGGAGGTCAGAACAATCATCCAGTGTAGCCTCATGGGGGAGGAGAGAAATGTTGAAGTATTTTTCACTTCAGAAGAAGGACATGTCAAGAATTACATGTTTTATAAGTTTCTTATTTGAAGCTTTTTTCTGATTTCATATCTTGACACTTTTTAATGATTTATTAGAATGTTGAGAGAAATAGTTTTTTCACTTTTTCTTTTCACAAATTGGTAATATTTTTTCTAAAAAAAATCAAGTATTTTAATGTCTTTAGGTTTCAATTGGTGTTAAAATATTTAAAAGATTTTAAAATAAGTCATTTTTTCCTTGAGCACAGCATGAAAAATTACAATTATCACAAGTGGTAAAGTATTATAATAATTAATTTAGTATTACCAAACTAATAAAAAATTATTTTCTTCAACTCCTCAATAACCAAAGATTCCACATCCCTCTTACAGCCTTAAAAATCCTTTTTATCATTATCATTTCATAGTTCTTTTGTGTGAGTCATTACTCATATAAAATAGAACATGGAAAAAATACATAGAAAAATATTATGAAGAAGAACATTAGGAGAAATAGAAGAGCTCAAATAAAATTTAATGCCTTTCAAAGATGATTCACATGTCATTTAATGAAGAATTGCAATCTCAAGAAAAATAAGCCTTTCTAATTTCTCACCCCAAGAAACTTCACAATTCACAAAGTTTTCTTATATGTGAAAAAATATTTATTGTTTCAGAAATGTGTCAAGTTTTTTTTGTCACTTTTTTTTAAGCCCTGTTGATACTTTCTCACATAGCAAACTAAATACTTATATATATAATGAAAGGATAACTTTTCTTCACTTTGTAAGTGCATTTGTGAGATTTCTAATATTTTTCATGTTCAGTGTATGTTTATTTGTATCTTAATCAGTATTGAGGGTCTTTTCACTGTTATTTTTTTTAATGTTTGCATTTTTTGGTGAAAATATCTTACAATGAGGTTTTATACAGTGCAGGAGATCATATCATACATAAGCTCCATGGAATGTAATCATGCAAGTCTCTCATAGTACCTACATCACACACACACACACACACTGCATGGCTCAATTATGTCTCCCTACAAGCAACATTGGTGACATGTGCAAGATCGGATGGCCCATTTTATCACAAGATATTAGATCTTGTTTTGCATTTGAGACATTGCCACATAAAGCATAAAAATGACACATTTTTGCCTACAGTGTTTTTGATAATGAAAATACTTTCATAAATAAATTTTATCAGAGCTGCATCATTTTTTACAAAAGACCCCTCTGTGGATCTCTCTCTTCTTTTTTTGGAAATAAATAATTACTTATTTTATAAAGCTTAAGAGCATCTTCAGAGATTTTCCTAATTTTAAAAAATGTCATTTTGCTATGCTGATTTAACATCATCCTTAGCCATCTAATTAAGGTCACAAGTATACACAGATAATGTAATATAAAAAGGTCAAACACACATGGAGAATCACAATGAGATCACACTCTCAATGGATTTTCTGAAAATCTCATGGGAAAAAATATACATTTTGTTCTCATAACCCTATCCAAAAAGTGTATGTATTACCATCACATCATCCAGTAAGTATGCAAAGTCCCCAGAAAAAGGTCCTTGTCATATTCAAAATAATGACTCAAATAGCTTAGAGCTTTCCATTATAATAAATTAATAGCTCTATGTTTATAATTTTAAATTAAAAATATCAAATATTGATGATTTTTTGGCATATAATTTCATTAAAAATAGGAAAATTGAAATTCAAAAATAGTTAATTTCTAATAATAATAATAATAATAAGAGTAGCACCATTGTAAGGAGAGGGTGATGTTCAGTAATATTCAAAAAAGACATGATTAAAAAAATATCTATTTTTGGTCAAATAAATTGACACATTGTTAAGCTTTTTCAACATCTTAATAGGCCACTCCTGTTAAAATTCATGAAAAGCTACAAAATAGGGGGAATCAGTTCTGGAAAATCCGCACTTAAAAATCTGTACTTAAATTTAACCAAATCTGCACTTATTTAAGTGCGGATTTCCAAAACACACTAGCCCCAACACTGGTGGATTTCAAAATGAAATAAGTCACTTATTTCACTCAAATCTGCACTTTCTCAACCAATAGTGCTGATTTCACCATAATGTTTCATTTCACTGATTTTTTAGCATCATCTTATTCATACACAGCACTCCACAGCATAAAAATTCATAACTCAAAAAATCATACATCATTTACATTTTTATACTGTATAAGAGTCATGCCTTCCTCACTCTAAAATTGTGATAAGCTGAATCAAGCAATGACTTTCATAACTCTTGATCTCCTCTTGGACTCTTATTTCAATTCTGATTCAGGTCTTGAAGAATATTTTCTTTTTTTATTTAAAATAGCCAGGAAACAGTACTTTCTTCCAAGAAAGCCTAAAGTACACCATCAAAACACTTCTTAACCTATCTGTACCCAGTTTTAGACAGTTTTTCAGGACTTCTCAGGAATGTTTCCTTAGAATGGTTATTTTTATCTGCATATTAACTTTGATTTTGAATTTTCTGTTATAGTCTCTTTTTTTCAAGTCTCTTTGTTTTCCTTCATCATCTCAACATGAAATTACATACTTTCTGCCATTGAATAATTTTTCAGTCATTCTTTTTTTTCTTTCATCACCTATATCCATTTTCTCCTCACCTCTTTCATCCCTTAAATAATTTGTATTCAATTTTTTTCTCAACTCATCTCTACAGGTAAGTCATTTTTTCATTTTTACATATATTTTTTCTAATTGAATTTTTTATTTTTTTTGTTATTTTTGTTTTTTGTATCTAAATTTTTTTAGTAAGTGTTTATTTTTTAATTTTAAAGGTAAAATTAACTTTTTCCTTCTCTCCCGCTTTTCATTCTTTTTTTAGCTCCATCATCCTACTCTTCATCCTTCCTTGGCTTGGTCAATATTCCCCCTTTCTCTTATTTCACTTTTTTTTGGTTCCATGTCATTGAAACAGATACATTGCACATTCTTAAAGCATTTAACTTGCTCCATATTCAATTTTCCCCAAATTTCAACTTCACTCTTTCTCACTCTATTTTTCCTACCTTTCAATCAAGGTAAGTTTCATCTCCTTTTTTTCATGTCTATATAATATCTCTTTCTTTATATGAAAATCTCATACTTTAATATATGTATGACTCATATCTGGATAGCAGTGGATTTATTCAACTCCTCATGTTGTCATTTTTATTATCACTTTTGAAGTTTTTGTAAAATTTTGAAAATAAGAGTCAGAATTAGGGTTAGGTTTATTAAAATGTAATTTCCTTTTAACTGATGATTTTACTGAAGGCTATCTTTTATCTCCCACAAACAGATTTGAATTTGGTTCAGTGGTTGCTGAGATATTGACCTTTAAAATTGAGCTTTTTTTCCCAATTTGACTTTTTTTGTTTCATTTTTTATATAAAAAATTAGTGTTAGTTTTATTTAAATCTTATGTAAATAAATGACAATTCTCTTGAAGCCTATCTTTTATTTCCCACAAATGGGTATGAATTAGGTTCTGTGGTTGCTGAGAGTTTGACCTCTGAAGTTGAGCCTTTTTTTCATAATTCACTTATCTTATTTCACATTTCTATATTGCATAATTAGAGAATAGGGATTCTGAAATTTTTATCTAATGATTATCTAGGCTTTTGTCTCCCTCTTTTTGGAATTTTCATCTTCATTTTTCAAGTTTTTGTGCAATTTTTAAAAGAAGAGTCATAATTAGGGTTAGGTTTATTTGAATCAACATTCCTTTTAGCTAAAGATACTTCTGAAGCCTATCTTTTATTTTCAGCAAACTGATTTGAATTTGGTTCTGTCGTTTCTGAGATATTGACCTTTAAAGTTGAATCTTTGTTTCATAATTTCACTTTTATTTATTTCATAATGCGTATCATAAAATTAACATCATGCATTTATCCTTCCAGATTCCTAAAATTATCTAGGCTTTTATCTCCCTCTTGTTAGAATTTTCATCATCTGTTTTCAAGTTTCTGTGAAATTTTGAAAATCAAAGTCAGTATTAGGGTTAGGTTTATTCAATTCTACTGTACTGTTAGCTGAAGATACTTTTGAAGCCTATCTTTTGTTTCCAGAAAACTGACTAGAATTTGGTTCAATGTTTGCTGAGATATTGACCTTTAAATTTGAGACTTTATTTTCCCGATTTAACATTTATTTATTTCATAATTCATAACATAACATTTACATCATGAATTTATCCTTCCAGATTCCTCAAACTACCTTTCTCTTTACTTATTATTCTGCCCTTACATCAAGGTGTTTTTTTTCTTTTTCTTACCATTTTCATATGTCTAACCCTTCACTTATTTTTGCTTCTCTTATCAGATCAGTTAAATGTTAGTCCAATGAATCAACAAGTTAAAAAAAGAAGGTTATATTAATTAATTTATAAACCTTTAGGTAGATAAAAAAAGTTTGGGGTTTTGTAAAGTCATTGAATATTTATTAATCTTTCATAAATTTTTAATAAATAAATCTGATATTTCAATTTACTAAACTAACATAATGAGCAAACAACCTTGTGTTGTATAAACAGTAATCATGATAAAATCAAATTACTTCATGGGGTTCATATTGCCTATACCTGTGAAAAGTCCCAAACTTAGTTTCTAGACTTGCTCCACAGTTTGGCTTGAGGAATTTTATTTCCTTAAAAATAGTGAATTTGACTTATCTTATTTATTTATTTATTAATTTATGGAATTATTCTAAAATTTGGTGATTTTCACTCTTTACTTCAATAAAATTCAAGGGAGGGTATTTTCAAATTTTCAAATCTGAAATGGAAAATTTATGACTTGGAAAAATTTGGTGATACCCAACCCTTGCTTCAATAAAATTCAGGGGAGATTATTTCTGAATTTTTCAAACAGATATAGAACTTTTTTGACTTAGCTTTACTTAGAAATTTAAATTGGTGGTGAGGTAATAAAATTATGTTGGTGGTGAGGTTTTTTGCACAGGTTTCAGTATTATTTTACCATCTGAAATTCCAAAAGTGCAATATTTTTAAGTCCAGTAAGGAAAAATGGTGTTATCAGAATCTCATGTTATAACTATTTTTGATAAGATTAAATGTAACTATTAAATTGGGAGCCAAAAAGAATATCCATTTCTTCATAGAGAAGATACATGACATTGAGCTTTTTAGAAATAGTAATAATTCCATTCTCCAAATCATAATCATCAATACCAAAGCCAGTGGAAGTGGAAGCAAAATGAGGCTTTTTATATTTTGATTGATAGCGTTTGAACCTCTACTTCATTTAATTAAGATTGATGTCAATTCTCTGTTTTTTTTCTTTTTTCTTTCATTTGCCATCAACAGAAAGCAATTGAACTTTGATGAAGGTAGACAACTGGTTTGGAAAGGTTGAAAACATAATAAAAGAAGGAAAAAAACATGCCTGGTTAAAATTTCACAATAAAATGTTTCAAATCTCAGTTAGGGGTGTGTGCCAAAGATTGATGAGAGGATTGAGATCTTAGTGTCACATGTGACAGGGATGGGGTTGACAAGGAAACAACGATGTGGCCAACATGTGGTTGTGAAAAAAAATTGGAAAAAGTGCTGATTTGAGGTCATAACTGACACCCATTTTTGAAATAAGTGACTTTTTGAAAAATTTAAGTGCTGATTTGTAAGTTCTGATTGGTTTGAAATCCCCACTTAAGTTAAGTGCGGATTTTCCAGAGCTGACACCTCCTAATAGCTGACTAAAATGTCAATTTTCTTTGAAAATAAAATATTTTTCCATTTCTTTTTTGGATATAACTATATGTCACCCTCTCATGTCAATGGTACTAATCTTATTTTGCTACAGTTACTAGTTTTGAAGTTCAAATCCAAAATTCTTAATGAAATTTAATGACAAAAAATGCTTCATCCTTTATTTTTCTGATACAATATTATGAATCTAGTGGTCTGAATTGATCACAATTAAATTTTGAGGTCATTTGAGCCATAATTTTGGGGTAAACCAAATTTTTGATAAGTGATGAGAAGTTATTTCCAGGGACTGTGTATGCAATTATTTTCCTTCATAATATATTCCCATTCAAAGGAAAAACATTCCTTTCATTAATTTTTTGACATCTTAGAGACTCAAATTGTGACAATTTTTCTAAATTTATTTAGCTCTCTTTTAGCAAGATAATTATTTGTTTCTAAGTAATTTTGAACCAAATTTACTTAAGGGATCAGTTTTAAGTTTTTCACTTTTTTTCATGGTTCTGGCTGAAACTCTCAATGACATCAATTCTTTGAATAGAAGTCCATTTTTTCCAAGCTTTCTTTCAAGTATATATATATATATTTCCAATATTTTTCTACATATATCATTAGGGAATGAAGAAAAAACATCAAACCATAAACAGGTTATAATACAAGCATGGATACTATTTTATATATGGTATCCTACTTGGAATGTACTCATTAAATAAATATCTCATGCTCAAGATGATGTAAGATGTCATATTAAATTTTTTCAAACAGACTTTCACAAAGATATAGATCAAGCATGCTTTTCAATTATATCTCAACCTTTCTTGCACTGCTGCATATAATTAAATAAAATGTGGAAACATACTGCACAATATGGAATTGAATAGAATTCCACATAATATATTTTATTAAATAAATATTAAATATCATCAGGTAACTTATCAAAAGAAGTACTTGTTCATTGCGAGCCAATTTCATTATATACACTCTCCATATATTAGGAAGAAAACTACACATTGCATGATAGTCATGTCCACTTTCAGCTTTTGGATGACTTAAGAGTCTACATTAGGATTACCAGAAGATTAAAATCTGAATGTTAATGTTTTTTTAGAAAATGCTTTATTTTGACTGGATACTCTTTTTTTCATGCAAAAAATACTTTTCTTTTCCTCTGCTGTAATTTTTTTTAAATTCTATTTTATATTAAATTTATAGGAAAACTAATCATTGAAATGGAATTTTTCAAATCTTACAGTCTCTTCCAGTGTATTCTAGTATTTAAGTATGATTAAATAGTAAATATTCATGTTCCTACTACTTAATATTAAATTATATATGGATTAAAACTCAGGGAAAGACCAATAAAATAGTTATGCTCAATTTTAACTCACAATATTTGGATTAGTGCAGACTAGTGGTGGAAAATAGGCTAATAAAATATAATTATAGCTAGTAGGGGGTATAAATGTTTGGGGATCTGCAATTAAATTAATTGCAGAAAATAATCTGCACACCCCAATTATCTTCCGCAATTATTTTTTCTAATAATTGGGTTATTAGAAATTTTATGTGTCAATTTTCACCTCTTATCAGAAATTTTTCTACTCAATTTTTCATAACCACATATCAGACAGCTTTCTGTCATAACCACATCTTAGCCTACTTTCATTCATAACATCTCACAGGAGAAAAAAACAGTGAGCTAGCCGTCTAGTTGTTTTTTGGTTTCTGGTTGTGACCCTGTGTGTGATTCTGGTAATGACCCTGTCTGAGCCCTACTCAATTTATTTGTCCCCTTTCACCCATCACCTGCCCCGCCAACTTCAGCCATTTTGTTTTGTCACTTTCCTATACTTTTTCATTGGTAAGTTTTTTTAATCTTTTTATTATCATTTTTAGTTTCCTAATCCTTTTTTTTATTGTATCACTCTCCCTTGCTCAATTTCTGGCCCTCCTCTACCCATCTCTCACAGTGTATCACCTGTTCCCCTGCCATCCTTGCATCCACCTGAAGCAACTGATTGATCAACTCCTTCCGCCCTGCAGTTGAATTGCACTTCACATTTTGACTTGTGTTGCATTGTTTGCGGCTTGCATCGCCCATTCCTCCCTTAACCTAACCTCTCGCTCCTCTTTTCCTCCCTCCTTCTCCTCAGTCAATCATCCCTCTCTTTCCTATCTCCAAATCCTCTTTCTTCTCTTTGTCTTCCTTTTTCTTTTCCTATTCTATAATCTATCTCCCTATTATGGTTTGCATAAAGCGTGCCTGGAAAAAAGCTCCTGAATCTGTATGTCTTACTCTTCTTTTCCTGGTCTTCATCGGCAATAGCTTCCTAATTCTTTGCTTTTCTCCCCTTCTTCTTCTCTTTTTTTTCACCCGCTCTTCAGAATCCCCATTTTGTAAAACTTATCCAACAGTTTATCAACCTTCCCAATCATGATCTTACCAACGTTCTGGAACAAGTCAATTGTGAAGGTTAGAAATGTCCTTGGTCAGATTTGGTTTTTTGGATTCCTGTCCTCAATCAATTTTATTGAATTCTCAAATCTATTGTCAAAAGCTATGACTTACATTGTCAAGGTAATAAGAAAGATAAAGATGCTGATGGAAAAGAAATCAAAGAAGATCCTGCCATTGAGGAACAGAGAATCGGTATTTAAATGAATAACTTAACTCCTCTCACTTAAAAAATGACCCTTTTGGATTTGGGATTCATCAAACTTTGCTTAAAAATTGTACAAATTGCAAGTTGTTTTCTTCCTATGATGTTTGGGCTTTTTTTTTTTTTTTTTTTGATTTCCATTTTTCATTTTTTTATTATATACCTGTATTAGTTTTGCACATTCTCTTTTGTCTTTTCTTTTATTTTTTCTCAACCCTCAACCCTTGTCACACAGAAAAATATTTAGCAGAGTACAGCAATATTTGAAAAGGATGGTGGAGCTCTTCAAAAAACATTCAAATTTTTTAGACAGACAGCCAGACATTTAAAAGCAAAAATTGCCTACATGAACCCACCCTTTCTAGCTTTGCTTTTAAATATCAAACTTTCTATATAAAAATCATGAATTTTAGCTTGCCAAACTGGGACCAATGCTTTGCAATATTACTGTATCTTGACAGTTTTTCATTTTCACTTTTGCTGGAAAACTGTCACACAACTGAGGTGGAAAGAGCCAGAGTTGCGTTCAGAAACTTCACACTTTAACCAATTGGATTTTCCATCCATCTTTGGCCTTTAATTCAGACTTAGATTTTTATTCTTCATCCTCATCATCACATCTTTCTTTTGTTTGCTCATTTCTGCTTCACTCCAGCCATGTCCCACTCTTCATGTCCTTTGTTGGCAATTGGAAATTGTGAATTTGTCACTGAGCCGCACTTGCAATTGTTTGTTGGACACTGATTGAGAGAAAACAATCTTTTGTATTTTTTTGACATCTTTACTCAAGATACAAGTCAAAAATGCGGAACATTTGTTAGAGAAATACGTATTGAAACCAAATGATGCCATCTTAGTTGAGGAGAAACAACCTGAAATTTAACTCTCATTTCTTTGTTTGATTCACCGTCAATGTCATCCACAAAATCAATATTATTTTGCTGTGATGTCTTCTAACTTGTCTATGTACCTTCACTTTCTACCACACAAGTTATTCAAAAGTAGCTCACTTGAAACCAACTTATGTGGCTGGAGGCACTGCACAAAATGCTGCTTGGTTTGCACAATATGTGTGACCAGAGCACTTGGCAGTTTACATAGGATGTGTTGGGAAGGATGAATTTGCTGATCAATTAAAGAAAGCAAATCAAAAAGAGGCCTTGAAAGACATCCACCAGGTTCATGATACTGCTCCTATGGGAGCTTGTGCTCTTGTGATCACAGGCTACAACAGGTGAGTACATTTAACACAAGTGTATTGATCTATTTTGGATTTACAGCAATAAATACTTGGGATTGTACCCTGATCCTTTCATTCAGGTCTCTTTGTACTCAATTGGAGGCAGCAGAAAATTTCTCAGTTGACCATCTCTAAAAATCACAAGTTGTTGAAGTATGTTCTCAAGATTCAAATCTCTACATACCTTGTTTTCCACATACATTAGATTTGACTGGTATGAGTTTACAAGGTGGAATTCCTACTGCGACCATTCATGTAGCAACTCCTGATAAAGAGAAAGACTCAAGTGAGAAAGATAAGGACAGACATACGGAAATGAAGTTTTGTTATTGATTGATGTTTTGTGCCAAGTAAGTAGAAAACAAACATGTTCAGGTTATGCTCCTCTTTCTTATAAGTTTTGTCATTGTAACTTTCTTTTTTTTGTAGCTACTTGAAGCAAATTTTCAGAATTCTATGCATTGTCAAGAGTTTATGTCAACGGGTGCTTCAGATGTCTTATTAGGATTGTTTTGGTTGCCTTGTATTCTTATGATGTTTCTGCAACTCATGCCATTGAGGCTTTGGTAACAGCAATGAGGGTTTTGACTGATGCTCTACCAAAGGATACCCTTTCAGCTCTTATGCGTCATCTGAAAGTAAATTTAGATGAACTGAGACCATTTTGGGAAGGCATCAAAACAGATTCTGTGATGACTAAAATGATTTACCCTGATGTTCAGTGATATCCAAATGTTCTTTTTGTTTATTTAATATTTCCTAACAGGTGATCATATGTTTGTAAGTAGATGACAATGCAGTGGAAAAAGTTTTCAACCCGTCTTTCTCAGATTTAGAAAAACACCCATTTCTATTGCACATTGATTTATTAAATTACATTGAATGTTTTTGGTCAATATTTTTTAATTACTAGCCAAATTTAGTATGCATAAAAATAAATAGATAATTGTAGAAAAAGGCAGTAATATTTTTTTAATGACAGAAAAAATCTGTGTTATAAAAAGCATAAAAAGCAACCTGGAAACAACTATGGTGCTTAAAATTAAGGAATTGAATGAACTATACAATGCATGTGACAATTTCACTGAGGAAGTGCACAGTTTTTTCCAACTGTGCATTCTGTTAAGCTTTAAACTCAAAGAAAATTTTGGTTTTATAGGCCCAAAAAATGTTGAACAATTAAAAAGAAATGGTAAAAATTCAGTTGAAATGAAATTACTCATTGAATATGGCTCTGAAAAACAAGATTTGTTTCCAGTTTGCTATTAAGGTTAAATTCAAGTCTAAATTGAAAGAATGTGAAAAAAGGAAATAGGAACAAAGTAAACAAAACAGAAAAAGAAGTTTAAAGTGCAAAGAAGAGAGGGAGAGGGAGTGAGTAGATAAGAAAAGCAGAGAAGGGGAGGGAGAGTAAGTAGAAGAGCAAGGGAGGTTTCAGATGAGCAAAAGAGAGACAGATAAAGAAGACAGAAAAAAAGGAAAAGATGGAGCAAAAAATTACAAGCAGAAGGAGGAAAGAAAAAGATGAGTGAACAAGAAAAAGGGAGAATGGAAAGAAGAAAGTGAGTGCACGGATGAATGTTTATGGGAAAGTGAAAGGGAATGAGCTCAACCATGGTCACTACAGGGTATTTAGCAGAGTCTCAACCAGGACTCAAACAAGGACCAAAAAAAAACTAGATGTTGTGGTCTTCCAACATTGGCGGTGTGGTAGCCTAAAGTTTAGTATGGCACCTAAGTACCTAAATGGAGTTATTACGGCGCGCAAGATTGGCGTTATTATTTTATAAAAGGGTTTTATTAAATTTATTTGAGTCTTAAATATAAAGAAATTTGGTTAAAACAAATGCCTACACAAAATCAATTTATTTTACAGAGAAAACTTATTTTGCAGTCTGAAAAGTTTATAAGTATCAAGTCAAGTTACTCAAGAACCTTGGGAAATTTTTCCAGAATTTTTACTATTTTTCTTATATTTTTAAAAGAATTTTAAAGATTTATAGAAATATTTACGTTTTCAGAAATTACTTAACTTCGATGAATTTTCACGGGGAAAATGAGCTGCGCAGGCTACAAAAATTAGTTTGGAATATAAAGGGGAAGTAGCTCTATCATGTGTAATTTTTCAAGATTTTTTATTATAGTTTTTAAGGTTCTAATTGAGTCCGGAAGTCCGGACAGACTCCGTACAGACTCCGCTTCGACTCCGTACGGACTCCGCTTTGACTCCATACGGGCTCCGGATTGACTCTGGGAGAGCTCTGGAGGGGAAAACTTAGGCACGTGACTAGGAATACTTAAGCGCCTCTCAAACTCAAAATTGAGGGGGGGACAGATCATACAGCTTAATCATTAACCACCACGGTCTTATTTTTTATTACTCAACAAATCAAATAAATTTGTAATACCCTTATAACTTTATATTTTATATATAACATTTTAGAAATACTACTCAACAATTTAAATCACACTTCCTACAGGGTATCTTTAGAAAGGTCTTCATCGCTGGGACTTGATTATTGCTGTCTCATAAAAATTCAAATTATTATAAAAACATAAAAGTCAATCTTTTCAGATCTTTCACTGGTACACCTTAATTGTTGTTATCAGTATTTCTTTCTCAACAGCCACTTTTATTTAAATCTCAATAAGCGTTAAATATTTTAGAGTTTCATTATTTTTATCAATCAGATCCAAGTAGACTGGTTAGCTTAGTGATTTAGAATTCCCATTTTGTTATTTTTGTTGGAAGGACAGGGTTTTCCACTAAATCCACATATCTCCTCCGGATTCTGCTTACAGCAAGGCGACTGTAAGAGTTTACCTTACCATAGTTGGCGCCCAACGTGGGGTTTCGATTTCTCTAGCGTTCTTTAAAGACTTACTTGGATCAAGAACGTTCTTAGCCTGCAAGAGGCTTATTTTCTGGAACTCTAATTGGATTTTTGTTATTGGCCTGCAAGAGGCTTTTTATTTTATCGATTGTTAACGCTTTTCATTACTTATTGGGATGTCTTCTTCTGTTGTTGCTTCTGGATCTTCTAACCCTCTTACTCCCTCAGTTAGAATTGTTTCTTGGGATGGCCCAAAGTTTGATGGGGAGGAGGTTAAATGGTTCATTAGCAGGTATGAAGCTGCTGCTGCTGTTGATGGTGCTTCTCATGTGGATATGGTGAAGCAAGTTAGATTTTTTATTGCTGATAGGGAGGTGGAAAAAGAGGTTATTGCTATGCAGGCATTTAAGGACAAGGATTTAGTTAAGCTTTCTAAAGCTATGGTTGATAGATGGGGTGTTAGGTTTACTATGATGGACCTCAATAAAATTGTTGGAGACTGGCAAGCAAAAGGTGGAGTTTCTTCTATGGCTGACTTCAAAAAGCTCTGTGTTCAGTTTGATGAAGTGGTGGAATATCTCATATTGGTGGATGAGTTAGTGCATGAGAATCATGCAAAATATTTGTTTTGGACAGCATGCAGCAGGGATATTCGAATGGATGTCTTGAAGGATCTTTCAAGAAAAGATTTGATGAAGGAACTGCCTAATGGTGAGCAGAAACTGGCGGCTCTGGAGGTTATCAAGGACAACATTCAGGCCCATCTCAAGTTGTTAGCATTGGACAAATATCAAGAGTCCTGCACTCAATATGTTAGCAAGGTTAGCGAAGTTTTGGCCAAAAACAACGATATTATGGACAAAGCCCAGGAGGCCAAGAAGGCACAAATGGGATTACCTGCTGCTAAAGTGGAGGGCAATGTAGATAATAAGATGGTCGATCATTTGGCCGATTTAACTAAACAGTTAAAAATATTTGTTCAAGAAAACCAGAAGGCTAACAAGGCCCCAATCGCTTCTTCGTCAACGTCAACTTCTTATCAGTCTAGAGGGTATGAACGTCGAAATTATAATGGCAATAACAATGGTAACCGCTTCCCAGGCAATGGGAGGAATGGTGGTAATGGTGGTAATGGATTTAGAGGTGGCTACGATGAGCCAAAGGTGTGCTCCTATTGTAATAGGAGAGGGCACAGAGCAACAGTTTGTCTTGCTCTTGATAAGGATATGGATGCTGGGCGAGTTTTATTTGATGGTAAAGTTTATAAATTTCCTGATGGTTTGTTCATCAAGCCCAGTGATGGACAGTCTCCTTCTGATTTGGTCAGAAGAAGTTTAACGGCCGAAAGGAGAGCCAGATTTGAAGAGGTGACGGATGAAGATGTTAATGCCAAGGGTGGAAAAAATGGTAATGGTAATGGTGGTAAAGCTGACAAGGGCAAGGAGAAAGAGGTCAGTAAAGCCACATTTTCTACTTCTTTTGGAGGTTTAGAGCTGGCGACGGTTGCCCAGGTGGATGGTAGCTGTATGGCTGGCGAATACGATGTTAATGCTGCTAGAAGAGCAGCTGCTACTAAGGCAAAGAGTAGCATTCAGAGCCAACTGAGGGCTAATCCTGGCAAGGCCAATAACAAAGTGAACCCTTACTCAAAGGACAAAAATTCTAGTGCTCAAACTGCCGCCAACAAATTGAACCCTTACTCTAAGGACGAATTATATAAAATGCAGAAGAGGATTGCTGATATGGGGCCCCCTAGTTATGGCAAGTTTGATTTAAATGGTGAGCCTATGCCAGAGCATGATTCAGATTCTGAGGAGGACGTACCATTGGCGTCTCTACCCAGACCAGGTTTTAGCGGTCCCATCCCAATGGAGGGAGTAAGAAGGACCAGCGATGGATCAGGATTAGTGCAAGAAGCTGGTGACGGAGTTAGGGTTATAGTAAAGTGAAGATGTTATTATGGGAGGTGAAGATGGCTTGGTTGGACCTCAAGAGCTACCCAGGGCCAAGGTTGTTAAATCAAAGGTCCAGTATGAGCGGCCAGTAGTCTCTGGTCAAGCTAATGCGATTGACGCAGTTTTGAATAGGGTGAATCAACTGCAGATTCCCTTATCTTTGGGGGAGTTATTTACGATTAGTCCGGTGCTTGCTGAAAAGCAAAAGAAGCATTTGACGAGGCGTCGGGTTTCCACTGGAGAGGTGGAATATATTTGTGAAAATGCTGAAAAGTTTGGGGAAGATGTAGATACACATTTTTCCGCTCCCCTGTGTTACCTGGTGGTAACTCTTAATGGTAAAGAAGTAAAGGCCTTGGTCGATTCAGGGTCTCAAATTAATTTAATTTCATTGGAGCAAGCGACGAGTATAGGCTTGCCAATTAAAAGTGGAACTGGGGGAAACCTCAGAGGCATTGTAGGGCATGCAACAGAGCTGATAGGTACAGCTGAGCATGTCAGGTTAGGCATTGGTGGATCTGTTGGTAAGGTTCACTTTTATGTGGCTAGAGGAGCAGTAAAAACAGTTCTGGGTGGTCCTTTTTTGATGGATTTTGAGGCCAGGATAGGGTATCAAGCTGGCATGGGGATTAGTTTGGAGATCACAGGTGAAGATATGCGGAGGTTACATATGCGGTTAGCGCCTCCTGGAGATGAAGGTTGGGAAACACGGCCAGGGATTACTACTCTGTGCCAGTGTTGTGTTTGCACCAAGAAGCGGCATATTAAACGGACGGCTTCTGGTGAGTTATGTTTGTTGGAAAGGGATGAATGCCCTCATTTTTTGGGGTAGCTGGGGCTGATCACTCTAATGTTGTAATCTCTCCTCAGGATGAGATCCCGGATTGCAATAGGTCAGCTCACTTGGAGATAATTCAAGTGGATTCTCAATTATTTTCTGTTAATATTACTTTGGAGTGCAAATACGTTTTGGACTTTTCTATATGTTTATTGGATTTACCCTGTTTTTCTATTAAATTTAAAAATGGTGAAAAAGGCAAAATGGGCCAAATTAGGTTGGATAAAAATTGGAAGGGTATGTTTTATGACCTCCACCAAGAGGATAAACTGGAAAATAGTTTTTATGTTAATAAAGGTGTTGGAAAAGGTGTAGATAAATTTGGTAGAAAGGAGGTAGAAGAAGATGTGGTGTATGTAGAGGAAGATGGATTGGTAGTGTGGGATAGTAGTAAATTAAGGAATGGTGTATATGTTGGAGAATTAGAGAATTTAAATAAAAGGGTGGATAAAGAGAAAGAGGTATTTTCAAATACGGTTTACGAAGGATCCAAAGGTTCAGAAGAAAAACGTCAACATAGCTCGATTAAAGATTTTTTTAGGGGTCAACGATTATTGGCTCATTCATGTTCAGGTGATATTGGTGATAGAGAAGTCCCTATTGATGTTATATTAATTGATTTTCAAGATGAAGTCTGGGGTCAGACTGGTTTTTATTTTTTGTTAGTCAAATATTTTTTGACTTTAGAGAGGCTAGAAGATTGTGAAGACAATGAATGGGTGGCTATCAAGAGGAAGTCATCTATGTTTTACCTATCTGGTCGATGTTTAATGAGGAGAAGGTATCCAAATCCTCAAGTAGTTATAACTCAACAGAAGGGGCAAGAATTAGTTTTGAAATCACTGCATGAAGATCTCAGGCATAGAGGCGTTGGAGAAACATTTAGAAGAATTTCCGATCGATTTTGGTGGCCTGGCATGAAGATGGCTGTTAAACAGTGGGTTCAGTCATGCGAAGAATGTCAAAGACGAAGTTATTTAAGGCCAAAAGAACCTGGACACGCGACCATTGAATATACGCTCTTTGGGAGAGTTAGTTTAGATGCCGTTCATATAAAAGAGGGACGGTATAAATATTTAATAGTGGACAGAGATGATTTATCTGGTTGGGTAGAAGCAGCACCTCTTATTAATTTAACTGCCAAAAATGTGGCAGAATTTTTTTTGAATAATTGGGCATATAGGTATGGGGTGATGAACTTGGTAACGGTAGATGGAGGTCCTGAATTTGGGACAGAGTTTAAAGAGGCCGTATTGAAAGTTGGATCAAAGGTTAGGGTAGCAACCCCATATTATCCTGAAGCTGAAGGCATGGTTGAAAGAGGGCCTCAAGTTATTAAGGATGCTTTAGTTAAAATGTGTGGGACAAGTGCCAAAAAGTGTAGGCACTATTTACCTTTAGTTTTATTTGCTGATCGAATCACTGCCAAAAGGACGACCGTATTTTCACCTTATGAACTTGTTTTTGGACAGAAAGCAGTTTTACTGGTTGATTTAGAAGCTGAATCATATCTTGGAGTTGACTGGGACACGGTCAAAACTACTGAAGAATTATTGTGTGCAAGAATGATGCAGCTAGAAAAGAAAGAAGAATATTTAGAAAAGGCATATTTGTGGATGATGAAGATCAGAAACCAATCAGTTAGATATTGGGATGAGCAGTTGGCACATTGACTAAGGAAACCTTTGAATCCAGGAGATATGGTCTTGGTGTATAATAGGAGTTTGGAAAGTCAGTGGGGAAAGATGTTTGCAGATAGGTGGAATGGACCGTATAAAATCAAGGAGCAAGTTTCCGGCGGTTCATATGTTCTAGAAGAGTTGGATGGAGTAGTATTGAAGAAGAGGGTAGCGGCCGATAAAGTGAAACGGTTCTATCCTAGAGGCACCAGGAGTGCCGAAGTCTCCCTCCGCAATGAGGATAAACTATAATACCAACAAAATTTTATGATGACCTCCGCAACGAGGATAAACTATCTTCTTTTTTTATCAAAAATACTTTACTATCGTTACACTATATATGGGCGACAAAACTATGATGAAACTTAACAAAATTCAAGAAGACCTTCTTTGAAATTTTCAAAAAACTTAAAATTCTTAAAATATGGGTGAAGATAGTGTTGGAAAATTTTTAAAATTTATTGGAAGAAGCGTTCACAGGGGAACCTTCTTAATTTAATATTGGCAAGTGTGGGGGTAATTGATGGGCTGGCTGCTCTATACACAATTACCCCATAATGTTCGTTTCCAAAATTTTCCCTGTTTCTAGTTGAATCCTGGCTTTGTCTTTTAATTATAGGAAGTCCACTAAGACTATAAACTGGAACAAATCAAGAGACACCGCTCTCAACACCGGATTCAAGATTCTTTTTATTTTATTTTGTTTTTGATTTTTTTATGTTAGATTGTGATTTCTTTTCTTTAATATATATTATGAATTATTGTAAAGGTGATGCTCACTGGTGGTCACTAATCATTTTTATAAATTGGAGGGAGCCCACCCAGTGATCATCATTATAAAAATTATCTTCTAAAAACTTTCATTTATTTTATTTTCTTTCAATTTCTCAAAATTGTGTAACCACATCAAGTTGCACTTGGATGTGGGTATGATGTCGAGGGTACGGCTCATCAAATGGCCAGGGGGCATCTTTTAAAATTTTATTTTAAAAAAAAATTTTTATTACTTTTTTTATCTTTCTTTTCACATTTGTTTATCTTTCTTTAAAAATTAAATTTTAACTTTTATTTCAAAACTATCTTTTTAAAAAAAATCTTTTATTTTAAATGGAAGAAAAAAAATAAAATAAAAAAAATAAAAAATAAAATAAAATAAAATAAAAGGTATTTTAGTTTTAGGTAGTTTAGATGTTTATATTTTTATTTTTCAAACATTATTCAAGAAAGCTACATACCAGGAAGAACACCATCAAGGGTTGTTATCTTTTGAAGAATCAAAATTAGAAAATTTAGAAGGACCTTGATCGATTTCCTGGGATTCGAATCTTATTTCACGGTCACGATAGTGTTGAAGCCAGTTGGCTATTTTGAAAAGGTCTCTTAACAGTTTCTCTCTCATCCAAGATTCTGATCTATCAGAGAGCGGGTATTGTTGGAAATAAGCGATAAGGTTATTAAAATTAGCAAAGAGCTTTTCAGACACTAGGTGAATTGGTACTCTAGGGAAGCTTGGATTAGGTTCTGGTAGTTCATAAGCTGAATATGAAATTGGAGAACCGGTGGACGCTTATCAAATTAAAATATCAGCAAATTAAAACCTGAAGATTAAGAAAATAAAAGAGACAACTAACCTGTGTCAACACTATTATGATAATAGATAAACGGCTTACTTGGTAATGGAGTGGGATTTTTTATGTTTAAAAAAGGATTTTTTATTTTTGATAGATGAGGAGGACTGGTGTTGGATTTGGTGTTTGAAGTAGATGTTCTGGGCTTTTTGGATGAAACAAGAGAAGATGAAGACTGCTGGCTATTATAGGACCCTTTGTGCTCCAAGATGTTGGAAGTAGGAGAAGAATTGTTAGAAGTTTGAAGCATGGCCCTGGGAGCAGCAAGAGTTCTTGGGGGAGTAGCAGCAAGTCTAGATTGGAGAGAAGGACCCAGAGGATTAGGTGATGATGAAAGATTTAAATAGGCTGATGGAGAAAAAGGGATGGGATCTTTAGAGGTTGATTGAATAGGGGGTGGAGTAGAAGGTGAAGAAGAAGGAGGAGGTTTGCAGAAGGAGGCAAAGTTAGTAGCAGTAATGGGGAAAGAACCACAATTCAAGCCAGAAAATTTTCTTTTCTTCTCATAACAGGATAAACAGGCCCTGTTATAAGTGTGCTTTTGCCAGTTGAAAGTGAAGATACATTCCATATGGGTGAAAGCACAGTATTTGCAAGATTGATCAGCTGAAGCAATGAAGTCAGAAGGTTTCATCTTGTTAGGAGATTTTTTTGAAGAAGAAAACTTGAAACTAGGATGAAGAAAGCTGGTGGCAAAATCAGGGTTCAAGGATAGAGAAGTTGTTAGGTCCACCAAGACCTTAAACTGGGCTGTTATCAAGCTGTTGGGTCCACCATGACCTTAAACTGGATTTCTTATCGATCAAATGTTTGGTCCACCATGACTTTAAACTGGTAGTTCATTCATTGTTTAGTCCACTATGACTTTAAACTGAAAAATTAATATCTGCAGGATAATTCAACATTCATTGGTCCACTATGGCCTTATACTGGATTACTTGTCGATCAAATGTTTGGTCCACTATGACATTAAACTGGATTATCAAATTTACTCAATCTTTGGTCAAGCCTAGGCCTTACTTAGGAATTTATCAAGTTATTTATGCACCTAAACGATCTTTGGTCCACCAAGACCATAAACTGGCAATCAATTATATGTTTGGTCCACCAAGACTTTAAATGGAATGTCAATCTTGTTTGGATAACTCAATTCAATCTTTTAATTTAACACTGTCCACTAAGACTCTAAACTGGTTATTCAATTATTTCTGGAATTGGGTGCTGATAAGCTTTAGGAGGTTAAAATTTTAGGTGGTGATGATGCTAAGGAAAGCATAATGGTTAATTAGGTGAAATTTGTGGCGCTTTAACATGGTCTAAAGTTAATATTATTATTGGAAGCCTGGCAAAAGTATTTTATAGGTTTGCTGTATAGCAAAGTTTGAAAATTGTGATGAAGGAATCAGAAGTTAGGATGGTACTTGGATTATAGGGAATGATTTTTAGTGCCTCAGTGTTAGGCCATTTTTGGTGTGAAGCTTGGAGGAATTTATGGCGAGATTGGATTCATAGAATTCGGCTCAGTGGGGGGCCCTATGAGGTTGGAATCAGGAGTATTCGGCTCATAGGAAGATCCACTCTCTCAATGCTGTGACAAGAAGGAAGACTGGTATATGGGAGTCTGAAGGGATTCAAACCTTTCTCTCAGTAGTGGAATCATCACAAGATTTATTATTTATTATTTTATGTTAAGCCAGAGCAGAAAGAAAACAACATTTATGTTGAAAGTTAAAGAAGACCAAGCAAAAACAAAATTTTATCAAGTTATACTGTTAGAAAAGATAATTTCTTTGAAATTGTTCAACATCATTATCAAAGCTTTGCATTAAAATTCTTCTTTTCATGAGGTCTTCATGGTTATTAGCTGGAGTTTCTTGAAAATAGGCCAGCATTTTTTGTTTCAACTCATTAGTAAAGTCAAGAAAAAGATAGTGATGAAAATTTGGATAATGATTGATATAGTCCGTCTTCACTCTACCAACATCATCAGTGTTGGTTATTTCGACAGCTAGAAGTTCAAATATGTTATTAAGTCATAGGTTTAGTCAATTTTGATTAAAAGTTTTTTTAGTAAGATAATAGGGTCTTACATTTAGAGCCAGGAAACATAGTCTCAGCAAAGTTGGTTGGGGGCACTGGCGTTATAGGATTAGGATCTTGTGAAGGCAAAATTATGCCGGGATCCGCTGATGAAGATTGAACTTTTGAAGCTGTTTTTGATCTTATTCGTTTTAAGAAGACAGGAATTTTTGATCGTTTTTTAGAAGATGAGGGATCAGGGAGAGCTGCTGGTCCTAAATATACGTTTGTTTTAGAAGGAACTATTGGCCGGTTACATTTGGCTTTTTTCACACGGCATAAGTCGCAAGCTGTCCTGCCAGGAAGATTAGGGTTGGACATTAAACAAGGTACCTGGTATCGAGCACAGAGTTCACATGGAGCGACAAGTTCTTTGAAAGACATATTGATGAAGATGAACTTTAAATTTGATTAAAGAAGATGGTGGTTGAAGGTTAAAAATGAATATTGTGTTCAACCACTTATGAAAAGTTTTAAGAATGGGGACATTCTCAATTGGAGGGAGGATGTGGTAGCCTAAAGTTTAGTATGGCACCTAAGTACCTAAATGGAGTTATTACAGCACGCAAGATTGGTGTTATTATTTTATAAAAGGGTTTTATTAAATTTATTTGAGTCTTAAATATAAAGAAATTTGGTTAAAACAAATGCCTACACGAAATCAATTTATTTTACAGAGAAAACTTATTTTGCGGTCTGAAAAGTTTATAAGTATCAAGTCAAGTCACTCAAGAACCTTGGGAAATTTTTCCAGAATTTTTAAAAGAATTTTAAAGATTTATAGAAATATTTAAATTTTCAGAAATTACTTAACTTTGATGAATTTTCACGGGGTAATTAGAGCTGCGCAGACTACAAAAATTAGTTTGGAATATAAAGGGAAAGTAGCTCTATCATGTGTAATTTTTCTAGATTTTTTATTATAGTTTTTAAGGTTCTAATTGAGTCCGGAAGTCTGGACAGACTCCGTACAGACTCCGCTTCGACTCCGTACGGGCTCCAGATTGACTCTGGGAGAGCTCTGGAGGGGAAAACTTAGGCACGTGACTAGGAATACTTAAGCGCCTCTCAAACTCAAAATTGAGGGGGGGGGGGGGACACATCATACAGCTTAATCATTAACCACCACGGTCTTATTTTTTATTACTCAACAAATTAAATAAATTTGTAATACCCTTATAACTTTATATTTTATATATAACATTTTAGAAATACTACTCAACAATTCAAATCACACTTCCTACAGGGTATCTTTAGAAAGGTCTTCATTGCTGGGACTTGATTATTGCTGTCTCATAAAAATTCAAATTATTATAAAAACATAAAAGTCAATCTTTTCAGATCTTTCACTGGTACACCTTAATTGTTGTTATCAGTATTTCTTTCTCAAAAGCCACTTTTATTTAAATCTCAATAAGCGTTAAATATTTTAGAGTTTCATTATTTTTATCAATCAGATCCAAGTAGACTGGTTAGCTTAGTGATTTAGAATTCCCATTTTGTTATTTTTGTTGGAAGGACAGGGTTTTCCACTAAATCCACATATCTCCTCCGGATTCTGCTTACAGCAAGGCGACTGTAATAGTTTACCTTACCATAGCGGAGCCCTATGTTGGTTTATTTGGTGATGTTTTGGTATGCCTTAAATGGCATTGTTTAAATAATTAGGTGTTTTTCTCGAATTACAGAGCAAATATTGGGACTACAGGAATCTGGATGCTACCATTAGATAGCGCGGGGTTTTCTCTATATTTTATGTCTTGAGGACATTTTTCATAGCATAAGTATTTGGGGGATAATTTCTCACTTTTCATTTTTAAAAGATCGCTTTTGAATTTTGTTTTTTGTTTTTTATGGGCTAACCTTAAGTCTTAGGGTTATGTACTTAGTACCATTGGAAAGAGCAGAATTTTCTCTACATTTCATGTCGCAATGTTTTTGTAGTATAATTATGTGTTTTAAGGGTTTTAGTAGTTGTAGGTGAATTTTCTAAGTAGTTAGGGTGTTTTTGGTGGTTTTCTTGCTTCAGGGTGGTCAGGCCGCTTCAGGAGGGCTTCCCAGTGCCGGGCTGACATCCCAACACAATGCTAGAGGGCTGGGAAGCGCCTCTAGGGAGGTTTTATTAAATTTGGTGGTCAGGAACGCCGGAATTGCAGGTGTGCATGGGCTCTTAATTAGTAGCCTGTGTGTATATAGGGAAAAATACAGTTTTGGGGCAACATTAATTATCATTCAACCATCTGGCGGTGATATCCTTGTTCCTCACTCAGTTTTCACTGTTTGTTGGCCACAATTTGGCTGTGTTTTGTTGAAAGTGAGTTCTTTATTTAAATTTACTTAGCAACTGTTTTCTCTGTTATAGTCTTGTAAGCTATAGCAAGTATTATTGCTGTCTCTGGTGTGGATTTGAAACCTACATCAAGTATCATTGCTTTCTCAGGTGTGGAAATTAGTCTACATTTCAGTTCTTGGTTTTGGTAGTCTGTCTGGAGACTACTTTCTTGACTGATCAAGCAGTCAAGTGTGTTGGAAAAGGGACTTTGTGGTAACAGGAGCCAATTTACTGTAACAGGTAAATCAAACTTTATTTTTCTAAAGGGACAGGGGTTTTTCTTCTGGTTTTACTCCAAATCCCTTGGTCAAGGCCTATAGCTATTACTAAAAGATTTTCTACATTTCTGGTGCTCAACGTGGGGTTTACGGATCTGTTAGTACCTTGGATTCTCTGTTGCCTTTGATTGGCTCTTTTTGGTGTTTTTGTCTGGAAGAATGGCTTCTGGATATTCAATTCCTGTGGTGACTGTCAGCAGGGGAGAGGTCCGCCTACAGTGATTGTTAGAGAGTGTGCTAGGATCAAAAATTGGGATGGTACCAAGTTTAATGGTGAAAATGTTAAGTGGTTTCTAGAGAAGTATAAAACTTCTGCTGGTGTTGATGGTGCTTCCTACCTAGACATGGTGAAGCAAATCATCTTCTTCTTTGGAGATAGAGTGGTGGAGAAGGAGGTTGTGGCCATGTCTGGCTACAAGAAGAGAGATTGGAAGCTATTGTGTACGGAAATGGTAGATAGGTGGGGCGTCAGTTTCACTATGGTGGATCTGAATATGGTTGTCAGTGAGTGGCAGTCTTATGGCAGTGTTGGTAACTTACACAGTTACAGGAAGTATCTGCTACAGTTTGATCCTGTGGTGGAATACTTGGTGGAAGTGGAGGAGCTGGCGCATGAAAATGCTTCCAAAGATGTTTTTTGGTCCTCCCTGGCTAGAGATGTCAGGATGGATGTTTTGAAAGAGTTATCAAGGAAAGACTTGATGAATACTCTTTTTAATGGGGATCAAAATCTGCCTGCCTTGGACAACGTGAAGGAGGTGGTGGAGGCCCATCTGAAGTTATTGGCAGTGGACACCTACCAAAAAGGGTGTGCCAAATATGTCAGCAAAGTCAATGAGGCTTTGGCTGAAGAGGAGAGTAAGGTGGAGAAGGAAGAGAAGAACATGGTGAAGGTTCCCAAATAGGAGAGGAACCCAGTGGTGGAGCAGTTGGCTGATCTGAAAAAACAGCTTCATATTTTTGTGCAGGAGGCAAAGAAGGCCAATAAGGCGCCTTCACAGCGCAGGGAATTTGATAGGCGGGCTGGTAGGAGTGACCCTTGGGTTTGCTCTTATTGCGGAAGGAGAGGACATAAATCCAATGACTGTTGGGCCCTGAACATAGATGTGTCAGAGGGAAAAGTAGAGTTTGATGGAAATGTATTCAAGTTCCCTGATGGTCAGTTTGTCAAGCCCAGTGAGGGGCAGGCTACTGTGGATATTTTCAGGAGAAGGGCTGGTCTCAATCAGCGGAGGGCAAGATTTGAGGAGATTCCTGATCAGGGGAATTCTTCTACTAAGCAAGATGAAGACGGCAAGGGGAAAGGGAAGGAGGTAAATAAAGTCTCTTTTTCTACTTCCTTTGGTGGATTATAATTATACTCTTGCGGAGGACAGTCAAGTGGTGAGTGCTTGGCTGGTGTTTATGACGTAGAGGCAGGAAAGGTGGGAAGGCCAAAGAGCAGCTCTCAGGCCCAACCAAAGCCTAAGGTCTCTAAAGCGGATCCTAAGCTGGGTGCAGCTAGGAAGAAGTACAGCAAAGAGGAGCTGTATAAGATTCAGAAGGGGATTGCTGATATGGGCCCCCTAGCTTTGGAGCATTGGACCTTAATGGTTAGCCAATACCTATGGATGTGGACTCTGACTCTAAGGAGGAGGTTCCGTTGGCTTCATTTCCAAGGCCTGATGGGGTCAGAGGTTCTGGTGAGGGATCTGGTTTGATTCCTGTAGATGGAAAATTTGTTGGTGGTTCTGGTCCTCAGGAATATTCTAGGACCAAGGTAGTCAAGCCAAAGGCTCACTTTGAGAGGCCAGTAGTTTCTGGTCAATCTAATTTTATGGACTCTGTTCTGGATAGGATGAACCAGGGTAAGTTTTCTCTCACTTATGGGGAGTTGTATGCTATCAGTCCAGGATTGGCGGATAGGCGAAAAAAATTGTTGACCAGAAGAAGAGTGTGTTCTGGAGAAGTAGAATAAATATGTGATTCTTCTGAGAAGTTTGGTGAGGGGTTGGAAACTCATTTATCTGCACCTCTAGGATATGTCAACTTCACCCTGAATGGCAGGGAGGCTAGGGCATTGGTGGATTCAGGCTCTCAGATTAACCTGATTTCTTTGTTTGAGGCAACTCATTTGGGCCTCCCCATCAAAACTGGAATTGGTGGAAATTTAAGAGGTATAGGTGGTCATGTAACAAAGTTGATGGGAACCTCTGAATTTGTTAAGTTGTATGTTGGTGGAGCCTCCGGAAAGGCTCATTTTTACATTGCTAAAGGTAATGTAAAAGCAGTTTTAGGCGGGCCATTCTTGATGGATTTCCAGGCAAGAATTGGCTATCAATTTGACATGGGGATTAGTTTGTAGTTAACTTTTGAAGATGAGAGAAGGCTTCACATGAGGTTATCATCTCCTAAAGATGATGGTTGTAAAACTAGGCCTGGTTTGTCTTCCATGTGTCAATGCATGGATTGTTGTTGGAAGAGAAAAGAAGTGGGTGCCGCCTCAAGATTTTTGGAGTGTGGCGCAGGCTCTAGAGAGAGTCTGTCTTTTTTAGAATGATGAGGGATGATCACTCAAGTGCTACAACCTCTCCCCAAGGTGAGGAAATCCCAGGTTGTAGTAGGTTAGCTCCCTTGGAGATATACCAAGTGAATTTTAAACTTTCTCTTCTTAAGGTTTCTCTTATTTGCAAGTATTCTTCAAGTTTTTTATCAAGTCTTTTTTCTTTTTCAAGATTTTCAATTAATTTTAATTCAAGTTCAAAAAGGAAAAATGGGTTATATATCTTTATTGAAAGGTATGCGGAAAAGCTTTGGAGTGGTGAGATTGGGGTCTAAAAGCAAGTCCTCCCAATTATGCACCTCTAGGGTTTCTTCTACACCTTACAGAAACATTACCTTGACTACATCCGTGAGCATTGGGGAAACCCCTGGTTATTTTTGTAGGCAAGAAGAAAAACCAAGAAAAGAAAAGAAAAATTTCAAGATAATTCAAGAAAATCATGAAAAAAATCTAAAGATAATGAAGAAAGAAGATAAAAATCATTTTTGTTAAGATTAGCAAGATCTTGTTTTGGGCCTCCAGCAAGATTTTACACTGCACACTGGTAGGAAATGTGATTCTGAAGATGAATCAAGATTTGAAGATTTGGTAGATGGAAGTGAAGATGAAGATGTGGGATTGCAAAAAAGCTTTGGAGCTGTGAGATTGGGGAGTAAAAGTAAGTCCTCCCAATTGTGAACCACTAGGGTTTCTTCTACACCTTTCAAAAACATTACCTTGGCCACACATGTGAGCAATGGGGAAACCCTTGGTTTTTGTTCCAGGTCTGGTGAAGAAGACGTCTTGAAAATCCATCAAGTTGACGGTGGAGCCACAAAGTACAAGAAGGTGACACAGAAAATTAGGCCTGTCAATCAGCCTATGCCTTTGGGTTTGAATCCTCTGCTGAAGAAACCTCCGTTGTCACGAGATCCGTACTGTACTCCTCTGGTGAAGAATCCTCCTGATTTTGAGGAAACTGCTAGAGTGACAATGGAAAGGTTGAAGGTTGTAAATTTTGGTCCTGATGGTTGGTTATCTGAAGAGGAAAAGAAGTTGTTGCATGTTGTAGACAATCCTATAGTACTAGCTATAGGCCTTGACCAAGGGAGTTGGAGAAAAACCAGAGAGAAAATCCCCTGTCCCTTTAGAAAAATAGAGTGAGATTTACTTGCTAAAGTAATTTGGTTCCTGTTTTTCTAAACCCCTTTTTCAACACACTTGACTGCTTCATGAGCCAAGAAAGTAGTCCCCAGATAGACTACCAGACCAAAGAACTGAAATGTAGAACAATGTCCACACCAGAGACAGCAAAGATACTTGATGTAGGCTGCAAATCCACACCAGAGGCAGCAATAATACTTGCTATAGCTTGCAAGACTATAACAGAGAAGCAGTTGCCAAAGTTAAGTTAAATGAAGAACTCACTTGCAACAAACACAGCCAAATTGTGGCCAGAAAACAGTGAAAACTGAGTGAGGAACAAAGATATCACCTCCAGATGGTTGTATGATAATTAAGGTTGCCCCAAACTGTCTTATTCACTATTTACACACAGACCACTATCTAAGAGCCCATGCGCACCCACCAATCTGGCGCCTGTACCCACCAAATTGAATAAAAACCCTCCTGAAGCCCTCCCCAACCTCCTAAAACAGAGGCGGGCAGGCCGCCCCACGTTGGAGGTGCCGCCTGAAGCGGCCTGGCCTCCCTGAAGCCAGAAAACCAATAAAAAACAACTAATCTACTTGGAAAAATTAGCTACAACTACTAAAACCTTTAAAACACGGAATTTCACTATAACAACATTGAGACATGAAATATAGAGAAAAACTAGCTGTATCAAATGGTAATAAGCACTTGACCCTAAGACTTAAGGTTAGCCCATAAAACACGAAAAACAAAATTAAACAGCTATCTTTTATAAATGAAAAATGAGGAAATGACCCCTTAAAACTTAGAATATGAAAAATGTCTACAAGACATAAAATATAGAGAAAAACCAGGCTATCCAATGATAGTACCCACATACCCACAGACCCAATATCCACGGAATAAAACCAGAAAAATACCTAATTCTTTAACAGATGTTAATTAAGACATGCCCAAACATCGCCAAATCACAGAACAAAGGCCCCTGCCAATGTTGGAAGACCACATCCTCCCTCCAATTAAGAATGTCCACATTCTTTATTCATGAAACCACCATGTTCAACCTTCTTCCCAAATCTGCCTCTGAAATGGGTCCTTGCCAATACTGCATTGACAATAATTTAATCTGCACCATGACACCACCTTTCCATCCACACAGAACGTCCTGCAATGTATGCCAATCTAGAAAGAAGACCTGCTACAGACCTGGTCCATTATCTTCTGCCACAGATTCACCTCCCCCTCAACCTGGTCCATCTTCTGCCAGCACCAAAAGATCTAGGCCATCCATCCTGATACCCAGATTAATCAAAAAGCTTCACCCTTCCCAGAAGAGTGCCACAACCCATAAAACTACTAGTTCCACCATCCCTGGTCCATCTGATGGTAAAGAACTTTCATTTCTTCCTTCAACTTTAAAACTGATGACTTCAAAGTTCCTCCATCTTCTGATAGTGATGATAACAATGAAGGATCCATTGCACCACCACTACCAAACCACTTGCCCACCATCAAGGCCAAGTTCCAACAACACACATCTCAACAGAAACAACTTCTGCTTCACTACTTCCAATCCACTCCTGCTAGAGATCCACAGGACATTGAGAACAGAAGACACCTCATTCACCAGTTCAAGGCTAATTCTGAACACTTCATTTCATCTCTTGATTCCCTCTGTAATTCCACTAGTACTTGAGTTTGATTCAGAAAAGAAAAATTGACCACACCCTCTATAGGATGTAACCACCAACAACCCGCAGTTTTAAGTCTTGGGGGACCATCCTCATTTTATACTCTTGGGGGATTCAAAAACCCTCAGTTTAAAGTCTTGGGGGACTCAAAAACCTAAATCATAAACCCAGAACCAGAGATTAACCACATTCAGACACAGAGAAAAAACTAACATTCTGGGGTAATTGTGAATAGAGCTGCCAGCCCATCAATTACCCCCAAACTTGCCTTTTCTAAATTCGGAGGCTCCCCCTGTGGATACCCTCCACCAATCGTTCAAAACCAACTCCAATAACAAAACCCATTCCTCAGTTTATAGTCTTGGGGGACTCAACCAACAACAATCCTCAGTTTAAAGTCTTTGGGGACTAACAAAGTGTTCAGTTTAAAGTCTTGATGGACTAATCTTGATAAAATCTTGAAACCAGCCAGTTTAAAGTCTTGGAGGACTAACAGAAACCAGATTTCAGTTTAAATTCTTGATGGACTGATCTTGATACCATAGATTTTTCAGTTTAGAGTCTTGATGGACTAACGGAATTTTACATAAAATAGACGCAGCCAATTTCATCCAGAACACCTCTACAGCCAACCTGCTGAACTTCCACCTTCACTTCATCATCTACCCATCACTGACAAAAATCTCCTTCTATCCCTTTCCATCATCTTTTCTCACCACAGATCATGGCTGGATCTCCTAATGTTAACCCTTCTACTCTTCCTTGCTTCACTGCTCCCTAGGACTATGCCTGAAAACAGTGCATCCACATGTGCAGACCTTTCACATTCACTCTTCCAACTCCTGAAGCCGAATTCTACAACAGGGCATGAAATTCTTGCTATTCCAAAAAGAAAATATGTGACAGAGATGCCAACAACCCTATTCCTCCTCCTTCACCTTCTCATAAATACATCTCCAGATCCCCTACCAGATCCCCAGAGCTTGGTCCTTCCTCTTCCTCTTTATCATCAGCACCTTCCAGAGGATCCAGAAGCTCAGCTTCCAGAACTCTTCCCAAAAGACCAGCCTTAGCTTCCCAAGAAACTGCTTTTATCTCTGCCAAATTAGCTCCAAAATCTTCAAGATCAGCTCCCAGGCGGCCCTCCTGCCTCACTAGACAGTGAAAATCCGGCTCAAAACCTCCAAAAACAACCAGAAAACAGCCAAATTAAATCAAACAACGAAAACAACTCTACACAATCACCTCCCACTGCTCCCAGAGCAATGCAGCCAACCCTTCCAAGGTCTAAAAACTCCAAATTTTCCAAAACTTCTGGGAGACCTGCCAGAGAACCCCAAGCAGAAACCAGAACACCCAACACTGCACCCAAGCAACAACTTTGTCCCCAGCTAAGACAAAGAAACTACACCTCTCCTCTGTCAGCCAACTATTCTTCTGACAGTTCCATCTCTTCAAAAGCTTCATCCAGAAGAGATCAATATGCTTCCAAATCACCCTCTCTTGCTCCATCTTTTAACAACCATGGTACTCCATCACAAGCACCTCCTCCATCTGAATCCAACAGAAATAACAACCACAACAACAACAACAATCCCACTACTCCAACTAAGCCCCAGGAACATCAGCCTCCTAGTTCACCTTCTCATAATCTTTCAGAGGAGGACCAAGAGAATCCATCTCTTTTCCTGGTCGATCCACCCACTATGACCATTACAAAATCTTCAGAGATCCAACTTCCTGCTGCTTACAAATTTGATGAGCTTCCAATCTGTAAGTACCAAATTAATTCATCCCATTTCTTCAACAAAAATAATTACTGATCCAATTCTTCTTGTCTAGTTAGCACCCCTCCTCCTGAATCTATTATTGGAGTTGGCCAACCTCTTGAAACTTCTTTGACCCTGGATTATGGAGACATGAAAAAACACCTAAGCACCATGTGTTCCAACATGCTAAAAGCCTTTGCCCTCCATGGACCATTGAATGACTTTGAAAAATCCCTGAGAAAGCGCCTGTTGGACGACCACTGGAAAATGTCTAGGATCATTAAGCACACCCTCCAGCACTCCATTCCTGACTCTTCTTATTCCTCCTCTGAACTTCCCTCTAATCCAATTCCTGACCATTACAATCCCTATAATCTCTCCAGCAGGATGCACTTCAAAGAACACAGTGCTTCCCACAATCGCAACAAAAAACAAAAAGACATCACAATCCGGACCAGCATCCAGAAGCTTCATCATCCAGACAATGAGCTCCTGCAAAAAGATTAGAAAAATAATAATAATATAAAACAATTAATAAAAATAATTTCAGAATTTTTTTTTTTGTTTTTTTTTTATTTTTTGTTTTATTTTTATTTTATTTTTTATTTTTTATTTTTTTATGATCTACTAATATACTAAAATTAAAAATTAATAAATAAAATGAAATGCAATAACATAAATGAAATAAAATAAAATATAAAAAATAATATAAATGGTATCCCCCAGCCAATTGATGAGCTGATCCCTTGATACCTTACCCACATCCAAGTGCACCTTGATATGGATACACAATTAAATATTTTAAATGATTAACAGAAAACAAAAATCAAAAAATTTAGAAATTCAGAAGATAATAAAAATAATGAGACACAGAAACACATGAAATAAATAATAAATAAAAAAGAAAATAGCATTGCCCGGCCAATTGCTGAGCCTTTCCCCACCAATGCTTGCCCACATCCAGGTGACCCTGATGTGGTAACACCCTATATTTTTGATTTTATAATTTTAAACAACCCCCATAAAAAAATTAAAAGAAAAAAAAAGAGAAAATAAGAAAATAATCTAAAACTGCTATCTAGCAAAAACATAACTGTAAAATCAAAGACAGTCCAGCTCCGTAGATGGTCCAATAAGGGAAAGTCCAATCCATAGAAATAATCACTGGGTGGGCTCACTCCAATAAGTAAAAATGATGGGAGACCACCAGTGATCCACCACCAATCTGAAAAAAACCAAAGATAAAGAAGCCAGTCCCAAACCAGTTTAAAGTCATAGTGGACTTGAAACCTGAATAATAAACAACAGAACTAGAATTCAACTAGGAAAAACAAAAGAATTGAGACAGACATTCTGGGTTAACTGTTCTACAGAGCAGCCAGCTCATCAGTTACCCTCACACTTGCCAAAATAAAATCTAGAAGCCCCCCCTGGGTACCTTCTAACAAAAACACAACATCCAACACAAAAAAACCAAAACTAATAAGAGTGAAGAGTCCAGCACTTGAAAACCCAAGGAAATTCCAGTTTAAAGTCATAGAGGACTAAAACCTGTGAAAAGAAACCAATACTAGGGTTCAACCAAATTAAGAGAAAGGGTTGGAAACAGACAATCTGGGGTAGCTGTTGATAGAGAAGCCAGCACATCAGTCACCCCTACACTTGCCAAGATCAAATCTAGAAGCCCCACCCATGGGTACCCTCTAACAAAAGTTTCCAACAAACAGATGAATAGCATCACCACAAAAAAAACCAAAATTAAAGAATGGTCCCCCAAGTGGTTTCTAGAGAAGTATGAAACTGCTGCTGGAGTGGATGGTGCTTCCTAACTGGACATGGTAAAGCAGATTATCTTCTTCATTGGTGATAGGTCAGTGGAGATGGAGATTGTGGCCATGTCTGGCTACAAGAAGAGGGATTGTAAATTGTTGTGTAGGGAGATGATAAATAGATGGGGTGTCAGGTTCACTATGGTGGATCTGAACAAGGTTGTCAGTGAATGGCAATCTTATGGTGGTGTTGGTAACTTGCATAGTTACAGGAAGTTTCTGCTACAGTTTGATCCTGTGGTGGAATATTTGGTGGAAGTGGAGGAGCTGGCACATGAAAATGCTGCCAAGGATGTTTTTTGGTCTGCCCTGGCTAGAGATGTCAGGATGGATGTGTTGAAGGAGTTGCCAAGAAGGGAATTGATGAAGACTCTTTTTAATTGGGGCCAGAAGTTGCCTGCCTTAAATAAGGTGAAAGAGGCTGTTGAGGCCCATTTGAAGTTATTGGCTGTTGACACCTATCAGGAGGGGTGTGCCAAGTATGTCAGCAAAGTCAGTGAGGCTTTGGCTGAAGAGGAAGTTAGGGAGAAGAAGGAGGAGAAAAATTTGGTTCAGGTTCCCAAAGAGGAGAGGGACCCAATGGTGGAGCAGCTGGCTGATCTGACAAAACAGCTGCACATTTTTGTTCAGGAGGCCAAGAAGGTTAATAAGGCACCTTCTCAGCAAAGAGATTTTGAAAGGAGGGTTGGTAGGAGTGATCCTTGGGTTCGCTCTTATTGCAGTAGGAGGGGGCACAGGTCCAATGATTGTTGGGAATTGAACAGAGATGTGTCTGAAGGAAAAGTGGAGTTTGATGGCAGGGTTTTTAAGTTCCCTGACGGTTCTTTTGTGAAGCCCAGTGAGGGGCAGGCTCCTGTTGATTTGGTCAGGAGAAGAGGTGGTCTCAATCAAAGGAGGCCAAGGTTTGAGGAGATTCCTGATCAGGGGAAGTCTTCTGTTAAGGTAGATGAGGACGTCAAGAGAAAGGGGAAGGACGTCAATAAGGTCTCTTTTTCTACTTCTTTTGGTGGTTTGGAGTTGTATTCTTGTGGTGGACAGTCAATTGGAGAATGCTTGGCTGGTTTTTATGATGTGGAAGCAGGGAAGGTGGGTAGGCCTAAGAGTAGTTCTCAGGCCCAACCAAAGCCAAATGCTTCAAAGGGTGATCCTAAGCTGAGTGCAGCTAGGAAAAGGTACAGCAAAGAGGAGCTGTACAAGATGCAGAAGGGTATGGCTGACATGGGCCCCCCTAGTTTTGGTGCATTGGACCTGAATGGTGAGCCAATGCCAATGGAGGTGGATTCTGATTCTAAGGAGGATGTCCCTTTGGCTTCATTGCCAAAGCCTGTTGGAGTCAGAGGTTCTGGTGAGGGATCTGGTTTGGTTCCTGTTAATGGTAAATCTGTTGGTGGTGCTGGTCCTCAAGAAGCTTCTAGGACTAAGGTGGTGAAGCAAAGAGCTCACTTTGAGAGGCCAGTAGTGTCTGGTCAAGTTAATGTTATGGACTCTGTCCTGGAAAGGATGAACCAGGGTAAGGTTTCCCTATCTTATGGGGAATTGTATGCTATCAGTCCAGGGTTGGCTGATAGGCAGAAGAAGTTGTTGACCAGGAGAAGGGTTTCTTCTGGTGAGGTAGAATACATTTGTGATTCTGCTGAAAAGTTTGGTGAGGGGTTGGAAACTCATTTTTCTGCTCCTCTGGGATATGTCAATGTCACTCTGAATGGCAGGGAGGCAAGGGCATTGGTGGATTCAGGTTCTCAGATAAACCTGATTTCTTTGTTTGAGGCAACTCATATGGGCCTCCCCATCAAAACTGGTATTGGTGGGAATTTGAGAGGGATCGGTGGCCATGTCACTGAATTGGTTGGAACTTCAGAGTTTGTGAAGTTAGATGTTGGAGGAGCCTCAGGGAAGGTTCATTTTTACATTGCTAAAGGTAATGTAAAAGCAATTTTGTTGGGCCATTCTTGATGGATTTTCAGGCAAGAATTGGTTATCAATTTGATTTGGGAATCAGTTTGGAGTTGACTGGTGAAGACAAAAGGAGGCTTCACATGAGGTTGTCATCCCCTGGAGAGGATGGTTGGGAGACTAGGCCTGGTTTATCTTCGATGTGCCAGTGCATGGATTGCTGCAGGAGAAGGAAAGAAGTGGGTGCTGCCTCTGGTTTTTTGGAGTGCAGCTCAGGCTCTATTGAGAGTTTGTCTCTTTTAGAGTAATGAGGGCTGATCACCCTAGTGCTACAACCTCTCCCCGAGATGAGGAAATCCCAGGTTGTAGTAGGTCAGCTCCCTTGGAGATATACCAAGTGGATTTTCAACTTTCTCTTTTTAATGTTTCTCATCTCTGCAAGTATTCATCAAGTTTTTTATCAAGTCTCTGTTCTCTCTCAAGATTCTTAATTATTTTTAATTCAAGTTTAAAGAAGAAGATTGGTTATATATCTTTATTGAAAGATATGCAAAAAAGCTTTGGGGTGGTGAGATTGGGGTCTAAAAGTAAGTCCTCCCAATTGTGCACCGCTAGGGTTTCTTCTACACCTTTCAAAAACATTACCTGGGCCACACTTGTGAGCATTGGGGAAACCCCTGGTTATTTTTGTAGGACAGAAGATAGCTCAAGAAAAGAAGATAAAAATTTCAAGATAATTCAAGAAAATCAAGAAAAAAATCTGAAGATAATGAAGAAAGAAGATGCAAAATATTTTTGTGAAGATCGTCAAGATCAATTTTTGGGCCTCCAGCATGAGGTTAAACTGCAGAAAATTTTGAAGAAAGAAGATCATCAAGATCAATTTTTGGACCTCCAGCATGAGGATAAACTGCACAATTTTAGAAGATGTGATTCAGAAGATGAATCAAGATTTGAAGATTTGGAAGTTGGAAGTGAGGATGAAGATGTGGAATTGCGGAAAAGTTTTGGAGTGGTGAGATTGGGGTCTAAAAGTAAGTCCTCCCAATTGTGCACCGCTAGGGTTTCTTCTACACCTTTCAAAAACATTACCTTGACCACAAATGTGAGCAATGGGGAAACCCTTGGTTTTTGTTCCAGGTCTGGTGGTGAAGATTTCCTGAAGATTCCTCAAGTTGAAGGTGGAGCGGCAAAGTATAAGAAGGTAGTGCAGAAGATTAGGCCTGTCAATGAGCCTATGCCTGTGGGTTTGAATCCACCTTTGAAGAGACCTCCTTTTTCAAGAGATCTGTACTGTACTCCTTTGGTGAAGAATCCTCCAGAATTTGTAGAGACGGCGAGGGTGACCGTAGAAAGATTGAAAGTTGTTAATTTTGGTCCTGATGGGTGGTTTTCTGAGGAAGAAAAGAAGTTGTTGTTGCACGTTATTGTGCTAAGGGAAAAAGCGGTGGAATTTGTTGAGGAGGAAAGGGGTGTTCTGAAGCACTCTTATGGGGAACCTTACTTGATTCCTGTTGTTTGTCATGAACCTTGGCAAATCAAACCTATTCCAATTCCAGCCGCTTTCAGAGAGGATTTTGTGGAGATTATTAGGGAAAGAGTCAGGACTGGGTTATATGAACAATCAAAATCCAGTTACTCAAGTCCGGTCTTCTGTGTAAAGAAGAAGAATGGAAAGTTGAGGGTGTTTCATGATCTTAGAGCCTTGAATAGAGTCACTATCAAGGACGCTGGTATGCCGCCAAGTGCAGAGGATTTTGTTGAAGCTTTTGCTGGAAGGGTGTGTTATGGTTTGGGTGATATTATGGGTGGTTATGATGAGAGGGAGCTCCATACGGATTCAAGGCCTCTCACAACTTTTGAGACTCCTTTGGAAAGATTTCAGCTCACTAGGTTGCCTCAAGGAGAAACTAATTCAGTGGCAGTTTATCAAGAACAGATGGCTTGGATTTTGCAGGATGAGGTTCCTACTCATGCTGGTATTTTTATTGATGATGGTGGAATTAAAGGACCATCCACTGATTATGGTAATGAGGTGTTATCGGAGAACCCTGGAATAAGGAGGTTTGTGTGGGAATATGCAATAACTCTAGAGAGAGTGTTGTTCCGGATTGAAGAGGCTGGTTTGACCATTTCAGGGTCAAAATTCTGTTGTTGTGTTCCTGCTTTGTAAATTCTGGGTCATGTGGTGTGTGAAGAGGGAAGGATTATGGCGAAGAAGAAGATTAATAAAATTCAGGCATGGCCAAGGCCTAAAAATACTACTGAAGTCAGGGGATTTTTGGGTGTATGTGTATATGTCAGGATTTTTATTAAGGATTTTTCTTTGTTGGCTTCACCTTTAAGAAGGTTGACCAGAAAAGATGCAGATTGGGAATGGACTGAAGAGTGTGAAGAGGCTTTTCAGAAGCTGAAAAAGGTTGTTGGTGAAGATATAATTCTTCACAAGTTGGATTATGGTGTTGGTGCTGGAAAGATTTATCTGGAAGTGGACTCAAGTTATATTGCTGCTGGTGCTGTGTTGTCTCAGGAGGATAATACTGGGAGGGTCAGGCCAGTAAGTTATGAGTCTGTGGTGTTTAATGAGGTAGAATCTAGGTATTCTCAACCTAAGTTGGAATTGTGTGGCGTAGCTAAAATTTTAAAGAAGCTACAGACGGTTTTGTGGGGGCAGCATTTTGAGCTGCAGGTGGATGCAAAATCTTTGGTTCAGATGATCAATACACCTAGTCTTCCAAATGCTCCAATGACTAGGTGGGTGGCATTTATTCAACATTTTTCTTTTGACCTGGTACACAAACCAGGTAGAACTTTTACTATGCCTGATGGGTTATCAAGGAGGCCACCTACAGATGAGGATTCTGATTCTGAAGAGTTTGACGAAGATGTTCCAGTGATTAGGGCCAGCACAAAGGGTGCTGAAGATTTTTCTTTCCTCCCCCATGAGGCTAAACTGGATGATTGTTCTGACCTCCCCCAAGAGGTTAAACTGGCTGGATCTGATCTTGATTCTGGTGATCAGGATGTTTTTGTTGATGAAGATGGAGTTGTTGTTTGGGACAGCTCAAAATTGGAAAAGGGTGTTTTTGTTAGTGAACTGGATTCTCACAAGGTTCAGTGGAAAGAGAAGCATGTGCCAAAATTAAAGGATTGGTGTCCTGGTTGGGCTGCTCAATTGGCTCATGTTCACACTGGTGATTTTGATGACAGAGTTGTACCCTTGGATGTTGTTTTGTTGGATTTTGAAGATGAGACCTGGGGTCAGTCTGGGTTTTATTTTATCCTGGTGGAATATCTGTTGACCTTGGAGAGGCCAGATAGTTGTGATGATGATACTTGGTTGGAAATCAAGAAGAAGAGTCCTGGATTTTATGTGTCAGGAAGGGGCTTGATGAGGAGGAGACATCCTAATCCTCAAGTGGTGGTGACTCAGAAGAAGGGTCAAGAATTGGTTTTGAAGTCTTTGCATGAAGACCTTGGTCATAGAGGCTATGGGGAGACTTATAGAAGAGTAGCAGACAGATTTTGGTGGCCGGGTATGAAGTTGGCTGTGCAGGGTTGGGTTCAATCTTGTGAAGAATGTCAAAGAAGAAGTCACTTGAAACCTAAAGAGGTGGGCCATGCTACTGGTGAATCAACTGTTTTTGGAAGGGTCAGTCTGGATGCTGTCCATATAATAGAGGGCAGGTATAAATACTTGATTGTTGCTAGGGATGATTTGTCTGGTTGGGTTGAGGCAGTGCCTCTGGTTAATTTGACTTCCAAGAATGTGGCAGAGTTTTTGAAGAAGGAGTGGATTTATAGGTATGGGTTGATGAAGTTGGTCACTGTCGATGGTGGGCCAGAGTTTGGTGCCGAATTTAAAGAAGCTGTGGCTAGTGTTGGTTCTAGGGTTAGAGTGGCTACACCGTATTATCCTGAAGCTGAAGGTATGGTTGAAAGAGGCCATCAAGTTATCAAGAATGCTTTGGTGAAGATGTGTGGAGATAGTTCCAAAAAGTGGAGGCATTATTTACCCTTGGTGTTATTTGCTGATAGGGTCACTGCGAAGAGGACAACTGGCTATTCTCCTTATGAGTTAATGTTTGGTCAAAAAGCCGTTCTACCAGTGGACTTGGAAGCTGTCTCTTAACTTGGAATTGATTGGGATGACATGCAATCAACAGAAGATTTGCTCTGTGCCAGGATGCAACAGTTGGAATGTAGAGAGGAATGTCAGGAGAAGGCATACTCTAGAATGATGAAGATTAGGAATCAATCAGTCAGATACTAGGACAAGAAGTTGGCTCATAGACTCAGGAATCCCTTGAAACCTGGTTGTTTGGTTTTGGTGTATAATAGAGGTTTGGAGAGTCAGTGGGGCAAAATGTTTGCTGACAGATTGAATGGACCTTACAGAGTCAGGTCTCAGGCGTCTGGAGGTTCTTATGTTTTGGAAGAGTTGGATGGTGCAGTCTTGAAAAAGAGGGTGGCTGCAGACCAAGTGAAGAGCTTCTATCCCAGAGGCACTAGGCATGAAGAAGATTGACTCCGCAATGAGGATAAACTACGGACCATTCTTTAATTTTGGTTTTTTTTGTGGTGATGCTATGCATCTGTTTGTTGGAAACTTTTGTTAGAGGGTACCCATGGGTGGGGCTTCTAGATTTGATCTTGGCAAGTGTAGGGGTGACTGATGGGCTGGCTGCTCTATCAACAGTTACCCCAGATTGTCTGTTTCCAACCCTTTCTCTTAATTTGGTTGAACCCTAGTATTGGTTTCTTTTTACAGGTTTTAGTCCTCTATGACTTTAAACTGGATATTGCTTTGGTTTTCAAGTGCCGGACTCTTCACTCTTATTGGTTAGGATTTTTTTGAGTTGAATGTTGTGTTTTTGTTAGAATGTACCCAGGGGGGGCTTCTAGATATTATTTTGGAAAGTGTGGGGGTTACTGATGAGCTGGCTGCTCTGTAGAACAGTTAACCCAGAATGTCTGTTTCAAGTCTTTTGTTTTTCCTAGTTGAATTCTAGTTCTCTTGTTTATTATTCAGGTTTTAAGTCTGCTATGACTTTAAACTGGTTTGGGACTGGCTTCTTTATCTTTGGTTCTTTCAGATTGGTGGTGGATCAATGGTGGTCTCCCATCATTTCTACTTATTGGAGGGAGCCCACCAAGTGATCATTTCTTTTGAATGGACTTTCCCTTATTGGACCATCTATGGAGCTGGACTTTCTTTCATTTTTCAGTTATGTTTTTGCTAGATAGCAGTTTTAGATTATTTTCTTTTTTCTCTTTTTTTCTTTTAATTTTTTTATGGGGGTTGTTTAAAATTATAAAATCAAAAATATAGGGTGTTACCACATCAGGGTCACCTGGATGTGGGCAAACATTGGTGGGGAAAGGATCATCAATTGGCCGGGCAATGCTATTAAAAAAAAAAAAAAAAAAAAATTCTGAAATTATTTTTTATTATTTGTTTTATATTATTTTTATGTTTCTAATCTTTCGCAGGAGCTCATTTTCTGGTTGAGGAAGCTTCTGGAGGCTGGTCCGGATTGTGATGATGTTTTTGTTTTTTGTTGGGATTGTGGGAAGCACTGTGTTCTTTGAAGTGCATCCTGCTGGAGAGATTATAGGGATTGGATTAGAGGGAAGTTCAGAGGAGTAAGAAGAAGAGGCAGGAATGGAGTGCTGGAGGGTGTGTTTAATGATCCTAGACATCTTCCAGTGGTCGTCCAGTAGGCGCTTTCTCAGGGATTTTTCAAAGTCATTCAAGGGTCCATGAAGGGCAAAGGCTTTTAGCATATTGGAACACATGGTGCTTAGGTGTTTCTTCATGTCTCCATAATCCAGGGTCAAACAAGTTTCAAGAGTTTGGCCAACTCCAATAATAGATTCAGGAGGAGGGGTGCCAACTAGACAAGAAGAATTGGATTGGTAATTATTTTTGTTTAAGAAATGGAATAATCAATTTGGTACTTACAGATTGGAAGCTCATCAAATCTGTAAGCAGCTGGGATTTGGATCTCTGACGATTTTGTTATGGTCATAGTGGGTGGATCAACTAGGGAAAGATATGGATTCTCATGGTCTTCTTCTGAAGGATCCTGAGAAGGTGAACTGGGATGATGAGTTTCCTGGGGCCTAGTTGGAGCAGTGAGATTGTGGTTGTTGTTGTGGTTGTTATTTCTGTTGGATTCAGCTGGAGGAGGTGCTGGTGATGGAGTACCAGGGTTGTTAAAGGATGGAGCAGGAGAGGAGGATTTGGAAGCAGACTGCTCTTTTCTGGATGGAGAATTTGAAGAGATGGAACTGTCAGAAGAGTAGTTGGCTGACAGAGGAGAGGTGTAGTTTCTTTGTCTTAGTTTGGGACGAAGTTGTTGTTGTGGAGCAGTGTGTGGTGTTCTGGTTTCTTCTTGGGGCTCTCTGGCAGTTCTCTTAGAAATCTGGTAAATTTTGGTAGTTTTGGACTTTGGAAGGGTGGATTGCATTGCCCTGGGAGCAGTAGGAGGTAGTTGGGTTGAGTTGTTATTGTTATCTGGATGAATTTGGCTATTTTATGGCCGTTTTTGGAGGTTTTGGCCCTGATTTTCGCTGTTTGGTGAGGGGGGCGGGCCGCCTGGACGCGGTCTAGAAGCCTAGGGGTTGATTTTGAAGCTTTTGGAGCTAATTTAGCAGTGATAAAAGCAGTTTCTTGAGAAGCTAAGGCTGGTCTTTTTGGAAGAGTGCGGGAAGCTGAGCTTCTGGATCTTCTGGAAGGAGCTGAAGATAGAGAGGAAGAGGATGGACCAAGTTCTGGAGACCTGGTAGGGGATCTGGAGATGTACTTGTGAGAAGGAGAAGGCGGAGGAATAGGATAGTGGGCATCTCTGTCACATTTCTTTTTTTTGGAATAGCACGAGTCACAAGCCCTGTTGTAGAATTTGGCTTCTGGATTTGGAAGAGTGAATGTGCAAGGTCTGCACATGTGTATGCACTGTTTGCAGGCATAGTCCCTTGGAGCAGTGAAGCAAGGAAGAGTAGAGGAGTCAACAGCAGGGGATCCAGACATGATTTGTGGTGTGAAAGGTGATGAAAAGGATAAGAGAAGATTTTGTCAGTGATGAATAGAAGATGAAGTGAAGGTGGACGCTCCGTGGGTCTGGCTGTGTGTGTGTATTGCATGAAATTGACTGGGTCAGATTCATGCAAGATTCTGTCAGTCCTCTATGACTCTAAACTGGAAATTTTATCAGTCCATCAAGACTCTAAACTGAAAAAGCTATGGTATCAAGGTAGTCAGTCAAGACTTTAAATTGAACACTGTGTTAGTCCCCCAAGACTTTAAAATGAGTGTTGTAAGTCCCCCAAGACTATAAACTGAGGGAAACGTTTTTGTGTTGGAGTTGTTTTGAAAGATTGGTGGAGGGTATCCACAGGGGGAGCCTCCGAATTTAGCAAAGGCAAGTTTGGGGGTAATTGATGTGCTGGCTGCTCTATTCACAATTACCCCAGAATGTTAGTTTTTTCTCTGTGTCTCAATGTGGTTGATCTCTGGTTCTGGGTTTATGATTTAGGTTTTTGAGTCCCCCAAGACTTTAAACTGAGGGTTTTTGAGTCCCCCAAGACTATAAAATGAGGATGGTCCCCCAAGACTTAAAACTGAGGGTTGTTTGTGGTTACATGCTATAGAGGGTGTGGTCAATTTTTCTTTTCTGAATCAAACTCAAGTACTAGTGGAATTACAGAGTGAATCAAGAGATGAAATGAAGTGTTCAGAATTAGCCTTGAACTGGTGAATGAGGTGTCTTATGTTCTCAATGTCCTGTGGATCTCTAGCAGGAGTGGATTGGAAATAGTGAAGCAGAAGTTGTTTCTGTTGAGATGTGTGTTTTTGGAACTTGGCCTTGATAGTGGGCAAGTGCGTTGGTGTTGGTGGTGCAATGGATCCTACATTGTTATCATCACTATCAGAAGAGGAAGGAACTGAGAAGTTATCAGTTTTAAAGTTGAAGGAAGAAATGAATGTTATTTACCATCAGATGGACCAGGGATGGGGGAGCTAGTTGCTTTATGGGTTGTGGCACTCTTCTGGGAAGGGTGGAGCTTTTTGATTAATCTGGGTATCAGGATGGATGGCTTAGATCTTTTGGTGCTGGCAGAAGAAGGACCAGGTTGAGGAGGAGGTGAATCTGTTGTAGAAGAAAGTGGACCAGGTCTGTGGCAGGTCTTATTTCTGGAGTAGCAGACATCGCAGGACGTTCTGTATGGATGAACAGGTGGTGTTATGGTGCAGATTAAATTATTGTTGATGCAGTATTGGCAGGGGCCCATTTCAGAGGCAGATTTGGAAAGGAGGTTAAACATGGTGTTTGGATGAAGAAAGAATGGGGACATTCTCAATTGGAGGGAGGATGTGGTCTTCCAACATTGGCAGGGGCCTTTGTTGTGTGATTTGGTGCTGTTTGTGCATGTCTTAATTGACATCTTTTAAGGAATTGGGTATTTTTCTGGTTTTATTCCGTGGATATTGGGTCTGCGGGTATGTGGGTACTATCATTGGATAGCCCTGGTTTTTTTCTATATTTTATGTCTTGGAGACATTTTTCATATTCTGAGTTTTAAGGGGTCATTTCCTCATTTTTCATTTATAAAAGATTGCTGTTTAATTTTGTTTTTTGTGTTTTACGGGCTAACCTTAAGTCTTAGGGTTAAGTGCTTAGTACCATTTGATAGAGCTAATTTTTCTCTATATTTCATGTCTCAATGTTGTTATAGTGAAATTCCGTGTTTTAAAGGTTTTAGTAGTTGTAGCTAATTTTTCTAAGTAGATTAGTGGTTTTTATTGGTTTTCTGGCTTCAGGGAGGCTGGGCCGCTTCAGGCGGCATCTCCAACGTCGGGCGGCCTGCCCGCCTCTGTTTTAGGAGGTTGGGGAGCGCTCCAGGAGGGTTTTTTATGCAATCTGGCAGGTACAGGCGCCAGATTGGTGGGTGCACATGGGCTCTTAGATAGTGGTCTGTGAGTAAATAGTGAATAAGACAGTTTGGGGCAACCTTAATCATCATACAACCATCTGGAGGTGATCTCATTGTTCCTCACTCAGTTTTCACTGTTTTCTGGCCACAATTGGCTTTGTTTGTTGCAAGTGAGTTCTTCATTTAACTTAACTTTAGCAACTGTTTTCTCTGTTATAGTCTTGCAAGCTATAGCAAGTATTATTGCTGTCTCTGGTGTGGATTTGCAGCCTACATCAAGTATCTTTGCTGTCTCTGGTGTGGACTTTGTTCTACATTTCAGTTCTTTGGTCTGGTAGTCTATCTGGTGACTACTTTCTTGGCTCATCAAGCAGTCAAGTGTGTTTAAAAGGGGTCTTTAGCAAAACAGGAACCAACTTACTTTAGCAAGTAAATCTCACTTATTTTTCTAAAGGGACAGGGGATTTTCTCTCTGGTTTTTCTCCAACTCCCTTGGTCAAGGCCTATAGCTAGTACTATAGGATTGTCTACACCGTGGGTACCTTCTAACAAAAAGTTTCCAACACAAAAGTTGCTCTGCAACACCAAAAAAAGTCCAAAACAAAAAGAACGTTCCATAGTTTATCCTCATTGTTGAGTCAATCTTCTGCATGCCTAGTGCCTCTGGGATAAAACTTCTTCACCTGGTCTGCAGCCACTCTCTTTTTCAAGACTGCACCATCCAACTCTTCCAAAACATAAGAACCTCCAAACGCCTGAGATCTGACTCTGTAAGGTCCATTCTATCTGTCAGAAAACATTTTTCCCCACTGACTCTCCAAACTTCTATTATACACCAAAACCAAACAACCAGGTTTCAAGGGATTCCTAAGTCTATGAGCCAACTTCTTGTCTCAGTATCTGACTGATTGATTCCTAATCTTCATTATTCTAGAGTATGCCTTCTCTTGACATTCCTCTCTACATTCCAACTGTTTTATCCTGGCACAGAGCAATTCTTCTATTGAGTGCACATCATCCCAATCAATTCTGAGATAAGAGACAGCTTCCAAGTCCACTGGTAGAACGGCTTTCTGACCAAACATTAACTCATAAGGAGAATAGCCAGTTGTCCTCTTCACAGTGACCCTATCAGCAAATAACACCAAGGGTAAATAATGCCTCCACTTTTCAGCACTATCTCCGCACATCTTCACCAAAGCATTCTTGAAAAATTGATGGCCTCTTTCAACCATGCCTTCAGCTTCAGGATAATAAGGTGTAGCCACTCTAACTTTAGAAACAACACTAACCACAGCTTCTTTAAATTCGGCACCAAACTCTGGCACGCCATCAACAGTCACCAACTTCATCAACCCATACCTCTAAATCCACTCATTCTTCAAAAACTCTGCAACATTCTTGGCAGTAAAATTAACCAGAGGCACTGCCTCAACCCAACCTGATAAATCATCCCTAGCAACAATCAAGTATTTATACCTGCCCTCTATTATATGGACAGCATCCAGAATGACCCTTCCAAAAACAGTTGATTTGCCAGTATCACGGCCAACCTCTTTAGGTTTCAAGTGACTTCTTCTTTGACACTCTTCACAAAATTGAACCAAACCCTGCACAGCCAGCTTCATACCTGGCCATCAAAATCTGTCAGCTACTCATCTATAAGTCTCCCCAAAGCCTCTATGACCAAGGTCTTCATGCAACAACTTTAGTACCAACTCTTGCCCCTTCTTCTGAGTCACCACAACTTGAGGGTTTAAATGTCTCCTCCTAATCAACCACCTTTCTGAAACATAAAATCCAGGGCTCTTCATCTTGATTTCCAACCAAGTATCATCATCACAACTATCTGGCCTCTCAAAGGTCAACAGATATTCCACCAAAATAAAATAAAACCCAGACTGACCCCAGGTCTCATCTTCAAAATCCAACAAAACAACATCCAAGGGTACAATTCTGTCATCACAATCACCAGTATGAACATGAGCCAATTGAGCAGCCCAACCAGGATACCAATCCTTAAATTTTGGCACGTCCTTCTCTTTCCACTGAACCTTGTGAGAATCCAGTTCACTAACAAAAACACCCTTTTCCAAATTTGAGCTGTCCCAAAAAAAAACTCCATCTTCATCAACAAAAACATCCCAATCACCAGAATCAAGATCAGATTCAGACAGTTTAGCCTCTTGGGGGAGGTCAGAAAAATCTTCATTACCCTTTGTGCTGGCCCTAACCACTGGAACATCTTCATCAATCTCTTCAGCCTCAGAATCTTCATCTGTAGGTGGCCTCCTTGATAATCCATCAGGCATAGTAAAAGTTTTTCCTGGTTTGTGTACCAGGTCAAAAGAAAAATGTTGAATAAATGCCACCCCCCTAGTCATTGGAGCATTTGGAAGACTAGGCGTATTGATCATCTGAACCAAAGATTTTGCATCCACCTGCAGCTCAAAATGCTGCCCCCACAAAACAGTCTGTAGCTTCTTTAAAATTTTTGCTACACCACACAATTCCAACTTAGGTTGAGAATACCTAGATTCTACCTCATTAAACACCACAGACTCATATCTTACTGGCCTGAACCTCCCAGTCTTATCCTCCTGAGACAAAACAGCACCAGCAGCGATATAACTTGAGTCCACTTCCAGATAAATTTTTCCAGCACCAACACCATAATCCAACTTGTGAAGAACAATATCTTCACCAACAACCTTTTTCAACTTCTGAAAAGCCTTTTCACACTTTTCAGTCCATTCCCAATCTGCATCTTTTCTGGTCAACCTCCTTAAAGGTGAAGCCAACAAAGAAAAATCCTTAATAAAAATCCTGACATATACACATACACCCAAAAATCCCCTGATTTCAGTAGTATTTTTAGGCCTTGGCCATGCCTGAATTTTATTAATCTTCTTCTTCGCCATAATCCTTCCCTCTTTACACACCACATGACCCAGAATTTCCAAAGCAGGAACACAACAACAGAACTTTGACCCTGAAATGGTCAAACCAGCCTCTTCAATCCGGAACAACACTCTCTCTAGAGTTATTGCATATTCCCACACAAACCTCCTTATGCCAGGGTTCTCCGCTAACACCTCATTACCATAATCAGTGGATGGTCCTTTAATTCCACAATCATCAATAAAAATACCAGCATGAGTAGGAACCTCATCCTGTGAAATCCAAGCCATCTGTGCTTGATAAACTGCCACTGAATTAGTTGCTCCTTGAGGCAACCTAGTGAGCTGAAATCTTCCCAAAAGAGTCTCAAAAGTTGTGAGAGGCCTTGAATCCGTATGGAGTTCCCTCTCATCATAACCACCCATAATATCACCCAAACCATAACACACCCTTCCAGCAAAAGCTTCAACAAAATCCTCTGCACTTGGTGGCATACCAACGTCCTTGATAGTGACTCTATTCAAGGCTCTAAGATCATGAACCACCCTCAACTTCCCATTCTGCTTCTTTACACAGAAAACCGGACTTGAGTAGCTGGATGTAGATTGTTCATATAACCCAGTCCTGATTCTTTCCCTAACAATCTCCACAAAATCCTCTCTAATAGCAGCTGGAATTGGAATATGTTTGATTTGCCAAGGTTCATGACAAACCACCGGAATCAAGTAAGGTTCCCCATAAGAGTGCTTCAATACACCCCTTCCCTCCTCAACAAACGCCATAGCCTTTTCCCTTAGCACAATAACGTGCAACAACAACTTCTTTTCTTCTTCAGACAACCACCCATCAGGACCAAAATTAACAACATTCAACCTTTCCATGGTCACCCTAGCCATCTCTACAAATTCTGGAAGATTCTTCACCAAAGGAGTACAGTACGGATCTCTTGAAAAAGGAGGTCTCTTCAAGGGCGGATTCAAACCTACAGGCATAGGCTCATTGACAGGCCTAATCTTCTGCGCTACCTTCTTATACTTTGCCGCTCCACCTTCAACTTGAGGGATCTTCAGGAAATCTTCACCACCAGACCTGGAACAAAAGCCAAGGGTTTCCACATTGCTCACATGTGTGGCCAAGGTAATGTTTTTCAAAGGTGTAGAGGAAACCCTAGTGGTGCACGATTGGGAGGACTTACTTTTACACCCCAATCTCACCACTCCAAAACTTTTCCGCAATTCCAAATCTTCATCTTCACTTCTGTCTTCCAAATCTTCAAATCTTGATTCATCTTCAGAATCAACTCTTTAAAAATTTTTGCAGTTTAACCTCATGCTGGAGACCCAAGAATTTATCTTGATGATCTTCTTTCTTCAAAATTTTCTGCAGTTTAACCTCATGCTGGAGGCCCAAAAATTGATCTTGATGATCTTCACAAAAATATTTTGCATCTTCTTTCTTCATTATCTTCAGATTTTTTTCTTGATTTTCTTGAATTATCTTGAAATTTTTATCTTCTTTTCTTGAGTTATCTTCTGTCCTACAAAAATAACCAGGGGTTTCCCCAATGCTCACAAGTGTGGCCCAGGTAATGTTTTTGAAAGG